>JALMGA010000025.1:0-683333 GCA_023333525.1 Aspidoscelis tigris stejnegeri
AGTCTAGCATTAAAAAGGAGAAGAATTGGCTTTTCTGTGCTGCTTTTCTCACCCATTTAAGGGACTCAAAGGCTGCGTTCCCATGCAATAATAGGTCTGCTGAAAATCTTCTTTTGCCACGGAGCGGTCCCATGCACGGCTTTAATCCGGGTTTCCAGTGCCGCTAATGGGGAAAACCCGCTTTTAAAAAATACCTGTTTATAGCAGTACTTTCTGGAAGACGTGGGTTTTCAGCGCAACATTTTCCAAGGGATTTGCTCCGTGGCAAAAGGGGCGGGGATTCTCTCCCAGGTGGGAATTGCCGGCTGGAGAGATCATCTCTCTCTCTCTGTCTCTCTTTTGCCTGTCATCCAGCCAGCGATTATATGCAAACAGCGATCTAGGCGGGCATTTTCTCTTTGCTGTTTCTCTTTCCAATCCCAAAGAGAAACAGCAAAGATACATTGTGATGAATTGCTTCCGCAAAAGTGAAAGTGTAAAAGAGCTGGCTGGGTGGAGATCTTGTAAAGAGTGCCGGCTGCAGTCTTCGCAAGCAGGGGAGACGAACAGAGAAGTTTTAAATTTTTCTTTTGGTCTTTTTGAAGGAAAGGATTGCAGGATTTCTGGCTGGGGGGGGGAGGAGGCGTTTCGGCAGCTGGAAATTCCTTCCGCCCGATCACCCAATGAAACAGCGAGGGGCGGGGAGAAAAAGATGCGGGTAAACAAAACTCGCTTCCTTGGGGACGGTCCGTTCATTTTAAACGCGTGTTTTGCTTACCCCCTTGGGAACGCTTAAATCCAGATTGAACCCGCTTTTCTTTAATCCACTTCAGTGGAGGGGCAATAGAGATACAAATTAGTACCATGGGAACGCACCCAAAGTGGCTGACAAACCTTCTGTTCTTCTCCCCACAACAGAACACCCTGTGAGGTGGCTGGGGCTGTGAGAGCTCAGAAGAGAACTGTATTCAGTATTCCCAGATACGAGTTCAGCTCCCTAACCAGTAGACCAAACAGACCAAAGGATATCATAAGGGTGTTCTTAGAAAGAGTTGGTTCTATAGCTTAGGTGTTGCTACATGAAAGGTCTCCCTATAGATTCTCAACGACAGGTTTACACAGGAAGCAACATTTCTCCTGATATTAAGTGGGGGTGCCTCTGGGGGTACAACCAATAAAGTCAGGTTTAAATGTACAAAGGAATGCTGCTGTACACTTCTGAACCACTCCTGTTCTCTGCTGATGTCTCTAAATTAGGAAGGAAGCCTTTGATTCTCATGGTGTCCGAACAAGCAATAATAACTTCTAGTTCCCTAACAAGCCATGAAAGCTATTCAGTCTTAAGCCATGGTTTGATGCCACCTTGCAGACTGAGGTTTGCTAAAGGAGCAGCAACCCACGGCCCTTCGTTCACACAGCAATGTTTCCTGTTTGTGTTGTTATTCAGTTGCTGAACTGTGTCTTTGTGACCCCATGGACAATTAAGCCCTCACCTGTCTCCCAAAGTTTTCCCAAGTCGATGTTGGTTGCTTCCATTACATTATCCATCCATTTCATCCTTGATCATTGCCTTTTGCCTCAGTCTTTCCCAGAATCAGGGCCTTTTCCAATAAGACCTGCCTTCTCATTCTGGGTTCAAATTATTTCAGCTTCCAATGAACAGTCAAGGTAGATTTCCTTTGGCATTGACTGATGTTTAACTCCTTGCAGTCCAACGGTTTTGTTACCCAGTCAAATATAGGAACAAAACCCAGAAGGAACTAATGTTCACGCATATTCACACACACACACACACACACACACACACACACACACACACACACACACACACACACACACACCATCCAAAAGTGTCTTATTGTTAGGGCTGAACTGCATCCATACATATTAAGTGAATGAGGTCCTCAGAAGATGTTCTGCCTATAAGGATTACTGGAAAACATCTAAGCAAATGTCTCTCGTTTGATCATTCGGTTTTGGGAGGGGTGTGAAACAAAGGATCTGAATACTCCAGTGCAGCTTTTAGGTGGGGAACAAGGTGACAAATTGGATTTAATCAGATCAAACGAATAAGGTGTTCCACACAATCAGGGCTTTTCATAGTTCCTCAAGGGCAACACATTCATTCCCTTTGATGTACTTCTTCTTGCAGTGCTTACAAAGATCTGAGGCCAGAGAGGGGGAGGAAAGTTCAAGGACAAGACTTTTGATTCTGGCAATTATGTCAAGACAGAAGAATGCTATAACGGGCCCAGCAAAGACTTAAATTGCTCCAAGAGGTCCCCAGACCCGCACTTTGAAATCTCAGCCTAACTGAAGCATCAGCCAGCATGCCACAAGATTTCAATACACACACAAACACACATAAAAAAGAACAATTCCAGGTTTCTTGCAAAAGGCATTCTCCAAGTGTAAAGGAAGATATTAAGAGAGTTAGGAGCTTGTTTTCCCCAGCTGCACAGAAAAGGCAGATTACCTCTGTCACATATAAAGACAGGTGGTGACAGCAACTAGCTTGGATAGGTTTAAGTCATGGAGAACAGGTAAATCGGAGGCTCCTGGAAAGGACGCCTGAGTACTGGAAAGGACGCCTGGAAAGGACGCCTGTCTCTCCTGGTTGGAGAGACAGGCAGGATATCTCTATAGGTCAATTCCAGGGAATCTAGATCATGTGAAAGTGTTGTCTTCATCTTCTGCTAAAGAATGCCCAGAAGCAGTTCGTGGGTCACTGTGTGAAATGGGATGCTGGGCTAGATGGGCTGTGGCCTGGTCCAGCAGGATTCATCTTATGTTCTTAAGTTCTTATGAGAGACAGTGATTCTTAATATTGGCAGAGAAATGTATTTGGTGCATAACTGAAATCAACTCAACGTTTTCTTTTTTTAAAGAAGATAATGCATAGTAGCTGTTGTTCGTCTCGGAATGAAGAAGAAAGCCAGGCCAACTTTTGCCTTCCCAAATAATCTCCTATAAAAATATATCATGTGACCCTTTCCTTCCAAATAATGCAGGCTTCTTGTTCAATTAATGCAAACAATTAATTTCTGTTTCCTATGCAGCCCTGCCCTCCTGTTTCTTGTGAATTTCTGCTGTCTGCAAAGATCTTGTTGCTCTCTTTCTTTAATGAAATACTCTTTGTGCTAAAAGACCACAAGGGTAAACAAGTTGCATAAGAAAGAATCATTTGAAACGAAGAGTCATGTGGACTGATCTCGATTTAAAAGTATATATTTTAATAAGATGTACCACACACATGACCAAAATAAAATAGAAATAAACCAATAGATGCATCACGTCTTGCTCCCAAAATAGCATTGCTGCCTCAGTGAGTGGGCAGCTTTCTTGGAAAATCACTTCAGAAAGCAAGAAAGGTAAAGAACTGGTAGCTTCTCTCTCTGGTATTTGCACTGATAGTGTGCAAATGCACTCAGGTTCACGGGAATGTTAGGTACAATTTGAGCATAAGCTCCAATTACCGTAAGTGTGAAGAACTGCAGTATCAGTGTACCTCAGCCAACATTGGAAAGGGCAAGAAATGATGTAGAATTCATCAACTTCTGGAGGAACCACATGCTAGCCATCCCTCTACTACAGAAATGTTTTATCCTAACGGCAAAGCATATACATCACATGAAAACATGTCTTAAGAACCTAAGAACCTAAGAGAAGCCTTGCTGGATCAGGCCAAAGACCATCTAGTCCAGCGTCCTGTCCCACACAGTGGTCCATCTCCTTCTCAAAAATGCCCAGAAGCAATTGCTCTACTCCTGTAGGAGATGGGAGGCTGGACTAGATGGGCTGTGGCCTGATCCAGCAGGGCTTCTCTTAGGTTCTTATATTTGCTAAGCTGGCAAAAAAAAAGTTGACCAAAACAGGTAGGATCATCATGCTTAAATATCTCACCTTCCTCTTCTCTGAAATGATTGTACCTACAGTCACTTCTACAATCTTTTATTAGAGGTAAGAGAAAAGACTCGCTGGTTTTGCATCTCTCTGTCTCTTTCTCTAGCTTAGCATTGTAAAGGAAAATTCCGGCCCAAAGCCATTTGCTTCAGCCATTTGTGGCCACATTTTTTTCAGTTTCTCTGACGCAAAAGCAAGCTCTTAGAGTCCATCTCTTGCTCATTATTAAACCAGCGGTCGTCAAATAATGCTGGCTCTGGGTCACTATAATTTATTTCCAAGGAAACGGGTGCAGTATACAACTAAATCACACAATGATATATAGTCAGAATGTGGTCAGAAGCAGAAAGAAAGAAAGAAAGAAAGAAAGAAAGAAAGAAAGAAAGAAAGAAAGAAAGAAAGAAAGAAAGAAAGAAAGAAAGAAAGAAAGAAAGAAAGAAAGAAAGAAAGAAAGAAAGAAAGAAAGAAAGAAAGAAAGAAAGAAAGAAAGAAAGAAAGAAAGAAAGAAAGAAAGAAAAAGAGATAACGCTGGGGAGAGAATGGAAAAAAGGAGTATGCTTTTCAATGGCAACCAGACCACATGCCTTTGTTTACTAAACTGAGGCTTTCTACATTCACTGGCCTTGAAACCATATAGTGCATGCCAGCGGAAAGTGCTGAAGCCGAAGGCAACATCCCTTCTAGAGTTTCATATAGGTTGTTATTCTGGGGTGTTCATTGCCAGTTCTTGAATATAGAATGCTTCCTTTCATAACCCTTGCAGCCACAGCCGGAGGAGCAGCCTTTTCCAAACCAGTAGGATCAAGGCGGCTTTCTGTGCACCACTCCAGGCTAGGACAAAGTCATGTTTGAACATCTCATCAAGAACTCTCTGCAAACAGAAAATCTAGCACACTAGAGAAAAAGCACCTGGACTAAACCAGCCAGCAGGGATGTATTTAGTTTGGAGGGAGAGGTGGTAACTCAGCATTTGCTTTTGATGTCCGAGAACTTCAGCAAACAAGTTTTCTGATCTGTTGCACTTTTTAATCTTGCCCATCGTTCAAGAATGTCAGGGCAACACACGGGATCCCTAGCCTGCATTTTAATATTTCAATATGTTTTTTTTTTTAAATATGCTGGATTTTTCATCCGTTTGCTGTTGGTTTTTAATGTGTTCTTATGCATATTACTGTTTTAATCTGTTGTTTTAAACTGTAGCCCTCCCTGAGAAACACTGGTATAGGGTGGGATAGAAATATAAATAAATAAATAATTTTTCCACACAGTTCCCCTATAAGCTCATTGAAGGCCCTGGTCACACCTAGACGAGATAGGACGTCCTATTCATAATTCGAACTGAGGTTGTACCGGTGCTGGTTGCACATAGGTCGTCCTCAGACCGTCCTCGCTTTGGGCTGCATAGCTCACACCTGTCTCCACAATCGACCTGAGCCTCCTCCATGAAATGCCTGACTCTCCACCCCTTTTGCTGCATCAAATCCATCTCTTTTCTTATTGGATATCATTTGTGTCACTCAAGGGAGGCGAAGGTGTGTGTTTGTGGTTCTTTTGTAAGCCTGCTTCACCACTTTCACACACGCACCTTCATTTTTCATGTGCTTTTCTTCTCCGTGTGATTATTTAAAAAAAAAACAACAGCACCAAGTACAATTGCATAAAACTGCTTCAGAGAAAGAGAAATCATACACATAAACTGCGGCAGAGGTGGAGGTCACTAACGGTGTTGTGGCTATTGCGTTGATGTTGGGGAAGGGGGAGTGGTTCTAGCTGTGAGAGTACAAGACAAAAGGCATGCCTGGCATGGAGGAGCAGATGGCCAGCTCACAGGCTGGACAGGAAGCTCAGATTTCAGCTAAAGGTGAGGAGAGCAGTGTTGCTTTCTGAAGCCTGGTTATACATTCAAACGGATTTGCACAATTCCACCAGACTTTAAAAAAAAAAGAGGCAGCGGGAGTAGGTGGAACCCTCCTACTCTGTGCATGACACCCTCCCTTAGACACTGGCTGAAAGAAAAGACTGGACGCCACCCACACAGCATGGTTCAGACTCCTTTAGCCCACCGAGGAAGAGAAAATGGCCTAGGATGCCAGGACGGGCCGAGTCCTCTGGAAAAGAGGACTCTGGTAACATTGGTAGGTCGGCTTAGAAAATTAATTGAAGAAAAATAGTGTGAGTAATGCAACCAGAAGATGACCTGAAGTCGTTTTAAATTAAAGGTGTGACCTGAGTTGACCGCCGATGTGGTTCGCTACGGAGTAGGCATTTTAACCTTTCCCGAGTTCAGACCCACAATGGTGCCTCCAGTTTGGTCTTGTGGTTAGAATGCTGGGCTCATATCTCATACTCAGCGAGTTAGATTCCCTGTTCCTCCACAAAGCCAGCTGGGTGCCCTTGGGCTGGCCACAGCTCTCTTTCTGAGCTCTCACAGCCCCACCTACCTCACAGGGTGTTCTGTTGTGGGTAGAAGAGTAGAAAGCTTTGTCAGCCGCTTTGAGTCCCCTTAAATGGGTGAGAAAAGTGGGGTATAAAAGCCAACTCTTCTTCTTCAATGTGATTAAGCATTTCAACAACATCATGTATCAACCTGGAATCCAAGGAACGAGATCTAACCCGTTATTCATCTTGAAAACTAAGAAGAAGATGTTTCCAGCATCAAGTTCTGCTTCATAGCCTTTCTGAAGGGCATCACCTTGTACACAGGACTGGAGGCTACACACAAATTGCCAAAACATTTAGACCGCATCTTTAAAATATGCACCACGGAGCAACAATTTCAAATAATAAAGAGGAGAATGAGAATTTACCGGGAGCAATGGTCTCCAATGTCCTTGAATCAAGCTTCCTTGTGCTGGTAAAGTGTTGGACGGCAGATCCAGTAAACACCAGGTAAAAAGCTACATCATCACTTTCAGTTTTGTCATCTTCAGTGAGCAGGACTGTGATTACGCAGTCGCCCTTGAAGGGGGAAAAAACAGTACAAAGATATATGTTGGCAAGTTTAACTGCTTCAGCAACCAGAGTCTTCTAAAGATGTGCAGAATGCAGTTTGTGTCCAAAAACTGATTGTTTATGTTCAAAGCTGTTCATAAGAAACGGAGCAGGCAGTTTTCAAACATTTGGAAATTTGATCAAACCGAACCAATTCCTCGTGGCCTGTGTTTGCTGTATTTTTGCCCTTCAAAGGGGCTTTTTAAATGAAAAAAGTACCGTAGTTTTATTTTTGAAGATATTCAAAATCAAACATGAACAGCCATTTGTACAATTAAACAGTACAATTTCCATTCATGCGCATTGCTAGATTCTCTGCATCCTTCCTCTCAGTGCACATGTGAATAACTTGTTCCACATGAAAAAGAAAAAAAAAACTACCGAAGCTGTACAAGAACACAAGGAGAGAGATCAATAACAAATATTGTTTTCAGTTGTTAAACAAAGCTGGAACACTAACATCTAGTCCAGTGATGGTGAACCTTTTGAGCTTGGTGTGCCAAAATTCACAAGAAAACCTCGCTTATCTGGGGCGCTGTGTCACATCTAGAAATATCCATAATTTTGTGATATTTGTAGCTCTAGTAAAAAAGTTATATTTTTGATATATGTATTTTATTAAAAGCAAAAACAATTCTTTACATTGGTGACTTTTGTTGCTGAATTTCGTTTGCTAAATCTTCAATTGAAAGTTGGTATTTCGTACACTTCAAGAATAAGCAAGCACTACACGCCCAGGTGCCAGGGTGACCATGTGTGTCACCCAAAAGGGCTTGGCGTGTCACCTGTGACACGCGTGTCATAGGTTGGCCATCACCGATCTAGTCTCTGGACCTAAGGAGGAGACATACAAGGAGCTGTGGTGTGCAGACCATAAAGCGTGAGGACAGGAAAGAGGCGCGCTGGTGGATCATGACACTGCATCCAGATGTTGCTTACTTTGCTATATCTGGATATTCCAGAACAAATCCGTGCTTTATTCTGGAATACCCAAATACAGTGGAATACGCCGGTGATTCTGGATGCAGCCATTCCTACCTTTTTCATCAATTTTAGCAAGTGATCAAAAGACAGAATTTTAAAAAATTTGTTACCATTCATGATAGCTCTTGCAGAAGGACCTACAGAGTCAGATCAAAATATAAGTTAGAATAATTAAGTATTATAATACCCACAATACGAAGAGGTGCACAAATTCACAGCAATCTGCGCTTCTACAACCCTATTCATCATTTGCTGGGAAGAGGTTCTAACCAATTGCTCTATGTTTCCCATGGCACAGATTCCGTGTAGAAGCTCCACGGGTAAAAGAACCTGTCCTCTGTGAACATTATTTCACCTCTGCTCAAAGAACCGCATTGGTTTGCCAACTAGCTAACAGATGAACTTTAAGGTTTAGCTACTAAACAACAAAAAATCAGGTTAACTGCCTATTACAAAAAAAACACAGTGGGGCCCCAGTTCTATCACTATTCACAGAGAGTTATCTACTAGAATGGATGCCTAGGTACTTCCTCCAAGATGGAAGGACAGGCAGGATGCCTCTAAAAGCCATTTGCAGGGAGCCAAGAACAGGTGACTTTGGGTTTTGGCGTTGGGTTGTGATGCCCAAAAGTAATCAGTGGGCCACTGTGTGAGATAGGATGCTGGATTAGATGGCCTGATCCAGCAGGGCTCCTCTTATGTTCCTCTTGTATCAACCCCACAGAGAAAAGGGCCCTTCATTCATTCATTTATTCATTCCATTCCATTCCATTCCATTTGTATATCTATCCCACTCTGTACCCGAAGGTCTCAGGGCAGGTAACAAAATTTAAAATCAACATATTAAAACAGTTTTTAATGACATATTAAAACAGCATGTATCAAAACAATAACAGTGTCTGCGTAGTTGTTCTACGAAGACGGAACATGGCAGCTACATAACCCCACTCCTTGACCCCATTGGCCCGGCATTTGTGTGGACCCATGCTTTGAAATCTGGTCTTCTAGGCGGGTCTGCAGACCCCTTTAAAGGGGCCTACAGCTAATCCAGATCATGAGGCCTGAAGACCCCATTAGATCTGGAACTTGACGACGCTCATGCCGATGATGTGATCCCAATGGGCTCCTACAGCAGCAAGCAGTGCAGAAGGTACGTACCAATCGGGTTCTTAATGGGGTCTACGGGGCCCGTGCAGAAACAGCCATATGCCAAAATAAGCCAAGTGTGGACAGATCTCAGAAGATCTCTCCAAGAGACTCTCAAAAGTCTTCCTTCACCCCACAGCTTGAAAGTGTTGATTCTTTGGCACTCAGCTCCCCTCTGACCATATGAACCTTTGACAGCAAGGTGATGTCTCTGGTCATATGACTAATCCATAAAGTTTGACACACACGTACTGGTGGTAATATAAACCGTGGAGGGTTAGAGCAAGGGTCACAGCTTGCATACGGCTGCAGAGCTAAAGCGACGCAGCCTAATTCCTGGAACCCAGAAAGGCGGGTTCTGCTGCCTTCAGCTGAGAAAGAGATGTTTTAATTCAAGCGTGTTTACCTTTCTGCATTTATTATTACCTAAATACTGTCATCTGTTTGAGATCACTACCACACAAGGTGGTTATTACAACCGCCTTCATTTGAAGCAGCTAACAAATGAAGAACATGGCTGCCAAGGCCCACTCGGGGGAAAGTCTCTCAAGATCAAATAACGTTTCTGGAACAGGCTGGCAAACAAAAGTATAACTTAATTTTGTACCTGGCTTGGACTGACTAATGTTTACTTGGCTCGCTGCCCTGCTGCCAATGAAAACATGCCATTTTCCACCATGTGACATACAAAAAAAGGTCACCTCTCCTTTCAAGTCGTAAATGTTCCAGAGAGCTGCGCTTGGATATTCACAAAAACACTTCAGAGTGGGTCTCCCCACAGCTCAATCAATTCTAAGCAAGGAAACAAAGCAGCAAGAGCTTCCCAGGGTTCAAAATGGATTTATTTATCAACATTAATTGCCTTCCCTTCTCCCGTACCCCACCCAAAATGATCCAAGTAACCACCCCGCAGTGGTGATGATGAGGCACACAAATGCAGGGCTTTGCTTCCATTGCATTATCTACTTCAGCATTTGCCTCCAGCCCTTCTTTCGCATAGCTCAGGGTGGTACATATTGTTCTCACAACAACCCTGTGAGGTAGGCAAAGTTGAGAGGCAAAGATTGCTGCAGGGTCATCCAGCCATCTCTCATGGCTGAGGACAAGCGTTCAGTCCAAGGGACTGTTCATTTCTTGTCCCAACACCGTAGCCTAGAATGGAGGTCCTATACACAGAGGCATTTCCCCTTATTTTGCCACCCAGTAATATACGACACGACTGAAGCAAGATGAACCCTTTCCCTGTGCTTCATGTTTTCATCTTCCAAACCGGACGTGGATGTGTAATCAGCTTCATATCTCCATCTGCACCAATAGTCTCTAAGCAGTTTAAAAGGTCATTATATTCGCCAGCAACATTCAGATGGCAGCACCACTAGGCAAAGCAGGTAACCAGTCACCTCCAGACTGGATTCAGATCAGTGGCAGCAGAGACTGGCAAACGGTCAAAGTGAATTTGAAACCTAGCTCATTCAAAGTGGCTCCATTCCCATGAATGTGCATTTCTGCCCCACTCACTTCAATCTAACCATAAGGTAGGCTGAGCGTCAAAGAACTGATATTTTCTAATTGTGGCGCTGGAGAAGTCTTTTGAAAGCCCCTTGGATGAAGCCTAAACCATCAAAAGATTAAGAGACACTGCAGCAAAGAGTATGAAGCACTTAAACAGTAATGTTCTCCATACAAAGCTGCTTTAATGAAATCCAAACAGCACTACAATGCCTTTCTTTTAAAAAAAAAATTGAAAGGAAGCATTTTTATTAAAGAGAATGAAACAGAATGAAAAATGAACAGTCAACACTTACTAATAACACACTCATTCTTCACACCGCTATACAATTAATAATGCCAAACAGTAAAGTCTCTGCTGACAGATTTTACCACTTCCTTTTGTAATAACACTGACCACCAACCCATATCACAGATGGTGAAGGGTGATTTCTCAAGGGGCTAGATGCAAGACATCACACACCTTTCATCAAGTTCTTTTGCAAGCAAACTTTAGACAGGAGAGGAGTCACAATTTTATTAAAATTCCATGCCTGGAGCTTAGATTAGTTATGTGTGAATACCAAAGACAATTAATATGTCATTAAAAATGAAAGCAATGCAATGTTAAGGTAAATCTGCAATTTGTGTTTTTGGAAACTATCTGAAACAGAGGGGGGAGGAAGAAGAAGAAGAGTTGGGTTTTATGCCCCACTTTTCTCACCCATTTAAGGGGACTCAAAGTGGCTGACAAACCTTCTGTTCTTCTCCCCACCACAGACAGGTAGGTGTGAGGTAGGTGGGGCTGCGAGAGCTCAGAAGAGAGCTGTGACTAACCCAAGGTCACCCAGCTGGCTTTGTGGAGAAGAGCAGAACCAAACTCCATGACTATAAGATAAAAGCCCAGCACTCTAACCGCAAGACTAAACTGGTACGGTTTTATTTCCCCCCCATATAGATTCATGGAGGATAGGTGTGCCAATGGCTACAAGAAATGGATGCCTAAGTACTACCTCTGACCCAGATACCTCTGAAGGACCCTTTGCGGTGAGTTGAAAGCAGATGAAGGTTTTCCCTTCATCCTCAGTTTGAGAAAGTCCAGAAGCAATCGGTGGACCACTGCGGGAGAGCTTCTCTAGCAGGGTTTCTTTTACGTTTTCATGGTCTTCGTGTTATGCATATGTAGTCACTGAACTGCAGTCTCTCCTGCACAATACAGAACGACACTAACTGAAACTGCGCAATAAAAAGCATTCCTTTCTATAGAAATTCACAGTTAGGAGAACCAGTGATCACTGCCCTATCTCTAATGTACATTGCAGTGTCTACTAAAAATGGAATTATTGAGTTACATGAGGGATGATCGTTCCAAGAACTGCTCACTCCCAGGGGCATGAACTAGGCCTTATAGCTTCGATTTTGTAGCAAACAGCCTTTAGTCTACAATTTTGTTCTCCCTTCAATGTACCTGTATATCACTGCATTTTGTAGTTATTATACTGTACTATATTTACTATACAGCTGATCTGTAACTGAAACTGCTTTAAACAGTTACTCTGTTTAGATTTCTACTTTGTTGCTTCATTGGACTTTGCAAGCTTCTTTGGGGAAATCACCATATGGAAAGCTTGACATATTAAAAACAATAATAATAATGAAGAGGTGATGACAGCAGTCAGCTTTGATAACCTCAAGGAAGGATCAGATAGATCCAGATACCTCTGAAGGACCCTTTGCAGTGAGTTGGAAGCAGATGAAGGTTTTCCCTTCATCCTCAGTTTGAGAAAGTCCAGAAGCAATCAGTGGGCCACTGTGTGAGGCTTGAATACTGGCCAGAAGGGTTGTGACCTGATCCAGCAGAGGTCCTCTTACATTCTTATAAGAAGAAAATACATTGTTTCTTATCAGAGAAAACAATTACAGTATATTCTGGCATATAAGACTACTTTTTAACCCAGGAAAATCTCAAAAGTCAGGGGTCATCTTATATGCCGGGTTTTATCTTCTTATATGCCAAACTATATATTTTAACTGGAAAAGTTGGGGGTCGTCTTATACGCCGGAATATACGGTACACCATTCCTCTCACCTGTCTTGACTCTTGCTCAAACCTACTAGAACAGGATTCATTGTGCATAGAGATAGAAGACTTCATCTATTCTTCAGTAAGAAAACTGGGTATTGAAACTTTGGGAATACGCTTCATTTTCCAAATTATCCTTGGAGATGAAAGCACCCAGAAACTGGACTGCTTTCAGAAGATCTGCAAACTTTGACAGAGTTTCACCTCAGGCAAAAGTCTGCTGCTAATCCTTTCCACAGTTTTGCTTAAATCCTGTTGCATTTTAATTTCTCAGAACTTCTGTTCTCACGGTGTTGTCTGCTTTTCTTCCTTTTCATGCGTCCCAGATTCTTTTCACATTTCATGCTTCCCAACTGAAATAAACCATGTACACACACACACTCTACATATATTAAAAAGCTAATATTCAAAGATGTTGGAGATAAATGAGATAGCAATGAGTTCACAACACACTCGATACCCAAGGCAGGAAGAGATCTGAATCTAAAATGTACATGCTCTACTTACTTCAGTTAAGGTGACTAAAGACAGTGCCCTGGAGCATCAGCTAATGCCAGTGGCAATATTAGCACAACTAGCAGGGACTTCTGCACTTCCTTCACATCTGGCGTTTGGGTTGGATACGCTGCGGCAACTGCACACAGCATCTGCCCTGTCTGCCAGCACTGTCAGGATAAGGACAGGATGGCTGCATTTTGATTGCATCTAGCAAGTCCCTTTAAAAGTACTAATATCTTGCAAGTTTTCCAGAGTGCTCTCAAGGTTACACATTTAGGGCCTTATAAGCCAAAGTTAACACCTTGAACTGGGCTCATAGCAAACTGGCAGCCAATGCAACTCTTTTAAGACTGGCATGATGTGCATCCGGCCAGCTGTCCAGGTCAAATTAAACAGGTCCAGGTCAAATTTAATTTGTGCACAAATTAAACAGAAACGTATCCCACTTCTGTGAGGGCCAGCTCCTCAAAAAGTGAAAGAAACTGGCCTCGGGTGTTGCTCCCTTTATGCTAACAAAGTAAAGACAAGCTCAAGAAAATGAACCGCAATATATACAATTGATATTGGCCACTGGGTGGCAGTGAGTTACTGTAAGCAAAGACTCAAATATACAGGACATAAAGTATAAGAGGAGGGAGGTGGGTCCCATAGGACTGAAATAATATTCTGACAGATTCTTCCCAAAACAACCAAAGTCTTGTAAGCCCCAGCATTTATCAATGTAAATGATGTTTTGACAGTCTATAGCTCTAGTCACAGTTCCAAGTGCTCAAATTTCACTGGATTCATTTTCATAGAACATAAGAGAAGCCCTGCTGGGTAAAGCCACACCCCATCTAGTCCAGCATCCTGTCGCACACAGTGGCCCACAAATGCCCATGGGCATCTCAAGCAGGGACAAGGACTAACCTATTCCTGCTCTTGAATCCCAGCAAATGGCCTACCTAGCCCAATTCAAGGTGCTAACTCTGACTTATAAGGCCCTAAATGACTTGGGCACCAGATATCTAAAGGAGCGCCCGTGCCTTAAGATCAAGTGGTGAAGCCCTCCTGGTCATCCCACCACCCTCATTAGTGAGACTGGTGGGCACCCGGGTAAGGGCCTTCTCAGTAGTGGTCCCCAGGCTGCGGAATGGTCTCCCCCTAGAGGTGTGTCAGGCCCCTTCTCTGTTTATGTTCAGGAAGGCAGTGAAGACGTACCTCTTCATTCAGGCCTTTGGTTAAATGCTTCCTCCGCTTCTACCACTGCAGACTTTAAACTTTTTGAATAATTTTTTTAAATTATAATTATTATGCTGGATTTTAAAACTTTGTACTGGTTTTAGTATTGTTTTATACAGTTTTGATATGTTTGTTTTTAAATGTTGTGCTGGATATAAATATAAATATAAATAAAATAAACTGACATTAAGCTAACTGGTCTGTAATTGCCTGGATCACCCCTGGATCCTTTTTTGAAGATTGGTGTTACATTTGCTACCCTCCAGTCCTCAGGTACAGAGCCTGATGTTAGGGAAAGATTATATATTTTTGCTAGAAGGTCGGCAATTTCGCATCTGAGTTCCTTAAGGCCTCTTGGATGAATACCATCCGGTCCCGGTGACTTGTTAACATTTACTTTATTAAGACACACAAGGACCTCCTCCTTGGTTATCTCTGTCCAGTTTAATTCTTCAGAAAATACAGGCTCAGCTACTGTCTTCTGTCTTCCTCCATGAATACGGAGGCAAAGAATTCATTTAGTCTCTCTGCAATCTCTGTGTCTTCTTTAATTATCCCTTTCTGTCCTTTACCATCTAATGGTCCAACTGCTTTCCTGGTTGGATTCCCACTTCTGATATACTTACAGAAGTTATTTTCTTTTGATGTTTTTAGCAATGTGCTCCTCAAAATCTTTCTTAGCTTTCCTAATGGTCATCTTGCATTTGTGTTGCCAGTGTCTATTTTCGTTTTAATTTGTCCATTAACAGACCTCTGCCTTACAAGATTTTTGCAAATCTTCTGCATATTCAAAAGGATTCTGGGAGAAAACTCTGAAGCACAGAGTTCTCAATATCATCACCACCCCAGAGAAACTGCAAGTATATATCTATTAGAACCAGGACTCCTATGAAGTTCCATGTTGCCAGGTTAACCCAACACACAAGATCAAGCAGGATTAAGCTCCAAAGAAAAACTCAGTTAAACAGAAGCATCATTATTTTTATTAGATTCCATGTCATAAACCAGACAAATGTACAGTGAACTACAAAAAGTATTAAAGCCATAAAACATTTTCTGAACAATGTAAACTAATAAGATGTACTTCACCGAGTCTTAAATTATTAAAGGAAAACAAACAAAACAAGGAGATATTTACAATCTGTCAGCTAAGACAGTAAGCAGTTCAGGAACCAAAATCCACCAACAGCCTGAAGCTAATCAAATTTTTAGCTGTATAAAGTACTGAAAAGGCTGGGCCCTATTGCAGGAAAGTTGCAGAAATCACATGTCAAAACAGCTTTACAGATAAAGACAACAGGCCTACAAGAACCCTCTGATCTGATCAGAACAAACCAGTAGGTCTATACCCAAATGTATAATCCTTTAGAAATGAATACAAATCCTGCTAGCCAGGTTTCTCACTGGTTTCATCATGAATTATCATGTTAGAACATCCCAATGCTCTGCAGATTTTGTGGGGCTCTAACTTTGATCTGACCAAGCCCACATAATGAATGGTCAGAAAATGGAAGCCACTTTCAGAAGGGCAACAGGTTGAGAATGGGGGTTTATGTTTAGAATTAGTTGCTTCAATGTTTACTTTAGAACCTAAATACCATCACGTGTTCCCAGTTACCTTTCTCTACATGTTCCTCACCAATATCTCACTGGGATTGTCAAGTATGCATTATATACATTTAGATGCATAATTTACATTTACATGATATAGTTTTCTGCACTACCCTTTCACTAATAAATCATCTATACTGTATGATTTTTGCCATGGATGTCTTTGGGGAGATGCATGGAACTGAACCCCAAAACATCATCCATTCTGCATGATGAGGTTTATGGGTTCAATTCCTTGCATGTGCCCAAAGACATCAATGGCAAAGCATTTCCATATTGGTAAGAAAACTGCAAGAATATATCACAGTGATGGCCAGCCTATGACATGTGTGTCACAGGTGATACACCAAGCCGTTTTGGGTGACACACATGATCACCCTGGCACCTGGGCATGTAGTGCTTGCTTGTTCTGGAAGTGTATGAAATACCAACTTTCAATTGAAGATTTAGCAACAAAAGTCACTAATGTAAAGAATTCTTTGTTTTTGCTTTTAATAAAATACATATATCAAAAATATAACTTTTTTACTAGAGCTACCAATATCACAAAATTATGCATACTTCTAGATGTGACACAGCACCCGAGTTAAGCTAGGTTTTCTTGCGAATTTTGACACACCGAGCTCAAAAGGTTCGCCATCACTGATATATCACCACAGAGTCAGCATCAAGAGCACCTTCTACTTTGAGTTTTCTCTTCTTTAAGAGAATATGAACAGCAATAACTACTAGGAAAGAAGTGTCAAAAACAATCACGGTGGCCTTTTGGTGGGTTCCAGTGGGATATCATCTAGAAGCTGGTAGGTAAACAGAAACATACCCAGCAGCCACATTTCAGCAGGAGGTCCACATGAAAAAAAGATGCCCAAACAGTTTATGTACATCTGGGAAACCACAAGCCACATTCTTGCTGCAAGGTAACTCACACATGAAAAACCACCCTAGCCTGTGAAGAACTGCTTTTCATCAAGCACTGAGACAGAAGACTACATCCTGAGAGTAAATACCAGTTCTTGGTTCCTAAGGTCTTCATACTGTATAATTCCAAGTGTGAGAACAAGAAGACAAATCTTGTGGTCCACCTCAGCATTCCACATTTGAGGGAGATGGAGTCAAGAACCCTCAAGGTTCACCTCCATTGTGAATGTCACCTCCAGGCTGAAGAGTCAATGCAGAAAGTACCCAACCATCACCTTCTCTTGCTGAAAACCTCACAAGAGAAAGGAGAAGTAGTGGGGAAATGAACTGGATACAAGTTCTAGACACCTAAGGAGAAACAACACGTGTAGCATCATTTCCTTTAGAAAATGCCCCAGCAGAAACAGGTAGTCTGTTAGTGTCCAGGGTGCCTTCATTCCTTAGTCATATTCCTATTCTTCAAGGAGTAGAATGAGGGAAGGAAGGACTCCAGAGTTTCCAATATCCACAGTCAACAAGTGCACCTACTAGGGGGTTGCATTTCACCAGCTCTGCCTCCTTCAATGCAAAAAGAATCTGAGGACAATACAGAGTCCCTCACTTCACCAGAATCACCAATAACTAGCCAGACATGCTTTATTTACAGTCCAAGATCAAAACATGCAGTTAAAACAAGAATTCATTGTCCAACAATGAAAACAATGCAATACAAAATTATTCATTAACTCAAAGTTTTCATGCAGGGATGGCATTGCTACAAAACTTGGTGTGCAGATCCTTACTGGTCAGGAATAAGGCAGTCTTTGACAGCTAACCAGCCTAGATGCCTCTAAGGAGAGGCTAGACAAATTCATAGACATCATATGTATCATTGGTTACTGGAATGGAGGCCTAGGTACATCCTCCAGGCTGTGGAGAGAGGCAGGGTGTCCCCAAAGGCCATTTGCAGAGATTCAAGAGCAGGTGAAGGTTTTGCCCTTGTCTTCTGCTTGAGATGCCCATAAGCAACTGGGCCACTGTGTGAGATAGGATGCTGGACTACATGAGCTGCGGCCTGGTTCAGCAGGGCTCCTCTTATGTTATTATTTTCTGTACAAAAAGCAATTGATCTCCCTTGGAACTTCTAAAGCCTAGGACAGAGATAAGTAGCAGGTGATGGGCAGGGACCTGCCCTGAGACCTTTGGGTATAGGGTGGGATAGAAATACAAATAAATAAATAAATAAACAGGTGGGGAAATAGTGGAGGGCACAAAAATGTGGTTCCAGTGTGTTTTGATTGTGCATGAAAGGTTAAGGAAAAATGGAGGAAGGACTGAAGATAGTAGAAATGTAGATTGTAGGAATGGAGAATGAAAACTTACAAATATGTGAGCCACCGATAAGAAGACGTTGTTACAAGTTACCCATGGGTGTTTTTCCACTGTCACTAAAAGTACCCATTTCGTACCCATTAATGGGTACGTTTTGTACCCATTAATGGGTACGAAATGGGTACTTCTAGTGACAGTGGAAAAACACCCCATGAGTCATACCCAACTCATGGCTGATTGCATGGGTACCTCTACGCAGTTTCCTTGGCAGAGTTACAGAAGTGGTTTCCCATTGCCTGCTTCCGGCAAGAGGTGGGGGATCGAACTGGCAACCCTCTGTTTTCCAGGCTGCTTGTATTACCACTGGGCTACAGCTGCTTCCACTAATATGAAGACCCTGACCCTATACATTTTTCAAATCTATAGCTGTGGTTGCTCCCCTTCACTTTAAACCTTCTTCATTCCATCTTCTGGTCTAACTGCTCACACCTTTTCATTTCTATCCAGTGTACTTGTGGACTTTCCACCTTCCATTTGGACTTTCTTGAATGGAAAGTCCACACCTAAACCAGATAGAAATGAAAAAGTGTGAGCAGTCAGACCTGAAGATGGACTAGGGGAGGCTTAAAGTGAAGGTGTGACCATGGCCTATAAAAGTGCATGACACGGGACAATTAATGCACATAATTTCTTAGGAACAGCTTTGAAAAGGAAATTTGACCCATAAATGAATAAAAACATGGTTTCTAACACACACACACACACATATATATATACGGAAAACAAAGAACTGAAAAAGGTTTTACTCACATACAATGGAGCTTGCTGTGGATTAAGTTTCATGACCCAGAATGCTGAAATAGGGGAGGAGAAAAGGCATTAAAATACTGTCCCAGTACACAAAAGAATAAATAATTTAACCTAAATGGATTTAAATCCATGGAATTTCTTGGTGCACTTCAAAATGTTTTGAACCACACCATTTTTTCAGCCTAAGAAATAGAGCTACAGCTCATGAAAATTACAGTTGAAAAGATCTGGACTTGGAAATGCTCCGAAAGCTGTCCTGACCCTTAAGAACAAATATGCGCCACCTGGTATTTTCCAGTTTAAGGTGGAGGTGAGTGGTACTTCAATTTACACAAAAGTTCTGCTCTGAAAGATAACATTGGGCTGCCCCACCTGCCCCACATAGACTGGAATGGAATTGGTGTCTCAATGTAAGTCAGCGGAGGAGAGGGATTTGCATTGAAAGGGTCACATGCAGCATAGCCACCCAAGAGATGATCTATCATGGGGACAATACCAGAACACATATTCCATACCTGAAACCTGCACAACGCAGATGCCAGGCAACATCCTTGCAACAATACCCACCCACATACCAAGTTGTTGTTTTTTTGTTTTTACAGACTGTAAATCTGAAGCACAGATAGCATACAAGAAGGGATGCACACTCCTCCCTCTAGCTGAACTGCATTTTATACCTATAAAGAGTCAACTTATTTTTTCCCATTGTAATATAGTACCCTGGGTACTTGGGCATGTTTTAGAAATTGCCTCGTTTAATGAAGATTTATCAAACAAAGGGACACCTTTGGTTGTGCAAACCATAACCATACTTGGCTCACTTTTACTTTGCTAGTTCTTTGCTTTTTCAGACCCATTTATGAACCACTCTTTAAATACAGTCAGAAACTGATAAAACCTCTCCTTGTATGGCATTAGCATTACTGTGTTGTACAACTGTTAGTTATATGATTCTTCCATTAATCTCTGCCAATTATGCCCCTAGCCTGGTACTTTCAACAAGATAGATTCTCTAGCCTGGGAACATTTCAAGGAGAGAGAGAAAAATAAATCCAAAATATTAAGATTATATTTAGAAAGAGTTGTATGACAACGCCCTGAAGTGTTTCCTTCTCATATTTTTAGAAAGGCTCAACAGATGTATCTTTGTCTTCCTTTTGAGATAACAAAAGCTCTGCACTGCAGATTTCAACAAGCTTAACACTCACTAATTTATCCCAAAGATGGGTAAAGACGAAAGGGATTCTTAGGACCTTCAGCCCACTATAGTTTCCTAGATGGTACAGCAGAATCTATAACGCCCATTCTTGACTTTTTAAATGGGATTCTACACTAAAACAAAAACAACAACAACCCAGCAACAGTGCCTATTCTCAACTACAGCTGGTTCGACAGCTATACCCATTTTGGACAGAGATGATTTGGCCGCCGTTATCCATGCTCTGGTAACTTCCAGACTGGACTATTGTAATGGCTCAGAAGCTACAGCTGGTGCAGAATGAAGCTGGCCGGATGCATATCATGCCAGTCTTAAAAGAGCTGTACTGGAGGTCAATTTGCTACCAAGCCCAGTTCAAGGTGCTCACTTTAACCTATAAGGCCTTAAATGATTTGGGCCCCAAATATCTAAAGGAGCACCTTCTTTCATATTGACCTGCCTGTGCCCTAAGATCTGGAGGGGAGGCCCTCCTGGTTGTACCACCACCCTCAGTAACAAAAGGGGTGGCCACCTGGGATAGGGCTTTTTCAGTGGTGGCTCCCAGATTGTGAAATAGTTTCCCTCCTGAGGTGTGTCAGGCAACTTCTGAGTTCAGGGGAGTGATGAAGACCCACCTCTTTCCCCTGGCCTTTGGCTAAACAAGGAATGACTTTTGCTCCCCACATTCAGGCACTGTTATGGTTTAATCCATTCATTTTGTGTGTTCACTGGTTTTTAATGTTGTAACCTGCCCTGAGACTACTGGGTATAGGGTGGGATAAGAATAAATAAGAGTTTCCCTTCTAAGTAATCTCATTCCCGGGGGATAGTTTAAGTTGGCAGAGTCATAAGGGGCTGGAGGCTCCTTAGATTGCACAAAGCAACTACAGAGACAAAGACGGAGAGGTGCCTACAACTCAACTTTTAAAAAAAGCAAATAGTGGGAAGGAGATCATAAATAGTTGTCAGGAGGAAGAGATGTTGGGATATAGACTTCAGTCTAAACAAAGGAACAATTGTGTCATATCCTTGATTTTGAAAAGGATTTTTATAGAACCTCAAAAGAAGGCAATCTTCACTGGGTCTTCTCAGAGCATGATAAAAGGGGACAGCAGAGGATGAGATGAATAGTGACGCGGAAACCACAAACATGAACTTGAGCAAACTCTGGCTGATGGTGAAGAACAAAAAGGCCTGGTCTGCTATGGTCCATGGAGCTGGATGCAACTCAATGTCTGAACAAGACTAACAACAACAGGCTTCTAGTATCATAACAGAAGATCCTACCTCTAAGATCGGCTTCTTGCCAATGGCTTCCACAGAACAAGGGAGCTTGCTTTCTGGAGAATATCCTATCTGGTGGTGAGCTACCATCTGTAACGTAGGCCACAAAAGAAGGCAAGACAACATCTGCAACAGAGGCTAGTCTGAGCTGTGATGAGTGGAACGTATTTGGAAAGAGGGCATGAGGTTAAGAAAGATTTTCCAAGATTGGCCTAGATCTAAATGGCTGGAAGGCTGGAGGAGGAACTTCTTAGTTAACCTTACAAATGCTCACTTAAACCTGAAACTTGCCCAGTAACCTTTGGGCAGCACTGATTCTGTCTAGCTATATCACAAAGCTGTTGGGAGAATGAAATGCTCAGAGACACCCCTAGTTCCTCAGAAGAAAGGCAGCAGCATTATGTCACAATTAATATCCCCATTATACAGAAGTTGCTAACGATGCCAGACAGACCTGAGAAAGCACACACAAATTTGTGTTTTACAGACAAAAAAGAGTTTTCTGTAATTCACTCACCAAATTAATACTGCTAGGATTTTACTACCCTGGTCATTTCCTCCATGTGAAGTATCAGCAAAGGCTCAGAAAACTGTTTTAAAAAGTCTGATAAACTATTGGCAAAACAAAAAAAAACAAAAATAGAGAAAGCCAAGACTACACTGTCACACAACATGTTGTCTTCTGCAGGATATGAAGTATGCACAAGATCTGGGGATAGAATTAGTATCTCCCTCACCCTCAAGATGGTATGCGTCTGAATGAAGATTTAATTCATGTTTGAAACTCCTTCAGTTAAACATACTTAACTGACTAACAGCCTTAGGTGGCAGCTACATGCACCACCAGTGGGGTGTCTCATATTCAGCCGTGTAGTGGCATTGTGATGCCAGCACTGTTGAAGCCTATTAGCTGACAAGGGAGTGCCAAAGTTGGGCTGGCAGCAGCAGCTGAACCAGAGAGCAGCCGGGGTGGAGCCGCAGGCCTGCATGGCCCTGCCACCGCTGTTGCCACTACCACCTAAATGAGCACTGCCCTCCATCATTTGGCCCTTCTACCTTGCCAATCCTATCTCAAACTGTGGATCCTGATCAAAGTCTTGGAGAAGCATTTAGCTTTTGTTTTTCTCCTTTTTTCAGTGGGAATCATTTGAGGGAAATTTCCCTTTTTGGAATTTGGGCAGAAAACTATGATCTCTGCAGTAGCTGGATGTCTGCCCACCCTGGGCCACAGGTGACCAAAAGTCACCATAAGGCCATATGTAAATGCAACCTTAGTTTATCATCAGCTTCCTAGCAGTTTGCTCCCTAGAGTGAAAACAGGACTACACCTGTAATACCAAGACTAATTGTGAAGCAGTTAGAAGCTTCAAAACAAATCATGATGAGTAAAAGAATCTAAGGTGGAGAGACGGAAGACATGCTACTCACAATAATCCTTTGGCAAATAATCCAAAATGGTTCCAAATACAGATTGAGCCACAATTGCCCAAAAAACAGCTTCTGGGTCCTACCTCTTTAATCCTTGCAAAATAAAAACCCTGGAATTTGAAGCCAACAGCCATCTTATCTGCAATCTTCTTCCAAAAGGTAAGGTGGCAGCAACTCTTTCAGTCTAGACATCTGGGCTTCCCTCTGCCTCTCACCTTGTTTTTAAAGTGCTGCCAGGTAACAGCAGCATAGCACTCACCAACTCGAGTTCTGCTTCAGACAAAACAGGACTGCATTCATTGTGGTAATGGGTAGGCAGAAAGGATTATCAGGTGGCTCTAATAATACTGTCTAATAATACTCCTTCATCATAAGCCTCTTTCCCTCACCCAGAGACTGCAACACAATGCTCACCGTTTTATCACGAGTGCCGATGAATAGAAAAACACACAATTGCCTGATCACGCCGACTCATCTGCTCGCACAAGGTATGTGGAACTGAAAACCTCAGTAAGATGGGCCTATTCTATGCCTTTGTTTGTGCTCACGCCAGCCTGTAAAACAAACCATCACCTTCTTCCTTGCTTCAGAATGCGTAGCTAACCAACGAGTTTCCAGATGTTGCCAGCCTCAGACTTCTATCAACCACTATGGCAGGATGGATGAGATAATGGAAACTGCAGTCCAACATCTGGAGGGCCACGCTTGAGCCACAACTTAACCAAAAAGAAACAGCAGCAGATTCAAGAGTACTAGAAGATAGCTATGAAGCCAAGGGAAATTCTTTGCTTTTGTTTGTTTGTTTGTTTGTTTTGCATTATAGCCCACACTGCATCAAAGAGTCCAAGACGGCACCTTTTGGTTCTCAACTGACACCAGCATATAGGTTCCAAAGGCCTCTCCTTTCTTGCTCAGGCTGAGTGAAGCTATAATGTAGCAAAGTCATTGACTTTCTTTTTCACTTCCCAGAGTTTGTTAATCATAGACTCTCACTAGTTTTTTATTGAACAGCAGCAAAATGATTTTATTAAAACAAAAATCAGTATAGGAAAGAACTTTGAAAGTGAACACTCTCTCAGAGGTAGGTTTACCTTAAACAACTTTGCGAGCTTATGCACATTAATTCTCTTCCAGCTTATGAGTCCTATAATATCTGTCTCAGAGTTTCCTTACTCTAACTATCACAGAGCATTCTCTAACTTTGCTCTCCCTGGCAACAGTTATGAACAGCCCCTTTCTTCCTGGCCTAACCACAGACAGATATTTCCCCAGGCAAGAACCCTTAACTAACTGTCTGTTGGCTTAAATAACCTTCCAGCCTGGCTGCTGGTGGAATCTCATTGGTCAAGCTAAGGAGCGATTGGCCCCTACCCTTGGGTCTGCTGCTAAGCCACGCCCCCTCACTATCCCCTTCCAGCAACCTGCCAGGAGTCAAACAACTAACAAAAACACTAATAACTACACCTAACTATTTACCTCCTTCCCCAAGGTCATTACATCGATTCATATCGAATTGAATACATGAAAATTTGTATTCATTTGAATAAATTCCTTCAAATGTGGTAGGATTCAAATTGGATACAAAGGTTTGATGCCAATCCCATACGAATCTGTAACGAAGCTTTGTACGAATGTATCGAAACATTCAATTCAAATGTCAATCGTCAAATGTGCCAACATTTGATTCATGTACAAATATCTGAATTTGGCCAAATTCATATGAATTTTTATTGTTTTGAATATTCTTGCACATCCCTATTTTATCCTATTAACTACTTTAAGACATTTCAGATGTTCACAAACATTTTGTTGCTGTTGTTGGTTCAGTCTGAATCTTCAAACAGTCAGGTTCTTTGCTAGGTTCACTAGAACGCCTCCTTGCTCAGTTCAAATTTGAACTTTTTGAACAAAAGACCGTTCCCAGTCAATCCTCCAAGGCCATTTATGCACTGGGTCTTATTCCAGATTCTATCCCAGAATATGGACCTCCTGTAATCTGTACTAGCATGCAGTCAGCAGGCCCCTTTTTGGAATATAATGTGGAATAAGTCCCAGTGCAGAAAGAGCCTTGGAGGATTAAATGAGGCACTTAATGGTGCTTTGCAGTTCAAACCAGCAGCTTAGTTTGGGCCAGAAATACCAAGAACCCATTGCAATATTAGGCGCGGGAGGAGGGAAATGTCAGCTTCTGTACTACCAGTAGCAAAGAAATTCAAACTCAACACTTTTATTTATTTTTCTAGGTTAAGCTTTTCCCTATGCTTTATTCTAGGAAAAGCCAAAGTAGCATTTTCCACATATTAGTTTGGGATTCTGTTCCCATCACTTCCAGGCAAAATAGCAAGCAAACATGAATTATGAGGCCATTTAGAAGCCAATGGATATTCCTGCCTCTTTCTCAGGGAGATTACGAGACAGTGAAAGAATATGAAGATGTTTCTGCCATATTCGATAGGATTTCAAAAGAGGGTCCCTTGAAATCAATATTTCTTTCTCTTTATAACAAAATCAGAGAGTTCCCAAGAGTTAATATTTTCAAATGTAATGAGGCATCATATGATATCTCTGTTATGGAACAATATTTTGAAGCAAGATGACTCTTCCAGTTCAGGGCCAACTTGTCACAGGAACCTCTTTCATTTGGAATTCGTTCCAGCACAGAACTGACTTCCTATCCCAAATTCTATAAATGGCTGACCATGCTCTGCTTCTGCTTCCTATTTCGGCAGTAAAGGAAATCAAATAAAAATAATTATTGCTCCCCTCTCTTCCGGACTCACTGAAGTCTGCAGCTAACATATCTGGGTAAGCCAGTGAACTAAAAGACACATGTGTTCTCTGCACCAAAATTCCAGTATTCTAGGACCAACCCCTATGTTCCAGTCCAAAACATCTGAGATAAATACATTTTGTAATGGCTTAAAATTAAGAAACTGGGCTCCATTAGAAATCTGCAGATCACCTTTCTACTACTTAATGGATTGCCAGAGCTTGGAGCTACACCCTTAACGACTGCATCTCTCTCCAAGGCTAAAATGCAAGGCTGTGGCACATGGTCAGTTTGTTGACCTCTGGACCCCACTTATTGAGGTTGCAACCTGTGAACCTTTCTTGTGGCCAAATTCCTCATTTCCTTCATCTTTTCTGAACAAGTGACTACTACTTGGTTTCCTCACTTGTCTCTCTTGCCAAATCAGTCTCCATCTTTGTCTAGTCCTGATGCTGTTTAATGCAGCAGGCTGCCACCAGTTTTAACAGATTTGGACACTTCTTCAGTTAGTTACACACTGGAGACAAAATGTAGCAATATCAAACCTGCAGTTAGAGGAAATGATCACAAAAAAAGGTAGGCTAAAGTAACATCCAGATGTCACCAACTTATTCTACTATATCTAGATATTCTGGAATAAAGAATACCCATGCTTCATTCCAGAATATCCAAATATAGTGGAATAAGTAAGCAACTTCTGGATGAAGCCTAAATCAACAATCAAGGAAATGAATATTTTGAGCAACCAAACCGCTTTTAAAAATGCCTACTAAACTACATCAATAGTATAATTAAACAGGAATGCAAAGAAGCGATTTCACATTCACTGTGGTGAGGGTCTTGTTTTTGCAACTGGCAGACAGTAAGCAGCACAGTTGCAATGCCTTTGGATACATGTGTATAAAATCAGTTTATTTGAGGTTAACCTACCCTGCAAAAAAGGGTACTATTAATTTCCGAATGTCAAACAATCCTCCAAGATCAGGCCATCCTGTTCTCCCAGCTGCTGGAACCTCTAATTGCCACCAACAAAAAGTCTTTAAAGGTATAGGTTATTCAATTTTTTTAAAAAGGAAAATAACAATAACTTACTGTACCTGCATGAAGCAGCACAGACGCTCCAGCAACTTAAGAATCAAGTACACAGAATCACCATATGTTACGACTGAGTCCTGGGGAAGAGAAAGATGGAAATAATTATTTTGCATGTACCGTAAACCTCCGATGAGAAAATGAACAGTCCACATTATCTTGCGCATTCAATATCTCTAGAAGCAGGGGAGGTGGGATCCCTGCAGTCCAAATCTTCAAGAGCAAATCAGAAATTACCCTCAGACAGATTAAAAATGGATACCAGGATGGGAATCCAGGACTCTATTCAACAGCATTTTTTTTTCTTACAGTACAATCCGCCTGCATTGCAAGACAAGAGCTTTCTAGTATTTCTAAACAAAAAGGAAACAGGTTTTCTCAGGAAATTATTACTGAAGTATTCCGAGGTATGAGAAAGAGATGGGAAAAGTGGAACTCAGAACAGAGGTAGAGTGTGTCAGAAGAGTGTTGAGGCCATGGAATGTCCTGGGTTCGGTTCTTTCCCTAGACCTCTAGCATGACCAACACCACATTGTTATTATTTGGAAGAAAATTGGGGAATGGATGGGTGGGCGGGTGGGAGGGTGGTTGGGTGGGCGGGCGGGCGGGCAGGCAGGTGGGTGGATATGGTTTCCATATCTGCCCAGTACACATAGGGAGCAGGCCTGCTTTTTATCAGTAAATGGACAGACCTGAACCCTCCTTTCCACGTTGCTCATTATTGCAGAACAAATTCTTGAATAAGGGCAGCAGTCAGACACCAGTGTGGACCAAGTCATGCCCTGTCCCCTGTCATGCTTTGTCTGGATTGAGCAAAGCATGGACCAGACTAGGGTTACAAAAAGGGCACCCAAGCCCCATATATAGATCTCAACGTTGAAGTCTACAACTGGACCCGGGGAAATATACTGGACCAGGAGGCCTGCAGGTGGCACATACTCATGATCCAGTAGACTGTGGGGGACCCTTTTCAGCAGCACTCCAGGCAGTGCAACAGGAAATGGGTCTGCTACAAAACCAGCTTGGTCTGAAACCCCATAGGCTGGGAACTTTTGTTCGAAGCTTGTAGAGCCATGGTGCTACCTCAGAGGGCTAGAGCAGGGCCAGCTGTCCAAATGCAGACAACCCTGTCCCGCTCCAGAGGCAACCCGCCCAGCTTGGGGTGACCCACCCTGTCCCTGAATAAAGGGTTCAAGTATGGTAAGGGTCTAGTGGCCCTGGAAAGGGAGGAGGCAATGCAGCTAAAAGGAAGCAACAGATAAAGAAAAGGGTAGCTGAAACACTAGGATGCCAGTCAACAAAAAACTGTCCTCCCTGGCCATGGTGAATCATGCACACACTGGCCATTCCAAAGCCAAGGATTCCATGAGAAGAACAAATGACCTCAAGCTCAAAGCTACCGAGTACGGGGGAATCATAACCATTCTCTGGGGAGAAGAAAGGTCAAAGATGACTCTCCATCCTGCCCCTCCCAACTTTCTATCAGAATATAAACCGCTACTTTCCTTGCCTCTAAAGATGTTACAAATGTATTTGGGTGCACTCAAAAGGAGATCTTGTCTCCAACCCCCTGGCCAAAAATAAAAGCAAACAAATCCCTAACACACATTCTAGAAAGTCTCTGGGAAATGGTAACAAAGAAACAGTAATTTTAAGGCACAGTTCTAAAGCAATCTGCTGTGCAAACACTAGCGTGGTCATCGGGCAAAGTCACCCCTTCTCTTCTCTTGGCCTGCTTTATCAACTGGTGAGTCAGCGCCTGAAGAACTTCAGACCAGTCACCAGTTCCTTGTGCAAAACTGCTGCCCAGGGCAAACACCATTAATTATTATCCTCAGGGAGAAGCAGAACCGTGAAACAATCCATTTGCAGCTATTAAGCACCTTTAATCCAAGGATTAAGCTCAGTCCTGCAATTTCTTATGAAAGGCTGTCGTACTGAAAGTGCTTTTCATAGGCAAGTGCATTGGGGACCTAAGGAAACATAAACAGCCTACACTTTCCAGAATATTATTGAACTATAGGGGTCATACATTTAAGCGTGTGTTTAGTGACTGAATACACATATTTTAGGCAGAAGGTCTCAAATTAGAAGGATAACTCAGGTGTCCTGGGATTAGCTGCTAAAAGACTTCATTAAAATTAGTTTTGATGGGGTATATATACTTCAGTGAACCTGACGGCATCCTAATTACACAACAGGCTTTTGTTGTGGTCAGTTTTAAAGTTTCAACATCCAACTTCCAGATTCACTGCAGTTTTATTACAATTCATAAATACTGACAATAATCCTGATTTTGGTAACACTGCCTTTTCTCCCTTTATGATTTGTCCAATGCCCAAACCCACTAATGGTTGACAAATCCATTACATGTTCAAGAATGCTCCACAACGCTGCCACCAATTTGGACTCACACTAAGATCCGATTTCTGTGGAGTAAGAAACCACAAATGATTTTGAATGTGTTTCCACAGATTCTTGTTTGAACCCAAACAAGTTAGGCACATTTCAATGGCTTCATTCCTTCAAAAATACTGTGAAAAAGAACTAGCCTGCAGATATATAACTGGAATGTGAATCTTCAAAGTTTCTTAAAACTACAGTTAAGAAGCACAAAGGGAAAGATTTATTAGAATTCTTTTACAGTTATTTTACTCTTTGGGAAGAGGTATTTATTTACACCACAGGGAAATAAGATGACCAAAACTGGGAGACGGGAAATTTGCAAACCCAAACATGCAAACAGAAATGCAGCCTCTCCAAAACCTTTTTTTATTTTTTATTTTTTTAATAGATGCTTTCAGCAGCCTGCTACCTAAGTAACCACTGTCCAGGGAAGTTCTGATAGAGAATAAGCATAGGAGAAGATTAAATTCCAAGCAGCCAAGATCCTGTTGACATTTAAACATCCTGTACAATTAGACAAAATTGTGACAGGCGCAAAGCGGTTAAAGAGGAGCGCTTGAAACAAATGTTTCAATTAACAATGTTTTTTCAAGACCAAGGGAAACAACTAAAAGGACTTCTAGCCTCCATACGTAACAGAACTCTAAACATCCATTTTCTCGACACCCATTTATCTCCTGCCATTTGTGCTGTAGGTGCAGAACACAAGAGCACCCGTCAAATACTATTGCTTGTTCCCCTTAAGGAGTTCTTTACTGCAAAACCATGTCCTGCAAGCAGCTGACACTTACGGATAATTAAGGGTTGGAGAAAAGCCGCGTAGCAAGGTAAGTCAACAGCTCTGCAAAAGAGATGTGCCAAACCAATTCTCAGCTTGCAGCAAAAAAAACCCCTAGTTTGTGGACCTTCACATCAAACCAAACATTCGGTAGTTCAAATATCCAAAGATTCAATCAAACTGAACCTGTCTTCCGTTTGCAAATGCAAACAATTTTATGGAACAATTTTCATTCTCTGAGTTTTATTCCTTTAAAATGATTTTTTTTTCCAATAGAAAAAAAGTATTTTTGGGGTGTTTTTCCACTGTCACTAGAAGTACCCATTAAGTACCCATTAATGAGTACTTAATGGGTACTTCTAGTGACAGTGGAAACACATCCTTTGTTTTCAAACTAGTTCAAAATTGTACATCTGTTTGTTTAATTATATGGTTCACTCTACTCTATAGAGAGCAAATCTTGTTACTACAAGTTTCTAGGATCACATTAAATAAATGTAAAAGGTGCATTTTAACAATCTTGTTATAGCAAAGCTGGCTGTGGAGTTTACTGCCAAGAGAGGCAGTGATAACAACTGGCTAGATGGCTTTTGAAAAAAAAATTGATTGATTTATTGACTGACTGATTGATTGATTTTTCTATCCCGCCATACACCCAAAGATCTCAGGGCAAGTAACATTTAAAATCAGTCATATATTAAAACAGCATCAGTGTCTGTAAAGTGGAAAGAGACAGTCTATTCCCATTTAACCAAAGGCCAGGGCAAAGGAGCCTGATGCACCTCAAGGGGGAGACTATTCCATAGCCTGGGGGCCATCACTGAAAAGGCCCTCTCCTGGATGCCCACCCCTTTTACTACTGAGGGTGGCGGGACAACTAGGAGGGCCTTCCTGCAAGACCTTAAGGCACAGGCAGATTGACATGGAAGAAGGTGTTCCTTTAGATATTTGGGGCCCAAATAATTTAGGGCCTTATAAGTCAAAGTTAAATCCATGGAGTACAAGTGTATCCATGGCCACTAGGATGGATGTCTAGGTACTGTGTCCAGTAAAGACAAGACACCTCTAAAGGCCATTTGCACACAATTAAGAGCACCTGGAGGTTTTGTCTTTGTCTTCTGCTCGAGAATGCCCCAAAGCAATTGGTGAGATAGGCGTGAGACAGGGTACTAAACTAGATCACCTCTTGATCCAGCAGGGCTCCTCTTATGTTTTTCTGTTCTCTTATGATCCAGTGGCCTTCATAACTGAGTAGGGACCTCAACCATGATCTTGGGGGCACATCTTTATTTTGAGAATGTATTCTGATCACTAATCACAAAACATTAATTGTGAGGCACCAGGAATGCCACGAAAAATAAAGTATAAATGAAGTCTTCTCTTTCTTTTCTATGCATAGGACAAGGAAGGAAAAGTATCCACTCAGATAAATGAGCGCATGCTTGAACCTTGTTCTGCAGCAAGACAATTAAGGTTCCATTATGACTGACCACAGGGAAAATATCCAGCTGGACATTTGGTTTCCATAAGTTCAGGGGCTCTTGAGGAACTAGGCAAGACCTTCACTGACCTTCTTCTAGACACATTAAAATATTTTTAGTGGCTTTTGATTGCAAAAGCACCCAGAGCAGGCAGAAGGCAAGAAGCTGACTATTCCTCAGGACGTCACCATGTTCTTGTACACTGACACAGCAACAGAGGGAGTGGAGGACACACCAGCAAAACTTCGATCCCAAGAAAGCCGTTGTTGTCCTCCTCAACCCATTCCAAGAAACTGTGTGCTCATTCCTCCAAGGAATTACAGCAACATGCCTACAAACACAGCCCAGCTCTGCCTGCAATCCCACTCATTCCTCAAACAGAGGAAATGAAATAGAAAACCAATATATAAAGTCAGGCTTAGAATGAACAACAAGGAAATTGCTGGTTAAGCCACCGAGGGGATTCTCTTTGCCCTTGCTTCACCTCAGAAGTATTTTTTTGTTTTTGCTGGATCTGAAGGCAACTTTAGAGTAACTAAGACTTCTTGATGCTGCACATCAGAATGTGCAGTCAGTACTGAGCCGTCACACATGACGGCCGATACTTCGCAGTAGTGTTGCTTTATAACAACACTACAGCAAATTTACTTAATGCTGATACAGCAGCACTTGCTGCGCAGCATGGAATAAATCTGAAGCTTCCTGCCAGGCCGGACAGGCTGGCGAGAACAGCCCATGGGAGCTGAGACTGCAACTCAGAGAAGAGATCTCCACTCAGAACAGAGGCCTATTCACACTTGGCTGTATTCTAGGATATATCTCAGCATAGGGACCTGTGCTCTGGGTGCTACTGCAGACTCTGGCAGACCTCCCTTAGGGCCTGCTGTAGCCTACACTAGCATGTGGACAGCACGCCCCTATTCCGGGATATATTCCAGAATAAAGCCAAGTGCGAATAGGCCCCAGGTGTGTCTTTGTTGCTGTTAGTGGTGGATACCACAAGTCATGGGCAATTCCTGGTTAGCTTTATGGACAATGCATAGTTTTCTATACAGTTTTCTTGGCAGAGATATAGAAATGGGTTGCAATTCCAGAGGGAGTTTAGGGATCAGGCCAGCGACCCTATGCTTTCCAGGCAATTTACTCTACTACTGAGCCACAGCCCCCCCCCCAACTCCATGGGCACCTCTATTCAGTTTTCTTGCCATCGATATGGAAATGGCTTGCCACTCTGGGCAGAGGCTGGGGATCAAACCAGCAACCATCTCCTTTTCAGGCAAATTGTTCTGGCTATTTAGATCATCAAATTCCTCCACTCCCAGGTGAGACTTAACCTGGGATAAATGCTTTGTTAGCATCCTTTCACTTACATCAGCCACAGACCCTTTTGCACAGACTACCAACAAAGTATACAAGCTGCTGCTGCACTGGAAACGCAACTGTTACTGAGCAAATGAAGTCAAGGGTTATTTGTTAACCTGACATCCCCCTTGAAATCATTTTACTGCTTCTTTATCACCTCTAGTTTACATTGTCCTTATCGCCTGTTCTGTAGCTTTCACTATAAACATCTTCTCTGCATTCCACCTTCGCTGTTGACCAAGATGCAGCTTTGAATCATAAAAGAGAAGGGAGGCATTACCCATCCAACTCTGCATGCAATGTTTAACAGCATGGCGAGAGATGGAGCAGCATTTTGAAGCAGGAAGCTTGTTCTAGGCATTGATGTCAAGTTCATGCTTGGAGAGCCTAAATGACTTGAGGCCCAAATATCTGAGGGAATGGCTACTCCAAGATCGACTTGCCTGTGCCTTAAGATCTGGAGGGGAGGCCCTCCTGGTTGTACCACCACCTTCAGCTGCAAAACTGGTAGGCATTTGGGAGAGGGCCTTCTCAGTGATGGCCCCTAGGCTATAGAATAATCTCCCCTTTGAGTTGTGTCTATCACCTTCACTGTACATATTTAGGAAGGCGGTGAAGACGCACCTCTTTCCCTGGGCTTTTGGTTAAATGGGGATACACTTTCCCTTCCCACTTGCAGATGCTGTTGTCTTAAAATATATTGTTATTGTTTTAATATGTTTGATTTTAAATGTTGTTACCCACCCTGAGACCTCCGCACATCAAGCAGGATAAAAATGCAAATGAAATAAATAAAATCCTGTAACATTTTTATTCTACCTGCAAGTGATGGGATGCAATAAGTAATCACGACACCACACCCAGAGAGAGAAACGAGAGATTAAAAAAGAAAAGACTGAAGTCTTGAGACTTTTTTGTGACTCGTAGAAACTTCCGTGCCGTGGCTCTTGAACCTGTTCAGTAAAAGCCTTTCCCGGGGAATAGTATCCATTCCAGCTCTGGCACAAGCAGGCAGTCAACACCCAGCGACCTTTATGATTCAGTGGACTCACATAAAAGCCAGAAAGGAGAAATGCAAATCCATCCATTTCTAATTCTAAGCAGGTGGCCCAGCTTCCATTGCAACATCACAATGTGCCGGCAGCTTAGAGAAGGCACAGAAAAAAGAAGTTCAGAGTTCCAGCATTTTTTTTAATGGATACCATAGCCAAACAGAGCAGGTTTCAATGTACCTCCTCTTACAAATAAAGTGTCTTATTTATGACCAGCCTTAACCAACCAAGCGATGCCCCTGCATTTTGAATTATAGCACCAGATTGTGGAATACTATCAGATAATTCGAGAGGGGCTGTAGTTCAGTGCTAATACAAGTAGAGGGATTGCGCACCCAAATAGGATGCATTACCACTAGGGATGTGCAGGAATATCCGTGCTATTCGTACAAATATATACAAATAACGACATCCGCGGACAAATCGAATAGGGCCTGCATTCATAGGTCCTGTTCATCCACAAATCGGATTTGACCCAGCATTTGTCAAATCTTGGTCAAGGCCAGGTCCCCCCTGTGGCCTCCCGTCACACACACACACACCCATGCCCTCTCATCACCCCCTTACCTTGGACCACACCGCCACTGTCGCACGCTTTCCTCATAGGCCTTGTCTGTTTCTGTGCGCACAATTCCCATTCTGTCTCATGATCCCCGGATGGGGAGCTGCACATTCAAAACTAGAAGTGCTCTATCAGCCTCTGAAGAGCACTGAAATGGGCCTGGGGCCTATTACAAGGGAAGTGATGCTCTTATGAAACTTGCAAATGAAAGGAGGGTGCCAGTACCCTCATGCTATCTTGAAATGTAAAGTCCGATGCAAATGCGGCTATTTAGAGGGTTTCAGCTGCCAAACTGGGAGGCCCATGCTTCGTACATATTTGCTGAGCTCCTGAGAAAAGGGAAAAAGGGCTTACCAGTGTTCCATTGATTTATTTATTTAGTCTAGAGGTTTTGAAGGAGAGATGAAGCACTGATAGTTACAATCACAAACCTGTCCAACCTGTCACGCCGGTGAGCACTTTCTCCTCTCCTGAACCATCCAGAGATGTGCACACATTTAAAAGTAGCTGTTCAAGTCTGAATCAAGCTGAACCTCCCCTTGGTTCACATTCACACTTTCTCTCCAAACAGGCTAGGCATTTCGTTTGAACTGGCACCTATGGGATACTCTCTGTTTGATGCAAACAGTGTTCTGAACCTGAACTGTTTGAACTCAAACTGGGTGTGTTTGATAGCTTTGTTCCAACATCCTTTGCTCATTTCAAATTTGAACTTTGTCTTTTGTTTTTCAGTTTGAATACAGACCTTTTGAACACCCTCCTGTTTGGCACACCTCTAGTTAACATCTACATAAGAAAGTAAGAGAAGTCCTGCTGGATCGGCCCACAGCCCATCTGGTCAAGCATCCTGCCCCACACAGTAACCCACCAACTGTTTATGAGTGTCTCAAGCAGAAGGGCAAACCTTCTCCTGCTCTTCTATCTCAGCAAATGTCCTTTAGAGACATCATGACTGTCTCCCCACCCTAGTAGCCACTGATATACCTGTCATCCATGCATCTGTCTAACTCTTTCCTAAATCCATCCAGACTGGTTGCTGTTAACACCTCTTCTGGCAACAAATTCCACAGACCTATGACCCTCTGGGTGAACAAATGCTTCCCTTCATCTGATCTGACTCTCCTACCCATAGCTTCATAGAGCCCCCCTGGTCCTAGTGCTCTGTGATAGAGAAAAGAATTTCTCTCTATCCACCTTTTCTATCCCATGCATGATTTTATGTACCTCAATCAGGTCCCCTCTTAAACACCGTCTTTCCAGGCTGAAGAGGTCTACACATTGCGGTCTGATTAAGGGAGGTATTCCATCCCCTACAGCACAGATGAACACATCAAACACTCTTCCCTGATCCCAGGAACCTACTGACTAAACAATCAACTGGTGATGATGTTCCCAAGAACTTGGAATAGACAGGTTAGCCTATGCAAACACCAGGCTCCCAATCAACACTGAGTGTGCTGCCAGAAGTGTCTCAGCAACCAACTCTGCTCACTTCTCCTCTTGGAGGTTTTGTTAAAGCAGAAGCGCAAAGCCTAACTAAGGCTGCATTCACATGCAGTAAAATGAAGCCGTTGGCCAAAAGATAGCTTAGAAACCCTCACAGTTGGGATTATTCACAGACCAGTCAGTCTCTTCCTCTGTCTCTCCTCCTCTCATGGCTCTATTTATTCATTTACTTATTTGATTTTTTTATCCCATCCTCTGCCCAAAGGCCCCAGGGAGGTTACAATATTAAAAAAACCAATGAACACATAAATGAACCATAGCAAGTGTCAGAATGTGTGGAGGAAAAGCTGTTTCCTTATTCAGCCAAAGGCCAGAGCAAAGTGGTCCATCTTCACAGTCCTTCTGAGCGCATAAAGTGAAGGTGACTGATGCACCTCAGGATGGAGACTATTCCACAATCTGAGAGCCACCAGTGAAAAGGCCCTGTCCTGGGTGCCTACCTCTTCTGCTACTGATGATACAGGTACAACCAGGAGGGCTTCCCCCTGGAGATCTTGAAGCACAGGCAGGTCAATATAGAAGAAGGCGTTCCTTCATTTGGGGCCTTAAAGGTTAAGGCTAGCACCTTGAATTGGGCTCAGTAGTGAACTGGATGCCAGTGCAGGTAGATTAGAAAAGGCAGATGAAAGATGAGATGAAATCATGAGGACCATAAGCCACGATCTGAGAGGTGCTTTTGAGTCACCTTTTTTACTGTGTATGAATGCAAAGTAAGTCTCACCAGTTAAATGTCCCTTGGAATACAGCATCACCACTGAGGCTTGGAGAGACAAAGTTCTGGTTTGCCTGGGACCAACAGACAACAGAAGCACAGGAAATGTAAAAGCCAGATCTGAATTAAATAGGTTTTTTTAAAAAAAAATTAAACTAATTTATCTCCATAATTTATTTTAAAATAATTTAAAAAGTACTCATATCCCTTCTTTGATCAAAACTGGATGAGTGTTTCATTTCCTCATGGCAAGTCATTAACTGCTGTAGCGTGGCAGAGCTTTGTTCTGGAAAATTATTGCTTAGAAGGTGAAAGACGGTGACGGAAGGATGAGGTCAAGGAACAAAGTTTCGCTCACTGGCTCACTCGCCAAACAAAGGAGGAGAAAATAGAACTTGATGTTTGACACAAGACTCTTAACAGCTGGTCTTTACTGCAACCCTTCCCTCTAATAAGGAAGTTAGGAAGAAGCCATATATATATATTTTAGTGCAAGCTCTTAATAGAAGGTAGAAACAGCTTTGGAATTTATCCAGTAACTAACTAGGAAAATACCACACAAAATTTTTATTATTATTATTGCAAACAGCATTGCATCATGAAATGGGAGAAGCAAAAGTAGGTCTCATGGCTCTGAGCCTAAGCAGCTCCCAGGCTGCGTTCACACCTAAGCTTTAATCCAGTTCCAGTCTACTTTCAGAGCAAGAGAGCACATTAGCAAAGTGACTAGCCATTTCCTTTCCACTTTATCTAACTCAAAGGTGGATTTTCTCAGTTGGATAATGATGTAAAGAAACAGCTTGACACTTTGCTGATGTGCAAACTGGCCCCTGGTTCCACTCTCACTCTGAAAGTGAGCTGAAGCTGGATTAAAACTTAGGTGTGAACGCAGCTCCAGTCTAGCAGAAACTGAATATAGGATTGATGGGGGTGGGAGGGAACATCCCACAATGTGCAAATGACTTACAAATGGCCAATTACCTTGATCACACACAAACTAATAATGGGATCACTAAAGCAATAAGGTGGGAGAGGTGCAACTACCAAGAAGGCCACGCTGTCAGTTAGAATAAGTGGCAACAGCAATGCTTTCCCTTAACACATGTTGCATAACGCAGTAGAAATTTGGAAATGGTACGATTGTGTTGGATGAGAAACAACTGTACTGGAATATTGGCATTAACAAAACACCCAGAGCCTCGAAGAAAGATAGAACTCTAAGTATCTCTGGTCTGACCACACAGAACAAACACGCATCAGTAAGGGAACACTCAAATTCTACACAGCCGTGAGACGGACAGGGTTAACAAAAGAAACAGATTACGAAAGGCATCCTCTCAGGATAGCAACCCGAGTGACAAGGAGTCCACTTTGGACACAATCCAAGTGTGTTGAAATCATGGCAATCAATTCTAGTTATGAGAATACAGAGGGGGGAAATCTAAGAGCTCAAGATTTCTTCGATCCTTTCCTTCTCTTAAATGCTATCAGGTAAGTTCCGGTTGCACTTGGTCGTCTGCGGAGCACGATTAAATGCTCTGCTGCTAGTTCATGATTAGTGAACATCAGGGGAGGCAGGGAACACTTGCAGGCTGTAAGCACCTTCTGCAGGTGCAAATGGACCTGCCCAGGTATGCGCCTACCTCGAACTACAGGTCAAAGTGCAAACTGGCCCCTGGTTCCACTGCACTGACTTGGGATGGGTTGTCTGTTCCACAACATGGCGGCCCACTCTGACCCAGGACACCACACTTAAGTGCAGAAAGGGCCCCACTTCCCAAGAACCGAAAGAGATAGTGAAAGGCACTGCAGAAGTGCTGGGCGCCAAAACCATCCCCCAAATTTCAGCTAAGATTGTTTGGCCCCTCTGCCAGTTTGGTCTAGTGGTTATGGAGCCAGACTCTTATCTGATTCCACACTCCTTCAGCTAGGTGACCTTGGGCTAGTCACAGCTCTCTTCTGAGCTCTCACAGCCCCACCTACCTCAGTGATTGTTCGTGGCGGGGAAAACAGAAGGTTTGTCAGCTGCTTTGAGTCCCCTTAAGGTTGAGAGCAGAAGGTTTGTTAGCTGCTTTGAGTCCCCTTAAATGGTTGAGAAAAGCGGGGTAGAAAAGCCACCCCTTCTTCTTCTCCACCAGTTTTCCAGGAAAAGGTTCTGTGATGGTAGTGTCTGAGCAGTCCTGAACATACGCTCAAGTGTGCACGTGCACACACAGACACTCAGAGAAACCAACGAAATGTCCACCTGCTGCTCTGGAATGTACAAGCTGAAAGAGCAAATCCTGCAGACTTATGCAACAGAGAGAGAGAGAGAGAGAGAAAAGCATGCCTAAGGTCAGGGCTACTGAACAAGAGGAGAAGGAGGGGAAAACCCACCTATATTTCCTGTACACGGATTTCACAAAATGAGTTGTTTTGTTTTTTTTAATGGGCACAAATACCTGAAGCAAAATTGTAGCTCCTCTTGTAAGTTATGCAAGCACAGGCCCTGGAGCATTGCCATGCAAGTGTTAAGGTAAATGGCATAAATACCACTAAACCTTCATCAGAAATAGGTCCATCTCACAGTGGACTCTTTAGGTCAAAACCTTCCGAAAAAGCATCCTGCTCATAAAGGCAAAGCCAGAGTGTGTGGATTCCGTATGATCAAACACAAGAAAAAAGAGCATCTCTGAAATGCCTCAGGATTGGGTTTAAGGTGGGATTGTTCACATACCAGTCACCTCCTTTTACCTTAACCTGAAACAAGAGGGAATAAGGACATCGGAGGGAAAAATATATATAGAATGTTGATTGGCATACACTACAAAGCAAGTGAAAATTTATTGGGAGTTTGGAAAACAGACCTGAAAATGGACGACAAAAAGGTAACTCAATGGATACAAAATATTAAGGAAAGAGATCAAAATAATGTTAACAAAATGAAAAGGAAATTATGGTGCAGGCATACTGGACTTCACAACAATTAGCACATATTAATAAGAACAGAACAAGAAAAAGTTGACATGGGTGGGATCAGAAAGAGGTTGCCTGAAAGTGAGATGATTTTGGGAGGACTGGAGAATAAATAAAATTATGGGCCTACAAATGGAAAAAGGAAGTATGTTTAACACAAAATAAAGAGGGAATGGGAATAAATAAAGGAAGGAGATAAAGCAATTAAACAGTTCCCGAGAGCCACACTTACAGAAACAGCACAGGGATGAAAGGATCACACAAAAAGGATGATAAATAATTGGTTTGAATACGCCATAGAATATATGATGTTTGATCATTTAAGAGAGAAAAAAAATGAGCATTGCGGGTCTGCTTGTTAAGAGGAACAAGGAAGTGAGCAAAGCTATAAAGATAATTTTCCCAAATAGTAAAATAAAGATGTAACGGATTTAAGATTCCAGGTGGGATTCCTGGTCTTCTGTTTGCAAAACATCAAAACCATATACTAATATAGGTATAGACAGCCAAGATTACAACATTACATCAAGGAGCTCAATGGCATTGCAGGAAGATTAACTGCTTGAACAGGCACACCGCCAAAGGTTCAAGATTACAAGGAAGTGGAAAGAGACTGCAGCCAAAAGCCAAAGCAAAGAGTTAGCAAGTCATCACTGAAAGCCAAATTCTTCTAGTTTTGCCTGGGAAGCCTTTGTTTCAGGCACCAATGGGGGTGTGAGCAAGCCCTACGCAGCACACATTCCACTTGGAAACCAGCCTGCCATGGGTGAAGTTTGCCAACATTCATTAAGCGGAAGCTTAACAGTTTCTGTAGAAGACGTTGGTTGGAAGTTCACCAGAAATTTAAGCTGCATCCACTTATTCCTCTATATTTGGATATTCCCAAATAAAGCATGGATATTCCAGCGTATCTATGGTTTATTCTGGAATATCCAAATATAACTGAATAAGTAAGTGACATCTGGATGAAGTCTAACTTTTTTAAAAAAGTAGATGTGAGCCTTTGAAGGAGTATCTTCACTTCCAAACCCACTGCCTGAGGTCCATCAATTCATCCTACTGAACACTATCTTCAAAAGTTCAGGTTTTGCCCCCAAAATGTCTATGCATAGAAAACTGCAGACTCCATCTTCCGGGAAGCCTTAGTAACACATATAGCTTCTCTCTTGACTTGAAACAGGATAGGGAAAAGTGATCTGCTTTCAAAGCAAGCCAGTGTAGCACATGGCTACTCTTTCCGTCATTTGCAGGACATGTGTTCATTCAACTCACCATCTGTCCTCGGGCCCCAGTATGCCAAGATGTTTCCTTTGTCTGATCAAGCTGGTATAAAAACTGTGAAGACCACTGAGCCTCTTGCTTACTGGAAAAGAAAACCCTGAAGCAGTCTTGCAAATAAATTAGTGGCTGGCCTGTACATTTCCTATTTCAGCTTTCAGTGGCATATGGGTACTTCCCTCCCTCCCCAAAAGGAACCAACGGTGATGCCCAGATTTACCAAACTGCTAGTAAAGCCCAGTTAAAAATCAGTTCCTTCTAGAACATGAAAGGGGTGAAGAGAGGTCACAAGTAATGGGACCCACTGGAAAGGGCTAAGAGAAGTAGTGTTCAAGCATTTACTACAAATCCAGTATCTAAAATCTAGCCCCCTTTTTCTGCACTTACCTTAATTCTGAAATAAGGGCCTGAGTGGTAAGCTTCTGAGCCCCACTGATTCACAAGATTTGGGAGTCCCCATCAACCACTGCAGGAATGGTCTATCTGCATTAGATGGAGTGTAAACCTGATCAGGAAGGCCCTTATGGGAAATAGACACAATTAAAAGTAACTAGTAGCCGACCAGCAACCCCTGCTCCCAAACGAGGAGGCATGCCAAGCAGATGGCATGCAGATGTTCTAGACTCCTAGAGCACATATTTCGGGGGCATATCACAAGTGTTCCCCCAAAATGCATCTCCCAATGGCTCCAAGGTGAGGAACTTTTGTTACTAGTTCTTGGGGGCTTCAGGCCACGGCATGTGCTGGTCTGGACCAGTGTCAACATGCATATAGCTATGCTCCAGCCCATGCCTTTGTCAACCCTATTGTAAAGCAGTGGATTGGTTCCAGCAAATTCCTACATCATGCACAACCACTTCACACAAACCATTGTTGCCTACAGCAATCCAAGGGTTAGAGTAACTGCAGCGGGCAGCTGGTAGGAATTAGCTCTGTATGTCAGTGGATAACCATTCAGATCAGCCAGTAGTGAAACCGTGGTGGTAAAGATGTCTGGATGACGTATGCAATCCAGTAGGTAAATACACTAAGATCATTTGCAAGGGGGAAATATGCTAATTGAGCTCTTGGAAAGATCAATAGACAGGTGTTCTGGGATTGGCAGCTAGAAGACCCATGAAAGCACACAGGAGACTAATCTAGTCGAGCAAGTCAACAGATAAACATGTTGAAATACAAAAGCACGTAGGTCCAGACTACCCTTAATACAAAGTTAGGGGGATTTAACCACCAGGGGGACTGCAGCTACAAGGGAGGGCTGAATTATTAATAATACAAGAGCAAGTTCATTAAGAGAGCCACATTCTAACCAATGCCATCTGAACCAAACCAAGCTGTGAAAAATGCACTGTTACATGAAAACAAGAGCTCAAACCTAGCAAGAGATGCACAGAGTTTACTTAATACTGAAGCCCATTGAACATAATAAGAGGAGTCCTGCTGGATCAGGCAACAGCCTGTCTAATCTAGCATCCTGTCTCACACATAGGTCCACCATTTACTTCTGGGCATTTCCATTGGAAGACAAAGGGGAAAAGCTTCACTTGCTCCTGAATTCCTGCAAATGGCTTTTAGAGGCATCCTGCCTGTCTCTCCAACCTGCAGGCAGTATCTAGGCAACCATTCTAGTAGCCATTGGTATACCTGCCCTCCATGAATTTACCTATAAGAACATAAGAAGTCATGAGCACCGAACACATGCTCAGAACCTTCTGTGAAAAGATGCACTAGCTAAATGTTCACAGGTGTGTATTTTTATGAACTTGTTTTGAACCTCGGGTGAAGGGAAATTTGTTCTTGAGTCAAGCTTAGCGACAATCAGTCTGTATTCTTTCAGTGACTCTCCTAAGTGTTCTCTGCATTAATGGCTACATAAAGCATGACTCTGGAGAACAAGACTCTGTGTGATGCAGAGCATGTCTTTGTATATAAGGAAAAGTCCCGCTACAGAAAACCAGGCACCAACTAACAGGCCATCAAACCTGCTACCAATGATTATTAAATCAAACAGAGGCAAAAACAATGTCAGCTCTGTGTGCGATTTTCACTGCTGAATAATGACAGTGTTTAACTTCCGAGTGTAAAAACCATTACCGCTGCAGACCTAACTTGAAAGCTTAACAGTCTGCAGACTTAATTATGCCCTTACATCTTGGAACTGCAAGCTGGATTTTTTATCAGGTAGCTCTGCACAGTTTTGATCATGGAACTTGCAGAAACCCAGCATTCACCCTTCTATTATCACTTCCTTATCTTAAATCTTACCATGTGACTGGCCAATAAAAAGAGAGAAAGAAAAAAAGAAACTAGGAAGATCTGTTTTAGGTTGACTTTGCTAACCTGGTGCCCTTCAACTGTGTGGCAGCATAAGGATGATGGAAGCTGTAGCACAAAGTCATTACAGAGCACTGATCCTCTCTGAAACATAGAGGGTCTACCACTCAGGAAGAATGCCAAAGGTTGGCTGTGGGAAGAGTAGCAAGGAAAGATTTAGAAAAGATTTGCAAATGTTGCAGGACCTCCTTGAGCACTAAGGACAGAATGGTTAAGGTCATGTTTTTTGGTGCTGTGTTTGATGGACGTGACAGTTGGACAAGTGACAAAGAATGTCTGGGAGCATGTAAATTGTTCTGAACTTTGATGTTGGAGAAGGTTCCTAAGGGTAGCATGGATAGCCAAAAAGACCACTCAGGGAATTCTAAAGCAAATACAACCTAAATGTTCATGACAGGGACTAAACTAGATAAGCTTGAACAGTGGGCTGAAACTAACAGGATGAACATGAGTCAACAATGTGATGCAGCAGGGGACTTCCGGGAAGAAGGAACCGGGACTGGAGGCAGAGAAATCTCTCTCTGCAAGCTTTCAGCTTGTTATCACCAGGAAATGCCAACTGGGCAAGCATTTTCTGGCGTGAAAGTCTTCTGATGAAAAACAGAAGACCGTAGGACTCCTCTAAGTAGGTTTGATAACCAAAGAGGAATTTTTAACATCCCCCCTGAAAGCTGGACAGTGAGTCAATAGGCCTGGTCATCTCCTGATTCCAGAGAGGGCTTCCAGCACCACATCCGAGACCACCTCAGCCAGCTCAGATAGGGAGGATGCTGGGCAGTGGGGTGAACAGTACACCAGCAGCATCCCTATCCTGTCTCTCTGGCCCAACAGCATAAACAGGCCCTCAACCCCCGTTACAGTGCAAATTGGTCATCTGGTGAGGGGGATGGACATCCCATGGACTACAGCAACACCCCCTCCCCTCTGGTCTGGAGCAGTGCTATATCTTGGGGGACAAAGCTGGGCAAGACTAGGCCCACCCAGTTCATCCACCCAGGTCTCAGCAATGCATGCCAGATCAGCCCCTTCATCCAAAATCAAGTCATGTATGACAGATGTTTTATTTTGGACTGATCTGGCATTCAGGAGCAGCACAGCCAGAGCAGCGGGCTGGTTGGTAGACCTCCCCAAACTCTGTTGGCTGGGAAGCTGAACAGAAGGAGGGATGGCTTCAATACATCTATCACCCCTTCCCCAAATCTGTCTCTTCTGCTTCCCAATGCCGTATCTCCCCCTGCACATTACCACTGTGATTGTGGCACCTTGACACACTCCTCCCCCTCCTGCCTGGCCTTGGCACATGTTTCCCTGCCCAAAGCACAACACACACACAAAATTAAGAAGGAATTAAACAATAAACAGTTAAAACAACAATTCTAAAGATACCCACCCCACCCCTCAATTTAAAAGCTCGCCCTGCATAGGTAGGGCCAGGAGAAATGCCTGGTGCTTGCCAGTTCTTCTTCTTCCTCCTCCCCTCAGCCTGGTCTTATAGCTTGGAGAGAGGGATGGTGGGGCTGAAGACAAGCCCCAGCAAGTAGCAGCAGGCAGCAGCAAGCAGTTTCTTCTCCTCACCCAGGTCTTATGGCTTGGAGGGAGGGAGGGTGGGGCTCGAAGACAAGCCCCAGCAATCCAGTACACAGAAGCTGCGTTATGGTAATTAATGGCCACAGATGGACACCCTCTCTATTGTACTCTCCGTTGAAGATGCCCTTTGCATTTTGGAGGCAAATACAGTAGAAAGAGGACATCTTTCAACCATTCTGCCAAAACTTGCAGTTTCAGATTCCAAGAAAGAATCTCCCTCAAGTTGACAACATTCTGTATGACTGCATTCAAAACCCTTGTGGCTGCTGTCATTAAGGAAGAGGGAAACCTCAAATTTTGCTTGGCTACTGAGGTCATCCACAAAATCCTGAAGGAAAGCATTGCTAAGGTCATGCTCTAAGGGCAAGCATTTCCCCGGGGGGGGGGGAGGGATTTCAATTCTTTTATAACTTAGTAGAAATCCTGAAAAAATGATAAAGCTAATTGTGTGAGAATGCAACAGTAATCTGAGCTGAGAAGCCCACTTTGGAGCTTCTCCTAACAATGAAGACCTATGCCCAAACCAGACAAATTTTGGAGTGATGTGGAAACCCAAGCTGTTGAAGAGTCACGGAGCTGTAAGGACCCATTTGAGATATGGAGCTCAACAGTGTGTTCCAAGCAACAGTCTAACAGCAGTTCTACCAGAAACTCAACTGTCACCTCAATACATCCAGACCCTGGTCACACAAGTCTAAAACAGGATGGCCTATTAATTAATTCAAACTGGTCACACCTAGGTTGTCTTCAGCCCAACCCAATGTAGCTGCATTGCTCACACCTTTCTGCATGATCAACCTGAGCCTCCCCCACAGAACTCTTGGTTCTCCACCTCTTTTGCTGTGTCAAATCTACCTCCTTTCTTAATGAGTGCTGTTCTGACACCCAAGGAAGGTGAGGGTCTGTGTGTGCAGTTCTTTTTAAAGCCTGCTCCTCCATGCCCCCCTTCCGTTTTTATGTGCTTTTCTTCTCCAAGCAATTAATTTAAAAATAATAATAAATTTGTAAAAAAAAAAAAAAAAAAAGCTGGATAGAGGAATCCTACACATAAACTAAGGAGAGAAGGGGAGGTGCTTCACAAACTTCATGTGTGCACATTGGCTGAAAGGAAAGACTAGACCCACCCACCACAGCATGGTTCAGCCTCCTTTAGTCTGTTCACACTTGAGGAAGCAAAGGTGTCCTGAGATGACAAGGATGGGCTGAGTCCTCCTCAGTCCTGTAAAAATGAGAGTTACGGTTAAAACGAACTAACGGGCTTAGGCTGGCTTGGAAAACAACTTAAACAAAAATAATGTGAATAACATGAACTGAAGACGATCTGAGTTTGTCCTAAACTATTTGTGTGCCAGGGCCACTGTAAGGGAGACACTACCATCTCTGGTTGTATTGCCAAGCTTTCCTTACTACAGCATGCAATTTTTTATTCTGGTGTTCATTGGGTGTCTGCACTATTGTAGCGTAAGCTGATGAGTGCATATCATACATTCTAAGATGATAAAGAATACATCATGATGGCCCTCTTCTCTGGTACATCCTTTCAGATATCTGAGACTCTGACAGTCTTCACTCACTGGGCTAAATATATCTTAATTCTCTCAGACTCTTCTCACAAGACTTGGTTTTAAGTCACCTGGACATATTTGTCCCTAAAGGTGACTAGTAAAAAAAAAAGAGAGAGGAGGAGTGGCATGCTGAGTTAGACAAATTCATGGAGGACAGGTATCTCAATGGCTACTAGAGTCAATGCCTAGGTACCACCTCCAGGTTGGGGGAACAGGCAAGATGCTTCTAAAGCCCATTTGCTGGTATTCAAGAGCAGATGAAGGTTTTGCTCTTATCTCCGGCTTGAGGTGTCTAGAAGCAATTGGTGGGCCACTGTGTGAGCTGGGATGCTAAGACTAGATGGTCCGTAGCCCGATCCAGCAGGGCTTCTCTTATGTTCTTATGTTCTCTTCTCTGAACCTGTTCCAGTTTGTCTGAAACTTTCTGAGAGATATTCACAACTGAACACATGAAAGCTTGAGGCTCAGCAAATGCACAAGAGAATATGAATTACTTTTGCCATGATTCAGAGGCTATCCTTCTATAGATACAGTATAAGAATGAATGGATGTGTTTTTCAACCATTGGTCTCAATACTATTACAACACAAAAATGCATTCACTTTTTTTTTCCTTCACGGTATGAGTACAAGGAAGAAAGAGGAGTGGGGAAAATCTCATAATTTGACAGGATCTCTAAACAGGATGACTAAGTAATTCCCACACACCCTGACATCAACCAGGCACACCTCTGTTGAACTAATCTGCAAAGGGGGACCCATAATTCTGCTTCAAAAGTTCAAACCAATGAATCATACAAACTTGGTCGGCAACTTCATCCATAAGAAGGGGAGGATGGGTTCACAAGTTACTATCTATCTGTAGGATTTGTAAGGAATAACAAGGTTGCTTGCCCTTGAAGCAACCTTCTCCCATGTTTCTACGCTGAAAATACGTAAATCACCATCATCATCCTGCTCAGAGAGCGAAAACAAAACCCAGAGCAGAAATCCATACCAATGCAGAATGACCACCTCCATTTAAGAGACAGAAGGGCATGCAGGATGGAATGATCTTGGAATCACAGCTCCCCCAGAAATAGGAGAGTTACTTCTTCTTAGCAGAGTCTAACTACAAGAAAAAGGCAAGGTCTAAGCAGTGCATTCTGTTCCACCATAGCAGTCACTGCCACCCACCCCCGGACACTGTTTTAATCTCACAATACAGGCTGCTCTTAATGCGTGGAGAACAGGTGTATCAATGACTACTAGAATGGATGTCTAGGTTGAAGGGACAGACAGGATGCATCTCAAGGCCATTTACAGGGATCAGAGAACAGGTGAAGATTTTGCCTTTGTCTTTCGCTTGAGATGCCCATGAGCAATTGGTGGGCCACTGTGTGAGATGGGATGCTGGACCAGAGGGGCTGGAGCCTGATCCAGCAGAGCTTCTCTTAATTTGTGGAGGACAGCTGTATCAGTGGCTACTAGAATGTATGCCTAGGTACATTCTCAAGGCTGCGGAGACAGGCAGGATACACTCAAAGGCCACTTGCAGGGAGTTTTGCCTTTGTCTTCTGCCTGAGTTGCCCAGGAGCAATTGGTGGTCCACTCAGCATTACTCGCGTACAGTTCCTTAAACTGGACTTTAACTGGGAAGCCATAAGACCATAAAGAGAAATCCTGCTGAATGAGACCACAGCCAGTCTAGTCCAGCATCTTGTCCCGCACAGTGGCCCACCAACTGCTTCTGGGCATTTCAAGCAGAAGATGAAAGCTTCATCTGCTCTCAATTCCTTGCAAATGGCCTTGAGAGATATCCTCCCTGTCTCTCCAGCCTGAAGGCAGTAACCTGGGCATCCATTCTAGGAGTAGGAGTAGGAGTTGGTTTTTCTCACCCATAAGGGGACTCAATGCAGCTCACAAAGCTTTCTATTCTTCTCCCCACAACAGAACAGAAGTAGGTGGGGTTATGAGAGCTTAGAAGAGAGCTGTGACTAGCCCAAGGCCACCCAGCTGGCTTTGTGGAGCTATTCCCAGGTAAGAGAACAGCTCCCTAACCACTAGACCAAACTAGTAGCCATTGATACACCTGTTCTTCATGGATTTGAGAAGAACCTAAGAGGATGCCTGCTGGACCAGGCCATAGCCCATCTAGTCCAGCATCCTGTCCCACACGGTGGCCCACCAATTACTTCTCAGTATCTCAAACAGCAGACAAGGGCAAAACCTCCACCTGCTCTCAACTCCTTACAAAAGGCATTTAGAGGTATCCTGCCCATTTCTCCAGCCTGGAGGAAGGAAGATACCTTTCTTTCTGAGAAAGGAAGGCGTCTCCCACTGGAGGACTGTCCCATTAAGAAAATCTGCCCAGCTTAATGCCAGCCTTTTTGTACAACACTCAGCATCCCTGATCAATGAAATCCAACACACAGAAGGGACTTGGCTAGAAGAGGCTGTTCAGATGATACTGTTGATTCATGCAGTATCAGGACACACCCTGAAAGCAGCCTACATGGAGAAACTTCTGTCCAAAATAGGATGGAGATGGCTGAGCTCAGACAGAGGTATTTAAAAAACTACTCATCTGTAGAAGATGGGTAGGTAGAAGGAGAAGCACCACGATTTTGTTGGTCAGCACATTAAAAAGACTTAATAATGAGGCAAAGGGGGAACATTCTTTGTCCACAGGTTTTGGTTACACTCAACAGTCTGGGATGCCTTCCTGGATTTCTAAGCACTGGCCTCATAGATTTCAAAGAGGCAAATTCTCTTCCCCATTGGTCACATATCTACCCCCTCATATTTTTTTCCTTCACACAGATGCTGCATTATCAGAAGTTCCCGCCATTCATTCTGCTTCCTGTCTGATACTGAAAAGACCCTTTTGATGCCTTTTTGCCCCACCCAGCTCTGTTGTTAAGACGGTTTTATGATGAATCAGATAACATACCAGCTTATTCCTCAGGAAAGCAGAATGCCTAGAGTTCAGTCAGTGCCTAAAAAGAAATAAGGCCCCCAAACAAAGCTAGTTTTCTCCTTTAGCACGTACAGTACAGCTCGTCCAGAAGTGAATACAGCTGAAATAGTAGGTGGGATCATACTAAACCTTGGTATGAAGTTCTTACCACTTGTCCTGACCTCTCTCAAAGAGGGTGTGAGGAAAATAACTGGGTCAGAAGAAAGAAAATGATAACGCTAAATTAATCCAAATGAATCTAATCACCAATCAAATGATTTTTTTTAATTATCAAACTAGGAAGACAGGCAGCAGCTGGTTTTCTGGTGCTCTCATGAGAACCTAAGAGGAGCCATCTTGCGTGAGGCCACAGCCCATCTAGTCCAGCATCCCACCTCACACAGTGGCCCACCAACTGCTTCTGGGCATCTCAAGCAGAGGACATTGGTGAAACCTTCAGCTGCTCTCAGTTCCCTAAAAATGGCCTTTAGAGGCATCCTACCTGTCTCTCCAACCTGGAGATGGTACCTAGGCATCCCTTCTAGTAGCCATGGATATGCTTGTCCTCCATTAATTCATCTAGCTTATTTCTCGGCAAACTTTGCTCTAGTCTGCCTGCCTCTCCATCAATTACCTGTGTGTACTGCATTTGCCGTTCCAAAGTTTGGGTGCTTCCAAGTGGTAAGAGGAAATATATCTTCTTGAGACCCTAACAATCGCCTCTCACTACCCCTGCCAGACAGTAGGGGGCAAACCTGGGCTCCTTCCTCATCTTCCTTTTCCTTGCTCTTGCCAAAGTACCCATATGTAGGAAGCGCCAGCCAATTTCTCTTTGGTTTTTTTTCCAGACGCTTCCTACATATGCATAATTTTACTAGAACGGTAATCCTGCAGAGAAAGACAGATGAGGCAAGCAATCCAGCATAACAGAAAGAAACAGGATTACACTTACATTGGGCTTTTTCGGTGCCCTACCCCAAACATGCACAACAGACCCAATGGAAACAAAAGCTTAGATTTATCAAGTAAAACAGATTATCACTTTGGGAGTTGAAATTTCATAATACATCATTGGCGTAATCATTTCTTCCCCATACTATTTACTAAAAGGGTCCCACTTAGCAGCTTTGACCAAAATCCACCATTTTTGCTGCACTGTGTTTTGACAGTGACACAAGCAGAGAAAGCCAGAGGCTGATTAAGCTGACCTCCAGTCCTATAAAAATTCTCAAGTGATTTGCAAAGGAGAACAGAGAGCCAGTATTTTACACAGTCCGGGTGCCTCCTAAAGAGCGGATATGCAAACACCGGATCATAATCAACATTTCGATTCCACTACTTGTTACAGGGACAGGAAAGTCCGTTGTTTCTGTGAATGGGGGGTTGGAGAAGAGATAAAGGAAATTTGCCACCACCAAGCCTGCCTGGTAAAGTACTTGACTACTTGCAGGGTCAAGGGGAGTTTTTCCACCATCTGGAAACCCAATTTTAAAGACGGGCTCTCTGGGGGCTTTTCCTTTCAAGCTGTTTTACCAGCAATGGCGTGCTTTTAAAAGACTGCCCTCCCATTCACGGACTGCCATGCCATTACTTAGAACAATTCAAAAGTGCAACAGGATATGAACATGCATAGAGCATTGAGCCTCTCAACAAACAGCAGGAAACACTTACCAGCTTCTGGAAGCCGGCAGAATGGGGGTGGATTTTTTTATTAGATGAAAAGGCAGAGAAGTAAAGAACGGCAAGCTGAGGGAGGGGACATAGGAAACTATAAAGCAACTCTACCACTGAGCTACTCCAATATTTTAAGCGGTGCAATTTTTAAAAGAAACTTTTTTTATTTATTTATTACAATATTCATTCCTGTGAAGTAAAAATATATTTTTAAAGAAAAGCATAGATAGATGTTTCTCCGATTTGAGTGTAAATTTAACAGAATGTGCAACTATCACGGCATCGATAGGGGAAGGTAGACAGCGTAATGATGGGTAAAAAGAAGGACCGCAGAGTCTAGAGGCTTATTCGCACGAGGGCCGGAGGAACGCGTGTGGAATGCCCTGGGAACCGCCCAGTCCATCCCGGGCCACCTACACGCAATCGTGCTCTACACCCGGCTGAGGACATTCGTGGCTGTTCCCTCCCTCCCTGACAGTTCTGGGCCCCCACCTCCGGCTGCCCCAATTGGGCAGGTCAGTCGCGTACCTTCCCCGGGTTCCTGTGGGTTCTCAGGAACCTGGGGAAGATACGTGACTGGTCTGGCCGCCCCCGGGTCAAATTTGACCCAATGGGGGGGGGAGCAGGCCTGGGAGTTACATCCTGCCCCCACGCTAGCCTTTTTGGGCTAGGCCATGCAGGGACAGATTCCCCTTTCACATGTAGGCAGGTAGGAATGCATGACCACACGTTACTTACCTGCCTAGGTGTGAATGGGGAAAGCGTCCCTGAGTGGCCTAGCCTTACTGCATTACAGTGGTTAAGCTGTAGTGTAAAAAGGCCTCAGGAGTTAAAAGAGAGCCCATAAATGGTCTCTTAATGCCCTGCCATTAGCTGCTTCCATGATCGCTCCTCACGCAAGACCCCAGGATCTCTTGTTATACGGAAACCCAACATTATCACAAGATTTCCTGTAACAGTGAGGTTTCAGGATACTGCCTCTATAATCCGGGACTATATTGGGAATGTCACTGATAAGATGTGGTATTAATATAGTTCCAGGAGAATCGTGGATTTTAACCTTCAAGTGGAGCCACTGTTTTATTGATTGATGGGTTGATGATGGTGTTAACTCACTGTGTGCTTTAACAATCAGTTCCTGCGGCCAACTAATTTGGGATACTTTCTCACGATTTAATTACCTATCAGGAGTTCATTTGTGGATATAATGGGGCCCTTATTAGTCTTTTAAAAGGAAATCACTGTCAGTTTGTGACAGTCTAAAACTATCCCTAGCATTTTTAGTAAACTGAAATTCTATATAATTACCCAGTGTTCCATATTATGTGATTCCTAATAGAGGCAACTTTCAAATTTAGCTAATTTTTAAATGTTATTGATTATTTATATTATTTTATCTACTATACAGATATATGCTTGTTTATATTTGCATATATTTGTTTCTGTTACAACTGTAGTACTAAAATCTAATTTTTAAAAAGTGCAAAAAATCTACTTATTCATGACAACATATCTCTTCATCCTACAATTTAGTAGCTTGCTTTTCCCTTTTAAAAAAATGTTTATTTTTTTGTCTTTTTTTAATATTGGTTTTCTTCCAGCCCACCTTGAGACTGGAATGAATGAATGAATGAATGAATGAATGAATGAATGAAGCATTGGTGCCTTAGATTCTACCTCTCCCCTGTAGCCATGAGTCACTCAGATGTACAAAAACCCTGAGCACCCGTTAGCCTGAAAAATCTCTGTGGGTAGTTTTCATGACAGTAACTCCACACACAAACAGGGAGTTTTCTAAACAATGGGAGACACAATATTTTTGCAGGGGCTTCAAGGTCCTGGGATTCTGAAAGGTAGCTGGTGCTACCAATGTAAAGTATTGCTTATGCCAAGGTTTAATTAAAATGAGAATCATTCAGTAGGCAGCGTTCAGAAGCAAACAATCTCCCCACCCACACTACCACAAAAAGATTGTCTTTTGCAACAGAAAAGGTTCAAAGCTATGAAAGCCACAGGCCTCCTAAGTTGAAGAGTCAGGCAGCTCACTTTATTTAACGTCCTAATGTTTCTCTACAGAACCTTCCGCAAGATACATGGGCTCATCTGACTTATCCCAGCAATCACTCTGTGAGTGGAAAGCTGTGGCAATCTTCTTCAGTAAGGTTTGTGGCTTAGCTAGGATTGGACAGCAATCTCCTTCCAGACTTACAAGCTTGGACCAACATGTCACAGATGGAGCCTAACTTGAATGGAACCTTGGCAGACTACTGGAGATGCCCTTCAGGGGCTTCTCAATGTTGGCACCAATTTGGAGAGCCATATAGAGCAAGTTTAAATCCTATCACAAATTCTATAGTGAGAATCTAAGGAAAAAAATCACAGAATAGCAGACAAGTCACAGGCAACCCAATCAAATACACGCAGGCATTAAAGTTGCTGGTGTTAGCTAGAGTTTAGAAAAGCTCTTTGTTTGGTCCAAACTTCTAGCTCTGTCTACATGGATGAATCTGCTTCACACACTCTTGCAGAGAGATTCCATAAACAGATATTAACAATCAGACATTTCATTCTTTAGACAATCAATGTGGTGTATACAAATAGGAGGGAGAGAGATAATATTGCAATGTCTTATTTGCCATTGGTAAAAGAGTCTGACTGTAACTGATCACAGGAAAAAATCATGTTAAGTAAATCAGTCTTAGTATCAAGTGTGTGTGTGTTTTGTTTTTCCCAGTCACTTGGCATACATAAGAAACAGAGGCTCAAGGCTGAAACCTCCCAAGTTCTATGAAGTCAGACCTCTCTCAGCTGCCAAGCCAGCTAGAACGAAGCATGTGAACAGATCTGATATTTTTAATGCTTTGATATGCGAATTCCACTTCCTTTGAAGACTTGGCAGAGCTCAAACAATGGAACCTTAATCAAGGTGGCACCAGTGAAACTCAAAATTGCTCAGGTGTTGTGAGACAAAGTGTAGGAAAGTTCTTGTAGAAGTGCATATCTCTTATTTGCTTAAAGCTTGTGTCAATACATTTTTAATTAAGATAAGACTTGATAAGCCCAGGGAGCGTGAAATAGTATGGCTGGTTTCATTACATGCCTCTTCTTTGTAAGAAATGATAGCCTACAAAAAAACCCAAACAATTAAACAAAAATCCCTTCACTCTCTTAGAAGCTAGCAAATAAGTAAAGCAAATGCTTGAAAAGGGCTATGTTTCAAATCCAAATCTGTCAATCCAGACAGGAGCCAAGAAGTTTTGGACAGATGAACATGGACATCTAGGACAAGGTTGGGAGCCCAAGATATCTGAAGGACATTCCATTGGCAAAGGTTGATCTAATGGGAATTTCCTCAGAATTCAGACTGACTTTTCAGCAAACCAGTTCCCCTCTCAGTATCTGTCAGCTTCTGTGCATTGACACCAACAAAGAAGGTAGGGCAGCAAAGGGCCAAAACATCATGGCATTGCACCCAATTCTTCAGGTAAAAGTACAGTTTGAAAATACCCTCTACTAAAATATTCCCTCTAATAAAGTTAAGCAGGTCTTTGTTTTATGCATGGATAAGTAACCACCCTGGAATTTCACTTATGTTGTCTTAAGTGTCCTGTCATGGGACAGCAAAGTAAGGAAAAACAGATACTTCAAGGTCAGCCCTTCCTGGGAAGACTGGAAACTCATTTATTTACTTGTTTATTCATTACATTTATATCCTGCCCTTCACCCAAAGGTCCCCAGGGCAGGTCTCAACATACACTAGAACAGAAAACACTAAAATACATTTAAAATATAACCCACTTCACCCATTCTCCTTCCTTCTCACCCTGGCAGCACTGCATTCAGAGGAAACTAAGCATCAAAGACCTGGATGAAGAGGTAGGTTTTAACCACGTGCCAAAAACCATACAAGGTTAGCACCTGGCATACTGAAAGGCAATTCCAAAGCTGCGGGACCACCAAAGATAAGGTCCTCCCATGTGTCACAACCCCTCATACCTCTGCAGGGCAGTGGAACTGCAAGAAGGCACTCATTCTGTGCAGGTCTACATGGCCGAAGGTGCTCTTTTGACAACAATTGCCACTCAGTGTAAACAGGACAAGCTCAACAGACTCCAGGTGACTATGGATGTTTCCGCATTGGCTGCGGAAACTGATTTAACGCCCCATTTAAGACCCATTTTAAACTCTTAGGTACTTACCTTCCGCATTGGAGACCTCTTTAGCGACCCTTCGAGGCGGCCACTTCCGCATTTTGGCATGCGAGATCCGTTTCTAAATCAGGGCTCAACGCCGAAAACCAGTTCAATGAGAAGACCTCAAAATGAGGTCTTCAATCTGTTCTTTAGCCTTGATCCGAGTGGAAGCAGGACGCTTCCGCACATGGACAGGCAAAGGGATGGATGTTCCTGTGGCCGCTATCTTGGGGAGGGTGGAAGCAGGCTGGTTTGCCTCCTTCTACCCTCCCCTGTGCGCCTCACACCACCAGAAACGCATAATGCCTGGCAGCTGCATGCTCTAGTACCATGGCTCTGGGGTGGCAGCGGCGGTGGCGGTTTGGGAATTCAGCTGACTTTTGGAATGGGTGCTGTGGCTTCCGCACAGCACCCAGACCATCCGTCCTTCCAGATCTAGCCTCCCCACACGTGTGCGAACGCGCGAGGGCCCTTTGGATCCGTCCCTATTTCGGATGGATCTTCCGGAGGGTGGCTCACCGGAAGACGGATCTTTTTATCCATTTATTGGCGGCAAATGTGGAAGCACCCTTGGATTGAAGCTCTCATTGTCCTTGACAACTGATCCTGTTGCATAGGCCCAATGGAAGTTGCAGTCCCATTATCACAGGGAGACCATCGGGCTGCAAAGCTTGAGGTAGCCATTGGATAGATCAAGATGCTAAGTGCACACTTGCTGTTTACAGATCTTGTGACATTCACAGGACTGACCAAAGCCATATTTGAGGATCTGCTGCCTTCTCTTCACTTCCAATCTTAAGAGTTTTTCTGCGCACAGATTTTTAGCATTACAGTACTATCAAACAAAATGTCTTCTTCCTACTTTAGCTTTGCATACTTTTGTGTGGCATTCTGAAGAACTCAGAAGGCCTTCGTTCCAATTTGGAATATTCAGAGTTGACCTAATAATGATAGTGTCCTAATGTGTATTCCACAAAATTAGATTCCTTTGAAGCATACCAAACCCTGAGAGAATAAAAACATTAATCAAGAAAGGGCTCATCTCTAAAAACTCCCTCTTTCTATTCACATTGATGCTTTTTTCTTCCTTGTGATACATATTCTATGAGGTAATGTATCTTTCATTTTCCTCCCTTCTGCCTCCTTCTAGCGGCTCTCAGAATTCACACTTGACACGCAACAAGCTCCAGTTCTGACATGATCCTTCCATAAAGTCATTCCTTAGCATTAAAAGTGAAGTAACTTGCTCTAGTTATTTAAGCAAGTAGAACTGCCAAAGCTGAAATTGTCTTTCTTTCTTTCCAAAACTACCGGCCAGATGAACACAGCTGAAGCAGCAATGGTCTTTGCAATCCATAACAAACAAGACCATTTCCAAGGCCTGCTGTGCTAGCAGATACCATCATTTAAGGCGAACTATTGAGTAAATAAGGAAAAATGAAGGGAAGAAACAGGCCCCTGCTTCACGTCAAGAACCCTGTCCATGATTTAGGGTAAAGGGACCTTATGACCCTCTGCTGCAGATCTCCGTTTCTCTGCAGTTAACTGGGCCAAAATCTGCTCTGATGGACAAAGATCTCATTCTCCATCTCCAGGACAGACCAGTAGTGCCTCGCCAAATCGAGTAGCTAAGAGCTTAAGCACACTTTCCTTTCTCTTCTATACAGCCTTCAGTTGGGCACTGGGTAATGCGGTGATGGCCAACCTATGACACGCATGTCACAGGTGACACGCCAAGCCCTTTTAGGTGACACACATGGTCACCCTGGCACCTGGGCATGTAGTGCTTGCTTGTTCTTGAAGTGTACAAAATACCAACTTTCAATTGAAGATTTAGCAAATGTAAAGAATTATTCATTTTTGGTTTTAATAAAATACATGTATCAAAAATATAACTGTCTTACTAGAGCTACAAATATCACAAAATTATGGATATTTCTGGAAGTGACACAGCACCCGAGTTAAGCTAGGTTTTCTTGTGAATTTTGACACACCAAGCTCAAAAGGTTAACCATCACTGGGCTAATGTATGCATAACCCACCATGCAGAGGTACATCAGTTTGCTTGCAAGGGGATGGGGGGGGGGAGTCTGCAAAGAACTGCAGCATTATAGTGACCTGCCTACCCTTTAAACTCAGCTCATTCTTCTGGCCTTTCACTTCTGGCTTCATTTCTTTTTAGGCTCTTTCTGCACTGGGCCTTATTCCTGATTCTATCCCAGCACAGGACCTGCCATCTGCACGCTGGTGCAGACTGCAGCATTCAAGGCCTGCCATAGTCTCCACCGGTGTGTGAATGTCACCTACAGGGCTCAAACCAATTTCCTCTTTGTTTACCTTATTCAAACTCATTTCCTGGCTATTTCTATTTTCTTTTTAAAGTCAACACTGTAACAGGAGCTTGACCATATAATATTTAATGAACCAGCCTTAAAATCTCTTTATTCCTCCTTTCTCTGGTAGTTAAAATAATATTAATCATAATCATAATCCATACTCTGGAAACAGAATGCAACAAGACCAAGTTTGTCCTCCTTCCCACATATGACATTTCTATCCTGCCTTTCCTCCATCTGCTTACTGAACTGTTCAGCTATTTCATCTGCACGTCATGCACCTTCTGAAGTAGGTAAGGCTGAAGCAGGTGAAGGTCTCACAGCCAAGTGTGGATTTCAGCAGAGCTTTCAGAGTCCTAATATGATATCCTGGAGACTAGACTACACCATACCAGTGAACCTATATAAAACGTAAGAAATGCCTCAACAGATTGGCCTGCCTAGTCCAGCAGTTGGCTTTTGCAGTGGCCAGCAGAAGTCCACCAGCTGGAGATGGTCTCATGCTTGCTTTGCTTACAATCCTCCCAGCAGATGGCCTACAGTAGGATGCTACCTCCCACTGCCACGGATCTGATAGCTCTTCATAGAGTGGCTTTCCATGAGTGTAAGAACAGACCCACGGTCCATCTAGTCCAGCAGCCTAGTTCACAGTGGCCAGCCAGTTGCACAGGGGAATTCCACCACAGGCCAAGATTGTGATCTTCAAGTATCTGAAGGGCTGCTACAGTGCAGAGGGATCCCGTTCATAATCTCACTTGCACATGATGGGAGGACTAGAAACAACGGGATGAAACTTCAAGGGAGTCAATACAGATTAGATATTAGGAAAACTTTCCTGACCGTGAGGGTTATTAGTCAGTTGAATGGTTGCCACGGGAGGTAGTGGGTTCTCCTTCGCTGGAGGTCTTCAAGCAGAGGCAGGACAGACATCTGTCTGGGATGCTTTAGGGCAGTGGTTCACAACCTGGGGGTTGGGACCCCCTTGGGGGCCGAATTACCCTTTCAGAGGGGTCGCGACGAGCCTCACGCCGCCCTTCCCTCCCACCTTCCAGCTGCTCCGCCCCCGTGGTTGGGGGTCCCCACAACATGAGGAACTCCTTTAAGGGGTCGCGGCATTAGGAAGGTTGAGAACTGCTGCTTTAGGGAATCCTGCATTGAGCAGGGGGTTGGATTCGATGACCCTAGAGGTCCCTTCCAACTCTATGGTTCTATGATGGTATGACGTGACCACATAGTTTACCCTGAGTGCCGTCCTTGGACTGGTCTTTGGAGAGGTACCTGCTGCTGCTGCTGACTTCAAAGCTAACAGCGAGATGATCCAACCCCATTTTTGAAAACATCCAAGTCGATAGCCAACACTACTTCTCATGGTAGCTAATTCTAATGTTTAATAAGGTGTTGTGTTTTTTAAAAAAAGAGCCTATCCTGATGATAGGAACTTGGAACTTCTGAAAAGCCTGCCTATAGACATACCTTCCAATGCAGAGAGATCATCAAGAACCCACATTTATTCACAGATACACTTTGAACTTCTATCCAGGATGCACAATTTTTTAAAAAAATTCCATATAGGACTAATGTGACAAAAGTCTGGCTCCAGGCTAATGGGACTGGAGACAAGTGGACTGTCTCAAATATGAACGGCAGAATGAAACATTTCTTAGACTCATAGACCTACAGTCAGACCATTAGTCAAGCTGGCTTAATGGTGCTTGGCAATAGCTCTGAGAAATTTCCAAAAGGGAGCATGCCAGATATGGAGCTTGGGGCCCTCTGGGTGTAGGCAAACACAGTACATCATGGCCGACTCACATTTCCTGCAGATCCTCATCATATATTAACAAGAGCTAGGTTCTGCTTTCTAGCCATGAAGCCCCTACAAATGTAAGCAAACGCACTACCTCCTAGTTGACAAAAACTTTATATTAGCTTTTCTGGGCTTTAAAGACATTGTCCAAACTGGCTGCAGTCTCCTTCAAACTAGCAACCTGAGTTTGTTTGGCTTTCAAAACTAGAAGTCTTCCCCCCCCCCAAAAAAAAAAAAATACCATGTCTCCTTTTCTCCCTGCTTTCCCACAGACCATGTCATATTCACAAAGCTGATAGAAAGTTTCCTCTCTCCATTGTTTATTATCAGATACAGACTCAGAAGATAAAAAGGCTCCCCAGCTCCCAAATGTTTATTTGGGTACAAGGGTGGTGGTGGGATTTAGCAACTGGAGAAACTGAAAACACTGCTGGCTTTCTGCAGCAAAGTGCTCCAGTTGCAGCAGGCAAATGTACACAAAAGAACCCAAAAAGCGAATCCAAGCAGTTCATTTTTCAAGCATCCAACAGTCTCTGAAATCGATACCAAGATACAGAAGCCCTGGCATCCACACAGGTGTGCCTGTTTCCCACAGTCCTCCAACAATTAGATGTTTCCTTTTGGCAATGCAGGACCAGGGCTATTTATGAAGATTACAGCGAGACTAGGCAGATTTTGAATTCATTATTCATCAATGGGTGGTTAATGTTCCTACTTCCAAGAGGGAAAAAGAAAATCATTTGCAGCATGCATAGAAAAGTGGGTTTAAAAAAAATGTCTTCCACAAACAGCTGGCATAACAGATGACTGATAAGGGCCAGAGTTATTGGTCTTAGCAGGAAACAGAAGCATGTGTGTTGATGCGCTATATGTAGCTCCTCGCAGATGCTGCGGTCATGAAATCAGATCTTAACCATTTGCTGAATCCAGAAAAGAAGAAAAGGTGGATTGTTGGAAAGGGAGCTGCCCTTGAAAGATGCCACCCATAAATACAAGCTTCTTATGTTGACTGTAAGGGAAAGGAAAGGCATCCTAGGTGGTGAGGGTTAGTTGGCTGTACCAGCTAGAGCTGTGCAAAACATTTTGCGCTCAGAACAGGGCATTACAAGGGCCGCAAATTTTGTGTTTGTGACCTTCTTACTCCCGTCCCTTCTCAGCTAGATTGGCTGGCCTTTCACCATATTCCCATCCTCTGGCATTCACTCCACCCCATTAACTCTCTTGCTTCCCTTACCCCTGACCTTTCTCAACCCCACCCTCCCCTTGTTTACAGTATTCCCTTCTGCCAGCTTCCTTCCTCGTTGGTCAATTTCTTCCAGTTCTGGTCAATTTCTTCCTTGCCTAAAGACTGACCAAAGGAAAGAGTTTGGGCTTCCTGATCTGGATCACAGTCTGTCCTTGGGGACAGACAGAACATACCTGCGGTGGGTGGGGAATCTGATGTGACCCTGAAGAAGACCACAAGCACTTCAAATATCTAATAGAAGCAAGTGCAGAAAAGACCTTTGTTTAAAAAAGTATGACCAGAATACGGCCTAGCAAAACGTCAGCATGCCAATCTGGGAAGCATCAGGGGCCTGTTTGCACTCGGCCGTATTTTGGAATACATCTCTGGAGAGGGGTCTGTTGTCCACATGCTAACGCAGACTCTGGCAGCCTCACCTGGGGCCTGCTATAGCCTGCCCCAGCATGTGGACAGCAAGTTCCTGTTCTGGAATACATTCCAGAATAAAGACAAGTGTGAAGATACTTTGGACCCAGCTACAAATTATGGCCAGGAACCATTCAAAATTTCTAAGACAGATAAGCACAGAGTGTTTTGTTTGTTTTTAATAACAACTCCTTGACAACCTAAGAGCTGTCTGCTCAACAGGAACATTACAGATCCATTTCCTAGATCCAGGCCCTTGGGTTTACTTAGCAACCAGAGGGTTTGCTTTTGTCTAGCTCTTTAATTATGCATCTTTCTCCCACGCCTTACATTTCAGGATGACAGGCAGAGTTTTTATAACTCCCATAAGTTATAGCAATAAGCTAAGTAGCTTATCCAGTTCTGACACAAAGTTGAAACTCAGGAGAATATTTAGACAAGAATGTATCATCTGGCCTAATAATAGCAGAGTTATTAATAGCAATACAGATTGTTTTGAAAAATAATAAAAATCTTTCATGATGGAATCAAGTGATTTAATGTCATCAGATTCTCTAGTTCAGTTGAAAGGGTCTTGCTGGAAAAATTGTGTATAGGGCTGTAGCCCACCCAAGAAAACAGAACTTCCAGGAATTGCTAATTAGAACAGTTAAAGAGTAAAAATAGTCCATAAAAAGGTTTCTAAAACCTGTGTACTAGACTAGCACATTTGGTAGGCAAACAAAAGTATCACCCAGAGGGTCATTGGCCTATAGAATTTACTGCCAGAAGAGATGGTAACAGAAACCAGCCTCAATAGCTTTAAGAAAAGGTTAGACAAATTCATAGACGACAGGTGTATCATGGCTACCAGAATGGATGCTTCCTCCAGGTTGGAGAGACAAGCAGGATACCTCTCAAGGCCATTTTTCAGGGAGTCAAGAGCAGGTGAAGGTTTTGCCTTGCTCTTCTGCTTGAGATGCCCAGAAGCAGTTGGTAGGTCACTGTGTGATATGGAATGCTGGACTAGCAGGGCCCCTCTTATGTTCTTATGTTACAAAATAAAATGCAAAATTTCCTTTCTTCCAGAACTCCTACACAGACATGATTGTAAACAAGGCATGGCTCTTCCAGAACCAGGAGAAAATGCAGGTGCCTTTTTTGCTTTATTTTGCTTTTATTCATGTTGTGCCAAATAAACAATATTGTAAGCCGTCATTCATAGGCAAGGTAGGCAAGATCCATCTCAAAGATCACCTATAATGCCACAGGCTAACCCTAAGCTATAGTTATTCTCTACTAAAGTGGCTATAACTTATGTGTCTTACTCATGGAGCATGTCACAACAATAGAAAGATAAAATACATTTTGAAAAATCCTAAAACATCTTTAAAATATGCCCCCCTCTCTTCCACCTCCCCTAGCAGGACAAGATGGTTTTGATATCTATTAAAAGTGACCATAAGGATCATTTGGTTTTGTCTCCACTTTCACATGTCTGGACAACTTTAATTCAGTTTGTCTCCTGGAAGAATGCTGATTCAATTTTAAGGGATGAACATAGATGTGTTCATATGGCACTCAGGTTTAATTTTAAGAACAGGCTTTGAGGTCTGGGCTGCCTAAATAAATTGATTTGAAACCATAATACAAGCTGTCTGCTCTTCTGAGCCTATTTTAGAAAGATGTGCTAAGCTTTTACACAGTTTGTAATATCTATATTGGAATGGTTGTGGCTCAGAGGTACAGCAACGCTCTCGAAAGCAGAACATGGGTGTTTTTCCACCGCGCTCCTTTAATCCAGATCTAAGAAGATCTGGATCTAACCCAAATCTACTAGATCCGGATTAAGGGAAGTACCCAATGTGTTTCCGTAGCAGTGGGTGCTAGCCTCCCTGCTGTGGAAACACCTGAGCACCCATTTGCAAATCCAGATTGACTCACAAGGGGTCTGCCTGTCACCCCAGGTGTTTTGGGGGTGCAATCCCCGAAGTTGCCTTTGGAGATTAGCAAAGACTCCGGAGTCCCTCTGAAGTTGCCTTTGGAGGTTAGCAAGGCTCTGAAGTCCCTCTGAAGGCTTCAGAGATTAGCAAAGGCTCAGCTAGGGATTAGGAAGCAAGGAGGTCAGGGCCAACTGACAGGGGAATGAATTGGACTCTTGCTGAAATGTGGTTTGCTAATGCCTGGACCACCAAAGAGCTGCATGGAACCCTGGGAGCTGGAAGCCAAGGCATTCAATACCTGCAAGTAAGAGGAAAGTTGCTGAGCTGGAATGATGCCTGGAGACCTGATACTGGAAATACAAGAAGCAATACAGGAAGACTTGGCAGGTACAGGTCAGGGGAACTTGGAAGCTCCCCAGAATTCTGCCCAGGAGCAGGTGGACTTTTTAAAGAAACAAAGACTTCCAGGAGTTGAACCATAAAACAGAATTCATATGCAAGCCAGGAGCAAAACAAAAGACCAGGAAAGAAGTCCCAAATATAACAATTGCAGATGTAGGAGCATGAAGGCAGTCCACTAAACAATCCAGAAGTCTAAACTAGAGAATCACACCAGGTAACTCACTGCTGCGCATGGGAGGAAAGGGCTAGAGCTTACAGGTAGGTTCCAAGGCCTTGTAAAGTCGAGGCAGGAATTCAAACATTCAGAAAGCAAGGAATCCAAGTTCACGTGTCAACAAGGTCCAGGAAGTTTCAGGACAGGAATTGAGAACCAGAACTCCAAGACACAGAGACCACTTGTATGAACTGCTGATTTAATACTGTGGTTCAAAACCTTGGAACTCAAAGGTACAGGTGTAGTCTTCACATTGGACAGCAGCAGGCCAGGTGAGTACCTGATGAGCTGCCTCCACCCAATTGCCCATAAGAGCTCTACCACCAGATCCTGACCCTTCTGAGACTGTTGGTCACATCTATTGGATGACAACCCTTTTCTTTATTCCTAGATTTCCGAGTTCCTATTTTATTTGCAAATTTGACACTCACAGGGTTTCCTAAGAACCCAACCTTAGCAAATAATACGGGACAACTTTAACTTGATGCACAAGTATGGGTGCATCAGGAATGCCCAGTGCCAAAATCAGAGCAAAAAGAAAAGGTTTATTTTGACACAGATTCCTAGAACTGGAAGGCACCCCAAAGATTAAATAGTAGTTGAGGACTACTGGAGGAAACCTCCTCCTAAAATATTCTTGGCAGGCAATTGCAAGTCACATCTTTAAGCCATGAAGAACCAGCTGCTTTTCCCACAGCTTCAAAGCAACATAGAAATGCATAAAATATAACTTTTGCAGAGCAAGAGAAGACATAATAGATGCATATAAAATCAGCCATGGTGTGGACAAATCCATTACAGAAATGTTTTTTCTACCTTTTCCAAAATACCAGAAACTGGCAGTCACCCTCTGAAGCTAAATCTCAGAAGAATCAGGACAGACAAAAGGAAATAATTATTCACTCAACACATGGCTGTAGAATGGAATTTGCTACATGAAAAATGGTTTGGGCTACCAGTCTGGATGGTTTTCATGTGGACAAATTCCTGGGAGGCAGAATGATTAATGGCCGTTAGTCCCTGGTGGCTCACTAATACAGGTATTTTCATCACATTAGTGGTTGGGGGAGAGAGGACAACTTTTGAAAATAGGAGTCAGGTGTTTTAAGCTGCAGAACAAAAATGGTGAGCCGAGGTGTCCAGCAATTTTCAAGCCATCGAGACTCATTTTGGAAGCACTAAATGATGGCACAATATTAGCCGTAATCACAGCAACACATGGCAATTGGACTTGAAATATAACTGCAGATTAATGGAACGGATGGATCAAAAGAACATGAACAGAAAGGGCCACTTAAGAGTTATGAGCAAATCCCTTGAACTGAACACTCAGCAATTCCGAGGCAACTTTGGCGCCTTCTGTATTATTTTACTACCAGGAGTTGAATGAGCTCTGTAGTACCATTCTAGAAGAGAAGCTGAATCACCAGTGCACAGCAAGGGGAATCCATTTTTCCACAACCAGACTTTTAAAAGTTCAGGTGGAGGCACTGCAAAAATGCAGACACTGCAGCTTTGAAGGAGTGCTTGCAGGGACGTTGAAGGCACAATGCAATCCACACCGCCTTGGAATAAAGTCAAGGAACTGCATGCAGAATTCTGCACAGAAAGAACCCAGCAAGGCATACAAAAAGCAGAGAGAAAATTTCAGGCATCGTATCTGCAGAATTTCAGAGCTTTCCCCCTTCCTTTGCCCTCTGCTGTACTTTGGGGCGGAAAATATAGTTGTCTACCTTATGGCCAAGGTCTCTCTGCCCATACCAAATGGATAATGTTGAAATAACAGAGCATATATTGCCCCGCTATTCCTCTTATAGCAATATTTAATTCTCATTTGTCTTTGCAATGTTAGAAAAAATTTCCAGCAGGCCACATGATTTAAGAACGTAAGGGGAGTCCTGCTGGATCAAGCCAGAACCCATCCAGTCCAGCATCCTATTGCCCACAGTGAGTGCTTTGGGACATCCTTAAGCGGAAGTTAAAGGCAAAACCATCACCTGCTCTTGAATCCCTGAAATCTGCCTTTAGACGTGTCCTGCCTGTCCTTCTCACCTGAAGGAAATACTTAGACATCCATTCTAGTAGCCATTGATTTCTATTGTCATACTGCATTAGCAGATTTCAGCTGTGACATTGCGTTCAAAGCAGCCAGAGTAAACATTTGCTCAAGAGCTGATGATGATGGCTTTGGTCCGCTTCTTTAATACGGCCATCCCTTGCATAACACAAACTTTCCACAACGCACACTTGGTTATGCTCAGGAGCAGTGTACATTTTCCCTTGCAGAGTATGAAATCATGCTGTACAGGTCTGGGCTCTGCAAATAATTGTAACCTGTTGTGTAGCTTGCCTATCCCAAATTGGGCTCATCGACCACCAGAGGGTTTGCAGTACACACAGACAGTCCCCTTCTAAATTTTTATTCATGAAGCCAAGCCAAGGGAGCTTGCATAACAGGACAGTTTCCAGGAACAGAAGCAATATCTGAAGCATGGATCAACTGAGTACTGTACTGTTTTTGGCACTGTATTGCACCATTATACCCCACCTTTTATCTGAAAAGTAAAGCTAACCAGTTTGTGTAGTTTGGACCGAAACAAAGAAAGGAAGAAATATCTGATATGACCAGGGCAGTCCCAAGTGGAGGCAGGTCCTTCCCAAGCAATATTTAGCATCCAAAGTGATATGTTTTTCAGAGCAGGGTAACAATGAAATCCCATAACCTGACAATCAAAAGCACTTGAGGATAAGCGGCCTTCTTTAAAGATTTAACAGGCTACATATCTTGTCAAGAAGACAGTAAAACATTTTACTTTCAATCCCCTATGCTTTGCTGGGTACCAATGAGTCGTGGCTAACTCTTGATTGGCTACATGTGTGCCTCCTTGGGCACCGCTAAGCAGCTTTCTTGGCAGTGATACAGAAGTGATTTGCCATTGCCTACTTGCAAGGAGAGACCGGGGATTGAACTGGTGGCCTGCTTTCCAGGTAGTTTGCTCTACCACTGAGCTACAGCTCTCTTTTTTTAAAAAGTCTCCATTTCCCATGATGCAATGGCACCCGTAGTCAAGGGCTGCAGGATCCATCCCAAAAGCGCATCTTCACAAAATCAAACATGCACATGGATGTCTTCTGCCTTTGCAATCAGTGGAATACAGTAAGAAAAATGGAAGTTAAGACATGAGGAAGAGACCATTTTAAAAATGCATTTAGTAGCTTTGAGCCTTTGACCTTGATAAACATGAGCAACCAGTCACTAAAGCGGACTCCTTTTCAGCACACAAAACCCCTGTAGAAACATTAACCACACACAGATGGTTGCTAAGCAGTTGCTCTTGCAACCTTCAGAGGAGTGCAAAGTTGTTTACTGGCAGGGGGACATACAACGTCCATTAGTCACACGGCAGCTACCAGTGTCACAAACTGCTCAGAAAACGGAGGGGAGAATAGCACCACTTCCATTTTGGTAAGGAAATTATTAACCAAGATTTCTGGTGTACGAAAACAAAAGAAGAAAGCAGTCACAGGAACTGTGAGGGTAACCTGGAGCATCTAAATTCATTCATTCATGACCTCTTTACTCCTAACCCATACTGGAGGTGGGGTTTCTTTTTTTTCCCCTGCAAGCAGATGGAGGGAGAGCACAAGATGTGCTATGAGGCATGTTTCCCTAAAAACATAAGAGTTTCTAGCCATTCTTATTTCGATGAGATGCTCGAACAGAAGGAGACCTGGTGGCTTTCATGTGAAAAGGAATTTCTGAAGCAGGAAAATAGCGAGCAATGCTTTCCCCTTGTCCTTCATGACCGCATAGAACAGTGATGGTGAACCTTTTGAGCTTGATGTGTCAAAATTTGCAAGAAAACCTAGCTTAACTCGGGTGCTGTGTCACACCTTGATATATGCATAATTTTGTGATATTTGTAGCTCTAGTAAAAAAGTTATATTTTTGATATATGTATTTTATTAAAAGCAAAAACAAATAATTCTTTACATTTGCTAAATCTTCAATTGAAAGTTGGTATTCTGTAAACTTCAAGAACAAGCAAGCACTACACACCCAGGTGCCAGGGTGACCATGTGTGTCACCCAAAAGGGCTTGGCGTGTCACCTGTGACACGCGTGTCATAGGTTGGCCATCGCTGGCATAGAAGGAGAGATGAAAAACAAGGTTGTGTGGTTTTTCAGAGTAGCCGTTCAGCCTGGCTCACAATCTGGACTGAGAGCTTTTGGAATTTTTGTTAGCTTTGGGTGTTTTTATCATCATCATCATCATCATCAATTGAATGAATGCCTAGGTACAGCCTCCAGGCTGGGGAGACAAGCAGGAAGCATCTAAAGGCCCTTTGTAGGGAATCAAGAGCAGGTGAAGGTTTTATCTTTGTCTTCTGTTTGAGATGCCCAGAAGCAACTGGTGGGCCACTGGGTGAGACAGGATGCTGGAGTAGAAGGGCTGTGGCCTGATTCGGCAGGGCTCCTCTTATGTTTTTAATACTATTAATTAAACCTTTACAAACAATAGTGCTAATAATTGTCTATAATCTGTGTTGCCCATTTCACAGAAGAAGAAGAAGAGCAGGCTTTTCTACCTGCTTTTCTCACTCATTTAAAAGGACTCAAAGCGGCTGACAAACCTTCCATTCTTCTCCCCACAACAGACACCCTGTGAAGTAGGTGGGGCTGTGAGACCTCAGAAAAGAAGCTGTGACTAGCCCAAGGGCACCCAGCTGGCTTCGTGGAGGAATGCAGAATCAAACCCAGTATTCCCAGATGTCTGGCTCCCTAACCACTAGACCAGACAGGAAAATATTTGTGTGATTTTTGCAACCACAGATAAGCCATGCACTGGAAATGCAGAAAGCTTTTGTGTTAAAATGCTGGCATGTTCTGTGGCTCTGTGCTTCAGCTAAATGTTTTCCCTGAGACGTAGCTGGAATACAGCCAGTGTAGTTCTTATCACAAATTAAAGGAACACCAAGGTGATGTCTAAAGCATCGTAAAGATTAACCCCATGAGAGAGAGGAGCACAGCTAGGAGAAAACATTATTTAACTGAAGCTACAGGGCCACTTTCCCTATTGCAAGTGTTAACATGTGGTTATGTGATGATCCTCCTCCTATCAATTTCCAGATTCAGCCCAGCAGGATAGCAGAAATCTCTACCACTCTAGTGATATCCAGATGTCCCAGTTAAGATTAACCATCAGCCTCCACTAGTATGATCAATTGGATTAAGAAATGCTGAAAAGGGACAGCCAATGGATGATCCTCCAGATATTGTAAAACTACATTTCCCATGAGCCCTCAATGGCCTGGCCAATGGCAATATACTTAACACACTGGCCTGGTTCAGGATTTTTCACTTCTTGAGTACTGAAGTGAGAAAGACACTTGGTACCTCCTGTCCGCCTATCTGCCCACTATCCTCTTCCGGACTTAAAAAAAACAAGGATAGAAGAAAGAGCTCCTATCTCACTTAAGGCTGTGGATTCCTAAGTCTACCCCCTTTTTATTTTTTCTTCCTTTCTTCTTCTAAAGCAAACCCAGTTTGCTGTGCTTCAGAATGCAGAAGCTGAATAACTGGAAAAACATGTCACCTGGCTCAGGGTCCTGGATTTTGCATTGGTGAATTAATAAGATGAAATAAGGAGGCAGATCTGCATGCGAAACTCTCAGTAAAATCCTAACATGTGGGGGGAGAAGGCCAGGAAAGAAAAGGAAGAGGGACCAACTTCCCTTTCCCCATGGTCCAACTCTGTCCTCAGCTGCCCCAAAGAGATGCCAAGGCAACACGATGGGAAAAAAGCCGGTGCAAGTCATACCTCGCCCGGGCCACACAAAGCGCACGGCCCAGACCCAATGCAAGCTAAGAAGGCTAAAGTTTACCAATGTGCAAAATGGCCTTCAGATCTGCAAATTCAATCAAATATTTTGAACCTGCAAACATTTGCATTGATTTGAAAATCCAGAGGTTTGGACATGCAAAACTTCAGTAAAGACAAAAAAGCTCCCAGTTTGCAAACATGAAAAAATTAATCAAATATTCACATTTTGCTGTGTTTTAGTTGCTTCTTTGATAGCAAAAAAAGCCATGAAAACCGCTCCATACAGAGAAACCACACATTTTGTGTGCCTGTGTGATTTCATTTCACAAATTACAACAAGATGAATGGTAGCGACTTAAATCCACACCTTGATTATATATTCTTGATAATAATCATTTCTCTTCTCTTTAAGACAAGACACTGAAATTTACCCCTACCCCAACTATTGATTCAATTTATCTTAGGATCATTAGAGCAAAGACCATAGACAGGGTAGGTAAGTGTTGCTTTGCCTTAATTTATTTATTTATTTATTTACATTTCTATCCCACCCATACCCAAAGGTCTCTGGTCGGGTTACAACAAGTAAAAATAAATTAAAACAAGATACAAATTGAGAGCAATACAGATTAAAATGAAATACAAATAAAACAAGATGCACACTATATATGCAGCTACTAACCCACCTGCCCTTCCTCGCTTTCCTCTGGTAGCTACAGAGATGTGGGGTTGAATTTTCTGTGGGCCTTTTCTGTGGTGGCCCCCAGACTCTGGAACTCACAGAGCCTCTACACGGTATAGTTTTGGGGGCCTGCTTAAAATGTGTCTTTTCACTCAGGCTTTTGCTGTTTAAATAGCTTCCTCAAGGGTCTGTCCTGTTACGGAAAGAGGGTGGGGGTGGCAAGGAGAGAGGGCTATACTTTTAATTATGTTTTAATATTTGATGTTTTATTCTTATTGTAACCTGCCCTGAGACCATCTGGTGAAGAGCAGGATGTAAATTTCTTAAATAAAATGAATAAATACTTTTCTTCAAGTTCATATCCTTTTTGGGCGATTTGTGTTTGCCGAACAGGAGTTTTAACATATCTTGGTTGGTTTGACTTCACCTGTTTCAAAATGAAAAAAAGTTTGCCTAAGACCTGAAAAAAGCCAGCCAAGCTAGCTATAGCTCAGAACAGGAAGAATTTTAATGCCTTAAGCCTTAAAATACTGTAGCAGTAGCTTTAGGTGAAAAAAAAATGACTGCTCATAAAAATGACATTTAAAAAAATCTTAACTAGAGTTGTGTACCAACTTGAAAATCACTATTCAATTCAAACTGGGCTGAACCTTAAATGGTTTCGTTCTACCCAGACGTTTCTGAACAGGCTCAAATAGAACATCAAACCTTTCTTGGGGTGGGGTCCTTCATAAAGCCCTTTTAAGGGGCAACATAACAAACTGAACCATTGGACTCACAGTTTGAACCTTTCAAACCCTTCCCATTTGAACTTGGCTACAAAAAGTCCTTAAGAATCAAAACCAAAATGAAAACGCAGAGCTGGAATTCAGAACAAGACTCCGTTCTAAAGGATTTACATTGTCGGTTGGCTTTCCAAGACCTCTGATTAGCTTAAGGATGCATCCGGATGACAGTTACTTATTCAGCTATATTTGGCTATTCTGAAATATCCAAATATAGTGGAATAAATCATTGACGTCTGGATGCAGCCTGTGTTCAACGTGATCTTTATTGGTCAGTGATGTATTTTGCATAGAGCAAAAGCTAATCTTCTATGGCTGTACCCTATTTGTATACTGTTCTGTTACAGTTTTTAAAAAGGAATTAAATGTTTCCACATTGTTCTAAAGCATTTTTCACCTCTAACTTTTAACTACATTGTTAGAAAAACTCTGTTACGTAGTTACAATGTGGTATTTATAGTTTAACTGCAGTCACTAGTCCTGTGCACTTAACATGTTTATTTGTATTTTGAGGGGGAGGGGCAGACAAAGTGAGGTTTGATGTACTTAATTCGTTAATTACAAACATGCATAAAAGTTCCATCACAATTGCAAGAATGTTCCTAGACTGTGTGACTAGCAGATTGCTAGCGACACTGCCGTTGGCAACAAGGTAGCAACATGGTCAAACCTGCTCATTCCCAGGCTAACCCCCTAGTGCCATCACAATGCAAACATTACCTGTCAAAGGAGAAAAAGCAGGAAAAGATGAGTGCTTTTCAAGTGCTTCAACTGTAAATGAAGCAGTTACTTATTCCACTATATTTAGATATTCTGGAATCATTGTGGCACTTTAATCCAGCAGCAGAATGGTGTCCAGCCCTCCTTGGTTCACTTAAGCGACCAATCATGGCAGAGTTTGCACAAGTGATCAGTCAAGCGGTCAGTCACTGGATTGGTAGGTGGCACTGGTCAGCCAACTGACCAAAGACAGCAGCAGGAAGCAAGGAGCAAAAACATGGAGAAACGGAGGATGTTCCAATACCTTTCTCCAGTTTTTTGGACCCCACAACTCCCACTGAAAAAGCCAAACACTTTCACTTCATCAGCATATATGGAGTACTGGTTTTCTCTGGAAATTTTCTGAATAATACTAAAGAAGTGAACAGCCATCTGGGTCGAAATCCAAGCAAATATTTCCTTATTTATTTATGTATTATTTGTATTTCTGTCCCGCCGTATACCCAATGTAATGTTGTATATTTTAAACAACATTAAAAATAAGATACATACAGAAACAATGGCAGTATATATTAAAACATTAACTATGTCTGTAAAGTGGGAATATTCCCATTAACCAAAGGCCAGGGTAAAGAGGTGTGTCTTCACTACCTTCCTAAACATATACAGCAAAGGAGCCTGACGCACCTCAAGGTGGGGACTATTCCATAGCCTACGGGCCATCACTGAGAAGGCCCTGTCCCTGGTGCCCACCCCTTTTACTACTGAGGGTGGTGGAACAACCAGGAGGGCCTCCCCTCCAGATCTTAAGGTACTGGCAGGTTGATAGGGAAGAAGGCATTCTGGTTTAAAAGACTGCAGATTCCAAATGTTAATCCACTGCAATTTGAAGTAGTTCTATCCCCATATCTCCATCCTCCCGTTGATATTTAATGCTTATTAAGCAGCAGGTAATGAGATTGACCAAAGTATCAGGAACTTGTTCCTAACATTTAACCAAACTCAATGAATTCTTCAAAAATGTGAGTCCCTCATTACTTTTTTTCCCTGAAGTCCTTTGTTGGATGACTTTGGGTATTAGCAGCCATTAATATTTTAATCCTCTTAGATGGTGTTTCAGAATAGCTTCATTTAGAGGTTTACCTGGGATGCAATAAGGTTGTAAGCAGTGCCGTTTTTGCTCTTTCCGTAGGTCTAAGGGTTAAAAGCATCATCTTCTGGGACACAGGACCTCACCTTGCTCCCTGCCTCACCAGGACTGTCACTTGGGTTAAATCCTGTGAGATTGGCATATGTCCATTCCAGTACCACCCAAATACCCTCAGCTCCTTTCCCAGAGCCTCAGATGAAGACCAAAGATGCCCTGAGCTCAAATCACTATTCAGCCACAAGGGATGATCTTGACTTGGACCACTCGCTGCTTCTCATGCCAACCTGCTTAACGTGCTTTTGCGAGGACAATATGTTCTACCCTGAACTCTTTGCAAGAAACGTGAGATATTATAAATGTCATAAATGAGAAAATAAATTGAGCCTGGCTTTGCTGGTAGGCCAAGAGGAAAGAAGGATGAAACTTCAAAAAGTTTCAACGAACTGTCAAAAAGCTCTTTCCAGTTAGAGGGCTCTTACCTACACTGGTTCACAGGCTTTTGCCAAAACTCCCATAATCACAACAGACAGGCCTCTTTTGGGGTTATTTATGCAGCCAAAGAAATTTTTTTTAAATGTCCACAAACCATAAAAATATCAGAGGATCCCTGCTGGATCTGTCCATAGCCCATCCAGTCCAGCATCCTGTCTCACACAGAGGCCCACCAGTTGCTTCTTGGCATGTTCAAACAGTAAAAGGCAAAACCTACTCATGAACCCTGCTCTTTTATAAATAAAATAAATGCCCGTAACAGGCCTTAATTCTAGTAGCCGTTGAATAGCACCTGTCGTCCATGGTACCAGAGCACAGCAGGGAAAGGGCTCCCGCCTGTGCGCTCCCTGGCTCTCCGCTTCCAGCCCTAAGTCCTCTCGTCCAACACACCTGGGCAATTGGAACAGAATCACAGAACCGTGGAGCTGGAAGGGATTGGAAGATTCATACGGTCCAATCCAATAAAGATGCTAGGTTCACAGGTAAGTGATAGAACCATGGTGCAGGGGACCTCTAAGCCTTCAGCCGTTGGCCGACTCAGCCAGATGAGGGGTCGTGAGACATGAAGTTTCCACGTTCTTTGCCTATTGCCTTGGAAAGGATGTGGCAATCAAAGCCCCGAAAGAAACCTTTACATCCTAAATGGGACCGGGAAGGGGAGAGGGCCCAAAAAGAAGGGGAAAGCTAAAGACCGGCACCCTTTCTGCACTCGGCCTTATTTTGGAATGTATCTCAGGACAGCTGGCCACAAGCTAATGCAGACTGTGGCAGGCCTCACCAGGCGCCTTCCTTTAGCTGGCACTGGCATTCAGATAGCAGGGCCCTATTCTGGGATATATTCCAGAATAAGGCCAAGTGCAGAAAGCCCCCCCCCCCCCGAGTTTCTTGAAACTTTAGGGGAGGTGAAGCAGAGGCAATTCACTTTAATCTGTTTTCTGTGCAGCCCCATCTCAAAACGGGCAGCCTTAATGAAAAGAATAATAAAGCAAACCTTTCATCTTCCCGATTTCTACTCCAGTACTCAAGTCCTATTGCAGCAACGCCACAATGTTGCATATTAAAGGAAGCCCTAAGGCTCAGATGTTACAAAACAAGGGAGCCTCCGATACATACAGCAGGCGAGACAGAGAAAACCCTTGGAAGATGGGAGAGAGAAGGAAAAGACAAAGGCTCCACGGGGGGGGGGGGGGGGGGGGCTCGGAAACCCTCGGATCTCCAGACAGGCTTAATCTTCAAATTTTGTTCCTGCCACACAAAACTACACTGCCTTTGGGGGGGGGGAAGGGGGAGAGACTCAATTAAAAAGCAAAAGTTCTCATGCGTCCACAGAATTCTCAGGCAGGGCTCGAGCTAAAACTCTTAACAAGTCCCCCCCCCCCCCGCAATTTATATTTTTTAAACAGAGATAAGGCACTTATTACCGCCAGGAAAGACGCCCACAGGCCAACTTGTGTACAAGGAAAATCCTAAAGAAAGGAATAGCTGCAATCGCTTTTGGGGTGGGGGTGGGGTGGCCACATTCACTACTGTTATACAGCAGACATTTGAAGACGGTCGGCGGGTGGGCAAAAGGAGGCCCACCAACTTCCGCACCCTTTTGGCAGAACTTCTCTGACGGGACGAGAGAGGGGGGGGGGATTGTAGACTGGGGGGGGGATTATAGACTGGGCCCCAAAGAGTAAGCGCCCCCGCCCGCCCGCCACCACAGGTACTGAAAGTTTGGGGACATTTTTTCCGTCCACCCGGATCGATGCCCAGAACATCCCTCAACATTTCTTTCCTGGAAGGCGCTTTGATTTCCGCTCTTCCTCCCCCCTTCCCCTCCCCCTCCCCCTCCCGGATTCAGCAGCCCTCGGGCAGAAGCGAGCGGCCCCCTCCCCTCCCCTCCCCCGCCGGCCCCCTCCCCTCCCCTCCCCCGCCGGCCCCCTCCCCTTTCAGCCGCGCCAGAGCGCCGCACGGAGAGCGGGAAGGAATCGCCTGGCAAGTTCTCCTTGAGGGGCACTCCACCGCCCGCGGTCCCGAGCGCACCCCCACCCCCACCCCGGCAGGACAAGCCCCTCGGACCCCTCCCCCATCGGAACTTCGCCCCCCCCCCCCAGCTCGAGGAGGAGAGATCCAGGGCCGCCTGCCTCGGTCGCACGGCCGCTTTCTTACCCCCCCCCCCCTTAAACATCTCCATCGCAAGAGCGGAGGGACCTGTTGCTGGAACCCCCCCCCCCCACACACACACACGTGTCGCCGCCTTCCGCCTTCGGAGCGGGAGGCGGGCAGAGTCCGAGGGGGAAGGGCGCGCCCACCGCCCGCCCCAGCTCCCGTCCCCGGCCGTCCCCCGCACTCACCGCCGCGCTGCTCGCTCGCCCACGCCCGGGCGGCCTCCCGCTCTCCCCGCCGGAGGACGAAGACGAGGGCGCCCGAGGAAGGCGGCCGCCCTCAGCATCCGAGCCCGGGCAGCCCGCCGCTGGCCGCTGGTACCGCTGGCGCGCTCGTGGTCCCGACGCCGGAACGCGCTGCCTGGCTGCCTCGGCCCGCTGCCCTGTCCCGTCCCGTCCCGTCCCGAGCGAGCGAGCAGCGCGACCGACGCGCCTGCGCAGAGAGAGAGAGAGAGAGAGAGAGAGAGAGAAGTTCAAGAGAAACAAGTAGCTCTCGCAGGGCAACAAGCCCTCCCTTCCTTCCTTCCTTCTCTCTCCCTCCCTCCCTCTCTCTCTCTCTCTCTCTCTCTCATGGGCGCAGCATCTCGCTCCCGTGACCGCCACCTACTGGGCCAAGAAGCCCCGCAGAAGACAATCCCTCAGCTGAGGACAGAAATGTCAATAATAAAGCGCTTTTAAAAGCCACGAGACGGTTGCTGTTGGGCGCCATCGGGTTAACGGCGCTCAATTAAAGCCCTTTAGGTCCAATAGGTTGAGTTTTAAGGTGTTTTGAAGTGTGCGTCTTGTTTTATTTGTATTTCATTTTAATCTGTATCTATTCTTAATTTGTATCTTGTTCTAATCTATTTTAACCCAGTGGAACCCATCCAGAGACCTTTGGGTGTGGGCGGGATAGAAATATAAATAAATAAATAAATAAATAAATAAATAAATAAATAAATAAATATGTTGTTGCACAGCTGTTCCGCTCTGCTGGTTTTGGCGTGCGGATGATGACCCTTGACCCTCTTATCTGGGAATACCAGGTTTGATTCCACGCTCCTCCACGAAGACCTTGGGCTAGTCACAGCTCTCTTTCTGAGCTCCCACAGCCCCACCTGCCTCACAGAGTGTCTTTTGTGGGGAGAAGACCAGAAGGTTTGTCAGCCGCTTTTTGCCCCTTAAATGGGTGAGGTTGTACACCTTGCAAAATACCAGTGCCCATTTACTTCCCTTTGCTATTTTTCACACACTTCCTATATATGGAAATCCTGCCAATGAAACACCAGACAGAGTAAGCAATTGCTAATATGGCAAACTGGCATCATACTAGGTTTTCTATAATAGCGATTTAGTGGGTTGCTCAACTAGCCCGGTATGAATATGTCCAGCAATCCCAATGGCTGTGCTTATTTACCAATCACTTACTTTATTCCGGAATAAAGTGTGGATAGTCTGGAATGTCTGTCCTTTATTCCACAGAGTAGAATAAGTAAATGACATCTGGGTATGGCCCATGTAGTCCCAGGGACACTGAGGGTTTTCATCAAAATCTGGGGTTAGGGTTAGGGTATCCCTGCTAGAATTGCATATGCAGCCCATTCTAGTGCATGTTTGAATAGAGCAGGAGCCTATAGCTGGTCTTGGTTTGCGGATAAAGGGATAAGAAAGCTGTACAGTATTAACTATGGAGGGAGGATGCCACAAGTTGAACAAGAAGAGAAAAATATTTGGTGTCTCAAATATGCTGAAATGTACAACAGTGACCCCTGCAGTGATTTCTCATATCTGCCAGTTAAGATTTAACAGACAGCGGCCCTTGCCGCACTTGGCCTTATTCTGGAATATATCTCAGGATCAGGGTCTCTTATCTGCATGTTATTGCAGACTATAGCAGGTCCTAGTGAGACTTGCCATAGCCTGTATTAGCATGTGGACAAGAGACCTCTATCCTGAGATATATCCCAGAATAAGGCCAAGTGCGGAAGCAGCCAGCGTGGCAGATTTCACACTTCGTTTTGCTTTCGCTGGATGGCAAAGGCGTGCAATGAACTAAGGTTGATGAGCGCTTGCACTTGAGAGCCCCCCCCCACGACTAAATACTTACCTCCATTCGATTGCAAGTCCAGTCCTCTTTGGGGCGCCGCCATCTTGAGCGTGGTGCCCTTCACGACTGTGTACGCATCAGCACCGTCACCATGACGACGCTGATGCTCTGCTCAGTCACAGTTGCATCAGGAGGTGAGCAGAGCAGCCAACACGCTTGGGCAGCAGCTCCATTGACCTCCCCGTCCAGCAGAGGTGCGAATGCTCGCTGGCTGGACCCTTCAGGTAGGCGATTGGGGAAGGTTAGCTAGGTTGTGGAGCAGGATTTTGTGCTCTGCTCCACCGCTAGTTGATCATTAGGAAACTCCTGGGCAGGCAGGAGGCGTTTCAAGCATATACAGTATATTCTGGCGTATAAGACTACTTTTGAACCCAGGAAAATCTTCTCAAAAGTCGGGGGTCGCCTTATATGCTGGGGGCCGTCTTCTTATATGGCGAGTATATCCCAAACTCTATATTTTAACTGGAAAAGTTGGGGGTCGTCTTATACGTCCAGTCATCTTATACACCGGAATATACGGTAAATGCCTCCTACAAGTGCAAATGTACCTGCCCAGATGTTGCCTAATTATCAGCTATGGGCCAAAGTGAATATCAGCCCCATGAAGTTCTATTGCCAGCCAGTTTTGCGGATTCAGAATTGCTTTAGCCAGATCGATTGTACATATTCTGAATTCGGTCAAAGGCAGGGCTTTTCTCTCCCCCCAAGCTTGCAAGATTTGGGTCACCATCAGTTATTCCTCCCATTCCTACCAACAGCTCTGGTTGTAACTGATATACCCTTGAATCTTGCAGAGAGATGCCAAATTGTTCCAGAATGCAGCAGCTGAAGTGCCAGGTACACATTATAACTCCTTAAGGAACATCTGTACTGGTTATTCAACCCCCTCTGGGCACACATCAAAGCAACGGTTTAACCCGAATCTCTGCTAGGGAAACTGCAGCTCTGTGAAGGCTTCCAATGATGTCCTTCAAGATGTTAAAACTGTCTCTTGCTGCCAACTTCTCATTCAGCAGCCCAACTTTGTTCTTCCCTGCAATGGTAGAGATGGATCCCCTTCACCCAGCCATAGGTCGCTTGGTGGAAACATGACAGGGAATGAACCTTTCAGCAGCTCAGACTATATACATTGTTGAACACTGGAATGACCTATTAGCAGCAAAAAGGCAATATTGCATACCTTTGACCATCTGGACTCAAATGCAAACTTCTCCTCTCACTGGTCGTTGGTTCAAAGGGTTTGTTTGAAGCCCTCGTGGTGTTGGCAAGTCTTCCTTTGATTCCAAATGACCTGTGCCAGCATTGGAAAGGAATGTTGTTCCTGCAGCCAAAGGTCTGGGTAAACAGATGCATCGTCCCCAGACATCAGCGGTGATACATTGAATGGAAGTGCCTAACTTACTTCAGAGGGGAGACTATTCCATAGTCTGGGAGCTACCACCAAGAAGGCTCTCCCATGTGTTCCCCCTTCTTAGCTGCTGAAGGCCTCACTAGCAGATCTTAGTGCACAACCAGCGTTGAGCAGGTGCCATGTCAAAGCACGCAGGATCGTCCAGCAGAGTTGTAGCCTGCCAGAGACCCTCAAGAACCAAGGTGGATGGATGCCTCTTGCTCAGGAGTGAAGGAGCCGAGGAAAGACTATGCTGGGCAGGAATTTCAGAGCGTTGTGGCACGACTGACAGAGTGGGAAACATCAGAATCACCAAGTAGGCGAAAGCCCTGTGTTTACCAAGAGGTACAGGGAACCTCAGGAGGGAGCTGGCCATCAATGCAGGAGGCTGAAAGCGAGTTTTTACGGCCAGCGGCTGCCCGTTGCTAGGATACTGGTTGTAAAGCTAATAGGATCTTATTACTCCAAGCAGCCGGTTGGCAGGGCAGAGAAAGGGCCTTTGCTTAAGCAAGTAGGCAGGCAATTTGGCTCAATCCACGGCCAGCGGTAGGACCCAGGGAAGGCAGAGATGGTCTATGGCTTTGCCATCTTGCAACACTTAGGCCAGTGGCAGAGGTGGAGAACGGAGCAAAGAGGCTTGGAAGCTGAACAAAGAGAAAGCAAGCCTTGGTTGAATCTCCCATACCTCTGTGTGGAATCTAGCATAGGACTAAGCACATGGCCATGGACCACTTTGGATCCAAAGGGCAGAGACAGGTTCATAAGCAGCCTGGGATTTGCAGATCGGAAAATTAATGCAACACGTAGCTGGAATGTGCAGGAGTTAGATGCCAAGAAAGCCCCCAAACTAAGGAGTGGCTGAGAGGAGGGGAAAAGAGGCAGCAGGCTGGGCTGCTCTGCCATCTTGCTCCCAGCAGTGCCCCTCCCTCTTCCAACTGCCATCATCACAAGGCTATGAACCATCTTGCCTGAGAGGAGTGGAGAAGAGGCAGCAGGCTGGGCTGCTCTGCCATCTTGCTCCCAGCAGTGCCCCTCCCTCTTCCAACTGCCATCATCACAAGGCTGTGAACCATCTTGCCTGAGAGGAGTGGAGAAGAGGCAGCAGGCTGGGCTGCTCTGCCATCTTGCTCCCAGCAGTGCCCTCCCTCCTCTAACTGCCATCACAAGGCTAGGAACCATCTTACCTGAGAGGAGTGGAGAAGAGGCAGCAGGCTGGGCTCTGCCATCTTGCTCCCAGCAGTGCCCCTCCCTCTTCCAACTGCCATCATCACAAGGCTATGAACCATCTTGCCTGAGAGAAGTGGAGAAGAGGCAGCAGGCTGGGCTCTACCATCTTGCTCCCTGCAGTGCCCTCCCTCCTCTAACTGCCATCACAAGGCGATGAACCATCTTGCCTGAGAGGAATGGAGAAGAGGCAGCAGGCTGGGCTCTGCCATCTTGCTCCCAGCAGTGCCCCTCCCTCTTCCAACTGCCATCTTCATAAGGCTGAGAACCATCTTGCCTGAGAGTAGTGGAGAAGAGGCAGCAGGCTGGGCTCTGCCATCTTGCCTCCAGCAGTGCCCCTCCCTCCTCCAACTGCCATCATCACAAGGCTGAGAACCATCTTGCCTGAGAGGAGTGGAGAAGAGGCAGCAGGCCGGGCTCTGCCATCTTGCTCCCAGCAGTGCCCTCCCTCCTCTAACTGCCATCACAAGGCTAGGAACCATCTTGCCTGCTACAGGCAAGGACGTTTCTAGGCTGAAGCAGCCTCATTAAAGTGTGTATGCTCTGTACCAGAGGTGTCCTAATTGCATACCAGAGACCTAAGTGCACAAAGGCCCCAGGTCTCTCTAGGGCACCCTAGAGTGCAGAAGAGAGAGGCCCAGAAGTGAGCTAAGCCTCACACTGTGCCTGGATACTGACAAGTGTGGAAGGGTCTCTTGTCTACAGCCCTGGGGTTTTCCGGTGGTCTCCTATGGAGATACTTCTCAAGCCAGGTAATTATGTAACTTTTCAAAATTAAACATAATTGGTTAAGCATTGCCACCTGCTGGGGCACTCGCCTCTTTCCACCTGTTGCCAGTTCTTTCAGCTGCTTTCTTGTTCTCAGACTCAACAGACATTAGTCACCAAGGATGGTTGGGCTGCCCATTATCCATGACCACTGGCCATGCTGGGTTGCAAGAGTTGGGATACGTTCAAACCATACAAACAGAGTCCTGGTCAGAAGGCTGAGAATCCAGAGTTTGTACATGGTGTTGTGCCTGGATCTACATCTTCACCACCTGTTATTGATTTCTGTGTAGCTTGATTGAGGGAATCAACTGTGGCCGGCCCTGCTTAGGGCTTGGGTGCATTTCTTCTTCAGGAAATGAACAAACAAAAGAATCTGCTTCCTTCCTTGAAATTACAATCTTGCCATTTCCATGTGTCAGTGTATACTTTCAAATGATTCCTCTCTTTAGCAGTTAAGAATAGCAGTACAGCTCCCTCTAGTGGCTTTGATTCATATTGCTTGTTATACCTGGTACAGGTCCCAGTCCTCTAAAGTGCTCCTCAAATGCCTCATCTAGTTACTGTTGCTGTTGGTGGGTTCCCATAAGTCAAGGTTAGGCATGTGCACAATTTTTTTTGCCTTCAATTCATATTGAATCAAATTCAAGAAAATGTGTAGATCCCCTTTGAATGTTCAATACAAATCCCATATGAATCCGCTGCGTATCTGCTACGTATCTGCTCTGAATGCATCAAACCCACCCTGAATCCACTTTGAATCTGCTCACAATCCACTTTGGGTGAATCCCCACAGCAAGCTTATTTCGGATTCAATACGGGTTCAATCCTCGCAGACCCCACGTCAGTTTGGCTTAACACGCTTTCCGCATGTTAAATCGCCCCAAAGCGTTGTAAATGTTAATCCTCATTTCAACAGGTCTCACTCCAGATCCTGCGCTTGATACGTGCTACATTTTTTACTGTGGGGACCGTACCGTTTTAAGGGATGAGAATCCATGTTCAGGGTTTCCCTCCCCCAATAGCTTGCTTCCAAAGACAGCGATGTCAGTGTAAAAATCCAACCTTCACAGCAGCTGCTACACTGTAGCAATCTACACTTCACACCTGATAACAATGTTGCAATTTTGCACAATTCTGAAAGTTCTGACCTTTAAAGGGAAAGCAAAGCAGGGGCAGGTTCTGGGAGATGTGTGAATGTTTAAAGCAAGGGGGCTTGAGTAGCTGCTGCTGCTGCTGTGTGCCCTGGGCAATGGGAAGAATCGCTGGCTGCCCACTGCTGTTTTTCCTCCATCCAGGCAAGTGGCAGCCACGCAGCCAGGCTCCGTGAAGGGGTCCCTCATGGGTGCCGTGTCCATACCAGGAAGAAGAGGGCAGGGGAGCCCCGAAAAGCGGCTTTTAGAAAGTAGCCACTTGAGTCCCCCCTTGAGTCACGTACATCACCTACGATCCTCAGAATCCAGATCGAATGCGATTAAGCTGAAAGTAATGGGAACAGGCAAATTTGCGTTTGCATCCAGTTCTATTATTTTGGTTTAAGGAAACTGGATTAGGCTTATAATGGGGATGCGCCTTTTGAATTCACTCTGGATCTGTTGCAGATGTGACTGGGGCAGCCGCTTTCCCACCTCCCCAAGTTCATGAATGTAACAAATATTTGTACGAATGGATCAAAATATTCCATTTGATTTGAATTTGAATGTTAGTCTTTAAATCTGCCAACGTTCTATTTGAATTTGAATGTCTGAATCTGTATGAATTTCTAATGTTACAAATATTTGTGCACATCCTTGGTTTAGCTTATGTCCTACTGATTATATAAATACCTGCATCCAGTGTTCTTGGGAAAGGCTGTGGATCTTTTTGCACTCAACTTCCCTCTCATGCGCACAAGCAGAGCTCCGCTAATGAGTAAAAGAGAGACAAGAGCAAGGAGATAATTAATATGCACCTCTTTCCAAGGCTCGGAGCTGCCTGTTACCTCCAGCCTTGGAAAGAGGTGCATATTAAGGAGCTCACAGGTCTTGGGAAGCAAATTAGCTGCCTGTTACCTCCTACCTTGGAAAGAGGTGCATATTAATTAGCTCCTTGCTTGCGTCTCTCTTTTAATGATTAGCGGAGCTCTGCTTGTGCACCTGAGAGCTGCTATACAGTTGCGGCTATACAGATGCTCAGCTGATTGTAGAACAGCTGTCAGGCTTACCTGGGCAATTAAGTGCTCAGGTAAGGGGGGGACAGTTGCAATCACAGCATTAGTGGCGGGGACAGCGAAACCTCACCCGCTAATGCTGCTATCATAACCCGGGAGTGTCCCCATGTCCCCAGGATAAACCGTTCTTGCCCTGTAATTCCGGGCGAGAACAGTTATCAAGTGGGTTTTTTTACTTTGATTTGGAGGATTTTGTCCCACATGTAGCCCGAATTAGGACTCTGCATGGGGACTCTTGCGAGGCGGACCCACGTTTGCCTCACAGTATCCTCACCATGGGGATGCCCATGTAGTGTAAATACGGTCAAGGATGCAGAACCTAGTGTTGTGCCTGCAGCCCTGTGCTTTCACGGCTGTGGGCTTGCTGGTATGCTCCATAGAAATAAGTTGAATCGTGTTTAAAAACCACCAGGAGGGATACCTTTTAAAAATGTATTTGCTTTTAAAAGCAGCTGCACAGAAAACACTCTGAAGGGGATCTTGGGAAAAGAAACACACCAAGTAATGATAGAAAGGCACCACTAGGTGGCGAAAGTCCACAGGTTGTGAATGGGCTCTTCTAGGCTTTTAAGCAATGAATTCCTTTGGGCAGGTAGGACTAAGAAATTTAGGGTGTTTTTCCAATGGCAGAAAGTACCCATTTTTGCACCCATTAATGACCCATCTGGGTGTGAGCTGGATGACCCCATTTCCACCACGGCACCCATTTGGGACCCAATTGTTTCCACTGCCGCTGGGGAAATCTGGATCGAATGGGTACTTTCTGGCCTTTAATCTGGATTTTCTGTAGACCCCATTAATGAGGTATACAATGGGGTCTTCTGCCAGAAAATCCAGATTAAAGGGAGCCTGTTTCCATGAGAAACAGGCAATGGGGTCTAGAGGAGGCTAGGGGGAGGGGGCACCCATGAGGGGGGATCCCCAAAACCTAGGCTTCAAAGTCATTTTGAAGTCATTTCAAAGCCATTTCGAAGTTACTTTGAAGTTGCCTTCGAAGATTAGCAAAGGCTCCGAAGTCCCTCGGAAGGCAGGTTCGGAGATTAGCAAAGGCTCTGAAGACAAACCTCAGAGAACAAAGGGAGAACAAAGCGGACTGTTACCTTCAGGCATGGAAAGAGGTGGATATTAATGAGGCTGACTCATCCCTGAGCTAATTAATATGCACTCTCGCAAGGGGTTTGTCTTCAGAGCCTTTGCTAATCTCCGAAGTTGCCTTCAGAGGGACTTCACGGGGATATTACCTGGCCCTGGCTCACACTTCCTTGAGCCCAGTTTTATAAGGCAATTTACTACTCTAAAGAGCTCTGCTGGACAGCTACTTGAGGACGCAATGGTGGTGGAGAAAAAACTACTTTTCACCGCTGTCACCGGCACGTGGTAGGTGCAATAGTGTGCTCTAACTTGTGTTCGGTCAGATTCACAGCCAGATTTACGCCACCTGCGCTCTAGCCATCAACCTTCCTGTTCATGGCCCATAGCTCCATGGAATACCAAGGAGCTTTCCGGGCTCTACAGGCATGTTGAGGACACTTGGGGGCGACCGTGTCAATAGTCCTGCCCATCTCCCGATTCCAGAGAGAGAGACTAGAGTTTCGACAAGAGCACCAGTCATGCCAACTGGAAAATCCCCTAGGGCATTCAGAAATCGCTCTGATTCCATAAGTCTCTGGGGGCGGACCATCTCAATAGGTCCAACATCCCCACAGAGGGGAGCAGCAACTGTAAGTCCAAACCTCACCAGCAAATGATCCATCCACGACAATGGGCTGACAGTCAGCCCTCCTATCACCAATCCACTCTGAGGCAAAAACCAAATCAAGACCGTGGCCTGCTATATGAGTCAGACCATACAAACTGAGACAGCCCCATGGTTGTCATGGAAGCCATGAAGAACTGAGCTGGTCCATTGAGTGTAGCCTTGGTGTGGACGTTGAAATCCCCTAATGCCACCATGGCAGGGGCTCTCAGCACCACATCCGAGACCACCTCAGCCAGCTCAGATAGGGAGGATACTGGGCAGTGGGGTGAACAGTACTCCAGTAGCATCCCTATTCTGTCTCTCTGGCCCAACAGCAAGAACAGGCCCTCAACTGCTGTTACAGAGTGAACTGGCCACCTGGTGAGAGAGGTGGAAGTCCGATTGACTAGTCTAGAACAGTTTTGCACTGAGTAACCTGGAGGACAAAGCTGGGTCAAACCAGGTGCGCCCAGTTCATCCATCCAGGTCTCGGTTATACATGCCAGATCAGCCCTTCTTCAAGGATTAAAACTATGCCACTCCTCTTCCTTAACTACTGGGCTGTACTGGGTGGCACCTTTGAGACTTGCAGCCAAAATCATCAGGAGGGCTTTCCATGTGGCCCAGTCTCCTGCCGGTATGAGGAAGCTTCCTGTGTCCTGGTTCACTGGGCTCTTGTACCCTGCGGTTCCCTAAAACCCCTGGGACTTTAAGAACAGGGATCCCCTGTTTGGCGTCCACAGCCCACAGACACATGACTGCCCTCTTAACAGGAACTCGTGAGCATTAATCAGCTGTGAAAATATCTTCAGACAAAGGACTCACTGGGGGTTCCTTCAGTCTGCTAGAGCAATTCAGCGTTGGCTTCTTTCAAATAAAAAAAAGCATTTCAGCCATTCTTGCCTCTGGGCCTACCCAGCATCAATGATGTATTTTTAGGGCATGTTTATTTATCAACTGTATTTTAAACTGGAGCTCAGCATCCACCGGAAGGCCAGTTTCCCCTTTCCATTGAAAGCAATGTTGACATTGGCCTGGAAATGCATGATATTGCAAACAGAATTTGTATTAGCTCCGATGGCATTTCAAGGATGGTTTCTGGTCAGAAAAGAAGGCCTGGCTGGGACAGGCCAAATGCTGCCGCCTTTTAAGCGGCCACAGTCAGAAAAGGAACCTGGCAAACAAAGCACAGTGGCACCTCTAAGCATGGCTGGTTTTGAGTCCTGCAGCGTCACGACCCTGGTCAGGTATGGAAGTTAGGGAAAAGAATAGCTCTAAGTTAGCTGTTAGTTTATGCAACAGGGATGGGATTTACTGTATTCCAGAGGGAGGAGCAAGCTAGCTCCAAGGGAGAATCAATCAGAGATTGAGAACATCTGGAGAGATGGGCTAGCTGATTGGCTTGCTCTGATTGGCTAGCTGTACTCGGCTCACCATTTCGGGATCTGGCAAGGACCAGGTAAGTACCACGTGTGCACATGTGTGTCTCCACCGAGGCCCAGGGCTGGGAGGGGGGTGCCTGGGGGGGCGGGGTGTCCTGCGGGCCCTAGGGGACCTGACCCGGTCCCCTGGAACCCATAGGAACCCAGGGAAGGGACCAACAGGCCTGTTCCCCCCCACCCAGGTCCAGCCAGACCCAATGGCAGACAAGCCTGGGAGTGGAGTCTTGTCCCTGTGCCGGCCTTTCCAGGCTAGGACACGCAGGGACGCTTTCCCCATTCACATGTAGGCAGGTAGGAATGCAGGAAGATGCGATCCTTACCTGCCTGTGTGTGAATGGAGAAGGCGTCCCCACGTGTCTTAGCCTAAGTGCACTAGAGCTGTTTGGCTACAGTGCGAAAAGGCCTCTGGTCCCAGCTTGATTTTCTGCAGCTTTGCCTAATCCGGTTGCCCAAGCTGGCTGAGAAGAGTGGGTGTTGTGGATGTTGAGACTGAGAGGGAATTTGCACTTGACTCTGTGGGGAACATTGGAGACAATCCCACAAGATACAGCTGCACCACACGGAGCTGTTTCTAGGCCAGAAGCAGCTGCACAAATGCTAGAGAAGGAGGAGGAGAAAGAGGAAGAGAAGAAGGTGAGGAAGAATTGGCTTTTATACCCTGCTTATCTCACCCTTGAGCGCATCAGGGGCAGACCCATGGGGATGCGCCCTAAGGCTGCATCCACACCTAAGTTTTAATCCATCTTCAGTTCACTTTCAGAGTGAGACAACGTTATCAGCAAAGTGAGCAGTCGTTTTCTTTCTAATTTATCTCACCCAAAGTGGGTTTTCTGAGTTAAATAATGCCAAAAGGAAACAGCTTATAATACTTGGTTGATGCGTGATCAGAGTCTGAAAGTGGACAGAATTAAAACTTAACTGTGAATACAGCCTAAGCCACCTCACAGAGCTGCTGCTGCTGCTTTTAGTACTGTGTGTAACACAGCCTAAGATTACTTATGCAATGTTAAGGAAAATGTGCCCTTTCACTGTGAAGGATTGGTATGTTTTCCCTCTCCACCTTTTCTTCCCATATTCAATGCTGTGCTTTGGAAATAATTTATTTTAGTTATGTGGTCCAAAGTGGTTTGGAGTGCAGTGACGTAGATCCTTAATACTCCCTTTCTTTGGGAGTTGTTGCTGAAAGCTCAGCTATTATGTATTTTTTGGAGAGTCCACAGATGTAGTGACAGAAGTCTGGCTCAATGTTAATTTGAATCCTAACCAAGAATTTAGGAATCAATGATGCATCTTTGAGGAATGCCACTAAGTTCCAAGCCGTGTTCCTCTCCGCGGTTGTGGAATTATTTATTTAATGATTTTTTATTTTTTTGCAAACGCTTCTAAACTCTCTCTCTCTCATCCACAAACACACACACAGCTCAAACAACCAGAACAAAATTCTGCCACCAGGGCAGCTGTAAAATTAAATCTTCCTCTGGGGAAAGAGTGGGGAAAGCCCTACCTGAGGTGTTCTTTGGCTGTTTCCCAGGTTCCTCAGCTGAAGGTGCCTCTGCCTTCATGGTTTCACTACGGCCTGAAAGGAGATCAGCTACAATGCCTGCCTGCCTTCCCACCAGGTGAGCCATGTTAAAAGCACCCGGATTAGCATGCGATCTGTGCAGTTGGCCCAGTTGTTGTTGCTGGTGGTGCCATTTCGCTACATCACAAGCCTTGCCCATGCATGAGGCAGCAGCTTTGGTGCTATTCCTCACAAAATTATCCTTTGGCACCTTTGACAAGTGCCTTGACACTATTGCCTTCCTCTCTGATGCCTTGCAGACTAACCACCATGAGGGTCCGTCAAGGGTCATGGGTTGCACACTCAGGACACAGCCTTTTCCTGTCATTGCTGTTTCAACTTATAGGAGCTGCTGTTCTGCAGTCCACAATCCCAGGAACTTGCAGGTTTGTTTACCTTCTGCAACAGAAATGACAGAAGGTATGGCTTTCGGTGATAAGTACTTCTGCAAAGTGTTTCCAGCTAGGCACCCTCATAAGATTCTCAGTTCCATTTTCTGTTCTCCCTCTTTGCACCCTGGGCTGTGACCACACCCATTGTTCAAGACGGCTTCCGGGCATCTTTTCCCCGCCTTGCTGAGACTTTTTGTGTGTGTAGGGATCGTCCTGTCGGGCAGGCTGTCCCGCCTCAAGCCAACTTCTCTGGACTCCACTTTTACAGAGGACTCAAGCTGCCTTGGGGAGCCAGCCTGTTTTCAGTTCCCCTGTGTGCGCATGGAACTAGGCTAGAGAGGTCTGAACTGCCCTGGGAGCGGTCGATCCAGCCTTCCACACACTGCCTGGCTAAGGCTGGCACACACGTGACCCTCCTTCCTTGCACCCCTTTCCACTTCTGTCTCGGATGTCCCCCTTTCCCATCCTGCCCCTTTGTTCTGATCACAAGCTTGCGGACCCTATCGTTTTTTAAAAATGTAATTTTAATTTGTGCTAGACTGATCATGCACTTTTGTGAAGAACAGGAGTGATTAAAATATTAAATGTCCAGAAAAGCACTATTGGGAGTGGGAGAGGGAACACATGGAGCAAAGGTAGAAATGATACATTATAAGCACAATGTAGCTTCTGTTTAACTTCAGCAATCTGCAAGGGAAATAAGGTTTTGTTGAAGTGAAAGGGGGCTTTTACTCAAAAGGAAAAGTGCTTCAGAGGCTTGAGGAAAAATGGCAGCTTACAGCCTCTCCTTTTTCTACTAGAACGGCTACAGAGGTCGACATGCATGCTGACTAGGTTATGCCTTTGCTGCATCTGTTTGGAGGCACAGTCCCCTCCGTTTGCCCTCAGTACTACACAACTCCAAACACACCCCGTTGCCACTACTGATTGACAGAACTTTACCCTATCGGAATGCAGGTGGTGGTGATGTAATCAGTAGGGGTGGAGAAAGTGTGAAGGAGACTCGGGGAGATAACAGAAAAGGTGTGAGCATAGCAGCCTGAATTGAGGACGACCCGAGGACTGCTTATCAGGGATGGGTGTGACCAGAATTAGAATGGCTTCAATTAACAGGACAACCTAGATCAGCCTGGTGTGATCACGGCCCTAGTCCACCATTTCCACTCTTTGGACCTGGTACCATTTAGACACGTTTTCAGAGCTCACCATTTCACAATATGTTAAGGTCTTTTTGAAGCTTCACTGTCAGTTCTCTCTGGGGCTGACGGTGTCTCTCTGGGTTCATTAGACACCACAGAAAAGAATATTCCTATGAGTCTATAGCTGGGCTGGCTCTAATCTTGCCCCTTTAGACAGATGCACATTTTCACTGGCACCTGCCAACATGGCCCCAGGGCAGGGCTGGAGTAGAGAGGACTACAAATACTCCTCTCCATGGTTTACAAGAAATTTTATGAGCTTCAAGATATGGTTCAAGATAGTGGGTTCTGTCATTGTCCCTCACTTTCTCACGGTCTTCATCTCTCTGGATTTGGGGAACTTCCCAAATGGTATGGGAAAATGCCAAAAAACTCTGCTCATTCCCCTCCCCCCTAATAGCTTCTGGGGTGAATCCCCCATTTTCCTAAATATGGTACAATACTGGGATTGGCTGGCAGCACAACCACAGCATTGCACCAGGTTGCCTGACAGGTCGCAATTATGAGCTGGATTTTAACAGCAGCTGGAGGATGTCCTAGACCTGGCCCTTTCAAAATGGTGTAATTAAAAGCTTTCAGTGAGGGAAGAATGAGGTTGTTGGGGTTTTTTTTCTTCAAGCAAGTTTGAAATTGAACACAAACACCTTTCTGTTCAATTAAACGGTTCACTGCTGAGCCAAACAAGCAGGTGTTCAGTTCTGTTTCGAACCAAACATGTAATTTTCATTCCTGCACATTGCTATTGGCCAGTGGCCTCACAACCCTCCCAAGTGCACTTCAACCTCTACCCCTTTTCCCCACCTCCCCAGACGAGCCCTGGTCGTCCGTCCCCCCCCCCCCCCCGGTCCCTTCAAGCTTTATTCAGTCAGCACTTGCTTATTCTGCATAATTTGGATAATCTGGAATAAACATGGATAAATGTGTCTGGATGTGTTTTACTCCGGATCAGCCAAATAATGCGGAATAAGTGCTGTTTGGATAAAGCTTTAGTCTTCCCTCGGTTTTCCCAATTGTAGACTATTAAGCCAGGTAGGATGTATGTGGGGGAATTTTAACCAAGGAGGCTGAGCAAAAAGTAACAGAAGTGGGAGCATATATGGCAGGGAAAGTGTGTAATACAACCCACATGTGTGAACACAGTCAAAATAAAAAAAATCTCTGCTGTCATCACAGTGGTCAAAGTAGTGAGACAGTTCTATCCTATGACCACCAAAGTGTTCTTTCCATTGGTACAGCCCTTCTTATTGTCGATTTACCTACCACAATACCCTGATGAGAGAGCATATAGTCCAGCATCTGAACCTCCAGTCAGGGGACAAAAATCACATTAAAAAGTTTTCGATGAAATAAAGATATACATTTATATTTCACTTCTCAAAATTTTAGTGACCAGTTCTTAGTACACGTGCCAGCTATCTCAAGAAGCTTATGAGAATAGCATACCTTTAAAATAAACTTTTGGAACACCAGGTTCTTCCAAAACAGGATTTTCAATCCCTCCTCCCCAGTTAATGTAGAGTATAGAAAAATACTTAAGTTACTGTAACATCAAAATACGATGTAATTCTAAATTTGCAAAGAAAAGCAGTAAAGACAGTTCAAAAGTTAAGGAAGATGATCTGAGCAAGTATAGCTTCATCCAAACGGCACTTATTTATTCCACATTATTTGGATAATCTGGAGAAAAACACATCCAGATGCACTTTATTCTGGATTATCCAAATGATGTGGAATAAGTGTTGTCTGGGTGAAAGCAATATCGATTAGTATTGCCTTCAGCACTTAAACAGAGAAACAAAGACCAGTTCCCATACAACATGGGGACAATCCTGCGTTTGCAGCAGAATATGCACTTGGATAGAAATATGCCACACTGGTTTGGTTGGTTAACGGTTTGCAGCAAACTGGGGTGTTTGGATTGCACCAAAGACGGCCTAACGAACCGAGTAAATCACAGCAAACCAAGGTGGCTCATAGGTGGTTTCATATGATTTCTATGTGGATCAAACCACCCTGTTGTTAAAAAAAAAATCAAACTGAACCAAACCAGGGGTAATTTGGTTCAACTCAAACCAAACACTAAATTTTGGTTTGTGCGTGTCAAGATACTTGGATAAAAAGAGCTGCAGTATCGTATTTTCAGCTCCAACTGGCCCGCGCATGACTTGATTTCTCCGCACCTATTTAACAGATAAATGTGTAAACCAACCCCACCTGAAAAAAGCATTGCACCAGAAACACTGTAAAGGTTACTAGAGCTTTCACAGTGGCCAGCTCACCCAACCATACCTTCACATGAGGTTGGAAATTCCACCAGTAAGCAAAATGCTGCAGGGGGCACATCTCCTAACATGTTACATTCACAGTGTTACATTTCTGGGTGCATACATAAACCTGGTACAGTATCGCCTAACAAAGTAATGACTGAAGTAGACCTAAAATAAAGGTTGCAAGTGCATGTCCCAAAAGCACAAGAGTGATCCTGAGAGTTTCCTCTGGCATTTGCAAGCCCATGAAGCCACCCACAATTCCTCAGAGGAAAGATACACCAGAAGCAGTGGAGCTCACAATATATGCACAAATCAGACTTCAGGACTCAACAGGTCAGTGAGCCTTACCCTAAAATGAATGCCTTCTACTGCTAAATTATAAGTTGAGTAGCTAGTGCAAAATAGTTGCTTGTACATTAAAGAGGTTCCCCATTTCAATCCAGTCTTCCTCCATGTTCTAAGAATTAACACATTTCCTTTCGTGATGAGTCCATGAACAAAATGGTTCCCCTTCCAAAAAACCACTGATAGCATCCACAAGCTCTATGAATTTGACTGGACATAAGAGGGCTGACACCTGGGAACCAGAGAGAAAATCTTTGCCCACGTGCCATTCCAGTTACCTTAGATAAGTCTCATCTAACAGGCTTATCTGGCATAGCAAAAAGACTCCAACAGGAGCAGCTGAACTGTGGCTTCCAGTTGCTGACTTCAAGGTCCCATCATCCGTGTCAGCTTGGCTGCTTAACAGCAAAGAAATGGTAGGAGCTGTAGTTCAGAAAGGACAAAATTAACCGACACTCCTATTTTTCAAAGTGTTTTAAATAGAAGTTCAAGTGCATTCCAGGCAGGAGTCAACCATGATAGGCCATTGTTAAGGGGACAGGACTCCAGGGGTTGGCCAAGGCCAAAAGGAAGAAGCACACAAACATATTTTGAGGTCAGGACAAGCACTCAGCCCATTGCCAAAAAAGAGACAGCAGGTTACCAAAAATGAATAGAATCTCTTGTGTCAATTAGACAGAATGCCTTCTATTTGTACAAAAATACATCTCACAGTAGTAAAGAACACCTTGGCCAAGCAATCCATAGGTACGCTGCTCATGTGCTAACTTGCTTCCTCTTGATTAGGGTCCTACTAAGTCCCTGTTTAGGGTTCTTTCTGTTTTGATTGGGCTTAGACAGGGTCCAAAACAGGGTCCCTCTGAAAACAGACAAAACAGAGGTTGCATTTTCAGCTCTTTAAAACTGAGGACATTTGACCAAGCTCAGGAGGGATAGAAAGGGGACTAAGGCCACTGAGTCAAGAGCTATCAATGGGCTGAAAAAAAAAATCTCCTGAAATGTCTTCTCTTGTATGCCTAAAACAGATGCATCTACCCTGGTGATATTTTCCTATAGCACTACTAGGAGGCCAAGGAGACCCCAGAGTTATCTGTAAAGCACCTGGCTGTCCCACACCTCTAAAAGCACCTTATGCTTTGATGACCTGCAGTTTGACAGGTGGGACAGGTGAACGCTCCCTGTCTGAGATAAAAAACATTTGTTGAAGGTTCCAAAACCAAAGGGACTACAGAAACCACTACAGTTAATCTGGGCATGCCCAGTTTGTTTGACAGTTTGTGTATTACTGCACTCCTCGCGTGATTTTGGTTTCAGTCTGTGTCAAATTTTGGTTTTCAGTCTGTAGCCAGGAACCTGTGCCACCCTCCCTCTCCTCCTGAAAAGGAAGGAAGGAAGGAAGGAAGGAAGGAAGGAAGGAAGGAAGGAAGGAAGGAAGGAAGGAAGGAAGGAAGGAAGGAAGGAAGGAAGGAAGGAAGGGTTCAGACAAAAAGAACCTTTTCTGATATTAAGAGTCCTGTAAAAAAGTATTAATTCCATCCGCACAAAACTTCTGCATGTTGTCAAAATTATGCTAGGGACTGAGGGGGGTATAGAGGTTTCTGCATCTATTTTGCATTGATCCTTTTCCAATCATTGTCAGGCTGCTGGTCCCAAAGCCAAGTGACCTGGACGCTGCCGAGAAGACTCATGCCTCTAAGGACAACCCTTTGGTTTGCATTTCAGTAGAATAAGGATGCCTGGAAGCCACACTTTCTCCTACCAAATGCATCCTAATAACCAACAAACTACTGCTGGAATAGCCAGTTTAGACCAGCAGCTTCTGCCAAAACAGGCCAAGAAAAAGTAGAATCCTCTTGGTCTAACACAAAACAAATTGAGCAAAGCCTGTCTTAGATTTTGAGTTTGACCAGGAGGGTCCAGATGGGCTTCCCAGATGTTGCTGAGCACCAGTTCCCATTAGCTCCAATAAGCCCAGTGGCAAGAAATGACAACACTCTGGTTTTATAGTATCTGGAGATGGGTTATGGACCACCCTGTCTTAGACCCTGGAGGAGAATGTGCTCAACATTCATATTGTTACTGCGGTGTTACTGGGAAAGAGCAACAGTTTCATTCTCCCCATAGGGGAATGAACTTCCTGCCTGACAAAGATCCAAGCTGGGCTACTGATAGAATAAAAGAAAGTTACATTCTAAGCTTGTTCAGGGATGCAGCAAGAAATGGTTCAGTGGTTCTGAATCTTTGGGGTCTTTGCTGTTCTTCCAGTTTTTTCAAACACCTCCAAGGACCTCATCAGCCTCCAACTTGGCTCATAAAGGGCTTGGATTTTTCTCGAGCATTGGAGAAAATGCTTTTGCCCTGTGCAAGAGTATAACGATCAGCACACGGATAGTGGAAACAGTTTTGCCCTTTAAGCTACAGTCTTTCCAGGAAAGAAGTCATCACTAGCTGTTTTAGGCTTTCAGGATCTGCGGGTATACCACAACCCACCAGGGGCTTCCACTTTACACAGCTAAGGGTCACAAAGTAATGGCTCTAAAACAAAGCAACTATTTTTTTTTTCCATTGGGAATGCTCAGCAAGTCAGATCCCCCATTTTTAAAACACTGGCCTAGCAAAAACAAACAGTAGAAAGTGTGCTAAGTTGCAACATAGTTGGCTAAATCGTGAACGGGTCACAGCTACCCTCCACTCATGGAGCGCTCCTTCTATAAAGAGCCACTAGCCCCTTCGAGCCTCCTTTTTGTAGCTCTGCCGACTCCTTTTTTAGTTCTCCAAATTCCCGGATCTCTTGCAAGACTTGTGTGGCTTGCTGGAGCTGCTTTGCAGCTTCGTTCAGCAACGTCTCCGCATTTACAGGAGGCCCGTTGCCTTCCTGAGCCTGTTCAAGTCTCTCCTGCAAAACCTTCTGCAGAAGCTTTTCTGTTCGTTCCTGCTCACTGGCAACTTTCTTCTCCATTTCATTCATGCGGACGGCAGCTCCTTGCTGGAGATTTGGCCCCAGAAGGGATTTGTCTGTCGGTCCCAACAGGAGGTCCCCAACGGAGGAACAACGAGGCTTAGTTCCCCGTGTATTCACCCTGGGGTCCAACAAAGGTGTCTTGTGTTTAGAAGGCAAGGCAGAACTCTCTTCATTTATTCCTTGCTCAGAAGAATCCTCTTCTTGCTCTGGTAAGAAGAGATGTTCCTCTCCATCTTGCTCTGGTGTTCCATCACCATCAACACCGTTCACTGGAGGTCTACGGTCATCAGACTGGCAGCCACCATCAGAAATGTCCAGCTCTGAGCTTCTTTGGGTGGAATTCATGGAAGCCTTCAAATGCTCTGACAAAATCTTTGGAGGGGGAGTTGGAGGTTTCAGCAGGTTTTCTTTGCTCCTGTCTTCAGGTAGGTCTTCTTTGCTCCTGTCAGTCAATGAGAATGGACCTACATTATCTCCACCTTCAGAGAATGGATCATCCCATGTTACCTTCATCTTATCCGATAAGATCTTGGGAGGAGGAAGAGGAGCTTTGGGAGTATTTTGGTCACTCTCCACTGCTCTTTTTTCGAGTAGTGCAACCCTGTCTCCTTCGCCTTCATCACCTGTATTTGCATCACCTTCATTCTCCTCCTCCTCCTCCTCCTCCTCCTCCTCCTCCTCCTCCTCCACAGTGTCCATATTGTCATTGAGGACTTCTGTTTCCTTAATGGGTTTAACAGGAGGTATCGGGGGTTTCTTTACATCAAGATCTTCAGGTGCAAAGTCAGTACTTGGTATTTTTGCAGGTGGCATTGGGGGTTTGGGCATCTCCTTTGGAGGAGGAATATCTGCAGCATCACTTATCACCAAGGTGGTGTTTGGAGGGCTGCTGTCTGGTACATCAAGATCTAGCCTCAGAATCCCATCTGACACTGCACTGGCAACCTAGAGGAAAGACAACAGAGAGTCTTTGGTTACAGGCTGGGGCAGAGAGAGAAATAGGATGCAGCATCATTTCTATACATCCCTGACCTTTGGATTTTCTCTCGTCTTTTTAAAATGATCTTGGGACTCAAGAAGGATCTGGCTTGATAAGTATTTGGCTGGAAACATCAGATAGTATAGCCTGAACTGGGAAGTCAAGAATATCCCAGGACTAAGGGACAATAGCAAACTACTTACGCATTGAATAACTGAGAAAAAATGCATAGAACACAGTGCATGAGCCAACCCATGCTGCAGGAAACATGTGGAAAGCAATACTAATTTATCCCCGCTTCACAGTCGAATTCCCTCAAAATAGTAAAATCTGGAACAATGAAAATCTGGAACAGTTAAAATCTATGTTATTTATCCTCACATCTTCATGTATTATTTGGAAGATTTTACCAACCACTATGCTAAAGAAATATATGAGGTTGTTCTGTTGTACAAAATTCACAGAATTCTTCCCATTTCCAGAACAAATCTCATACCGCATTAACCATAGCCAGGTGCCTCTTATGTTTGTATGACTTATTTGGACCCATATGTGACTTGTCAAATGCAACTCCCTCTGCACCACACCTTTGCTAAGGCAAAACCACAGTGTGGAAAAGAGGTCCACCACCTCACGCAGCCATTGAAGAAAGTGCTGGCTGGACAGCTCAGACAGAAAGCTGTGACTAGCCCAAGAACACCCAGCTGGCTTTGTGGAGGAGTACGGAATCAAACCTGGTGACTACAAGATATGAATCCAGCACTCTAACCACAAGACCAAACTGTCTCGCAGTATAATGATTTCTGGGCAGCATGCTATGTGAACAACAAACATAGATGAACTTTGATCTTGCGCATTCAGCTAGTATTTACCTCTTTGAGATGGCTTCTGGTTGGCGGTCGACGAGACTGAGCCAGCTTGGGTCTGTCTCGTGTAACATGTTCCAGAGAGAGGCTTTCATCAACTTTTACCTTTAAACCAGAAAAATGGGAGCAGGGGAAAATAAGGGAAAATGTTGTTATTATCTCATCAGCACTGTGGGTTCAATTCACCAAGGTCAAATGCAACCTTAATACTGTCTCATGGGCCATGAGTTCTATCCATTCTAAACTTGGTACCATTTCCTTTTGGTTGCCTGGCTCAGCCATGTTAGAAACCAGTCACACCACCTTTCCTGCATGATCCATTTTTAGAACAGAGCTCAAGAATCATCTCATTGAATTAGTCCATGCAGCCAAGTTTGTTCGGTTTCCCTAAGTTTGCTGATTTGTCAAATGTCTCTTCTCACAAGTATCTCATTTTTCCAATGCAAATTTCTGTGTGTGTGTGTGTGTGTTTGGTTTGTCCGTTGCCCTTTTTGTACACATTTGTGCCTACACAATTTTGTACACAACATTTCCAAACATGCAGCAAGCCAGTAAATTTGTACTGTCAATCAGAACTGTTATGTGAAATGTTTTAAGTCATTTTCATAAAAATGTACTTTTCTGTGACCATTATTCTCAAAAGATGCTTTTTGGTAAGCATATCAGTGCCACAAAATCGCACTGAAAAAGTCCGGCAAGTACTCATATCTAAAATTACCTGCCTTTCGGTTTTCAACTTGGTTTGGAAAACAAATTATTTACTTAGTTATTTGCTTGCTAGTTTGCTTGCTTACTGCGTTTCCACAACTGTCCAATAAAGTTTTAAAGTTGTAACCTGCCCAGAGACCTTTGGGTATGGATTGGGATATAAACGTAAATAATAAATAAATAATAAATAACTAAAATTCTCTGGGTAACTCACAAAACATCAATTCATTAAAATTTAAAGTTTAAATCATATAAGACATACAAAATGCTTAGCTCTATTTAAGACACAAAAAAGAAAAAAATGATTAAAACTGTTTTAACCTTGTTAGGTTTATATCCTGTGGATTTCAGAAGACTTAGCACAATTTACAAAGGAAAATCACAAAAAGCAACAATAAAACAACAAAACTATCTACAGTCACAATTGAGGAGGGTCACCCCATTAAATAATACCCAAGGTATAGATGGAGAAAAAAGTTTAAAAATATATTCTCATCCTAGCTGGCAAAGCGCTCCAGAGAATAAGTGCTACAACCAAAAAGTCTCTGTTCTTGGCCCAGAGGGTGAGGGACTTTAACCAAGTGCACACGATGAATATTAATTGGACATAAAAAGAAACGGGGATGTTGAACCTTCCATGGTGTGGACCATCAGGTGGGATCAAAACCAACACTTCAAATGGGTCAAAACAAACCCTCTGAAATTGGACTTCAAAGTGGACAGGCATTTTGGACCAGCTGAAGCTTCTGGTTTGTTTTCAAAGGCAGCCCTTGGTAGAACAAGCTGCATTCATGCATTTATTTTTTATATTTTTATCCACCTTAAACCCAAAGGTCTCAGGGTAGATGATTCAATTCAAAACAAAATATAACAATGAAGAAACTTAAACAATAAGATACTAAAATAATAACTGCAAAGCAAGGAGGGGAAGACTTTTCTTACTTCAATCAAAGGCCAGTGTGCTTCTAACGGTTTTCTAAATGCATTAACTGAAAGTGTCTGGTGCACCTCAGGGGCAGGGTATTCTACGATCTAAGGGCCACCACCAAGAAGGCCCTGTCCTGGATCCTCACCCCCTCGACTGCTGAAGGACATGGTACAACCAGGAAGGCCTCCCCTGCAGCTCTCCAGGTCAACATGGGAGAAGGTATTCCTTTAGATATTATTTATTTAGATATTAATAATCCAAAAGCAACAGCCTTTGACCTAAGGTAAGGACAAAGCTGCTGACCCAAACAAAACTGTGCAAAAGCTCTCGTCCCCAGCGCTGAGGGTGCCTCCAGACAAGCTGAAGAATTCAAAGCCACTGTTCAGTCGTGGAACATGTGACCAGGCTCATCGTAATTAGGAATGCCAATCTTTTAGGTGGTTAGGGGTCAAGGCTGCTATGGCCACCGCACAATCCTGGCTCTATCTGAGCACGCACACCCAGTGACCTCGCTGCTACCCCACGCTCTACCCACCCCCCTTTACCTTAGTGAGTGAGCGAGGCAAACATCCACCTGTGGGGAAGAGCAGAGAGGGGAGGGGAGGTCTCATGATGGGCACGGAGGAGGGGCAAGGTGCTGTGTAACAAGAGCCAAGAGTGGCTTGAAATTCAGGCTCTCCACTTGGATTTGTCAGGGATCTCATACTTGGGCCGCCGTTGCCAGCTGGCCCCGTCGTACAATTCAGCAAGCTGCCTGCAAAGTTTGGATAGAGGTCAGCAAGGTACCTCTCGATCATCTGATCCTCACAGACAATGCAGTTCTCCTCAGAGGGCTGAAGGGGCCTCGTATCTGTTATCCCTGCATTGGATGTGGAGGGGAAAATGAAGGATGCCAAAATCGCTTGGTCTTATGAAACCGCTTCCTCCATAGTGCAGGAATATGCAGCCATTACTGCTTATACAAATCTCCTTTTGGGCTTAAGAGAGAGAGAGAGGAGCAGAGAGGGGGAAAACCAGACTCAAAAGTTCATCCAGAGTTTACATTCCACAGCCCAAACCAACTTTGATACAGGCCTATGTAAGGCCAGGCTGAGCGGTTTTGTTTCTCTGGCCAAAATAAATCCTTTTCCCCTTGACACCCCAAGCCTGGAGCAAAGAAGCATTCTGAACATGCATGTTAGAAATTTGCTGGCTCATAGAGGAACCATGCTTACCATATATCAAGGCTCTGTAAAGAAAAGCTAGGAAAGACAAAGGAAGAGCAGAAGTCCAGAAGAGGAAGGATTCGGGCAATCCACTCACTTTGGGCAACACAAGCAAAAACAGTTCCTTCTATTTCAGCAACAGGAACCTATGGGACACATCAAAGCTTGACAAATGACCTGGCAAATACCCAGAATGCTTTGCAAAATGCCAGATTTGTGTTGCAGAGTTTTTTTTCAATGGATAGTGCTATATGAAAGAGGAATAACTTAAAAGGAGAAAGTGCAAAGCAATCACCCCCACCCCCAGAATAAGGACATTATGCAAAGCAGTCAGGTAGCTTCCCCATTCCTTTTAAAAACTTTCACATCTTTCAACCCATAGAAGAATCAGCAGCAGCAACACCTGAAAAGCAGACAATAAGTGGTTCTGGTAGTTACTCGGGCATTAAGTGCAAAAACAACAGCATTCAGAGACCTATATTATGTTGGTTTCATAGCCAGCTAGGGGCAATGACTGGAATTTGGAGCATTGTCAATCCAAATGGTGTCTTCCAAACTGCATTGCTTTCTTTGCAGCTGCAGAACTTCTTAAAAGATGTGCATGAAATCCCCTCCCCTCGTTCCCTTCAAATTGAACTTCACATTTGTGCTTCAAGTTCTCTTCAAATCCCTGCCGCCACCAGTTGCACCTACAAATCCACTCCAAATCTGATCTGAATACAAGCCAAATCTGCTATAAAGCTCTGAATGAAGGCACAAAAGATTTCACATTGCATGCAAAAGTCAGTCTTTGAAAGGAGCCAATATTCGCTTTGAATCTGAAGTTTCAAACCTTTGCAATTCCTACAAATCGCAAAGGTGACAAATATTTTTCACCCATCCTTGGAATTTCTGTTTCATCTACTGTGGCATCTTGGAAGAACTGCTCTAGTTTCTTAGATATTATATTATACATTTCTGCTCTGGTATGGTTTCTCACAAAAAAAACTTAGAGCACACTGAATCTACAGTGAAAAAACTGAAAAACAAAAATTCCCAAAACTAAAACTACGAAGCACTTTGTTGTTGCTGTTGTTGTCCAGTCATGCCTGACTCTTCATGACCCAATGACCAAAAGAAGCACCTCTAGCTTCAAGCACCTCAGAGAAGCCTTCAGGATGGAATTGTTCACGCACCAATCTACTCCTTCCCTGTCATGAACATTAGAGAAGGGCTGGGAACATGCGGGCCACACACTGCCTCTCTGAGGCACCTCTGAGGCGTCCCTTTTATTGTGTCCGAACACAGCCTTGAGACATGGCAGTGTCTTGGACCTCCACCCGCCCAGGGGCCTGCACCGCCCACCAGGCCCATACGTGATGACTTACCTTGTCGGACCAATATCTGATGTAGCGGTCCTGCAGCCGGCCAGGGCGATGTGCCGCTCTATGCGGAGGTGCACGCAATGGTAAACCAACCCCATGCTGTCAGCGCATCGGACCATGTCCCTTACCTGCCTAGGTGTGAATGGGGAATCCGTCCCCATGTGGCCTAGCCTTCCTGCACTACAACCATTTGGCTGTAGCGTGAAAAGGCCTCTGTATTCCAACAATGAGTCAGGAATGGAGGATCTGCTCTTGCCTTTTCCCTCAGATCAATATTAACGGCAGTCCTTGCCTATTTCCCTCACATTAAAATTACAGACCCCAGCAACCATAATCAGCTTTCCAACACTGCACATTACCTCATCAAATATTTTGTTTTTGCCCCGATTGATGCCTTCATTGAGGGCTTTCATCCACGACTCCTTTTCTTCCACATTTGATGCTTGAAATTTAATGTCTTGTACCTGAAAGGTGAAAAAAAGACAGAGGTGTTGACTTGACCCACAGCCTAGAATTCATGTTCGTGACTGCTTTGCTTTTCCTTTAAAAATCAAGGCCTTTACAGCACTATTGAATTTTTTTGTATTTGCCGAAAGAACAAGTGATTTTTATGCTGCCACTCAGGAATAGACCTTCGGGTATAGGGCGGGATAGAAATACAAATAAATAAAAAATAAAAATAAATAGGGAGAAGCGCAGTCATGGCTTAGATGTGAAATAAAGAGCCATGAATTTCCCACTTATAGACTAGTTTGCAGTTACTTTCTGCCCTTCAGCATCTATTCTTAAACACACTTTTGAAGTTTCGATTGTTTAAAAGGATAAAAAAATGATATATATATTTTCCAGGGCCTATGTGGGACAGGATCCTGGACTAGATGGGTTGTTGTCCAATCCAACAGACTCCTTTTATGTTCTTATATCTCCCTGTTGACAACATTGACCACAATACATGTGGGATTTCGCTTTGTCAAACATATTTATGTGGTTCACCAAGAAAAAACCATGACAGCAACCACCCAAGATAGCTTTAGAAAGGATTAGATAAATTCATGGAGAACAGGTATGCCAATGGCTACTAGAATGGATGCCTAGGTACCACCTTCAAGTTCAAGAGACAAGCAGGATGCCTCTAAAGGCCATTTGCAGGGAACTCAGAGCAGGTGAAGGTTTTGCCTTGGTCTCCTGCTTAAGATGCCCAGAAGCAATTGTGGAGGGATGCACTATGTGAGACAGAATGCAGGACTAGATGGGCTGTGGCCCGATCCACCATGGCTTCTCTTATGTTCTGATGACCTTTCCCCCATACTTTTTAGTATCTGTAGAACCTTCTGGGAACTGTCATCATAGCTTTGGAATCACATGCCCCTGGTATGACAATGGCACTCAACAATATATCATGATTCTTTCTGAGTTGGGAACGGCAGTGATATAAAGCAACACCTACTAGCTAAGATGATCATTGCTCAGACTTTTGTCACACTGCAGGTCCTGACTTCCCACTGCAGCTGCTGCAAGGTCCACTGAAGCAGACAACCAAGATGCTAGATGAACAACACTTCACTCCACCCAAACATCCAGCCAACTGAGTCTGAGTCACCCTTATAAACAAAGTCCTGCAGTGCCAGGAAAGTGGAGGGGGAAGCAGTTCTGGCAGTGTACAGCATGATACTGTCCGCAGTGAACAACCCATGCAATTTACTGTAATGTCCCAACAGATCAGCCATCTTTTTCCATGACAAGTCACTAGCTGGAAAGCCAAGGAAGGAAGAAGGGAGACAGTGGTTCACACAAAGTTCATTCAGCCAAAGGGAAAAGCAAAAGTCTGCAAGGGCATCTCAGCACCCCGCTTCTGAAATGCCTAAGAGTGAGGCTGACCAGAAATCCACATCTCCACCATGTTCTATGTGCACTTCCATATACTTAGAACCTTGGGGTGTGATAAAACACAGCCAAAAAAACCCACAAAACCTCTGTTCCAGAAAAAGTAGATTGGATAAGACTTCGCACCCCGAGGGCCACACACTGTCTCTCTGAGGTACCTCTTTGGTTATATCTCAACACAGACTTTGGTCGCACCACCATCAACCTTGCTACAGTGCCAAGTGACATGAATGTAGGAGATGCTGCCCCAACCCCACCCTCGGATCCTTTTCAAACTTTCCTAGCAGTGCACAAGGTATCAGCTTAATATCTACAGATGGAAAGGAAGTCAGTAAGCTGGCTTAAGCCAGTTGACACAAACGGCCCATCTAGTCAAACATTTGCCGAATGGAGATGTTCTAAACTCATTTGGGTTTCAATCCCACATTGGGTGTTCAAAAGGGTTAAGTTCAAACCAAAGGCTGCACCTGTTTGAAAACACAGTTTGAACTTGAGCGGAACAAAGGCGTGTGCAAATGAATCTGTCAAGGACGCTGAATTCAAGGGTTTCTGAATTGAGGCTTTGGATATTTTTGGTCATTTATGAATTCTTACACTGGTTATTTTGACATTTCTGACTCTGATACACTCTGAAACCGGTTGGATCTACTTGGTAATAACCCCTATGGCTTTAGAAGGCAAGAGAAAGCACATCTGCTTTCTGTTTTTAAAAACAAAAAAAGAAGTGATTCCTCCTAAGTTTCATTTCCCCATAGGCACAATGATTTAATATTTATACTTAAAATTCACAAGGAATCTAACCATAGTGGATGACAAACTACCATATTAAATATTTTGTTCAGATTTGATTTAAAATCTACCCAAAGGGCTCGTCCCCATGGGGCTGCCAATACCTTGGCATGGATTCAGGGCAGCCTTAATGTGAATCTTAATTCACACCAAGGAGTCCCCATGGTAATTGAGGACAGGGTGGGTTCAGCCTATTTTAATCATTTTACCAAAGCTCTGCTCATGTGCATGACAGCCCCTATACCTGCCTGACAGCTGCTCAGCTGACTGCAGGGAAGCTGTCAGACAATTGTTTGGGGTAAAGCAAGCCCTTACCCAGGTGACTGCATGCTCAGGCAAGGGGGGACAGTTGTGATCACAGCATTAGCAGCTAATGCTGAGATCGTAACCCGGGAGTGTCCCCATGCCCCCAGGATAACCCGTTCTTGCCCCCTAATTTCACATCAGAGGCCTAAGGGAAATTCAGCCCTGGAGTCAAGAAGACAAAAAGGGAATATGTAATGGTTTCAAGGTACCAAGAAGCCTCCAAGATTAATCTGGAGCACTTACAATGATTTTGGGTGCCATGGAGAATAAAGATTGTTTCCCCAAACTTTTATCAACATGAGGACTAGAATCTTATGGCTTTCAAGATAAAATTACACAGACTTTGGGCTGCTTAGCTGGGTGGTTTCCTGTCCCTGAGGTAACTTTGCACCCTTCCTTCAAACACATTGCCCTGAACTGGTTTTTGTTGTTGTTTTTAATATTACCTTCCTCCCTCCATTTTGACAAGAAAAAGCAACTGTTCTCCCTTGCATGGAACCCTGCAGCAAATGTCACATGCAGAGGAAGGCAAGCTTCCCTTGATATATCTTTCCACAGCTGCAATTTCAAATCAGAATAATAAAAAGGGAGCGCACAACCCTGTTTGCTTGGACGGCCAGGGTTACATCTGCAAAATTATGTTGCTTGTCAACACCCCTGCCAGACTCTTAGCGAAAGCAAGGCCAGGGCGGGAAGGCAGCAAACAATGAACTGTTCACTGGCACAAACTGCTCCCTTCAGCCACAGAGGTTCCCCCCCCCTTCGAGAGCCGATCTTTCCCTCCCCCACCGTTTTGCAATTAACAAGGCAGGATTAGAAACCAAGAGTTGCAGAAATGATTCATATACCAAAGGCTTAGAAGTGCCACAGAAATGCTGAACTTTGGAGTACCAGGAAACTGAGATGGGGGAAGAAACCCAAAATCTCTTTTATTTGCAACGTTTGCAAATAAGGCATTCCATACCACCCTCCATTTTGAAGCCCAAAGTAGTTTGCAATAATGAGTTTTCATGTTACGTGTCATTTTAAATGTTGTTAAATGTATTGTAAACTTACTGGGATCTGTGGTATAGGGCAGAATATAAATGTCCTTAAAAATAAAATAAATGGACCTGGGAGGGAGGGAGGGAGGGAGGAATAATATATAACAAAGTGATACATGGCATAAAGTTTGGACTAGCGCAGTGATCAGATGCAAAGAAGTATAAGACTAAGGATAAGCACAAATATTCATAACATCTGAAATTCGTCTGAATTCTACTGAATTTGGACATCTGAATTCAAATCGAGCGCTGGGACATTTGAAGATTGACATTCCAATAGGAATCAAATGTTTTGACACATTTGTACAAAGCTTTGTTATATCCGTGAACCTGGGGAGGTGGGAAAGTGGCTGCCACAGTCACATCTACAACAGGTCCAGAGTGGATTAAAAGTGGATTCAGTGTGGATTAAAAGTGGATCCAGAATGGATTAACAGTGGATTCAGTTTGGATTTGACATGTTCAGAACAGATACATAGGGGATTCCTAGGGATACGTAGGGATTGATAGGCAATTTGTAGGGGGGATTTGAATCAGATTTGTATCAAACATTTGTATCGAATTTGAATCGTACCACGTTTTTAATATTACCTTCTTCCCTCCATCCAATTCAATATGAATCAATCACACAGAAAAATTCATGCACATCCCTACGTAAGACTCAGTACTTCAGTATTTTCAAGGAAGAAGACGTTTTAGCATCTTTCCTTGAGGTGCTGTGTTGGTTTTACTTCATTACTTCAGACCACGGGAGCAGATGACCGCAATATACTGTAGGGTATGTTGGCACCAAAATCCATTCCAAACTCCAGCTGATATGGATCCCTATGGACCATATTAAGACTTGACATTGAGAAGGAGACTGTTTGGCAGAGGCAGGCAAGGAAGAAAAGTGTTGGGATTTTTTAGTACATCGTATGCTTGTCCATTCTGCACTTACTTCAGCACGTGACTAGTTCAGAAATGTTGATGGACATCCTATTTCCCCAAACAAAGCTAAGGGGCTAAGATATGGCAACCCAAGGTGAAGGTACTTTGAACAGAGACCTCCGTGTCAGGAAAGGAAAGATTTTTGATCCATCGCCGAACCAATGACTTTGAAATGGTTTGGAAAGCAGAGCTGCAAATGGCATTTCCTCCATCTGCGTTCTTTCTTTAGGTGACAGCATTCGAATGAAGAGTCCTAGAAACTGCTTGCTGCAATTTGCACGTAAAACATCAACCCAAGATCCAACACTTGCTTTTAGCAAATGTTGTAAACTTTTAGTTGTTCAGAAAGCTTGCACAAAGGCATTTAGTTGTTCAGCCAAATATACCAAAGCTTTAGCTTATAATACGGCATGTAGTTTATACACAGTTCAGCTCCTTAGCTCCCTAGGCACAGGGTTTCAGGTGTCAAAGTGTCTTTTCTGGAGATATTTGTGGGGAGCTGTTTGGAAGCATTGGGAAATATATGAATCGGAAGTACAGGGCAAGGCAAGAGAACTGTTCCACGAAGAATCAAATCAATATTGTTTCATGTACAAATCAAAGGATATCTTACCTTTTGGCCCCGTGCCCGAATCAGAATGAACCGATGTTTCCTTTTCAAGAGAGCACGCAAGTCTTGACATCTGTCATACCTTTCCAGCTCCACAGTTTCAACACACTTCTGTTCATCCTGTAAGACAGGAAGTGGGCATTGCTTAATGTATACTGGATTATTCCAACATAGGATGTGAGACTTACTATGATATATCTGATGGACTAAGAAATTCTGGGTTCAAATTCCAGCTCAGTGTAGTCCCTCAACTTAGAAAAATGATGATGATGATGATGATGATGACGAAGAGTTGGCTTTTCTACCCTGCTTTTTTGAACCAGCAACTTGTGTGTGGATTGCACATGAGTGGGTGTTTCAGTATACTGAGGGTGAGATGCCAGCAATTACAGGCCACCTACAATGCAGATGACCCTTTGACTCTTGGGGTGTTTTTCCACTGTCAAAAAGTACCCATTTTTGCACCCATTTAGGACCCATTTCGGTGTGAGCCAGATGATCCCATTTCCACCACGGCACCCATTTCGGACCCAATTGTTTCCACTACCATGGGGGAAATCCGGATCTAATGGGTACATTTTGGCCTTTAATCCGGATTTTCTGTAGACCCCATTAATGGGGTCTACAATGGGGTCTTCTGCCAGAAAAACCGGATTAAAGGGTCCAAAGGAGGTTAGGGAGAGGGGATGCACCCATTGGGCCCCCCCTAAACCTAGGCTCCGAAGGCACTTCGAAAGCATTTCGAAGCCACTTCAAAGTCATTTCGAAGTTCACTCCGAAGATCAGCACAGACTTCAAAGGCACTCCGGAGCTGTTTTGCACAGACTTTGAAATGACTTCGAAGTCAATTCAAAGTGGCTTCAAAGACTGCACCCCCCTTGTCCCCCGAAACACCTGGGGTAACGGACCGACCCCTTGGGGGTCGATCCGGATTCCCCACATGGATGAAAAGTTGTTTCCACAGCAGGGGTGTTAGCACCCATTGCTAATGGGTGCTACACCTCCCGTGGAAACACATTGGGTGCTTCCCTTAATCCAGATCTACTAGATCCGGATCAAGATCCGGATTAAGGAATGTACCCATTCCTTAGATCCGGATTTTCTTAGATCCGGATCTAAGTGCTGCGGTGGAAAAACACTCTTGGTATGGGCCATTGGCTGCTTGGCCCATGAGGAACAGGATCACCTAATTCAGCCCAGCACAAGGCAGGAAGAATTGCATTGTGGAGATGCAATTAATGACTGTTGCGTAAACTTTAGCAACTTGGAGAAACACATGATCATAATGAACAGCAAGAAGGTAATCAAGGTTTTTCAAGTCCTACTTAGCAACTGGCCATGGCCCAATAAAAGAGCATATGCTTTGCAGACAGGAAGTTTAAGGTTGTCCTCCCACTCCTAGCATCGCTCTGGTGGGAGACAATGGTAAATCACTTCCACATTGTTGGCAAGAAAAACTCCTATAAATGTGCCTATGTTGTCATTCTTTGACATTGCCATCAAAATATGCTGTGAACTTATGAGCCCATGAAATGTATTCAGATTTTCAAACCATCCTTTTCACTGAACTTCCAATATCCACAAATACATAATAAACGAAGGGAACTGTTTTGAGCTAAGTCCGCTAATAAAAAACAAGGCATACTGTATTACATCAGTCTAGGAACAGCCAAGCTTTACTTCAGAATATCCAAATATAGTGGAATAAGTAAGGGACATCTGGCTGCAGGGCGAAACCTTTGCTTCTCTTTTTAAAAAAATATTCACAATTTTATTAATTATATCAACAATTTATAACTTAATATGTAAGTTATACATATAATATAGAAATTAACAAATAAAAACAACTATTTCAAAACTCAGGTTGTGGTATAGATATCATTAACAAATACGCAGATCTTGAATTGGCACTAGAAATAATTTATATGAAGTATATAACGTTATAAGTATATAACATTTCTATTTCAACAAAAAATTTAACGGATTCTCTGAAAAAACCAATTTCTCCATACTGTGTGTTAGAAAATCTACTAACAGTTTCCATACCTCTAGATATATATCTTGTTCTTTTCTATCTGCATATTTACAGTATCGAGAGACACTAACTTCTATAATATTTTTTCCTGCTAAGAAAAGAAAATATAACAGATAGGCTTTGTTCTTGGATATTTTTCCTGGAGGTAAAATATGTAATATAAATATGACTGGAGAAAATTCAATATGTATTTCTAGTATTTTGACAATTTCCTGATTTATTTGAGTCCAGAATTTACTAATATAAGGGCAAAACCACGAAAGGTGTGTATAAGCATCTGGTGACCCACATCCATGCCAACATTTTTTGGGGTGGGCAGAGGAGATGTGGTTCAACCAAACAGGGGTTGCATACCACCTTGTGATAATTTTGAGGAAGAATTCTCTGCTATAATATATAGCATGGGAATTTGTTCGTCCAGATTGTTTGCTAGGGCAAATAGGAAAGCTAACAGCCTTGTTTTGTGCCTTTGGAAATGTTAAAACTTGCTTAGTTGGATTTATTAAGATAGAGGCTTGCATGGTATTATAGATTTTTGCTAATATATTTATGAGGGACTTTGGAAATACCATTTTACTGAGTACACCTAATAAATATTTGTGATCCAACGTATCAAAAGACTTATAAAGGTCTAAAAAGAAAAATCCCAGTTGGTTTTTATGTTTTTTGCTATGCAGTATGAGCTTGAAAAATATGCGTATAGGGTCTGATATCAGTTTATCGGGCATAAAACCGAATTGCTTAGGGTTTTCTAAATCATGTAAAATTGTCTTAATTCTGTTTGCTAGGATGGCTGTAAAAAAATTATAGTCTTGGTTCAATAATGCAATGGGCTTCTAATAAACGAATTTCAAATTATTTTCTTTCTTTTTTAAAAACAATTTTTTATAAGTTTGCTGAGACTGGTTCACTCTTCTTCCAAGAGTTTAATCTCTTCTGATATCTTGTTTTGGTTTAATTTTTTTTCTTATTAATCCAGGCCAGTTGTGATATGCAAACTCCTCTAATGGTTGGCTTAAGAGCATCCCATGGTGTTCTATAGGAATTTCAGTTTTGTCATTATGTCCAAAATAATGTTTAATTTCTATGGCAATATGACTAATAACTTCTTGTTTCTGTAATAATATAGGATCTAATCGCCAAAGTCTGGGTTTTGGTTTATTTTCTAATTTTAAGTCTATCATATACAGGGCACGATCTGAGAATGTGATAGGATCTATTGTTGTTGAGGAGATAAATTGTACTAATTGTTTGGCTAAAAATATATAATCTAGCCTGGACCATATTTATCTTTTGCTTGTCTTGATTGATAGGCAGTTCTTGGTGAACTTAAGTTTAAGTATTTGTTTACTGTTGAAAGTGAATATTGGTTATAAACAAAAGAAGGAAGGAAAAGAAAATGTATCTAGAGAATGTTACAACCGAGATCTTCTAGATTTACCTCAGAAATGTTTTCAGCAAGTGTGTGACCAGGGTGCTCTCTGCACTTGGCCTTATTCTGGAATATATCTCAGGATAGCGGTCTGCTGGCCACAAGCTAATGCAGATTATGGTAGGCCTCGTGTGGGGCCTTCTATAGTCTGCACTGGCATGGAGATACCAGGACCTATTCTAGAATATGTTCCAGAATAAGACCAAGTGCAGAAAGGCCCAAAATCGGGACTTCAGAGCTGTAATGGAGCACATTTGAGTTTTCTGATTGAGTGGAACCAACTTCCAACTCAGTGACAGAGCAACACATCATTCAGTGTGCTCAGCCAGTCACCAGCCTATTACACCCAGTCCACCAGCAGACCAAGATCAATAAAGAGGAAAGCATATCCTTGACTGAGGTAAGCATTCTAGCTTCCTTCACAACAAGGCCTTCTTTACCCATTCTTACCTCATCTTCAAACACCAAGAGTTGGGTTTTACACAACTGAATATATCTCTCCTTCCACAGACTCAGCAGTCCCCCAGTGCTCTTCTTGACCCAACCTGCTTTCCCTCCTGTAGGGGGACATCTTGGTTTGTCTGGGCTTTCTTCTTTCACCCCCTAGATCAGCAAGACAAACACATAAAAAGATGAAGGTGATTATTAGAAGCCCTGATGCTCACAGTTCATCTTACTGTTTTATAAACAATTTCATTGTATAGGATCCCTGATTTACTAGGGATTTCCTGGAAATTCACATTCATGCAGGTGGAGCCACTTTGAATGTGCTAGACTTCGAATTCACTCTGAATCCCTGCCGCCACCAGTCACACCTCTGAATCTGATGCAAACCAAATCCAAATCTGCTCTGGAGGCAACTGGGCAGCCACTTTGAATACAAGAAAGTTTCAAACGAAGGCACAAAAGTGTTCGTTTCACCTGTGAAGGCCAGTCTTCAAATTTAGTGAATATTCAATTTGAATGTGAAGTTTCGAGCATTCACAATTTGACCAAATTGCAGAGGTGATGGACGTTTCTTCGCCCATCCTTATGATGTGCAAAACAGAGAAATACAAAATCTATAGAGAGAAGAGGATCACATTCCAAGCTCCTGAACTTGCTCGTCAAGGGAGTCAGAAACTTCTTGAAAGGCAATAGGACAGAAAATCAACACTATTGAGTGTCCTATGCAACCCTCTGCTTCTTTTCTTTGAGTTCCTTAAGGAACTCAAAGCATCTGACAAACCCTCTGTTCTCCCCACAACAGACACCCTGTAAGGTAGGCAGTGCCATGAGAGCTCAGAACGAGGGCTGGGACTAGTCGAACCGGGAGTCTATAAGTAAGAGTCTGACACTCTAGCCAGCTCACAAGCCAAGAAAGGAAAGGACCATGAAGATTGTTGGAACAGGTGCCCTCAAGCAGCTTGCCCTTGCCAACCCATTTTGGACTTTAATGCCCATCCGTTACAACCATCGTGAAAGTAATGGAACTGCTCCAGAACAGCTGAAAGGAGTGCTATGGAGAACGTATTCTAGATTCCCAATTATCATTTGATGCAAATTGCTTCCAGATCATTTATTAAATCAGAACTGGCATACAAAAGTTTTAATTAATAAATATGTGTAACTTCTTTTTTTCCAAAAGAAAACATGCCATCAGAAGCACACTGAACAGAAGCTAGATGGATGCCATCCTAGCTCCCTAACAATCCACTCATGATTTTATTTTTCTCCCACAAAGGATTACCCTAAACCATTCACTGCTTCTTCCAGGCCTTCCAAGAATGCCAGCTTTCTATTTTTGAGGCCAAGAAGCATCCCCCCCCCATTTCCCCAACACACACACACATTAGTACTGAAAGTAAGAGTTCTGACCAACTTAATTGCATGCATTCTTGGGAGATCAGATACAAGCTTCCTTTCACAAGGCTAACTGAAAACGAGAACATTTTGAAGAGCCATTTGCATGTCTTTAAAGCAAAAATGCAAAGGAAGAAAGCCATCCAAGGGGGGGGGGGATCAAAAAGAAAAGCATCCATGCACATTTGCCAACCAGCACTCAGTTACTATAATGGCTGCCTGTTACACATGGGAAACGCAGTGCCTTAGGGACTTCCTAAATCAGATGACTTTTAAGGGGATTTCAGTTTCATACTGTATGCTTGCAACGCTTCAAAGTTAAGTTTCAACTCCACAACCACCAAACATCCAAGTCTGTTACAGCTCAGGCATTTCCAAACTGCAGTCAGGAAAAATAGTGTATATATTCTAAGTGTATATAGTTCTGCTTATCCCGCACAAAACTTATTTATGGTTTCATCTCTATGCCTGTTTTTCCCCTTAACTTTTTTGTTAATTGGCCATTTCAGTTCTTAATTAACTTTGAATTTTTATTTATTTTTAACTGCTGGTGTTTGCATGTTTTCTGTTTCATCTCCTGCTTAGCTTTCAGGGGCCAATTCACACTTTGGCCCATAGTCAGCAGTTAGGCAATATCTGGGCCGGTGCATCTGCAATTGCAGGAGGTTTTTACTAACGTAGAAATGCCCCCTGCCTGCCCAGCAGTTGCTTAATTGCTGGCTAGGTGTGGAGCTCCACAACCTTACCAACCTTTACCCCAATCTATTTGCAAGCATCCAGAGGTGACCCTCTCTGCTGGCCAGGGAGGTCACTGGAGCTGCCATGCAAGCGCACTGGCAGTTCCAGTGCAACTGCGCAGTTCCGGATGCAACTGCGCAGTTCCGGATGCAACTGCGCAGAGCGTCAGCATCATCATAGCGACAGCACTGACACACACGCAGTTGCAATGGTCGCCACACACAAGATGGTCATGGGGGGGGTAGGCTAACATTGACTAGCAATCGCAAGTGTGAGCACTAGTCAACGTTAGTTGATTGGACTCCATGGGACAGGAAAGGCAGTGCAAGACACCCCAGATCTACTAGGATTCTCTGCTACTACCGAAAACAAACCCAACGAAGGCAAAAATTTAAAATGGTAAAGTAGGCAACTGGTCTAAGGTCACAGAGAGCTTTATGGAACAGTTAAAATTAGAATAGTGGCCTTCCAAATCATCATGCAAAATTCTAAACCAAGAGTGGCCAAATTTGGGTCCTTTGGATGTTACCCAGCTATAGCCCCTTTAAGCCCATATCTGGCTAATGGTAATTGCAGAGAATGATGGGCGTTGTGGTTCAGCAACATCTAGGGGGATATAGTTGACCCTGGTTCTAAACAGGAGACAAGACTACTGGAGATGCCAGAGAGAGAGAGAGCACATGCCAGCTTCCAAAAACAAAGAACATGCTCTCAGATTGAACTATGATACTGTCCTGAATGCTGGGGAATAAAGGATGCTTCTTAAAAACTTAACTCAAATATGCACACAGACAGGAACAGCCCCTCTCAAGGGTATCTGAGATGGAATTCTTGGAGCCTCGACTTCTTGTTAAGATGCCAAAGACTGAATCTGGAATGTTTTGCACACAAAGCTTGTAGTGTACCACTGACCTATGATTCATTAGCTAAATATAGATAATATCTGAGTCTTCAACATTCTGTGAAAAGCTGTATCACTGGGAATCTGTCAAGTTGGTTTATAATCAGATCATTGATCTATCTAACTGGGTACTGTTGGCTAGAAGCTATCAAAATGCTTAATAGCTATGCTGATTGTACATTATGTTCAATACTTGAGGTAGTATGCTCCAGAGGACCAGTTCCTAACAGGTTAGGACAACAATGCTCTGAAAACAGGCCTGTGAGACTATATAAGCCAGGAATGATGACTGTATGCTCCTATACAAGTTGCTAAAATACAACAATGGTCCTGATTTGCCTTGGACCAAACTGGCCTAGATCTGTGGGAAATAGCAGAAGCAGCAATTCAAAAACTTCTGGAGAAACAAAGTAGAAGCCCTTATGCTGAGCTCCATTTGCAAAGCACGAGCGACTAGTGCCCATTCTTTGTGAACAGGAAAGGAATCCTATGTGCCAAAGGTTTCTGTCAGCCTTGCCTGCAGTAAGCACAAAAACAATGATCCAGCTTGCGAATTTACAAGTAATGTCACGTGAGGCTCTTTAAACTACTTTAGGTTCCAGTAAACAAGAAGCAACGTTTCCTAATTTCTCCTCCACAGGATATGTCCATCTTGAATTGCTACATGCCGTCTTTAGGTTTTGTTTTAGAAGTTCGCCATTAAGACTTAAAACATTTTTCAGGGAAGGATATGAAAAGTTCTTGCAGCTGTTCAGACTTATGTATTGATTTATTTTTAAAAAACACACAAGAAACGTTATTTCCTTAAGCTACCAGGAAGTTCTATCTTGCTCTTACCACTTCCTGTAACTTTCAGTTCTTGACAAATATAGACATGGCAAGATCTTTTGATGAGACATTTAGAAACCCATCTGATCATAACTGATCATTTTCACACAGGATCAAATATACACAAACCAAATCCTCTTGAAACACACCTTACTGAACCAAACAGGCTTATACTTGAGAAATTAACAAAAATCACAAGGCTGCATTCACACATAGCAAGAGAAACAGCAAACAGTGATGGCAGCAGGCGAACCTCATATTCTCATATCTTTAATCCACCTTTTCCAGCTTATAATTGACTATGAGAAAGGGAGGGGCAGTGACAGGTGAACATACCCACTGTGAAGCACCTCTAACAGAGATGGGCAGATTCGGTTCAGGTTTGTTCTATGTGACCCACTTCAAATCAAACCCACTTCAAATCCACCTGTTCAAAGGGACCAATCCAAGGGTCTTGGTTCAACAAGCTAAACTGCTTCAAACCAAAATAGTCAAGCTATTTGAAACAGACCACACAGGACTCTTTAAGCAACACTTTTAAAAGGTATTTTATCTTTCTTTTTACTACTGAGACAGTTCATGAACTGCTCAAGGTCCAGTTACAACTGGGTCAAGGTTATCTAGACTGGTTCACCGATGACACTTTTTTTTTGGTACCATGTGTAGACACAAGCTAGGGTTTTTAGAAAATCTGCAAATAATTGTTCTCAGTTGTTTGACCCTGTTGATCATGCCACTTCTTGGTAAAGAATAAGCTACCAATAAACAAAAAAACAAAACAAAGTCTTGGTAGTTTTGTTATTGTTATTTTAATTGACCAAGATGAGCAGAATCATTAAAAGCAGCTTTGTTTTATTCCTCCTGACTTCTTTTTAGCAGCCAACAGCTACTGTGGTCCAGCAGTGGTCCTGGAGCCGGTACAGCTGTTTTGAACATTGTTCTCTGTCATGATTTGGAAAGCCTTTAGCAGGGCAACAAACATGCAGCCAAAGAAGTTACCGCTTCTTCTTCTTCTTCTTCGGCAGTGGCTGCAACATATTTATATCTACTTGTATGTTCCTCCTTCTACACATAAGGAGAACTGAAATTTTTCCCCTAGGGTCAAGCCACTTTGATACCACAATTGTATAATTCTAGACTGTTCCATTTCAATGTGTGTGCACAATGGGGGGAAGGATTTTTTCCCCAAACATGACTAAATTTTAAATTAATGCACCAAGTGAAAGGATAGACTAATTATTCAGTAGTTTGATTTCTGTACTTCTATATCATTCAGCAGTGCAAACGTTACTTTTGTAAGAAGTGTGAAATTTTGCACAAGTTCTGAAGCCAGATGTTTTGCCTGTGCGATAAGATTTTCATGCCTTGGTTTCATTGTATTTTATCCTTTAAATTTGCAAATGCATGCTCATGCTATTTTGTTCTGGCAATGGAACCAAACACATTTATTCATTCATTTGTAGGATGATGGATTATTAACAGGCAGGGACATTTTATGCAGAAGTATCATTAGAATCAGAACGGGGGGAAAACAAAACAGGGCTGAATTATACTGAACTGAGAAAAAAAGGATAGAAAAAAATAATATTTTGGGGGGAGGAATTGTACCCTTAAAAATGAGAAAAAGTTAAAACTTCATAAATTTCACAAGCAAGCCCATAAAATTATTATATTTTTGTGAACTTTAGTGCTTGCATTGTTAAATAACATGCCTTCCAAGTTTAACTGCTGGGCATTGTTTTTTAAATGTTATTTTTCCCCTTGCTTTCAATGTTTTGTAAACCACTTTGAGGGTGTGTGTTTTTTTAAGGAAAATGCTATATAAATGTCTTAAATAATATTGTCTTCTAGGCTAAATAGAGTCTTTCTTTAGTCTTTCTTCTTGACCATATAGTTACGGAAAATGCCTTTAAGTTTGACAATATCACTCAGGCGGTATAGAGGCAAAAGCTACATCTGCCCAGTGTTCCAATGGCAACTCCTTCCATTATCCAAGAGACCTTTCCTGTAAGGGCCACCTTTTTCTTTGAGAGACTTTTACATAAGAAGAAAAATGACTTCCAATCACCCTTCTGACTCCCCTGAACTTAGAGTAGTAGTAGTTCCTGTTACTTCTATTTTACTTCCTTTAGCAATTCATATTTCTGAATCATCAAATCCCAAAATGAAGATATCACACCAGCCAGGAGGCGGCACTCCCACAGCAGTCCTGGAAGAAGAGCAAATGCTCTCCCCACTGGATGCTTGAGGTAAGACTGAGGGACAGGTTGGAACAGGTGTGGAGGACAATTTCAGGTTCCACGCCTCAGCTGCAATTAGGACAGCTCTGGTAGGCAGGGACGCTCCTAGACTGAAGTGGCCTCAGTAATGTGCATATGCTCTGTACCAGAGCTGTCCTCATTGCATCCCAGAAGCCTTTGCTCTCTGCATGCTAGTGCAGACTATGGGAGGCCCTGGTTTCAATTGCGTAGTCTTTAGAGCCCTTCAGACATGTCCTGAACAGAGTACCGCTATGCCACCTTGTTCATTCAGATGTTGCCCTCTTTCTGCTCTTTTGACTTGAGAATCAGTTTGGCCCTGTGGTTAGTGTGCCAGATACATATCTCGTAGTCAACAGGTTTGATTCTGCACTCCCCCATGAAGCCAGCTGGGTGACCTTGGGCTAGTCACAGCTCTCTTCTGACATCTTACAGCCCCCACCTATTTCACAGAGTGTCTGTTGTGGGGAGAACAGAAGGATTGTCAGCTGCTTTGCATCCCCTAAAACGTGTGAGAAAAGTGGGGTAGAAAAACCAACTCTCCTTGTCCCCTTTCCTTTCTTGGGGCTACCTCAAAGATTGATTGGACTATCCAGCCCCCATCCCATCCCCATTATTACCTTTGCAGTACTGCTCTTCCATTCCTAAATGTGAGTTTTGGAGTTTGAAAGCTAATTTTTTTATTAAAAAAAAGAAGGAATCTGGGTGTGTTTAACCCTTAGGTTCAACTGACCCTGACCTGCTGGTCCTTTATAGCACCAATCACAGCCCCAGCCAACCCCAAACCATGTTCAATGTTATAAAGCTGATGTAGGTGGCTGAAAAAAATAACGTTACAAAGAAATCTCTTTTCTGAGGGCCTTGGGCACTATGTAACCTTTGCCTCAAAATGTTTCCAAGGGACCCAAGAGGAAACACAGGGAGAGGAAGGTGAAAAGACACAAGGGAAGGAGATCTCTGTCCCGGCTGTCTGCCTCCAGACCAGGAAACATCTGTTTTGAAGGGTGCATGAGATAAAAGCAGCACACCCAGCCATATGCACAGAAATGCAAAGGGTACAGACCAGAATTTAAGCACATTGGCTACATCATATGATTTTTATTATTATTCTGAGTGCATCAGAAACTCTGATTGTGGACTGAGATGGGGGTTGACTCACTGGGCAACGCAAAACTGGAATTCCTGAGACTCTCCTTTTTCCCCAAGGTGGAGACAGGACTCTTCTTTGCCCTGCTAAGCTTCAGGTGTGCTCAGAGAAAATCCATAAAGCAATACAAGGTCTTAGGAGCTCCTACATCTTTCTCCAGGTTTGGAAGATGTCTGAAGCCTGTTCACTCACTTTCAGTGGAAGCCTTCCTTCCTAAAGCATGAAAGGTGGCTATGAGAAAGAGTGCATTTCTAAAGTCTAACCCTTCATTTTACATCCTTTAGATGTGAGATGCAAGCAGCAATCTGAATTGCTTTTTATTCATATAACTACTCTCCCCTCCATTCAGCCAAGTTCTCTCCAACCTGGAGGGAGTACTTAGGCATCCATTCTGGTAACCATCAATACACCTGATCTCCATGAACTTGTCTAACCTTTTCTCAAAGCCCTCCAGGCAAGTTGCTGTCACCAACTCTTCCAACTTTAACCAATGCATTATCCGCCCACCCATCCATCCACGTTAGTGTCTATATGGCAAGGTGAAGATCAAGTCACCAGAACTGGAAGAAATTTAAATCTCCAAAAGTACCCTGGGCTGTGGTCATCGGCACCCAATATTTAACATAGTACTGCCCAGATCCAACTCTAAAAACTGCTACCTTTCTTCTTGGAGTCATCAAAAATACCCCATCCCGTTGTTTTTAATATCAGCATGGAATAAGATCACACGTACCTCTAATTAAATGTTATTAAGTAAAACTTTCAAGGCGGTTTATTTGTTTTTAAAGCCAGGCAAGGTCAAACATTCCATAAATGTAGGAGACAGCATAAACTGAGTCAAACATGTAAAATATTTAGAGTGCATGAAAGAATGGGGGGGGGGGCTGCCCTGCTGAAGAGGACTGTCAAGGCAGATGTCACTGAGGAAGGAATGTGACAATCACGGTGCCATCACTGAGAAGGCCCTCTCTGTTGGGCAGTTATACTACAGTGAAGGGACCAGAGTGCTTGAAATACAGGCTTTCCTGGGCTCAAATCCACGCTTGGCCTCAAAAACTCATATGAATTCCATTGGGCTTCCCTTTGCTTCTCAACCTAATCTGCTTCACTGTTGTTGAAATACAAACGAGGCAAGTAAAGGTTGAAAATAAAAGGCCAGGAGGAAGTAAAGAAACTACATCCCAGGGAAGCACCAACAAGTGGAGATTCTCTGAGGGGAAATCTTGGGCAGGGGAGCCATTCCTCACTTGGATAACCGTACAATGGCCAAATCTGCTAAGGGTTCTGGGGTTTCCGGTTTCAAAAACAACTCAAGGCGTGGTCACACCTAAGGTTTAATCCGGTTTCAGTCCACTTTCAGAGTGAGAGAACACATCAGCAAAGCGACAAGCTGTTTTTGTTTCAGTATGAACGCAGAAAGTTCACCTTTGGGACAGATAATGTGGAAAGGAAATTCCTGGCCACTGTGCCGATGGGTTCTCTGGCTCTGAAGGTGGACTGACACCGGATTAAACCTTAGGTGTGGCCACAACCCAAGGGAGCTTCCCTCACCTCCTGAGTTTTCTCCCTGCGGAGGAAACAGCAGCATTTTCTGCAGGGTTTTCTACGGCAATCCCTCTTTCCTTAGCAGCCTCTATCCAGCTCTCTCCAGGCCATCACCCTGGCCTAATAAGAAACGAATGCTGTGCCTGGCCCCGGGGCTTCCTGAAGCTCCCTCCGTTTAATTTCAGCAAGAAAGGCGGAAAGGGGGAGCTAGGAAGACACCCAGATTCCTCCCTCCTGCAGGCATCTCCAACCTTAGGCATCCTTCTCCTCCTCTCCTCCACGAGGGAGCATTTACAGGGGGGGGGGGGGAGGGCTGCTGGGCTGTGCGTAAAACAAATGAGAGAACATATCCGCAAAGTAGTTTTGTTTCCACATTATCCATCCCAAAGGAGGATTTCCTGAGTTATTTAACGCTGAAAGGAGGCAGCTTGTCACTTTGCTGATGTATTTCTCTTCCTCTGAAAGCGGACCGAAGCCGGATTAAACCTTAAACGTGACCTCAGCCACAGTCAATCCAGATTAAGGAGCCTCCTTACACTTTCTCCTCCGCGTATGCGGCCACACCTAAAGTTTAATCCAACTTTCAGAGCGGGAGAAGACAAATCAGCAAAGCGACAACTCCGAAGACTCGCCTTCGGGATAGATAACGGGTAAAGGAAACTCCCGGTCCCTTTGCCGACGGGCTCTCTCGCTCTGAAGGCGGACCGAAGCCGGATTAAAGCTTACGTGTGACCACAGCCTAACTCGCACGAGATCCGGGCACGATCCGTCCCAAGGCAGCGCGACCCAAATTGGCCGTTGTAACTCGGCTGGGGGGGGGGGAGCGGAGGGAGGCGGCGGGCGGGCGGCATCCCCCTCGCCCCCCCCCCGCCCGCCCGCCCCAGATCTCCCCAATTCCTCCCCAGAGGCTCCCCCGACTCACGTCTCCCATGGCGAGGAAGGGCGAAGGACGCGGCGCCGGCGCCGGGGCGTCTCCTCGGGCGGCGAAGGAGCCCTGCAGAAGCCGCGGAGACGGCTGAGCCCCCGCGACGGTCCCTCTCAGCGCCGCCGCCTCAGCGCCCCCCGCGCTCCGCCGCCATCCTCGCCCGGGCGGCTCTCGGGCTGCGCGAGCCACGGAGGCGACACCATGCCCGGGGCGCCGCGGGGCTCGGGGGGCGCCGGAGGCGGAGGAGGAGGCGGAGGAGGCGGGCAACTTTCCTCAGACCCTCCCGCTCGCCTTGCCGCTCCTCCCCCGAAGGCGCCCGCCCGGACGGACGGACGGAGGCGCTTCGGTGCTGAAAAGGTCTCCGGTGCCGCGCGCTCGCCGCCAACTTCGGCTCGTTGCGCGGAGTTGAGCAGCAGCGGCAGAAAGCGGGCGGGCGGGGGGGGGGGCGTTTCCGGAAGGCGCCCGCCCGCCTCGTGAGGAAGGAGAGGAGGGGGAGGAGGAGGAGGAGGAGGGGGGGGGGAAGCTGCCGCCGCTCGCCGTGGGACCCCCGGGCGGATGCCGCGGGAGGGGAGGGGAGGGGCGGGGCGGGCGGGGGCGCCTTACCCACCCCTGGAGTGAGTTCTCTGGCTCGTCTAACGCTGAAGGAAAGAGCCGGTCCCTGTGCCGGCGCGTCCTCTCGCTCTGAAAGCGGAGTGAAGCTGCATTCAACCCGAGGTGAGGTGGCACCACAGCCGGAGGGCCCGTCTGCTCCATGCCGAACTAGCGAGCCTGCTACGCGGCCCGGGGGGGCTCGGCGGTCCCGGCGGCGCGTCCGCCTCAGGCGCCTCCTTGCGCGTCCCGCCCGCGCGACCTCCGAGGCCTTGGGGCCCCTGCGCTGCGATGAACTCCCGGAGGCGGCGGGGGGGGGGGGCGGCGGGCGAGGGCCTAATCCGGATTGGGGAGGTTGGTCCGAACTAGGCCCAGATCCGCTAGATCCGGATCAACGGAAGGCCAGCAGGGAGCCGCTGTGTGCTCGAGCGCCAGGCGACGCGGACAGCCGAGGCCCGACGGTGCGCGCCAAGATCCCGTTGCCCCGCGCGGCTCCTGAGCGATCCCGGCAGCCTACGAAACCATCATGAAGCTCAAGATGACAATGTGGTGGCCATGAAGGGCCTTTCAGATCTTCTGGCCTAACTTATTTTATTTTATTTTATTGCCTGCTGAATCCAGGGCCCTGTTTGCTTTCCTCCTTATTCTGGAATAGATCTTGGGATAGCTGCCTGCCGGCTACAAGTTAATGCAGACTACGGCAAGGCTCTCTTGGGGCCTTTCACAGTCTGCCCTTGCATGCAGATAGCAGGTCCCTGTTCTGAGATAGAGTCCAGAATAAGGCCAAGCGCACAAAGGCCCCGCGAAGATCCTCTGAGAAGCGCTTAAGCAAGGCATTAATGGCTGGATGAAATGCCAGCACCCAACCCAAAACGTGCAAATTAAAAGCTAAGGTCATCGTTCCTTTCTGACTACAGCAAAATGCCCAGTGTGTGATGGATGCTACAGACGTTGCTGATCTGCAGGTCCTTATCGCGTCTTGATGTTAGGGTTGATGGGAGTTGTAGCTCAGAACACCATGAGGACCACTCATTACATAGTGACCCTTTGGCTGCATCCACATGGGATGCCTTAATTCGGTTTAAGGAAACCAAAATAAGTGAACCGGGTTAATCCTGTTTACACGACTTGCAAGTTAACCCGGTTCAGTGGCATTCCGATTTCAGCCTTAAATTGGAATCAATCCTGGGAGTCCAGACGGCAGCCCTGTCCTCCCACCCATTGCCCACCCCCTCTCTCTCTCATTGGTGTTCCGTCCCAGGATCCCACCCTCCCTTCCCTTTCTGCACTTGGCCTTATCCCAGAATGTATCTCAGGATAGCGGTCTGCTGGCCACAAGCTAATGCGGACTGTGGCAGGCCTCACCTGGGGCCTTCCACGGTCTGCACTTGCACGCAGATAGCAGGTCCCTATTCTGGGATCCATCCTGGGATAAGGCCCCTTGTTGCATTAGACCGACAGGCAGGGTCAGCTGTAGCGGGTGAGGTGCCCCGAGTGAGGAGGTGCGCTAGGGTCCACTGGGGCAGGGCAGGGAAGGGCCCCCTGGTAGACAAGCGACCAAGCTGTGCACTCAGCCAGTTGCATCTTGGGGTGCTGGATTGACATGGTATACTAGCATTTGCCCTACTGGTGGGGTTGGGCTAGGCAGCGCCACGGGAACCTGTGAGCCCTTTCACCACCCAAAAGCTGGCTCTGTCTACAGGGCGACAACTGAACATTTTAAAGGTTGTCACCCACCCTGAGACCTTCAGGTGTAGGGCAGGATAGAAATATAATTAATTACTTAATAAACATGCACCTCAGCTTTCCCTCCTTACTTCCAGGCACCATTGCCATTTTTATTGGGTTTATTTTATATTTTGTGTTTATGGCTGTAACCAACCCTGAGATCTTCAGGTATAGGGTGGGATTAAAATGCAAATAGACCAATGTAATGTAATGTAATGATAGATGATCTGGTGCTTTTAGTATTTATTTTTGTGTGTTTCCGTATAGGTGCTTTATGGAGATTTGTCTACTGCCTTTTCCTGTCTAGATTTCAGCCCTAGACAGCCTAGAGAGCACTCTAATCTCAAAAAATAAAACAATAAGGCCTCATTTAAAAGACGGGTGGGGGGGGGGGATGAAAATGTATTCCCAGAAGGCAAGGAAATGGAGACAAAACAGGAACAGCCATTTACCAGAAACATAGAAAACGGGCTCCAGTGTAAAAGGGCAACAGGAGCAAATTCTTTTCTGTATGTGCAAGAAAAAAGCCAGACAATAATCACTTTTAGGGCTTTTTGGGGGTGGAATTTGCCCTTCGGAGGTCTCCTCTGACATCATTAGCCAGGACTGCAGAGTCACAATGTCACTGTGATGTTTCCACACTGACTGGATACCGGAAGCCATGCAAAACCAAGAGTGCTGTATATAGGCACTTCCCCAAATGGAAACAGGTTTGGAAGAAGTTTCCATGGGTGGGGGTGGGGTGGGGGTGGGGGTGGGGGTCCATGAAAGCTATAAATGGAAGTACAAAACATGCCTACCCTGTAGAGAGGTTTTCTCGTCATCTGCTCCCCCTGGAAGTCTCTAGCATCTGTGCATGGATTTCCAAAAAGGATGGATTGTCCAAAAAGACGGGCAACAGAGAAAGGTTGCCCTTAGGGTCCTGCTTCATCTTTTTTCCCTTCCTTCATCCATCCGTTCTTTAAACCAGATATGAACTAAACTGCTCTGGCCTTCTTGTAGTCCCTTCTCTTTCAGAGGTGCAAGGCATAGGAACATGCAGGAGGGCCTGTTCTGTGGTGGCACCCAGACTCTGGAACAGCCGGCCTCTTGAGGTTCACCAGGCACTTACACTGTATAGTTTTCAGTGCTTTATTAAAACTTATCTTTTCACCCAGGCTTTTGAGGTTTCAATAGCTTCCTTGCTATGTTTTAATCGTGTTTTAATATTTGATATCTTTTATTCTTCTGTTCTCTGGGTTGGATCCTTATAAACGCATGTATTGCTGTTGGCCAGAATTTACTGTTACAGTAAAATAATAGCAGTAAGTAACACAGTGGCAGTAGCAGTAATGAAATGGAGAGAAACAACCAGTGAAATGGCCATTACCAATGGATTTCCACAAAGTAGCATTAGCAGGAAATGATGTGCATGAAAAGAAGATCCACATTTGTTTTGCTATCTGTGACGCCCACGGCCGGCGGCCGCCATTTGCGAGGCCCCAGCCGGGCATCCAACTCTCTCCCTAGTCCGGCCACTATAGCCACGGACTTAAGTGCCATTTAAATAGGTTTCTAGGCCTTTTTCTTCTTCTGAGCTGAGCTTCTAAGTCTAGTTATACTGTTACCGTTGCATTACTGTGACAACACTCCCCCCCTCCCTTGAGCATCTGAGCCAGTATCAGTTCACAATAACTTATTTGCTTAACTCAGGAGCCTAATCCCTATCTAGATTCTCCTCAGGACCCGGATCTGCACTGTCTAACTTCTTCCTAAGTCTAGCCCCAGTCACAGAACAACGGCTCTGACAGGAAGGCCCTTTATATAGTCTCTACCAGGGTTCCATCCCTTCTGATTGGCTAGTTTCTCTCTGGGCTGCCCCCCTTTCTTCAATATGCTAATTGACCTGGGTTTAGCCCCTCCTTCTCTGTTTACTAACCTCCCTGGTCAGAGCCTTTTCCCCTAACACATTATGTAACATACACACACATGCAATCAAAAATGCCACAAGTGTGTTAATCAAGCTTGGGCTCCACACTATCAAATCAAAAATCCAGAAAACTCTTTTGTTACTGAATCATTACTTTAAAAAAAAAACCCACATATTTTTGCATGTTTTGAACTTCTTCATGAACTTTTCCCTGGCTTTTTCCCATTCAAAAAGTCCCTTTTCGTGACCTTTTCGTGCTGGTCATGTGAGCAGCACTAATCAGACAACCTCCCAACCTGTGGAACACTGAAACCGACATAACCCACCATCTGTATTTGAATTGCTTGATGCTAATAATGGAGACAATAAAATCTTATTAACTTCAACAAACAAAGTTAAGCCAGCATGTAAGTACAGTATAAATCATTACTTTGATCTTATTAGGTTCAATTCAGCAGTACAATATCTCAGTATCTAACTATAAATGCACGTAAAACTTCCTAAGAACAAAAGAACATAAGAGAAGCCTTGCTGGATCAGGCCACAGCCCATCTAGTCCAGAATCCTGTTGCACACAGTGGCCCACCAAATGCTCATGGGCATCTCAAGCAGAGATAAGGACAAACCTATTCCTGCTCTAGAATCCCAGCAAATGGCCTTAGAAGGGCCCACTGGCACCTCAGATGACCCTTGACACAACTGTAGAGGATTGGATGTGCAACCAGACACAGCTAAGTCTCCAGTTGTGTTAGGGCTGGGCTACTGTGTACTAGCGTTCCTAGTGAGAGGGCACCTTTCCCATCCAACGGACAGGGAAGCAACTGCAGAAATGCCCCAGGCATGAAAGAGGAAGGAAACACGTCTGTTCTTAGTCAGAAGTTCCTTAAGAGACGTAGCTTGCAGTTTTGGGTCACAGAAAACCCAGAAGAGGAGCAGTGAGCTCCCAGAATAAACGAGCAACTTGACCTTAGCTTAAGCAACGTTGCCTCCAGAGGAAGCATGCCTGTTGCAATCTCTGAACATGAACATAGCTGAGTTGCAAAACAGATAAAGTCCGGAGCAGTTCTGGGGTTTTGAAAACTGGCGGAAGGAGACATTTGGGCAGTCATTTTTCGTTCTCATATTTCATGGCACATACTGAGACCTACTTCTTAAAAGCCCCTTTCATGCTAACCCGTAGCAAGCAAGACATCTCATGGCATGGAGGACAGCATGAAAGAATTTCAGACGTGGTTCCAGGGAAGCTTGAATCTTGTGGACTGAGCAAACATGGCCTGCTCAGATAGGCAATCGTTGCAGGAGGGAGCGTGAGCGTAGCATGCAGGTTGGGCAACGTTTGCACAATTTGTCAGCTGTTCTTCATCCGCAAGTCCTGGGAAGAGGCAGCTGGACAAGAAGGCAACAATCTACCCTTCTCCTCCCCGAACACTTCAGTTCAGCATTGGCTAATACGTGATATTCTGCAGAGTCAAATTTTATGTGGGTTCCGAGGGCGCTGCAGCCTTAGCGCTGTCTTATTACCATTAGCTCTCTTCTGCCCCCTGGTGTCCCTTCTTTGCATCCCAGGTGCCCTGCCCCACCAGCCTACAGGGACATTCAGTCCACAGCTGGAGCAGGGGAGACTTCTACGGAAGATCCTGGAATTGCCTTCCACCGTCTGGAGGCACCCTAAATGTCAGACCCTTTGAGCAAACACTGTCCTGTGTTCAAGTCACACTCCTGAAGGGTGCTATTAAAGGCTGTTTTCCCACTGTCACTAGAAGTACCCATTAAGTACCCATGGGAAAAAACACCCAAAAAGTCTATCCTGTGATTCTCTCGAAACCTGTGGCAAGATTTGTTTTTCAAATCATGTTTTTCTGTAGTGCTTCTGCAGCCATAGGAATGGGATCTAACCTCAGAAGAGGGGGAGTGGGTTTCCTCCTGATCTTGTACAAGATAGCTGAGGCTGATTCCTAGCTGACTGCATGGATGCCTCTGTGCAGTTTTCTTGGCAGAGATATAGAAGTGGTTTGCCATTCCCTGCTTCTAGAAAGAGGTTGGGGATTGAACCAGTAACACTCTACTTTTCAGGCCGTTTCCTCTCCCACTGAGCTACAGCCACTTCTAGACTCTGTGGGCCCTTCTATGCAGTTTTCTTGGCAGAGATACAGAAGTGGTTTGCCATTCCCTGCTTCTAGGGAGAGGTTAAGAACTGAACCAGTAGCACTCTGCTTTCCAGGCTGTTTACCCTACTGCTGACTTACAACCATTTCTAGACTCCATGAGGACTTCTATTTATTTATTTAATTTATTTATTATTTATATTTCTATCCCGCCCTATACCCGAGGGTCTCTCTTCCTAGGGAGGCAGAAGGCAGGGCTATAGGGAGCAGTGACAGCAAAACTGTTTTAAATGTAGTTCCTACTTTTTTAGTATGGTGGACAGGTGCCCGTTGTGATATAAAATAATAAAATGCCTTGTAGCGAAAAGTGTCTTAGTCAGCGGATTTCCTTCTGCAGGAGACAGAAACCTTTTTACAGGATGCCCTTCATAATCTTCAACAGTAGGTGACAATGCTTGCATCCTGTTTCCTTTGCTGCCTAGTTACGGCCTTGTAAATACGCCTAATAAAGGCTATAAAAATAATTCTGCAGCCGGCTGCCAGCCATCCCCATTGTCTACTTTTCTGAAAGACAAGAATATGTTCCCTGCTGCTATGAACAATATGAGTCCATTTCAGGAGTGTTTTGGGTTTGTTTTTTTTGTTTTTTTTAAGCTCTTTATTATTAGCTTTAAGTTTATTGTAGCTAACTAATCATAAGACTCCCAGGGAGTTTTTCTGGCTAGTTTAAAGAGAGCAAATCCTCTGTTTATATGCCTGTCATTTTACAAAGAAAAGGCATCTCTAAACACCTGTTCATGGGGTAGCTCTTTGTTTATTTTATTTTATTTACATGTATATGTCTGTCTTCATACTTATTTGGGGCTCACAACATAGACCAGACCTGGACAAAGTCAGAAGAAGGCAAGGAGGAAAAAGAAAAGTCTGGTTTTCCTATGTTTGTTACAAGTCTCTTGGTGCTACATGGAAGGAGGAGGAATAAATGTATTGCGGTCCATGACCAGGTGCTTAACTTTCTACTAAAATATATAGGAAATCAGGGCAGGGGTCCCTCTATAGGCCATCCATCAAGTGCTTAATAGAACAACTGTCTGATAAGAACACTGCTATAGAGAATGGCAGTGCACGATATTTATCAGCCAAGAGAAGCGGTTTCACACTTCCCTTCACGTCCTGTGGATGGGGAAGATGTGTGACATACTTACCTTGACCAGCGTTTGCACTTACCCACCCCATGCTGCTCCTCTTCTGGGTGCTGCCATCTTGAGTGTGGCGCCCTCCATGACTGGGCACGCATCGGTGCTGTCACTAGGACAACGCTGACGCACTGCACAGTCGCAATCACGTCCAGGGCCCCCGATGACCTCCCAGCCGGGAGAAGTGCAAATGGTCACCGGCTGGATGTTTCACATAAGTCTCAGGTAAGGGTTAGGTAGCTTGTGGAGCACGATTTCCTGCTCCAAGCTAGTATGCACGTGAGTGCAGAAGCATGGGGGCTTATTTGGATCCGTCCCTAATTTTAGACGGATCTTCCCAGAGACGGATTTGAGAAAAACGGTTTCCCTTAATCCAGTTTTCAGGAGGTATGTGCGGAAACACCCTGTGATGGCCTGTGGCCCAATCCAGCAAGTCTCCTCATATGTTCTTATGTCCCTGTCTTCACCTATGAAATGATATTATTAGATACCACTAGGGGGCACTTGAAGCCTTTCAGATTTTCATTCCATTTGGCACCAGAAAGAGTTGAAACTGTACCTAACACTACACAGTATAATCAACAGGATCTACAATTTACTTTTAAGCTGCAAATAGAATTGATTGACTTTTTAAAAACATAGTTCTACAGATAAGAAATATGTCCTTTGGCATGAGTGGAACAGATACCTCTTTTTTCAAGAGAATAAAAAAGCAAGGCTTGGTTTTATTGTTTCTTAACACAAGGGCAAGGTTTTTGGGTGCTCACATCATGTGAATTCATGTACATGAATATTCAAAGGTATTCTATATATTTTATTTATTTGACTAGTCATCTGACCATTTCAATGTAGAGTACAATAATATACAAATAAAATAAAACAGAAGAAGGCAAAGGAGAGCAATCGACCATCTATTTACAATCAAGGTCTTAATTGCCCGATTTATCTTCCAGATAACGTGCTCTTTTCTTCAAAGCTTTCAGAATGAAAAGGCTCACGCTGATTATTGTAGCTCTTTCCTGTCCTTGCAGGAGAAAGGATAAGAGGTTCTTTCTATTGTGGGACCTGAAATTAATTAATATTGGATCTAGATATCTGGAACGGAGGTCAGAGTATGCTGTACAGTCAATTAGGAAATGTTCAATATCTTCCACGATTTGTTCCCCCCAGACGCAGAGTCTCTCATTGCTAGGAATATTATTGTAGCGCCCAGTTTGCATCATAATTCCGATTTGTTCGAACCTTGCCCTAGTATAAATTCTTCTTAAAGGGATCGGGAGTGGTATAGTCAGAAATTTTTCTAAGCTGGTATGTGATTTGTGAGTGGCTAAAAACTTTGTAGCGGTAGAATTAGCTATGCTTGCTATATCCATTTGAGAGTAGATATCCGTGGTACGTTGTATAAGAGCTTGTTTTGCCCTGGAGCCTAAGCTGTAGAGGAATTGTAAAGGAAGGCCAATACCAGCCAACTGATTGTTCAGGGCCACTGTCCATGATGAGTTGTGTTGACACAGGATTTGCTCCTCTAGACATAAGCGGGGGAGCCTGTTTGTGGTCATCTGATTAATTTTTACCCAGTAATTAAATTGCCTCCTTAATATCAGGGCTTTTAGTGGAATCATTCCCAGTTCTGCCCTTACTGAAGCTGTCAAGGTTGTTCTAGAGAGGCCCAACAGGATACGGAGATGCTTGGTTTGAAAGGTTTCAATTTTTGTCAGGTTGGTATTGCCCCAGATTTCGGCCCCAAATAAAAGTGAGGGAATTATTTTGGCCTTGAAAACTTTTAGGGCAGGTCTTATAGTACCTGGATATCTATGATGGCATAACTTGTATAGCGAACCTGCAGTGTGGGTTGCTCTGTGGATGCTATAATTAATGTGGTTACCCCAGGTGCCAGAAGTTGAGAACATAATGCCTAAATATTTATAGCTATTAATTTGTTCTAGCTGTACACCATTCAGGGACCACTTGTACTGTTTCCTGTTGTTACCAAAAATCATGATTTTGGATTTATCTTTGTTCACAGTGAGTGAATTTAGCTCGCAGTACATATTAAATCTTTTCAAAGATCTTCTCAGTCCCACTGGAGTTGTAGCCATGATCACCATGTCATCGGCATATATCAGGATGTTGATAGTTTTGGCAGAAACCTTTGGGAATTCAAAGGTATTCGAAATTTGATCGAATGTGTCCAAATTTCAACATTGGAATTCAGACTGAATGTCCATAGATGTGAATTTAAAAATCTGAATGAATTTCAAATTTCAGATCTATTTGTTCCAATTATCCAGACATTCCCATGTGTACGGGATTGTACATGATGCGTTCTTGCACATAGACATCTTTTCCGCATCCGTACGCATGTGTACGGATCCATACGGGATGAAAACGGGTTGCATACAGGATAACTACGGGATGCATATGGACACATATGGATGTGTACAGAATGCATAACGATGCATACAGACAAATCCTAATGTTGTTGACATTCATAAGTGCAAATTCAAATCAAAAATTGAGATGAATAGATTCAAATTTGCTTAATTCAAATCAAATTTGGGTAAATTCGCATTTTTAAGATTCAAATCAAATAGAATTTTCGGATATTCAGTTCGAATCAAATTGAATCCCAAAAATTGCATTTGTGTACACCCTTACGTGTGAATTGGCAGTTAGGAAAGTATTCCAAGATACAGGGTGTGTTCCCATTCAAGATTTAAAGAGGTCTGAAATAGTTTTGAATGCTCATGGTTCCCAAAGTTTTGAAAGAATCCAGCTTCTGAGGGTTAAAGGTCCCGAAACATGGATTATCCCTATTCAGATCAAAAGAGGTCTCGCTGCTGGATTTCGAAATACTCCCCTTTATTTAGCAGAATGCGTTTTTGGAGGAGGGGACCGTGCTTTAGGGGCATTCTCCTCAGTTTCTCCTGACCCAATGAGAAGCCGTGATTTGTAATCCCCTCTTCCTCAGGCTCTTCATTGCTGCTAAGGAAAACTACTGCTGGCTGAAAGGGGAGGGAAAAGAGGCGAAAAATGAACAATAGCTAAGGCACCCCCATTAACGTATCAAATTCAGATGAATGTAGCATCTGATTTCAATAAGCGGGACCCGCTGGCAGTGATCACACTTTAGCAGCTTCCCTCCTGGTTTTGTGTTAAAGGCTGCCTGCTCCCTCCCTCCCTCCCTCCCATGATCACCTCACTCCCTGCCATGTCAAACTGCTCTGATCTAACAATCTAGCTCATAACTCCATTATAAGAAGGGAAAGTGATCTTTAACCTCTACTGCCTTGTTGACATGAATAAGAAGATGCACTATGATGCAGGGAAAGCAGTGAACAAAAACTGCTGCCAAAGGACTCCATGATCTGACAGAAGCAGCTGCAACTGCCATCTCTGGTATCTCAAGCACACCACCACCTCCATCAACCTGTGGCATCACTGGTGGGCGTGGCAAAGGTGACAGAGGCAGTGGGGAGCATCAGGGTGAAGCCAGCAGCCATGATTGCTACCCTCCCCCCCCCCCAGCCCTGATGCCCCATGGCAAAGCACCTGTCATTGGGATGGCTGCTTCTGCAGGCAGGCATCAGGGCAGAGGAGGCAGCAGGGGCTTGCTCCCACCTCCTCCCCCTCTGTTGTGGCTGCCTTGGGAGTGGGGGTGGTGAGGCATGAGTGCCACCTCTTCCTCCCCCCTCTGCCACTCTGGGTGGATGAGGGACAAGCACCATGGCAATTGTCTCCGGGCGGCGGAGGCAAGCCCCCCCCCCATGTGGCTGCTTTGCCAGGGGGGCAGTGGGTAGTGGGCATGGTCCCAAAGGGTGCCCATGATCCGCTGGCACCACCCACCCATCAACCCTGAGAACCATCTTGCCGGAGAGGAGTGGAGAAGAGGCAGCAGGCTGGGCTGCTCTGCCATCTTGCTCCCAGCAGTGCCCCTCCCTCCTCCAACTGCCATCACCACAAGGCTGAGAACCATCTTGCCGGAGAGGAATGGAGAAGAGGCAGCAGGCTGGGCTGCTCTGCCATCTTGCTCCCAGCAGTGCCCCTCCCTCCTCCAACTGCTCCCATCACAAGGTGGCAAAGAGACTATGGCAGCCAATCCAGCAGCTGAGAAATCATCTGGTCCTGAGGCCGAGCAGGGTGAGGCTGAGTAGATGCCGGCTGACCATCTCTACCATCATCCAGTGTGCCATCAGTGAAGAGATAATTCAAAGTAAAGAGAATAGGAAAATTCCAATAAGAAACAAAGAGAAGAATTGCAACTGAAGACCTCGAGTGCTTGCTTTTGGCTGTTCCCGGTTCCCTCCCACACCATTTTCCTTTTGTTTCTTGTCTCTTTAGATTGTAAGCCTGAGGGCAGGGACCTGTCTAAGATTAATATAATATTGTAACCCGCCCTGAGACCCTCGGGTATAGGGCGGGATAGAAATACAAACAAACAAACAAATAAATAAATAAATAAATAAATAAATAACCCACCCAGCACAGACTTCATAGGAGGAGGCTCCATAGCTCCACTGCTCCCTCTTCCGGCTCTGGTGAATCAGATCTTGAAGCTCCAGATCTTGGAATCCTTGTGCAAAAAAAGGGTTAGACATCATGGCAAAATGTCACTGGGTTCAAAGAAGCCCTGCCTGAGGAGAAGAGCTGGCAGCTTAGACCAGTCTGCCCTCTGGATGACTCTCCATCCTGGATGGGCACGAACGTCTTGGAAGAGATGATTCTTTGTGGGACTGGGCTCTTTTGCCAGCTGCTCTGGCCTCCACCTGACCTCAGCTGTCTTATTTTGCAATGTTTTGTATGATGTGCAATTTTTATAATGTATTTTTATTGTAATGTTTTGATTATTGTTTTGCATTGTGCATTTTCGGTTTGTTGTAAACAACTTTGGGCAAATTTTCTTTTGGAACGGCAGTCTACAAATAAAATGGAAATGGAAAGGAGTGGTCACACTTAAGGTTTAATCCAACTTCAGTCCATTTTCAGAGCGAAAGAATCCATCAGCAAAGCGACAAGCTGTTTTCTTTCAGTGTTAAGTAACTCAGAAAATTCACCTTTGAGATGGATAATGTGGAAAGAAAATTACTGGTTACTTTGCTAATGTTCTCTCTTGCTCCGAAGGTGGACTAAAGCTGGATTAAATTTTAGGATTAAGTTTTAATCCAAAGATTAATCCATGGAGTATTCCAAAGAAAAGACATTTCCAGCTCTGGGATGGGAGATATGACAGCGTTCCTGAATTTCAGGTTTGCCATATTTTACTGTGAAGGAGGAGATCCTGGCCCTCCAAAATGAAATGCTTTTGATTGAAGCATCTCAGTGGGAGCAGACAACAGATGTGATGTGATCTCTAAGGAAAAGCTTTAAGCTGCCTATCTTTGTCAGGCATGTTGCAAATATGGTGATTCAAGGTCAAAGCACTTGAGCTTTTCTTCACGCAGCGACGGAGGAAAACGTCTTCTCCAAGCCAATTGTCTTCCTCCTGGAAACCATTCTTCCTAATGAACAGCAGCCAATTTGATGACCTCTTTTCATTATACAGCTGCTCTCGGCGTTGCTTGGCTGGTATTCTGATGACAATTGTCAAAAAATCCAAGGCCAACAGCGGCTGGATTGGCCATTGCCAAGGTATAATAAAGGATAACACTTTTTGGATGTTCGGTAATGACTTATTAGCACCCACAGTTCCTCAGATATGGAAAACTCTGGAAGCACGTGAAAGACGGTCATCCTTCACTTGGCTAGAAAGTTCACAGACTTGTGGAAAGAAAAATAGTCTCTCAATCTCCTCCCCACCCCCCACCCCAAAGCTTACTGAAGTGGCTTCCACTTCATGCCATCTGCTGATTCATGAGAATTTTGAGGAAACTAAGAGCAGCTGCCATTAGGGGACAAGTTCAAGACATCTTTCTTCTCCCCCTGCGTGTAAGGACCCTCTTGTATAGGGACGTGAATGAATTATCCATGCAAATACTTTTGGATTCCGAGATTTGTGGACAGATCGAATAGGGCCCTATTCAAAGTGCCCTATCCATCCACGAATCGGATAATCCAGTATCCATCGAAGCCTCAGTAGAAGCTTCTAAGGATAATGGATTACCCTGGGGCCTCCCCCCACTCCTGGGGCTGGCCTCCCCCAAACCTCCCCCCCCCCGGGGCCCACTTACCTGTTTTGCTGATGTTCCAGGCCTCTCCCAGGGCCATCTGGAACCATGAGCAGAACTTCAAGATGCTTTTTCAGAGACGTCTTTGCACTTAGGCCTCTGGTCAGCAATTAGTACAGCTCTGGTGAAGAGCATACACACACACACTAGACCACCACAGTCTAGAAGTGTGCCCACCCACAGACTTACCGCAAGCATCCGGTGGCGTGACCATTCGCTGTTCATCCAGCTTGCTGCATGCAGTGGACAGGGAACACGTCGTCTGTGCACGCGCAGCTGCGTTGCCAGGCAAGACTGACTCCCAGCATCTTGCATAGGCGTGGCTTCATTGCTGGCGTTGATTGGCTGCCAGTGTCTTACGCAACGTGCCTGCAATTGGGCAGGTCCCCACGGGCCAGCACCACAGCAGCAGGCTGCCCGGGGATCAATCCACAGGGAGGCACAAGCCCCCAAACATTGCTGGGATCGGTCCCGCCCCTCTGCATCGGCCTGCCGGCACATCACGGACCATGTGACATGGCTGACATTGGCCAGTCGGGCCAGCGAGGAGGTGGGACCCTGGCTTTCACAGCAGCAGCGCAGGCTGGTCCATGGGGGACCATCACATTTCTGGCTGGTGGGAACGTCCCTCACCAGCTAGAAATACGAATGGCCCTCCTCTACCAGGAGTGTACCTGCAGCCTATGAAAGTAAGTGCAGAAAAGCCTCTGGTCTGTCCTTCACATTGTCTAGATACCAAGTAAATACTTACATTTTTATTAAGTTCCTCTGGCCCCCAACTAGTCTGAGATATTATTGTTTTCTGATATTTAGGATTCTAGATTTCCATACTCTTCTACTGATGTTGTAGTTGGTTTTTCCCCTTTTTTCCTGTAAGCTTCCAGTGTCATAATTGTTTAACATTTCTGTTCCTTCTACCCTGAACTGATATCCTATTGCTAAATCAAACTTCCTTTTCAGCTCCCAGTTACTTTGGTTATTTGGATAGGTTCATTGTCCTGCAGATTTCAGGGTCTGGCTTACTGAAAGTTGGAATTATTTGGCTTCCTTTGCTTTCATTCAGATGCTACCAAAACATGTTATCTCTGAGGTTTTGGCAGTTTAGGGGTAGGCGCAACCTTGTACAAGCCCTTAGATTGCATGTGACCCCCTTGTGACTACAATAATAAGTTTCTTCCTTGGAGCAAGGTTCATATACGGTAAGTGCCTTGCTTTAAATACGGTTGCTTTGCCATCATGACCCTGTTCCAATTGTTTCTTGATTACAAAGCATGGGCTTGGTGGTGAAAATACATTCTTATCTCTTTATTTGTTCAGTTCCACAGAAGTATTTCCCAAGACTTGCATTTTTAAGCAATGCAGACTCATTAAAAGATGCAATTTCCTGCATTCTTGATACTGTCTCAAGGATCAAAAACAACCCAGGAATGAAAAAAAAAACGTTCTCTTCCCTTAAAACAGCTTGCACCATTTGGAGCAGGTTTTCTAGTCACGTGTATAGTTCTTTCCCCCTAGAACGGTGATGGCCAACCTATGACACGCGTGTCACAGGTGACACGCCAAGCCCTTTTGGGTGACACACATGGTCACCCTGGCACCTGGACGTGTAGTGCTTGCTTGTTCTTGAAGTGTATGAAATATCAACTTTCAATTGAAGATTTAGCAACAAAAGTCACTAATGTAAAGAATTATTTGTTTTTGCTTTTAATAAAATACATATATCAAAAAGATAACTTTTTTACTAGAGCTACAAATATCACAAAATTATGGATATTTCTAGATGTGACACAGCACCCGAGTTAAGCTAGGTTTTCTTGCAAATTTTGACACACTGAACTCAAAAGGTTCGCCATCACTGCCCTAGAACCTTCAATAGACACCTATTAGCTGTTTAGTTCACCCTTCTACAAAGCAGTGGTTTGGATCCAGCAAACTGCCATTGTTATACAAATTCACACTTGGACAGCTGGTTCCCCTGACTGCCATCTTTTTGTTGCTGACAGAAAGGGTATCACATTTTGCAAAGCATGATCACCTAAGCAATAGTCAGCAAAACAATGTTAGGCAAGGGCTGGCTGTGTTTCATCCCTTGAACATTTCTTTAAAGGCGGACTTGGGTTGAACTGAATTGTGATTGAAGCATGAGTCCTTATTTATAGCATCACAGACCCATACCTCAGCAGCTTCCTTGGCCTGCATGATGTGAACCCCTGACATTACTGTTCTGCTAGTTTTGACACTTGCATTTCCATTAAGACATCTCTTATCTATAAGACTACACTTTCCTAGGATGCCTGAAGGAAGGAAGGAAGGAAGGAAGGAAGGAAGGAAGGAAGGAAGGAAGGAAGGAAGGAAGGAAGGAAGGAAGGAAGGAAGGAAGCTTTCCACCTCTTATCTCCATCACCTCTAGATTGGGGATGGGTGAAAAATGTTTGTCACCTTCTCAATTTGTAGGAATTACGAATGGTCAAAACTTTGCATTTGAATCAAATATTGGCTATATTCAAAGACTGATGGACTATTTCAGCAAGGTGTGACCATGGTTTGCAGGAAAGGTTTGCTGTCTTGGTGCCTTTAAAACAAAACAACAGCAACAAACAAAATGTTATCCAAATTCTGCAGGAAATTGCTGGCTTCATCATCAGTTGGGCATGATGATATAGTTCAAAACAGCTGGAGGTTGAGAACAATTGTTTTATGGCGTTACAGAAGTTCTGTAGCATCCTATCACCTCCACTGATTCAGCTACAAAGATACTTAGAGCTGAGCAAGGGAGGCGGATTATGGAAATACACGTGAGCTGCAAATTGCTTTATTCCATAAAGCAGCATATGGAATCTTCAGCTCACTTTTTATCCCTTCATATATCCAAGGTAGGGAAGAATGCAAGCACTGGGAATTTAAAGACGCTTGAAAGTGTGTGCCAAACCAAGCAATCATTACCTCCTGGCAGCTGTTGTAAGTGATGGCAATGCCATTCCTTGGAGAGCCACCTTAGCCAACAGGAAGGGAGCAGAAGCTATAAACAAGCAGATGGAAAGTCTCATTTGTATAGCAGTCACCCTCAAAGCAGGAAAGAAAGAACACCGGGCAGAGCTGATTTCTTGACGTCTGCCAGTTCCCAGTAATAACATTTACAGTCAGTGCTCAGCATCTAATTTGCATGCAAAAGGTCCCAAGTTCAGTCACTGAAATCTCTCAGGAAAAAAGCCATGGCTGTTGTGCCCTATGCAGATGCGTGGGAATATGGCACTACGATGGCACCACCATGGTCCCTGCTATATCTCTGCTATTTCCCCCCAAAATGTGCTAAAAACTACTGCTGGAAAACCCAGCACTGGTCATGGGTTTTCCAACAATAGCATGTTTATTTACCTTCTGGGCAGAGCCGCCATTATTGCTCCATCCAGCCCACACACCTGGAGGCTGAAACTGGGCTTGTCCCCATGATCAAAATACTGTGAGGCGAACCTCAGTTTGCCTCGGACTGTCTCCATGATCAGTCTCTAATCCGGGCTACATTTGGGGCAAACGGCACAAATCCATGGCAACCCCCCTCCCCCCCAACTGTTCTCACTCCACATTAGGAGGCAAGCACATATTATCCTGAATAATGGGGGCACTCCCGGATTATTGGCGGAGGAGTTTGGCAATTGGAGCATTAGCAGGCAGGGTTTCACTGTCCCTGCCATGCGTGCTGTGATCGCAACTGCATGGGGAACACGCACGCACACACACACACACACACACACACACACACACACACACTGACTTCTAATAAATAAAATTAGGTGGCACAGCTCAAATTAAGGACCAGACCAGTCATGGTTGCACTTTATAAAGTTTCAAAATAAAGCAAATCTGACCCCAAAAAATTGCTTGCAACAAGCTATCAGGCCTATACTTAGGATTACGGCAACTTTCCCACTAATAAATTCTTCCCCCAGTCACAGTACTGAGGAAAAGGGTGATGACAAAGCTATCAAAAAGGCTCTCTGCAGTCAAGGGAAAGGAGCGAGGTGGCTCATTACGGCCGTCTCCAAGTGAACTGCTGGTCAAATGGACTGGAGAGCATCCCAGGAAGCTGTGAGGGCATGATCTATCACATTGAAATTGGCCACAGTGGCCAGGAGCAAGGCAGCGTTTCATGAGATTTCAGAACTATGAAAAGATAAAAGATGTGCAGACATCCTTCCAAGGCAGCGATAAGAATACGTAAGTGGAAAAGACTGGTGATACAGGACCATCTTTGCCCAATAATAGTCTTGATGGGAATACACTACATATGTGACAGGCAAGTAAGCCAGAATAGTGGATAGAATTTTGAACTAGGACCTGAGAGATCATGATTCAGATCTTCACATTTATTGCTCAGCACTGGAAAAGAGGCACCTTTTTAAAAAAAAAAACTATATACCACTCACTAGGGATGGGTGAAAAATATTTGTCAGCTTCGAAATTTGTAGAAACTTCAAAGCTTTGAATGTCCGCATTCAAATTGAATATTGGCTGTATTAGAAGGTTGACATTCAAATGTGATGTGAATACTTTTTGTGTGTTCATTCAAAGCTTTGGCTGCTTCCACACTTACCTCTGTAAATCTGGATTAAATAGATCCAGATTAGTGAAATCAGTACTTGCGAGATCCAGATAATATAGGTCTGGATCAAGATGTAGTACATAACGCCTGCACTGAGAATGTTGAAACGCCCTGAGGTCTGTACTAAACCACACCGCTGCTTAAAACCTCTTGCATAAAGTTTTCCATCATCAACTTATTTCTAAGAGTGTAGAGGTGTGAAAAATCAAAATCTTCCTTCATCAGATCAAAACAGGGCGATTTTAAGGAGCTTACGGAAGAAAGGATCTACATATCCACACTCTCTTCAGCTGGAAGAGTTATTTCAAAGATTATAATTAACCAATTAACCAATAAAATGCCTAATTTTTTCATTCAGATTTATGACTGATAAGTTTATTAATTTGACACAGGCAGCAAAACTGCACAGTAGAAATATATCAGAGGTAACTGTGCTAATAGATGGGTCATGTACACTATGTTTTACTTCTCCGTAATTTCACCAGTATATTAATTTTCCATTAAATGTTTAAAATTCTTCTGGATGCGTCATTTTGAGACAGGATGTAATTATGTTTAACCAGGGCTAATAAGTCATTTTCAAAATAGAAGTGCATTAACTTCCCTTTCTCCCGCCCACCCTGGAGAAATGGCTTAATTTATCAACTCCAGCATGCAAAGTGCATGAGCTACAGCCTACGAATTTTGTTAACATTTCAATCGGTGTTTAGCTAGAGTAACAATCATTTTAATCCCTACTGCATTTGTTCAATGGAGTTAAACCAGTTATTTTGCTTTGCTTTCTTTCTTGCATGTGAAAAAATGTCAACCTCCTAGGAAGAAGGAAGAAAATCTGATCACTAAATTTTGCAAGGTGAATCTTAATTCTGGCTCATCCTGAGTAGAGAACCTGCAATAAATAGAGCTAGCTACCTAGAAATGATGAAGGTGATAGTGAAAGGACAGAGTGACAACTGTACAGTATGGTGTATTTTGTCCTGGAACAGGGACCTGCCATCCACATGCTAGTGCAGATGGGGGATCTTTCACACTGGGTCTTATTCTGGAATATATCGTGGGATAGGGACCTGCTGTCTGCATGCTAATGCATTCTATGGCAGGTCGCACCTGGGACCTGTCATTGTCTGCACTAACATGGAGACATCTGACCCCTGTTCTGGGAGATATTCTAAAATAACTGTGAGTGCAAAAAGGCCCTAGGGTGGGTCCCACCAAGGACATGGTAGAACTGGGGGGGGGGAGCGGGGATGTGCAGAAAAGAGCAACCAGAATCATCAATAGGCTGGAATGCCTTCCAAATAAGTTCACACTGCAATGTCTAGACCCCTTCAGCCCCGATGGAAGTATATAAAATCATGCATGGTATGGAAAAGGTGGATAGATAATTTTTCTCTCTCTATTGCAGAACTTTAGAACCAAGGGGCACTATATAAAGCTGATAGGCACGAGGGAAAGTATTTTTGCACCCAGTTGGTTTATGGAATTTTCCACCAGAAGGGAAGCTAGCTTTATGAAAGGGCTAGATGGAGAACAGATGTATCAATGGCTATCTGAATGGATGCCTAGGTACCTCCTTCAGGTTGTAGAGACAGGTAAGATGCCACTAAAGGGCATTTGCTGGGATTTGAGAGCAGGTGAAGGTTTTGTCTTTGTCTTCTACTTGAGATCCTCAAAAGCAATTGGCGGGGCACTGCGTGAGACACAATGCTGGACCTGATATGTTGTGGCTCGATCCAACAGGGCTTCTCGTATATTCTAACCAGGTCTGTGAATCACATCTGTTGGCATGGGTGTGGATGAAAGTGAATGCATTTTTATACCACTAGTAGTCTTACCCAACAATACAGAAAATTTGACCAACAATTATATCAAATATCCAAAGTAGAGTCAAGAAGAAACTTACCTTATCTCCAGAATTCTGTTTAATGTCATTGTTTAAAAAAGATAACGCAAGAAGCAAATATAAGAAATTGGTTCAGAATCTGTTGGCAGCTGCCAGGGCTATGATTGGGAACTACTGGAAAAACTGTGTGAGACTCACACTTCAAGAATGGAAAGAAAGAAAAAATAGAGGCCCTAGCAACTAAAGAACTCATAGTGGTTTAATCACAATGAATGGCAGGTGCGGAAGGAATGGAACAGTCTGTGGGAATCTGGAAACCATATATTCTTAACACTGCAATGTCAAATGATGCTGCAGTCCAATCAGAGTTTTAATTAATTCTTTAGTTATGTAAGTTATGATATTGTTATTCTGCTAATATTGTTTTGTTAAATAAAATGAAAAAAATTACATTCTTGACATTTTATAATTATTTAAAAGTAAATATCAAGGCCTATGGCTAACATATATAAAATACTCCTAATGCCTAGTACAAGAACATTTGGCAGATATATGGTAGGGCTATGCTGAATTTGGAAGACCCAGTTCTATCTGGCTGAATTAGATTTTAGATTTACTGATTATGGGTAGGAGAAGAATCAAAGGTTGTGTTCAGACATAAAAAAGGGACATCTCAGAAAGACTGTGTGAGGCCCTCATGTTCCCAAACCTTTTCTAATCCATCTTTTCTAGCACAGAATGTTCATGAGAAGTGGGAGGGGGGAGACTGATGTGTGGACAGTCTCACCTGGAATCCTTCTCTGAGGTTTTGTTCAGACGTAGCAAAAGGGTCACCTCAGAGGCACCTCAGAGGGACAGTATGTGGCCCTCATGTTCCCAGACTTTCTCCAATCCAACTTTTCTCACAAAGAACGTTTATGAGATGGGGGACGGCAGACTGGTGTGTGAACAGGCCTCTCAGATGCCTCAGAGATGCTTTTTTGCCATGGTTTCTCACAGTCTTAGTTATATTTTGTATAAGGCATTCATGCTCAGCCTGCTGTTCTTGACAGGGAAATTCACATTAGAAGCAGGAATGATCCCTCAATCCTAATTCCTAGCAGCTGGTGCTTCTTCTCATGCCATTATGCCCTGAGGCCTGCTCCTTAATAGCCACAGTGTTTCTGAGCTTGACACATTCAACGCCTGGAGGAAAGAAGCAAACAGAGGAGATATTACTGATGACATTCCCTCCAAGTTACAGATGTATCTTCAGGCTCGAGTTGGTGGCAACCTTGAAAGGGCCATCTGCACTTTGCATGAACTGCACGCAATGTTCCCCCACCCCTTTTTTCTTACCTGGGCACGGTTTGTGCAAACAGCGTTTTGTACGGTTCTAATAAATTGCTCCTGAAAAGCTTCTTTCATGTGATTCATCAGATTGCCAGAGTTACTCTAGAAGAGGGGGTTTGCGTGAATGAGGCTTTTCAGAAGCATATGTGGGTTATGGGCGACTGTGTTTACTGAATCACTGGAAAGCTTTTCTTGATATGGAGTATGTGGAGGTGGAGGGCAGAATTTGGGGGTGCCCAAGTCTGTCCTTTCCCTATGCATTTTCAAGGAAGGAGCCTTAGGAGATATGAAGATGAGAAGAGAATATATATGGAAAGCACCAATCTTGTTATAAGAGTAAATATCTGAGGCTCAGTGTTAAGAGGCCATGTCACAAGGGTTCTCTTAGCTGAGTCTTCTTTTTGCAGATGTTTCGTCACCAGCCTAGACAGTCCCAATCTTGCTGCTATTTAGTCTGGTGGTAAAACATCTGCAGAAAGAAGACCGAGGTTAGAGAACTCCTAAAATGCAAGTACTATCTTTCAGTAAATCTCAAGGACAAGTTCTATTGATTCTCGCTCAGACAGAACTGTGAATGGCAATGCTTTCTTCTAGTGCAGAGACCAAACCATTTGAGGCACGGAGCAGATTCAGCAGCAAGGCACTGTGTCCCAGGGACCCAGCTACACCTAAGTTTAATTGCATATTTAATCCACCTAGGCTGTGTCCCCAAAAGACTTATTTGCCTCTCTAGTTTCCCTCTACTGTCACTCTATTTAAGCAGACTTTAAAAGTGCCATGCAATTCTGGAATAAGCGTCTGCACGAGGCTCAGCAAAACGCGTGTTTAAAACGCACCTTCCGTCCCCATGGAAGGGTGTTGAGTCCAGAAGTTGCTATCAATATTGCGCATAACCAATTCTCCTCAGAACTTTCCTTTTCCCTTTTCTTGAGATGGATTTCCTCCTCACCACCACAGACGTGTGACTGGTCTAGTGAGAAGTCCACACTGCTGCAGATCTTGCCACAAGTTGAGAAGAACTGTTTAGTGCAATTCCAGTAATCCAGTCTCTGCTTTCACAATGCAAAACGCAAACCATCTCTTTGGATAAACTTAAACCATTGGTTTGAGCATGCAGATCTTGGGAGAATCCGGCAGTAAGTGTGGCTGATAGGAGTGTGCGTGAATGCAATTTTCGGGATTCAATTGGATTTGAATACATTCTAATCTATTTCTGTGAATTTTCAATTTGAATTTGCAAATGCGTACGCATCCATACGGGCCCCATTTTCGTCCTTACAGATCTGTACAAATGCATACGGGTGCGGGAAAGACGCATCGTGTGCATATCCATACACATACGAATGTCTGAATAATTCACACAAATAGATTCAAAAATTCAAATTAAATTTGAATTTATAGACATTTGATTCAAATGCGAATGTCCAAATTTGAACAAAGCTGATCAAATTTTGAATGTTTCAAATGTTCGCGCGCATCCCTAGTAGCTGCTATGGGTTTCGGACAACAGCTGGATTTTCACCTTGTCCCAGTGGTTCTTAAACCGGGGTACTCAAGATACCCGCTTAACATTTCCCAGCATTCCTTGCGAGCTCCTGTGGGTCTGGCACAGAACGCAGGGATTGAATGCTAAGGGGAGTTGTTTGGAGACACTTGAAGGCCCTGTTTGAAAACCACTTCGCCGTCTGAGGGGAATCCTGTACGAGAAGGGTTGCTTGTGGTAGCTGCAGGAATATATTAGGCTCTAGGCCATTTCTGCACTTACCTTGCTGGCCCACTCTAATCGGACAGGGCCACGCTGGAGCAGTTGCAGTCTTCCGGGAGAGACCCCTTGGCAGCTCCAAAGATCACACCATCTTTAGTAGTCTCAGCTTCCGGGTTCTCCTATGGCCAAAGTTCCTAGGCTCAGAAGGCTCACTTCAGCAGCACAATTCTGTGCACCGATGTAATGAATCCCCTGCTAACCCAGTTTGGTCTCGTGGTTAGTGTGACAGACTCACATCATGCAGACATGGGGTTTGATTCTGCAGTCCTCCATGAAGCCAGCTGGGTGACCTTGAGCTAGTCACAGCTCTCTTTCTGAGCTCTCACAGCCCCACCTACCTCACAGAGTGTCTGTTGTGGGGAGAACAGAAGGTTTGTCAGATGCTTTGAGTCACCCTTAAATGGGTGAGGAAAGTATTGTAGAAAAGCCATCTCTCCTCCTCCTCCTCCTCCTCCTCCATGGAGGCAAGCAGAACCTCTATACACATCTGGTCTCACACTTCCTAGGTCAGTGATGGCGAACCTTTTGAGCTTGGTGTGTCAAAATTTGCAAGAAAACCTAGCTTAACTTGGGTGCTGTGTCACATCTAGAAATATCCATAATTTTGTGATATTTGTAGCTCTAGTAAAAAAGTTATATTTTTGATATATGTATTTTATTAAAAGCAAAAACAATTCTTTACATTAGTGACTTGTGTTGCTGAATTTTGTTTGCTAAATCTTCAATTGAAAGTTGGCATTTTGTACACTTCAGGAACAAGCAAGCACTACATGCCCAGGTGCCAGGGTGACCAGGTGTGCCACCCAAAAGGGCTTGGCATGTCACCTGTGACACGCGTGCCATAGGTTGGCCATCACTGTCCTGGACCATCAGTAGACATGTAAAAACAAGCGGGGCACACATGATGTCTTGGAAAAGCAAAGAGAGAAGAATCAGGGTTTAAGGAGGAGTAAATGAGCGCGAGAAAAAAACGGTGATTTAAAGAGAAGAAAAACTGGAAAACTAAATAAGCAGAGAGGATAGCTGTAGAAGGGGGACATTTCTTGTATCTGAGCTCTCACTATGTTTCCCTCCCCCTCCTGCTGAAAAGCACTTGAAGATATCCTTTCCACCACCACTAATTTCCTCTTAATTGCTTGGCTTTTGTGTACTCTAGATTTGAACTGAAGCACTGAGATATTTCCACCGGACTGTGGGCACCAACTGCTGGCATTCCTGGGTGACCACTAGGCTTTTGTGATCCTGAACCCCCCACCCCCCTACCCCTTCATCCTTCTTCCCCTAGGATTCTCCATGGCTCTGTGTAGCTGAAATTACGGCACCACGTGATTTTCACCCCATCCCCAATGTAGTCTAGGGATGTGCACAGATGTATTTTTGACATTTGAATCCGAGTAGATTTGAATGTCATAAAATACGATACAGATCTACACATTTGAACCATTTGAAAATCTATGCGTGTTTTTGCACTGTCAAAAGTACCCATTTTTGCACCCATTTAGGACCCTTTTGGGTGTGAGCTGGATGACCCCCCATTTCCATTACGGCACCCATTTGGGACCCGATTGTTTCCATTGCCATTGGGGAAATCCGGATCTAATGGGTACATTTTGGCCTTTAATCCGGATTTTCTGTAGACCCCATTAAAGGGGTCTACAATGGGGTCTTCTTCCAGAAAATCCAGATTAAAGGGAGCCTGTTTCCATTGGAAACAGGCAATGGGGTCCAAAGGAGGCTAGGGGGAGGGGATGCACCTTTGGGACACCCCCCCCACCAACATTGGCTTCGAAGTCACTTCGAAGCTGACTTCACATTCACTTCGAAGTGACTTCGAAATCACTTTGAAGTTGCTTCGAAGACTGCCCCCCCCCCCCGCCCCCCAAAACACCTGGGTTAATGGAGCGACCCCTTGTGGGTCGATCCGGATTCCCCAGATGGGTGCAAAGCTGTTTCCACAGCAGGGGTGTTCGCAGAGGATCACGGATTCCATCCTGTCTCTCCCCAGGAGTAGGTAATGGCAAAGCATTTTGAATCTTTGCCAAGAAAACTGCCCATGGAGTCAACCAGGAGTTGCCGACAACTTGGTCATACCCAGCACCAAAGCCTTTCTTAAAAAGAGTAGCCATGATCTGTTTTCTCTATCTCACTGACTTCTGCCCAAACAGTTTAAGAGCATACAAGGATGTCAATGGAACGCCATAGGGTTTTCCATGTGCTTTCTTTCTAGTGAGGCTTTTTTAAAGAAAGAAGTTAATAAATCCTGACCTCACTAAGGAGGGAAAACAAATATCAGTATATCGCATGCAAGAAAATCTCCCCTTTAGTCAGGGAAAAGACTGCAGTGGGAAATGTTATTTCACCCAGAGAACTGATAAGAGGCGAGTAGTTACTGCAAATCATAATCCTTTCTTAAAGGCCCAATCCACTCAGGTGAGTAAACTGTGGACACCCAATTAGCAGCTCTGCCATTAGTTGGTCTTCTCCTTTCCTTTATGTTCAGCCCTGCAATCAGTTTCCTCTTTAAAACTACTGCCAGTTATCTTGAGTGAATCTTCCTTTAAAATGATAAAAGGCCAGTAGTTCGTTGACCGAGAATTGACCCACAGCTTATTAGATTTATTGGCATTTGTTTACAGCCATAGGCTGCTATGCTCATTTTTTTTAAAAAAGGGCAGGAGAAAAACATTAATTTCCAAATTTGCACTGAGTTATAATTAGATATAACTATTAACCTTTCCAAGCCCACCTTCAACACTGATATAAATGTATTTGCCAGTCAGTTAACTATTAGGGGGCTCTGAAGGGTTTAATGTGGACTTGAAATGTTTAATCCAGAAACGTTACAAATAGTTTCCTAGCAAAGGAAGGGCAGTTTGGTCTTGCGCTTGCAGTATCAGGCTGTTATTCTGAAAGCCTCCCGATTCGATTCTGCACTTCTCGGTGAAGCCAGCTGGGTGACCTTGGGCTAGCCCCAGCTCTCTTCCTAAGACGTTTTCGCACGGGGCTGAACGGAACGCGAAAAAGACAGCTGCGGACACGTCATCCGCATTGCCCGAGCGCGGCTTGCGCTCCGACGTGTCCGCAGCTGTCTTTCTCGCGTTCGAAATGTAGAGCACTTTAAAGTGCTCTACATGCGTTCCAACGCGGACGAGCCGCCCGCAGGCGTTCGGGAGGAGAAGCGTTCGCGCCTGCTTCTGTCTCCCGAACAGCTGCGGGCTCGCCTCCGACGCCGGCGCGGCTTCGACAATCAGCTGTTTGACAATCAGCTGATTGTCGATCTGCCTCCGCGGCTGTCTCCGCGCCCCTGGCCGGCATTTGCCGGCTAAGACAGCTCCCGGCGCTTTGAGCATTCGCACACAGACGCTCCGGAACGCGTTTACACGCGTTCTGGCGCGTCTGTGTGTGAACGGGGAAAGCGCCCGGAGCTGTCTTAAGCTTTCCGCCTGAACGCGTTCCGTTTGGAACGCGTTGCAGTGCGGAAATGCCTCTAGTCTCCTACAGCTCTACATTTTATAACTTCTGTTATTTTATAACACAAGCATAACTCTTAGATTCTTGATATAGTCTTACATGCATTTGAAGCCTACTGTAGCCTGCACTAGAATGTGGACAACAGACTTCCGTTCCAGGATATGTTCCAGAATAAAGCCAAGTGCAAACAGGCCCGTATCTCAAGAAAGGATTATAACAGAAGTAAAGAAAGTTCAGAGGACAACTAAGGCTCTTTCTGTGATCTGAACCAGTGGGTCTTCACTAATGAGGCTCTCTGGTTCAGACCATGGCATGACACAGAGTATTGAGGTTATATTAAATTTTGTGTTGGGTTGTTTTTTGTCTTTTGCTTGGGTTGGTGTGTGTGTTTTTGTTTTTTACTTTGTATTCCTGATCCAACTTTGTTGGGGATTGTGGATTGGATATTTCTGGGCCATGGGTCTGACCCAGTGTGGCATTTCTTATACTCCTGAAAGCAAAATCTGCATCAAATCCCCTATTCAACCCTGATGGTGGCAGAAGGGGGTCTGCCTTTGAAGTCCAGCTGCTGGGGGACGATAAGCAAAGCAAGCTGTTTCCTCATGCCGTCCTCATGCAGCTCGTTGGCCACTGTGAGAGTGGGCTGTGGACTAGGTGGGCCACGGGTCTTGTGGCATCTTCCTGGGCATTCGGACCATGGATAAGTTTTATGAGACAGAGAGAACAGACACACCTCGATCCACATTCTCTGTACCGTTGGTTTTATAGGCCTGTTTGTTCCAGCTGGTGTCCGCACGATGGGAGAGGTTGGCAGCGTTGTGCTCGGTTACGCAAATCCGGCCTGTAACCCTATCACCGGCTTTCTGCAGGGCAAGGGAAGCCTCGCCTAGAGCCCAGCGATCCACCCCCTCTTTTAGGCAAACAGGCTCTGGTGTCTTTGAGCCCAACTACATCTCAGTTTTAATCCAACTTCAACCCAGCTTTGGAGTGAACGGGCACATCAGCCAAGTGACAAGTCGTTTCGCCTGGCATCATCTGCTTCAGAAAATCCACCTTTGGGTTAGACAATGTGGAAAGAAAGGGGCTATTCACTGTGCCGGTGTGTTCTCTGGCTTGGGAGGTGGACCAAAGCTAGGCTTGCATAGGATCTCTCTCCCTTATCCTCTTATTCCCCCCCCCTCAAAAAAAAAGTTAGGATCCTTCGGTGGCCGTGGGGCCACTGCTCCCCCTCTGCCTTATTTACCTCTCAGGGTTGCCAGGGAGCATAAAAGGGGAGCAAAAGTGAGAGACCATCACCTTGGCTGCGGTCACACCTAAGGTTTAATCCAGCTTCGGTCCACCTTCAGAGCGAGGGGACCCATCAGCAAAGCGATCAGTAAATTTCCTTCCCCATTATCTATCCCAAAGGTGGATAGTCTTTTCCGAGTGATTTAACACTGCTTGGGCTGATGTCTTCTCCCACTCTGAAAGTGGACTGAAGCCGGATTGAACCGCAGCCCTTGTTCCACCTTCAGCTGCTCCGCGGAAAGAGACGGAAACCGACCGTAAGGTTTCCGCGCGGAGAGCCCCTGCCGCCTCCCCAGGCCTCCGAGGGACCCGTCGGCGTCGCCCCTTCCCTCGGGGCGCCACGCCGCTCACTCGCCGGCCGCCGCTCTGCCGCTCACAGACCGGAGCCGGGTGGGCGCGCGCCGTGACGCGCCCCGCCGTTCCAGAACGCGGACGGACGGACGGACGGACGGCCGGCCGACCGACCGAGGCTGCCCGGCCGGCGAGCCGTCGCGCTGCCCGCGCCCCTTCGGCCGCCGTCACGAGCCCCAGGGAGCCCGGCCCCGAGGCAGCCCGGAGCGCTACGCCGTCCTTGGCCGCGGCTGCCGGCGCGCAGACGATGCCGCCGTCGAGGCGGGGCGGGGGAAAGGCGCCCGGGCCTCCCCCGCCGCCGCCGCCGCCGCCGCCGCCCGCCCTCCTCGTCGCCTGAGTCCGCCTCGACGCGCGAAGCTCCCCCCATCGGGCGGCTGAGGCAGCAGGCCGGGGCCGCCGGGTTGCCAGTCGCTCGCCGCTCGCGCCGACCGCTCTCGCCGCGCGCCATGCGGCTCTTCGGCGCTTGGCTCCTCGTGGCGGCGCTGCTGCCCGCGCGGCCGGCCGGGCGCCCTCGCGCCGTCTACACCAACCACTGGGCCGTGCGGGTCTCGGGGGGCCCCGACGAGGCGGCTCGCTTGGCCGCCGCCTACGGCTACCTCAACCTCGGGCAGGTGAGAGGCGGGGGCGGCGCGCCCCTCCCGCGCCTGCACGGCGCTCCTTCGCCCGTCCCCGCGAGGGAAGGAAGGAAGTTTCCTCGGGCTTCCCCGCGGCCCTTTCATGCCCCCGCCGTCCCGTCCCGTCCCGTCCCGCCGGGCGCGCGCGGCGGCGGCGAGGGCTGCAGCTCCGGGGACCGTCCGACCTCCGGCGGGGCGCCCCGGGAGCGTTTCACGCGCCGCGCCGCGCTTCCCGGGCGAAGGCGCTTCGGGGCGGCGCGGGGCTCCCTCGAAAGGGCTCCGGTTCTTGGCGCGGCTCGCGGCCCGAGGGGGCTTCGCTTTCGCCGGCGGCGAGAGCCGCGTGTGCCGGGAGAGCGGAGAGCCGGGCGCCTTCCAGACGGGATCTTCTCGCGCTCGCTGCGCCCGGATCTGGAGGTCCCGAAGCGGCGAGGTCTGCGGGCCCCTGGGGAGAAGCGAGCCCTTAAGAGCGCCGGCCGCTGCCCCGGAGCTCGCAGTGCCCCGTCGCCTATTGCACACGGCCAGGAGCCCCCGGTGCCTCTTGCTCGGGCTGCGCGCGTATTAGGCACGTGTTTAAAACGGAGCGGCGTGCGCCCTGCGCCGGGGCATGTTGGCGCGTCCCTTGGTCCCGCTCTCAGGCGCGGGGTCTTTGCCGGACATCGCGCTCCCCGCTACGGGTTCTGTGTTCGTGGCGGACGTCGTGCGGCTCTTCCGCCGTGGCGATCGGGGCAAAACTCTCGGAATCGTTGCGTGTGCAAAATGGACACAGAAACCCTCGATGTGCGCAATCGGAACACCGGTAGGGAAGCTTGTGGCAGCCGGGAGAAGCGTAGAACATGCGTCCGTAGAAGGGTGATCTAAGAACAAAACAACCCATGGAGGTTTTGGGGACCTTTGGGGGAAGTCAGAGGAGAAGAATTGGAAGCTTTTCGGCTTGTGGCTCTTGCCAGAAGGACAGGCAGGTCGGAAAAACAAAGCCAGCCAAAAGGGGCTCTAAAAGTATTGCTTCCAGCCGCAGCTCCTTATCCCTAATGTGCTCCCCTTTATACCGCCTTCCTGTGCAAGCTGTTGGATGGGGGTTGTTTCTCCCTGGATGGTAACTGGTGTCTGAAATCCTTTTGTGGGTCACGGTGTTACCAGTCAAACCTGATGCTGCAGAAGCCTTGCACTGAAGTTACCTGTTGAGTAAGAGGTTTAGAAATGCAGGCGGTTTCTTTCTATCCTTTATGCTCACTTGTGGTTTGATTGGTATTTATGGATCCCGGGGCTCTGACATAACTGTGTAGTTGTTCTTGTTGGGCGACACTGACTCACGGCCGACTCCTGGTTGACTTCGTGGGCACCTCCAAGGACACCTCCATGCACTTTTCTTGGTGGCGGCAGAGGGGAAGAGTTGGCTTTTCTACCCTGCTTTTCTCACCCGTTTAAGGGGACTCAAGGCGGCTGACAAACCTTCTGTTCTTCTCCCCACAACAGACACCCTATGAGGTGGGTGGGGCTGTGAGAGCTCAGAAGAGCACTGTGACTCACCCGAGGTCACCCAGCTGGCTTCATGGGGTAGGACAGAAGGAAACCCAGTATTCCCAGATAAGAGTCCAGCTCCCTAATCACTAAATCAAACTGGTCTGCCATTGCCTTCTCCTGGAGAGAGGCCGAGGATTGAACCGGCAACCCTCTGCTTCCCAGGCTGTTCATACTACCGCTGAGCCATTAGCCCCTCACAGAACACATGTGCACCCCTTTCTTCCTCCTTAATCTGTGGTTTGTCTCCTCTGTCATCTCCACCTTAAATCCTTCATTGCCTTTAAATCTACAATTCTCCTAAGCTGCCTTTACGTGCTCATAACCTTTCTTAGGGTGTTTTCCCACTGTCACTAGAAGTACCCATTAAGTACCCATTAATGGGTACAAAAATGCCATCACGTACCCATTAATGGGTACTTAATGGGTACTTTTAGTGACAGTGGAAAAACGCCCTTAAATTCCCAGCATTTTTATCTCTCCTTTACCCACCCATTAATTTTCAGTGTTGCTTCAACTTTTGCTTAATGATCCAATCCAACCAGTTGTAGATGAGCTGTGAAAAGCAGATGGACCCAGAAGGTAATTAGTTAGCTTAAATCATCACAAAAAAATGTCTGAGGTGGATTCCTAGTGGAACTGCCCAGTAGAAATGAATCAATATTTAATTTTTGCTCAGCAGTATGGGCCCTTATCAATTTAATATCATTTATAAAGCTGTTTGTATGCGTGTTCTGTGATGGCTGTATTTGAGATAAATTGTGTGGCTTTTTTAGTGAAGATGGGCTTGGGGTGGGGTGAGGTGAACCTCTTTGGTGGCTACGCAGCTGCTGCTTTGAATGGCAATAATTGTCAGGGGCTTTTACCGCTGCTGAAATTTCAGTACTTTTCCAGTTTTTAATAACTCTGTGAATTACTGGGGGATTTTGTTTATTTTTAGTTGCTTAATTCTATCGATCATTTGGCACAGGTAGCAGTAAAATGAGACTGGTTGACCTTGAAAGACATACCAAATTGAGCTTCTTGATTGATTTCATGAAAATCAAGAAGAGGGTTAAATATCAAGTCGAAACAGAAGTCAGATAAGGAGCTGAGAAATATGAGGAAATACTGTAGAAGGCAAATGAGATTTTCGTGCCCTCCCCACCTAGCAAGAATTTGGGTGTTGTGGTCCAACTATCTGGGGCATGCTGCTGGTGGTGGATGCAACCAAGTCATGGATGACTCCTAGCTGACTGCATGGCCACCTCCAGGGACACCATTATGTAGGGGTTTTTTTTTGGGGGGGGAAGAGCCTGGGGATTGATCTGGTGACCCTTTACTTTGTAGCAGTTTGCTCTACTACTAAGTTAAAGCCAGTCGCACCACACCATGGTCACTGACCTCTATGCAGTTTTCTTGTCAGAGGTACAGAAATGGTTTACCATTACCTAGTTCATAGGGCAAGCTAAGGATCAAACTGGCAACCTTCTCCTTTCCAGGGCAGTTTGTTCTGCCACTGAGATACAACCACCCCCAGGTTCCATGGGCTTATCTAAGCAGTATTCTTGGCAGTGACACAGGAGTGGTTTGATATTGTTCACTTCCAATGGGATGCTGAGAATTGAACAGGCAACCTTGTACTTTCCAGGCACTTTGCACTACCACTAAGCTACAGCCATCCCTTGTCTGGTGCTAGAGAAATCTGTTTAGTTAAAACGTAAGAACATAAGAGAGCCCTGTTGGGTTGGGCTACAACCCATCTAGTGCAGCATCCTGTCCCACACAGTGACCCACCAGTTGTTTATGGGCATCCCAAGCAGGAAAGGGCAAACCTTAACATGCTCTCAAAACCCAGCAAATGGCCTCTAGCGGTCTTCTGCCTGTCTCCCCAGCCATCCATTCGAGTAGCCATGGATATATCTATCATCCATGAATTTCTCTAACCCTCTCTTAAAGTTGTCTAGGCTGGTTGCTGTGACCACCTCTTCTGGGAGCAAATTCCATAGAGCGGTGACCCTCTGCGTGAAGAAATACTTCCCCTTGTCTGATCTGATTCTCTTACCCATCAGCTTCATAGAGGGCCGCTGGTTCTAGTTTATTACGCTTGTGTTTTGTCTTTCTAAGAACTCAGTAAAGCAAATGTTATTCTCCTTCCCTTCATTCTATCCTCACATGATCTCATAAAATATAGACAGCGTGGAGTTGCATCTACTGTTGGCAAAGTTGTATAGAAGTATAGAATCTTTGGTACATTGGCAGAGATTCAGTAGGAAAGAAACTTTTTCTCTGGAGGCTGATTAAAATGCAAGGAGCAACTGCTTGTTATCTGAGCTGGGTCATAGGCAACTCATTAGGACTGAAGAATGGAAGTCTGGGACCAGGTAATTGACCACATCATGGACAATGGCCTGATGAGGGAGAACTAGAGACCTGGGCAGGGCCTTAGAATGTGTTGGAAGATGAAAGTAGGATGAAACTTGAGGCCAAAGTGCCAGAAGTGTTGAGGAGATGTAGAGCAGAGGTAGATCCTTTGGACATTGGGGCAGGAGAGCAAAGCTTGGCAGTTTAAATACCACAGGGCAGGTCACGAGGAACAAGGGCAAAATCCATATACATGCTAGGAGATCCAAAACAATAAGTTGGCCTAGCCTAGAGCAAAGGAGAAATCAGAGCAGGGATTTGCATGAACGAAAATCACATCTTCGGTTCACCATCTTAATCGAACACCCATTTGTTTTGTTTTGTTCAATGGCAGACTGGTTGATTGAACAAATGATTGCTTATGTTTGTTTCTGAACTTGTTTGAAGGAAAAAAAATACAGTTTCCCCCCATTGATAAAAGCCCTTTTCAATGGAAAAAAGCACAGCAAGTACAAACTATTTGATTGATTTGTTCATGTTTATGGGCGGCAAGCTGCTGCTCTTGGAATTTCCTAAATCTTTTTCTGTACTCTTCAGAGACAAAGAATTAAGAGCAGGGGCGAGGGGGAGGTTATGTCACCTTATTGCTTTCTTTGCAGGAGAACGGCTGCTCTTTTTCACAGGTAAGATAGGTGAGCAGTCTGGCTGTATGAGAAGGCTGTGCCGTGAAGCCTACTTGACTTTTAAATTTCAGCCTTGTTTTCATTATAAACAAGCTGACAAGCTGTTGCAGAAGGCAGGAGATGCCAGAGTTATCTTGTAACTCTGTCAATTACTCTTGAATAAAATCTGTTGAAGTTGCAGAAGATACATATTTTAAGGAACAAAAACTGGGGCTCAGAGAGAAAGCTCAGTTCACAAGTTTTTTCTGGGCAGCCAATGAGCTGTCATGGAAGAGAACCTAGAACAAGAAGCTGCTGTGAGCAAAAAGCTGGCCTGGCCGTGAGTCAGATACTTACTCTTCCATAGAGGTTCCGTGGTGGCTTAGATCTGGGAACCATTTATACTTACCTGTTTTTTGCACCATTTTGGGAACTCAGGCATCATTCTCTCTTTCATAGTGCCACTTGGGTGTTGGGATCTCTTCAGTGGCTTAGTTATCCGAACAACAACACATGGCTAGATATTGCCACCATAACATTGGTCCATAAGTAGGGTTTTTTTCTGATTGATTTGACTACCCCCAAACTAGAAGTGCCCAGCGATGAAGAAGTAAGTGTAAACCTCTGGAACACTCTGGAATAAGTTTAAAGCTGCAAGTAGCGACAAGTCACTTAGTCTGGAACAGGGAGGGAAGAGCTGATGGGAACAGAATTAGGATATAGCATGAGCTACTAGTTTGTGATAGACGAGAAGATGGCTTGGAGGAGTTGTTTCATTGTCTTTTTGCACCAAGAAAATTCCAATAAAAAAGTAAATAAATATCCCAAAGAGCCGCTGTTGGGAGCTTCCCTTTTTCTTATCACCGTGTAGCTTAAACCTTCCAGGGAACTATTTCTGCAGAGATCACATGCTTGTACTTCCTCTTTCTCCCTGGGAAACCATGGAAATGCTTTCCTATTCTTTCTCTCTGCTTCACGGGGAGAGCAGTTAGAACGTTCTGCCTTTCCTATCTGGATGCATTTTTCAATAGTTAATCAAGAGAGCGATGCCCACGTGTCACTTGCTGCAATTAAATCTACACCCTGCTAATTGGAGTGAGGATTCCTTGCTGTGCACAATCTGCTTAATGCTAAATAGTTCAGTTGGGACTGACGCCCCACCAGACAAATACTCCAGTGGTGGTGAAGGTTTGCAAGTCTTGGGTATGGAGAGAGAGATTTCGTTCTGGCGATTTTTACTAATCTGTAAAACACAGTTGAGAAGAAAAGGGCAATGGGTGACTTGGTTGTAGATGCTGAATTGCATTAGCCTTTTCCAATCTGGTGCCTTCTAAATGTATTATATTAGCTGTGCTCACTGGAGCTGCCAGGCTGTGGGTTAGATCCTTGCTTTGGTTAATGCAAGGGACTGGTGGCAGCCATGCACTTTGGTCTTTCTGTTGTCAGAGAGGCTTGTGGGCCTCATTTTTGCTGCTCCAACAGCATGTCTCTTGATAATAAGATAATAAGTGCTGGTGGTCAATCCAGAATGAAAGCCCTTTTGTCATGTAAAGGCCTGTTCTGCACTTGGCCTTATTCTGGAATATATCTCAGGACAGCCATCTGGTAGCCACAAGCTAATGCAGACTATGACAGACCCCACCAGGGGCCTTCCATAGTCTGCACTAGCATGCAGATAGCAGGTCCCTATTCCAGAATAAGGCCAAGTGCAGAAAGGCCCAAACAACTTGCATGTCTAAGAAGGGTGCACAAAAGTCATAGGGCCTTTCTATACATAGGGCCTTTGATACAGAACAGCTCTTCTGGATCATGCAGGCCATTGTATAGCTAGGTTGCTGTCTGTACGACAGTGGTGTGTTCCTGACTAACTTCTGCCCCAGCTCTGAAGCCTATCTGTGCTCTGATGTACAGGGATGAAGGTTCCAGACCTAAGAGTCTCTGGGCGACCCATTTTGGCAGTCCATTTCAGGGCCTCTGGGGGACTCAGTTTGCAAGCCGAATCATGACGAAATGCAAGCAATCCCTGCTGAGCCTGCTTCATAATTTATATTCAGTAGGCACTGGAGTGCCTTAGTGAGGGACCTGACCATAGGAATCTCCTCTAGGTCCAGGAGTTCCTGTCTGTGTGCCAGTCTCCCTCCTACCGTCTCTGACCCAAGCCACGTGCCCCAGCTCCCACATGCTTCTCCGCTACGACTTCCCGTAAGCTCAGCGGGTCTGTGATGCACAATGCCCTTGGTCCAATTTTACTAAATAGTGATGAATGGTCCCTTCAGCATCTGGCAGCTAACACTTTGCTGGATGGAATTGGCAGGCCGTATTTCCATGGAAACCGTGCAATCTGTACCGTTTATGTAGTAACAGTGGCAGAGAACACTTCCTCATTGTTTGGGGCTGGCTTGCCGCAGATTTCAGCACACTGGGGCGGGTGGTGCCAATCTGCAACTATGAGACATCACAGCCTGAGCATGCGAATGGGGGTGGGGGGACTGTGATACTATTTGCACTAGAGGGAAACTGTAAAAGGCACATTGATTGACATTCAACCCAGGCCGTGTCTTCACGGCAACCTTATCTCGGATTCAAAACATTTTCAATCCTCGGACTCCGCACGGCAGTTTGGCTTAACACACTTTCTCCGTGTTAAACCACCCCAAAGCGTGGTGAGTCTCAATCCTGATTTCAACAGGTCTCACTCCGGATCGTGTGCTTGAAACATTTTACATTTTTTACTTTGGGGACCCTACCGTGTTAAGGGGTGAGAATCCATGTTTAGGGTTTCCCTCCCCCAATAGCTTGCTTCCAAAGATAGTGATTTCATTGAAAAAAATCCACCCTCAAAACAGCCACTATAAAAATCCAGTCCTTAAAGCTACACTGTAGCGATCTAGCCACTTCACACCTTAATAACAATGTTGCAGGTTTGCGCAATTCTAGCTCTTTGAAAGTTCTGACCTTTAAAAAAGGGAAAGGAAAGGAAAGCCCTGGAGGTTCTGTTTTAAAGGCTGTGGCTGTGAAGGGGGTTTGAGTTGCTGCTGCTGCTGCTGCTGTGTGCCCTGGGAAATGGGGAGAGGAGGGGAAAGAATTGCTGGCTGCCGGTGCCTGTTTTTCATCCATCCAGGCAAGCGGCAGCCACCCAGCCACCCAGCTAGGCTCCGTGAAGGGGTCAGTTATGGGTGGCACATCCATGCCAGGAGGAAGAGGGCAGGGCAGCCCTGCAAAGCAGCTTTTAAAAAGTAGCCACTTGAGTCCCCCCTTGAGTCACGTACGCCATGTACGATCCTCAGAATCCGGATCGAACGCGATTAAGTTAAAAGTAATGGGAACAGGCAAATTCGCGTTTGCATCCGGTTCTATTATTTTGGTTTAGGGAAAGCGAAATAAGCTTGCTGTGGGGATTCGCCCCCAGTGTCTTTTGCCTGGGATGTTTTGCTCCTTTTGCAACTCACCACTGACATTTCTGACTGCTTCTGTTGCAGATGCCATCACACTTTTAGCTGGAAAACCCTGAATGTGCACGTGTGTGCGTGTTTGATAGCTCTGTGTGTGATGAGAGTGGAGTCTCTGACCAGCGGAGCTCCAGCTGTTGGGATGGATCTTACTTTGTCCCTTGAGAGGCCATCATAAAGGGGACAAAATCTAAAGCAAGGGTGTACAACCTGTGGCCTGCGGGCCACATACAGCCCAGGATGTGGCCCAACACAAAACAGTAGATTTAAACATTATGCAATTATGCACAGACCTTTTTTTTTTGCTCATCAGTTTTCATTAGTGTTTGAGTATTTAATGTGCACCCCAAAGACAACTGTTCTTCTCCCAGAGTGGCCCAGAGAAGCCAAAAGGATGGACACCCAATGCTTCTGCTTTGCTGCTCTCATCATTCTTGATGACCAGGCGACTTGGCTGGCATGATGAAAATTAGAATTCAGTAACACCTGGAGGACAACAGGTTCATATTTTCCAATTATTTTATTTGTAGCTGCAGCAGATATTGTAAATAGCTCAGTGATGAATACAGTTCCTAGCATCTGCAGTATGTTTATTATATGTAATGCATGTGTTTGAATTTTCTTCTTCTTTTGTTTTGAAAGGGTATAACTGGGGGAAAACTTCCTTGGGCTAGTACGGTCACTTGAAATAAGTGCATCTAATGGGAAGTGGACCCCTTTCACCTGACCTTTGCTCCTTTGTTTTTCAAAATAACTCCATTGCATCAAGTCTTTGTTCACTGGGTGGGTTCTAGTGTGTTCTCTGATAATAGCTGCTTTAATATCAAGTGCCTGATGACTAGCCACAAGTATTTAAAGGTTGATACATTTCATATGGACAGAGTCTGGCAGTCTTGATGGCTTAAACTGAATTGAAAACTTCATTTAGTGAGCCAGTCTGGTTTTGTGGTTAGAGTGTTAGATTCTCGACTGGAGGTCTCCTGGTTCAATCCCGTTCTCTTCCATTCTTATTATTAGTAATTTCCAAATCCTAAGGAAAGTCCCTTTCACATTACCATCTTCCTTTTCCCTGATGTTCTCTTCCAGAAATTCGTTTGCAGCTAAATCTCATACCTTTGTGATCTTCCAGTCTTCTGTGACTACCAGTTGTGTTGCTATAACAATAAATGATGAACAAGAAAGCATTTGTTTTTGTCTAACGCTCTTATTTTCTAAATGGTAGCTCACAAGCAAACACAGTTTAGGGTCTAATCCAATGGCTTATTTCAATATTTCGCTGGATTCTTTTAGTATTGCTACCTAAAACCTTTTTACCGGAGGGGCAACCCCACCACAGGTGAAAGTATGTACCCTGTAATTCTTGAAATGAAGCTGGAATAATTCCTTCGGTGTACTCTCCTGGATTGGCAAGAAGTCTTCTTAGGAATATTTCATTTGTTGCCAGACTGGGAGGAGTTGGCTCAAGAAATCCATACTTGAAGTAAACTGTATTTCCATGGATGATAGCTTTAGGCTTTGTGTTTTGTTTGTATCCCCCCCCTTTTTATTTTCTTGGCAAAGAATTCCATTTCCTCCTTTGCCCCCAACAGCTGCTTATTTTCTATGGCTGTTTTGTCAGTGGTGCATTTCAAATCCTGCATTTGGATTTTACAAATGACAAACACCCAGGGTCCATGTAGCTCTTTGCGGGTGGTAGGGAATATGAGTGCTTCTTTCACTTTGCTTGTTTATGAATTTAATTTATACGAAAAATGAAGGCCCCAGGGGTTGCAGATTAGTGCTAGATTTAGAGTTTAGAGCTAAATGAACATAATAAAGACTAGAAAACATAAACTCTTTAACAGCAGGAAGGGGAATAAAACAGCACAAATAAATCGCTAACCAGCATGTGGATTAGAGACAGCTGCTGAAGAGAAAGCATATTTGATTGTAAAAATCTGACAACTATAGTCATATTGGGCACCCTTGTCAGTTCAAATATTTGTGTCTTAATACAACAATAAGAACAAAAGGAGATACAGTAAGAACACGTCAGTGCGGTTTGAAATGACCGGTATAAATAGATGGCTTGTCAAAATGTTGCAGACTGAAGCGCCTTGTAAGTAGGAAACGAGTTCTGCCAGTCAGGGTTTTGAGCAGGGCGAATGACGACCCATCAGAACTTCTAGCGGCATGGGCGGAAAGGTGGCTGTTAAACCTGTAGGAACACATCTCGATGGCCTAGGTTCATTAGAAACCTCCCGAAGTGCAGGATCAAATCTCAGGGCAGAGTAAACTGGGAGGGACAATGCTCTCAAGGCAACTTTCCATTTTAGGTTTGTGGGTTTCACTTCAATGAGAGGAAGGAATGTGAGACCGTGGCAAGCCCTTCCCGGCTCACAGTGGTGGTTAGTGGATGCCTGGGCCGCAGGCGTGCCATTGTTCCTCAAGGAATCCAAGACAAGTGTGTGGTCCCTTTAATTTATATGGAAGCTGAGGATGACGTGTGGGGAGGGGTGAATGGGTAACCGAGAAATGTGCTTTTTTCATTGAAAACAGGCTCTCATCCACATCAGGAGATCACCCAGTTTGTAGAAAGGAATAGCTCTTTTCCCAGTTGCCAACTCACACTGTCCTGTGTATATGGCCCTTCGCCTTCATTAGAAGGTCACCTAGTTCATGGTTGTTGCTGCTTTTACTGGCAAAGTCAGGATTTGAACCCTTAACAAACATGAAAAATCTCATGCCAGCTAATATCTGTTGCAGATCTAAATCCCACATCGTCTGCATTAGCCAGGTGTTTTTTTTGATCTTTCATATCCTGAAGCACAGATGGCCCTCCAAGAGCCCCTAACTTGGGGTTATCCAAGGGGCAGACCTTCACTGTGAATGATCTACTATCATTCTCTGTCACCAACCAAACTAGCTGGGGATGGAGGACAATGGGTGATAGATGAATGCCTTGTACCACCTCCAGGTTGGAGAGACAGGCAGGGTACCTCTAAAAAACATTTGCAGGAAGTTGAGGGCAGCCACAAGTTTTGCCTTTGTCTCTTGAGATGCCCAGAAGCATTTGGGGGGGCGCTCTGTGAGACACGATGCTGGACTAGATGGACTGTGGCCTGATGCAGCACGGTTTCCCTTAAGTTTTATAGATTAATTAATGGAGGATAGGTAGATGGGATTGGAGGCTGGACCATAGACCTGCCATTCTGTATTGTCTATAACCCGAGGTTTCGTATGCCACGCAACATGAATGTCCAATCTTTGATCCCTGATAAAGAAAATACTGCTACAGCTGTGTTGTTCGTTCATAAAATTGGGAGAGCCTTACAGTGAGGTAACTTAATACAGCCATCAGAAATCATAGACACATTTTGCTTTTCTCAACTCATTTTCTCCACTGGGATTTTGGTCCTACTGTTTCCTATCCTCCACCCTGTGGACTCAATATAGACATTGGTTTTCTCCTTATTTATAGTCTTTACTTTCTGGAATGGAGAAGCCAAGCAAGAGTCAGATTCATTTCTGACAGTATATAACGATGGCTCTTGGCACCTATGAATTGTGTTTTGTCCGCATGGATGAGTACAGTCTCTATGTGGTTCCTTAGAGAAAGAGCCACCAAATTTGAAATAACAATGCGTCTTCCGGCTGTCATGAAACCAAACACATTCAACAGATGTCTAGCTTTGGTACAAGGGACCTCTGTGGGGAAAAGTACATAACTGTTGGCTTGGTCTGGCTTCTACTTCTGTTTTGCCGGATGGAATTGGCAGACTGTGACCAGACTCTGCATTTTTGGAGTGCCTGTGTAGACAGGATTGCCCCAACTGTGGACACAGAAAAACCCTGCATCACAGTTTTAAAAATAAGCATCTACAGTTACGTCCATAAATATTTGGACAGAGAAAACATTTTTCGAATTTTTGTTCTGTACAATACCACAGTGGATTTTGAACAGAACAATTCAGATGCGGTTGAAGTTCAGACTTTCAGCTTTAATTCATTGGGTTGAACAAAATGCATAAAAATTTGAGGAACTAAAGCATTTTTTAAACTCAGGCTTTTCATTTCAGGGGCTCAAAAGTAATTGGACAAATTAAATAATTGTAAATAAAATGTTAATTTGTAATACTTGGTAGAAAATCCTTTGTTGGCAATGACTCCCTGAAGTCACTAGATGCTGCGTCTCCTTTTTAATGCTCTGCAGAGCCTTTACTGCAGCGTCTTTCCGTTGCTGTTTGTGGGCCTTTCTGTCTGAAGTCTCAGTTAGGAGCAGCACAGATCTGTAAAATGTACTTTAAATGTGAAAGTGGAACATTTCTCTCCCATCCTTACATATCACGTGATTAGCCTGGTGGCTGGGAAAATGCAGTTTGGTATCTGTCAGGGTGCTGGTCTGGTTGAAGAATGAACTCTAGCTTTGTTTACTGTTTTGTTTATTGTTTTTGTCTTGTTTTCAAATGCCAAAATTGGTGGAACTTTTGATGTCTCCTTGGCTTTTATGGATAAGCATTTCTCTTTTTTATGTTCCTTTATCAAACCCATGACTTGATGACATGGGTTGCTTTTTGGCTATCTTTTGGTTGCTTTTTGAATATTTGGTGACTACCTTATATGTGGATCTGTTTAGCTGCTGTGGAATGATGGGCAAGTCTTTCTTTTCTGGCTGATTCTTTTCTCCATATTTTGTTTGTTTCAGATTGGAATCCTGGAAGACTATTACCACTTTCATCACAGCAAGACCATTAAAAGGTCCACAGTGAGCAGCAGAGGACCACATAACTTTCTCAGAATGGACCCAAAGGTATACACCACTGCTCCTCGTTTCCCAGCCAAGTTTTCAGATTGAGATCTATCACTTTTGTTTTAGGCCACAAAACCAAGCTAAATTCCCCAAGAAGTGGCAGAAGGCCAAAGTTGTTGTGCAAATGGCCATTTTAAGATCTTTAGGCAGCAATTAGAATGCATTCTGAAAAATCTGAAAAGATTAAATACATAATTACCCAATCATGGAGTTCAGGATTGGCTACAGAAAATGATGATAGAACCTGCGCCTACACAATGCCAGCTGAAGTTCAAAGTAAGCTCTGAAGTAACTGCCATTCTTTTTTATAGCCCTTTAAACCAAGGATCTGGAACCTGTGATCGTTCAGGTGTTGCTAGATTCTTTCTCCTTCCAGGCCCAGAATGTAGGATCGACAATTTTTAGAGGGACAAAGTTCTCCAGATGTTGTCTCTCAGCTAGCTTCTCCATTCTAGGAGCAGAAGAAGAAAAGCTGGCTTTTCTACCCCGCTTTTCTCACACATTTAAGGGGACTCAAAGCGGATGACAAACCATCTGTTCTTCTCCCAACAACAGAACACCCTGTGAGGTAGGTGGGGCTGTGGAGAGCTCAGAAGAGAGCTGTGACTAGCCCAGGGTCACCTAGCTGGCTTCGTGGGGGAGGGCGGAATCGAACCCGGCATTCCCTGGTAAGGGTCTGGTTCCTTAACCACTAGACCATTCTAGGGTCTCTAGTGACTTCATCAGGAATGTAAGAACATAAGAGATGCCCTGCTGGGTCATACCCCAGATCACTTAGTCCAGCATCCTGTCTTGTACAGTGGCCCACCAACTGCATCAGCAGAGCTGATGCTTAGGAGGAGCAGAGGGACCTTACCTGCTGGGTAGCTGCCTTGACAGTGTGATCTACACACCTACATGTCAGGACCAGCAAACTACTGTCTTTTCAACATGACCCACCTTCTTAAGAGCAGACAGTTCCAGATGAGTGGCAGCTCAGGCAGGGAGGGATGTAAGAGTCTGAAGAGCTCCTGCTCCAGGCAGTTTACACACCTGTCACTCTTGCACCTGGTTCACCACACGGACTATCAGCTTACTTAGTAGCTCATCTTGGTCCTCCCTGAGGATACCGTCCCTCTGTACTGTATCAGAAATGGGCTCTGCACTGCACATGCACCTATAGTGCCGCTCATTTCCTTCCTTTTTATTTCTCTCACCTCTGGCTTTTTGATTAGTGAATTTATTTTTAAAAGGAAAACAAGCTGTCAGAGTTGGATCCTTGTTGAACAAGCGAGTATTTGTGATGTGGGTCTGTGGTAGGAATATGGATTCGTTTTTCTGTCCGCATATTTCTTGTTGGAAATTTCTTTCCTCTTCTTCAGCTTTGAGTTTTTGCCTGTTGTTTTTGTTATTGTTATGTGATTAGAACAATACAGCAATGAATTTATTTCCCTTATGTTTTCTCTAAAGCTGAAATCCCCCAAAAACTGCAGAATTTTTCCAGAGCCGCTGTCTTTTTGACTGCTCTTTCCTGCATCTTTCCAGTGCTCAGAGGCATTGTCCTGAGTTCATGCTGTGTTGGGTTGTGGGTGGAGCAGGAGTATTTGTGCATGGAAGCGCTTACCTCATATTACAGGCAAATAACATGCTTGTTGAACAGGGCCTTGAAGATTATTCTTTATAGTCAAGTACCTCGTTTGGGTGTGATCAGGCCTACTTAAAGAGGCACCTTCTGCCCAAATTTGAATCTGAAAGTACTTTTTTTTTTGCCAGCATTTGTTTTACTGTTTCTCGAAGCTTCAGAAAAGTTGCCTCCACATCATTCAAGATTTCATTACTCTGAAGGTGTCTCTTTCCTTAAGTCATGTTGGAAGTCGTGGGTTTTCCTCACAGCATTTACCTTGAGGACACTCCGTGGCAAAAGGGGCAGGGATTGCTGCCTGTACACATAGCCATAAAGCATTCGCACATCTCCCAGAAATGCTGCAGCTTCCCTTTCCTTCCCTTTCTAAAACACAGAACTTTCAAAGAGCCAGAATTGCAGAGAATTGCAACATTGTTATCAGGCGTGAAGTGTTATCAGGTGTGAAGTGGATGGATTGCAACATTGTTATCAGGCGTGAAGTGGGTGTATTTAAAGTCACCGCTGCTCTACCGGGTGGATTTTGACAGTGAATGAGTGAATGAGCAAACGATCGCCTGGCCAATGGCTGCAGCCGGCCCAGGAAGCCATTTCGGGGGATGGAGATCTGGGAGACGGACAGAGAACCGATAGCTATTTTTCCTTTGCACAAGAGAGGGGGTGGGGAGAAAAAGATGCAGGGAAAGAAAACACGCTTCTGTGGGGACAGAAGTTGCATTTTAAACACGCGTTTTGCTGAGCCTCATGCGGACGCTTATTCCGGAAGTGCAGGGCACTTTTAAAGTCCGCTTGAATAGAGTGACAGTAGAGGGAGACTAGAGAGGCAAATAAGTCTTTTGGGGATGCGGCCAATCTTTGAATGTGCAACATTAGATCCAAATACGAATGTCCGAATTTGGCCGAATTCAGCCAAATTTTGAATGTTACAAATATCTGTACACATCCCGAACTACCACGAAGTAGCCAATCAGTGGATAGCACTTAGAGTCAGGGTAGGTGTTTCCTGATTTGGAGGCAAAACAGGCTGCATTGTGTCAAAATAAGGTAGATCCTTAGCTGCATATTCAGAAAACCTTTTTGTAAGGAAAGTTTTTTGTGCATCTAGGGTATTGGATGCTTTCTCTTAAAGTGACAACTTAAAACACCTTGTCTGATCACACCCCTTATCAGCATTTTTTACTGTTAAGATCTTTCTATGCATATCTATCAGAAAATATGCTTTCCCACAAAATGTATAAAGATCTGAAAAAGATCTGAAAAAACACTTTGTGTGGTTATGAAATTTTAGAGGCAGAGCTTTTATATGTGGCCCTCATCTTACTAACAATTTAACTGTTTTACATATAAATAAAGAGAGAGAGAAACCCCTCTCAAACTGCCATCCATCAATTTTGGCATTTTTAGAACTGAGACTTTTACTTATTTGTCAGTATTTATGATTATTCCTTATTATTTGTGATCTTAAAAAGTGGCAGACTTGCATAGTTACAGATTTGGCACTACCCAAAAGCTGATTTCGGGTATCAGAAGAATAGAGAATGATTAGATTAATCAGTTTGGCAGTTTCTTCATTACTTGCAAGTTTTCTGGGAGCCTAACGCTTGCGAACAGTACTGAAAATAGAATTTTCTTTATGAATAAATATAATTATCCTCAAATTTGCAATCTTAATTTTTTAAAAGAATATTTTTGTTACCCGTATTTTCCGGCGTATAAGACGACCCCCAACTTTCCAGTTAAAATATAGAGTTTGGGATATACTCACCATATAAGAGGACAACACCCGCGTATAAGACGACCCCCGACTTTTGAGAAGATTTTCCTGGGTTAAAAAGTAGTCTTATACGCCAGAAAATACAGTACTTTAAAAATCATAATTTTTATTAAGAAAAAACAAGCATAAATGATTACTAATGATCAGGAAACAATACTGCAGTCCTCCAGAGGAAAGGTAAGGATACCCTTGACCTCTGAGAGATTCAAACATTGTCCACTTTCAGAAAGGTTTTGCCTTTACTTCTTTTTGCAGAATTGCCTTCGGCTTCTGTATTTCAAGCTACAGACGCGTCCATTCACCCCAGATAAGTTAGGGTCCTTTTTCCAGGATATATCCCAGAATGGGGGGGTCCTGTTATCCTGCCGTAGTCTGCAATGGCACATAAACAGCAGGCTTCTATGGTAGTATATAAGGCCCAGTGTATAAAGGGCCTAGGATCAGGGTGATTATGAATAGAACTAACAAACACGAAATGAATTTTGATTCATTCTGTTAGGCTGCACTCAGAGCTGGTCAAAAACCTGATTGTACCTGATTTGCCAGACTTGATTTACTGGTTTATTTGTTCCCATAAAATTAACTACCAGAGAACGATATCCTGTTATTCCCTGACTGCAGCTCCATCTGGGTTACCACACAAGAGGTACAGCAAGAGTATGGTGTGAGTTGTTGCTACCCAGAAATACCTCACATGATACTATTGGTCATCTGCACAGCATGACAGGAGGGTTAGGTCACAGGGAAAGAAAATCTCACAACTGTGCCATTACTCTGCTGCTGCGGCTAATGCCAAAACATGGAGTATCTGTCATCTAGACAACGCCTGACAATTCTAGATGTAATTTTTACTGGTAAGTTGATAAATTGCAGAATAAGTAAGATGCCTGAAGGCAGCCTTAGTTTTTCTTTCTTTTTCCTTCCCTTTCATTAAAATTAGGCAAAAGTAGTATTTCTGTACAGAATTCTGGTGCTTTGAGGATTCCATTGGAATCATATCCATTAGTATGTTTTCTCTCTTAGCAAAGCACTTTTCAAGTGCTTTGCTCTTTGCGTGGTATATTTAATACATATGCATGAATATCCAAATAGTGCTTTTAAACTGGGGCTTAAAAGAGATCTTAACCGGGGAAAAATGTGAATAAGTAGTTCATAAGAATCCATATCAATAAGAAGTGGGTTATTCAGAAGTTTTAAAACGTCAGTTACACATACCTTATTTACTAGCTAGGTGCTTTTAAAGCTGAGATTTCCTCAGCTTATTTGTTTGTATAAAAATTTACATCTTGTTCCGCAGACTCTTGAAGTAGGTAGTCCTTTACCAAGGCAATTGGTAAATCGTGCTTTTCTCTCCAAGCTTTGCAGATTGTCGTTTCCAGTGTAAGCTGATGAGGTGAGTAGGGAGAAGGAATGCACTTAGAAAACTGCAAGACATTTGAGCTGTAATATAGAGACAGACAGACAGACAGACAGACAGACAGACAGACAGACAGACAGACAGAGCCTTTCATGATTTTCTCCACTTCTGTAGAATTGTCATTTTGTTCTCAGGGCAGGGATGTGGCATCCCCATCATTCAGGTTTTATCATGCGTTCTAAAATAGCAGGAACTGAGTAAGTCCATAAAAGATTTTCAGAATATTTTATGTCAGGCATTAAAAATCCCTGCTAGGAAGCCGGACTCTTATCCGGGAATACCGGGTTTGATTCCACACTCCTCCATGAAGCCAGCTGGGTGACCCTGGGCTAGTCACAGCTCTCTTCTGAGCTCTCACAGCCCCACCCACCTCACGGGGTGTCTGTGGTGGGGAGAAGAACAGAAGGTTTGCCTGCTGCTTTGAGTCCCCTTAAAGCAGCAGTTCTCAGCCTGTGGGTCGCAACCCCTTTGGGGGTAGAGCTATCCTTTCAGAGGGGTCGCGACGAGTCTCCTGCTGCCCCTCCCTCCCCCCTCCCAGCTGCCCCCCCCCGGTTGGGGGTCTCCGCAACATGAGGAACTGCAGTAACGGGTCACGGCATTAGGAAGCTTGAGAACTGCTGTCTTAAAGGATGAGAAAAGTGTGGTAGAAAAGCCAACTCTTCTTCTTCTTCCATGAAGCCAGCTCCCTCACAGGGTGTCAGCTGTGGGGAGAAGAATATAAAGCTTTGTCACCTACTATACAAGTTTCTAAAGTGATATAATTGATATTTACAGTACCAGATGGAACGGAAAGCCCATCAGCAGACTCTAGGAGAAAAAAATCAAAAATGAAATCCCCTCTCTGGACTTTTTCTGACACCAAAAAGACAATTGCATTAAAAAAAAAATCTCCCAAATGTTGACATTTAGCTCCTTCCTAATGTGGTCCTGCTAGGGTGGGAAGACAGTATTTTAATTATGTTTTTATTTAATAACATTTTGCCAACCTTATCTATTGTATGCTGTTTTATAGGATGTTGTCTCTCCCTGTGAGACCAGCCGGTGAAGAAAGGGATATAAATGTTTACTGTAGAAGTAAATAATAAACAATTCTTCCAGGTCCCCCAAGCTTTCGCCTCATGGAAAGCGAGCTGCACGCATCTGTTTCTTTAGTGGTGAAGGATCAGTGCCAGGTTGTTAGTCCGGCCAATTCTGGGCTATGCAAAGGAAATGCAAATCCTGGAAGAAGCTCAAAGGCTTGTAGAAAAAGTATTTAGGAGGGAAAGCTTCAGAATGTGTTTATGGACATCAAAATGTGCTTCTGAGGTATGAGTACACATTCCAGAAGTAAACTAGCTATATTTTACTAGTGTCCAGTTTTATTTTACATACACATCTGCAAAAGCCCCCTTTTTTTGTTTTGCAGTATTATTCAGTAATAATTCAGTAACGAAGAACATCGCAACATTTGAATTGTGGCTTTTAAAGTACAGTTTGAAGGTTTGTTTCTTGGTTTGCCAGGTAGATATTTTTCTGAAGGAACTCATTTCTTCTCTATCCTTACCACAGAAACACAGACTGTTGGGGAAGGAGGGAGAAGAAAAATAGAAAAAGGGAAAGGGAAGGGAGCTCAGAATCTTAAAAGAGAATGTGACTAGAACACTTGAGACATTAGTTTTGTTTTTGCAGACCCTATTTGGTCTCTGCATCAAATGTTTTCTTTACTGAACACTCTTTGCAGAAAGTGGCAAAAAGACATCCTAAGATAATATATATAGTCAATAAGGCCGCATTGCCATTACAAGCTTAAGACGGTTTCCCTAAACCGAAATAATAGAACCGGATGCAAACGCGAATTTGCCTGATCCCATTACTTTTAACTTAATCGCATTCGATCCGGATTCTGGGGATCGTACGTGGCGTACGTGACTCAAGGGGGGACTCAAGTGACTACTTTTTAAAAGCCGCTTTTCGAGGCTGCCCTGCCCTCTTCCTCCTGGCATGGACGCGCCACCCATAAGACCTCTTCACGGAGCCTGGCTGGGTGGCTGCTGCTTGCCTGGATGGAGGAAAAACATGGATAGATGGCTGCACATGTATCTGGGGTGGCAGTTGTCTTGATGGAGGACACATCAAGAGAAAAAAATATGTCAGAGATCTTGAAAATGTGTTTGGGGGAGGTAAAGGTTGTCTACCACCCTATTGAATGGTACGCCAAGGCAACAAAATCTTCAAGGAAGATGGAACTGAACATAACTTTTTGGTATCCTTGGGCCTTTCTGCACTTAGCCTTATTCTGGATTGTATCCCATAATAGAGGCCTGCTGTCTGCGTGATCATGCAAGCTATGACAAGCACCAAACGAGGACTACCACAGCCTGCATTACTATGTGGACAACAGACCCCTATCCCAAGATGTATTACAGAATAAGGCCAAGTTCAGAAATGGCCCTTGTCTGTACTATCTTACTATAATCTTTATCTTTATATTTATAATCTTGATTATTCCTTGGCTGTGGATTTAAATGTATTCCCTTAATTATCTAGATGCAAAGAGATGGCCTTTTTTCCATCTTGAAGACTTTCATTTGTTTGAACAAGCATAAATATAATGATTTGTCTTATTTTTTTTTCCATTCTGCAAAAGCTGACAGTTATGGTTGTTTAATGTGGACAAGTATATAGTAATATAGTTCCTCCATCGTTTAACTTATGGAAGCTCTGGTTATCTAGCTTCAATAAAAGTTATCATACCTAGCAGAACAGCGCATAGAGAATTGGATCGGTCACCAGTTTCTGAATTTATACCACCAATGTTTAGATCTCAGAAGAGGCTTAAAAATCACCCTAGTATTACTGACTTTTTCCCTCCATGAAGAAATGTCTCCAAACATTTGATGTAACTAAAGAAACAGCTGGTGGCAATGATAGATCTCTTCGCCCACATTGCTTGTTTCTTCCTGAAGTTCAAGAGTCAGGGCCTAATTTGGCATTTGGCCTTGCTCTGGAAGATAGTTTTGAAACTAACTAATTGAAACTTAACTTTTTGCACAAATCTTCTCCTGCAATCCCATACCCTAGCTATGTTTACAAGCACAATAAATGTAAATAGTAATAAAAAGCAACTTTCCTTTTTCCTCATCACCTAAATCTTTGCTTTTTCCCAGGGGATAAGTTTGTCTACAGTTGTTGAAATATTAAATTAGCAGTGAGAAAGTACTGACCGACTAGATACTGTAAGGAAGCAAAGGATGTAAAAATCTCCTAAATCTTCCCACTAAATTGATCTTGAAGATACTTGATCTTCTGTTTCATGTAAACAAGAAAGTAAACATTATTCACACTTTTACTTTATTTTCACAATATCCCAGTGAGAGGGTGTAAGCTGATATACAGTGATCACCCCAAGGTCGCCTCACAAGTTTTCATCTCTAAACACAGACAGAATTCTGGTTTCTGGAGCCTAATCCAATAATTCCCTCTATAAATGTGATGTGCAACAAAATCATCTCATGAATAGTTGTCTTTAAGGCAGAGACCATTAAGTTTTTTCCATTTGACAGTTATGTTAATGGTTAGCTGAAGGTTCCCTATCACGTGCAAACATGATCAAAGCATGACAATCTCGCACACATCTATAATCCCATGTATTTAGGCATTAGTGTATTCACGTATTATTTATTTGCTGACAGAACAAACTACTAGGAGTATATGACGGAGGGAAGCTATGGGCTCAGTCTTCCCTCAAGGCTTGGTTCTGAGATCTACAAAAATGAAAGTGAATTAGAGCCCTGTTGTATAAAGCGTTGGCAAGTATTTCCTGTTGACACCAGATGGTGCTGTGTTGAAAGATTACCAAGCCAATGGGATGACAGCCTTTTGCTGTAAAACTCTTACATAGTGACATTTAATGCCAGCAAGAAACATTTGCTGTAGTTTTCTCTCTCTCTATATATATATATTTGAAACCTCAGGGCAGTGTCAAGCCCTACCAGATGAGGAGGGTTTTTCATGGGGCTGATTCTGGCCTACATACTCCTAATTCTTTTCTGCCAATGCTAGCTTTATTTCCTTGGAGTTTTAAGGTGTGAAGTGGTAATACTTTTCCCTTCAGTTATGATGTTGTACTAGGGAGTTGTGGTATGGAGAGAATCACTTCCACAGGACAGTGAAGAAGGGTTCAGGTGCCAATTAATATACTTTGAACTGAATTCTAGTTCCTTCTCCACTCTTCTGGTGGCCCTGATCTGTGTTTGGTATTGCTGTTTCCCCTGTTGCTGCTGCCAGAGGGGTTGTTTCCTGTTCCAAAGCTGTGACTGACAAAAAGAGTAGAACTGACATTTATTCAGTTTCCCCCAGTATGATGCAGTGGTTTGGTAACTGCTACCTATGGAAACATGAGAGTTAAGGGAACCCACAGAATCCAGATGAATGGTGTTACTCAGTGGTGCCACATTCAGAGGGACTCTACCACCATAAGAGAAGAACAACACAGAGACCAAGTCAGTTTATTGCAGATTTTAAGAATTGCATCCAGTAAGGGAAGTGGCATTTTAAGAACAATGTGTAAGAACAAACCTATGTTGTACAAAGTCACATTGTAAAAGACAAATCATAGTTTACTGAGCATGTAAGAGCTGGACTATGCATTCAGAATTGTGCTAAACGAAGGACGGATCTCTCCTCTCAAGTCAGAAGCCAATGATGTGTTAAGCCACTTCTAGAGTTTTGAAACCTTTTCCCTGATCTGCAAGTGTGATGAAGCTTCTCAACCAGTTTGAGGGACCAACACTACTTCACTGGAACAATAATAAGGAGAGCTATGAGGCATTCAGCCCTTCACTATCAGCCCTCTTGGCCTAAATATTTAGCTCTCTTTTGTTACTTAGAGAACAAGCCCCTATTAAAAGTCCCATCCAGGAGATCTTTGGGGAGTAAATGGGCCTGCCTTCTGAGTGTTTCTGTAGTTACTTTTGTACCCAGATGTTTTTGTTTTTATCTCTGCCATTATCTATTTTTATTTTTACTTTCCTGGTATAAAAATCCAGTCAAATAAATAAATAAATAAATCCCCTTCATTGTGTAAAGCTCAGCACTTGTGTAGTTAGAATCATCTCAGTCCTAACTGAGTCCTGGACTCTTCTCAGCCTGTGGGAGACTTTGGACAACTGCAGAATTAGTCCTAGTCTTTATTGCCCCATAGTCATTCACTAGGACCAAATGGGAACTGTTCAGGGTCCTGAAATTCTTAGGACTTGGATGGAGTGGCCTTGTTCAGGGGAGGATTTATTTATTTTTTCGATGTGTCCTGGCATTCCTATTTATAAAGCACAGAGTGATACTGAGAAGAACTGAGTCCAAAGTAATGAGTTTGTATGCATGAAAACGTATTTTAGGTAAACTTTCTTATCTGCTTGAAGAACTGTGTGGGAATATAGCCCCCAAACAGGCTGCTTCACTTTGTAATTTGTATATATAAGAACATAAAAACATAAGAGAAGCCCTGTTGGATCAGGCCACAGCTCATCTAGTCCAGTATCCCGTCACACACAGTGGCTCGCCAAATGCTCATGGGCATCTCAAGCAGAGACAAGGACAAACCTATTCCTGATGTGGGACTTTGTCACAAACTTTCTGAAAGTCCAGATAGACAATGTCAGCTGGTTCACCTTTATCCACATGTTTATTGACACTCTCAAAGAATTCCAGCAAGTTTGTAAGGCTTGATTTACCTTTGCAGAAGCCACGCTGGCTTTTGTTCAGCAGTGCTTGCTCCTCCATGTGCACACTAATTTTGTCTTTAATGATAGTTTCCATCACCTTACATGGAACCGGTGTTAAGCTAACTGGTCTGTAATTGCCTGGACTCAGGGCATTTGCTGCCTGAATCCCACCCTCCCTCAAGGACTGTATAAAAAGAATGGAAATGGAAAAGACCATCTGAGGCAGTAATGGCTCAAGTAAGATAAAGGGTGTGTGATCACACAGAACAATTTGAGGGTGTTCTTTGCTCAAGGAGCGTCCCATCTCCAGACCGCTAAAAATAAGTGTGTTACACCCATTTTAGAAATAACAAAGCCTCTTTCTTTCATCCCTGGCTCCCTTTGTTATTAATGTGATTAGACACTACTGGTCTGATTTTCTTTGGACCTGATGGGTCATCAGCAGGAGCAGACTGCCATTTGCTATGGGAGCCTGATAGCTTCCCAACCAATCTGTCTCAACCTGCATCTCACCTCATGAGCCAGTTTGGTCTTATGGTTAGAGTGCTGGGCTCATATCTTGTATTCAGCAAGTTTGGTTCCTCATTTCTCTACAAAGCCAGCTGGATGACCTTGGGCGAGTCACAGCTCTCTTCTGAGCTCTCACCACCCCACCTGCCTCACAGGGTGTCTGCTGTGAGGAGAAGAATAGAAAGCTTTGTCAGCCACATTGAGTCCCCTTAAATGGGTGAGAAAAGCAGGATAGAAAACCCAACTCCTCTTCAAGAGTCATTTATTTGCATCTGCAAAAGGCGTGTGCTAGAAGAGTCTTTAGAACAAGGTAAAGGATTCTTTTACTTTTTACATTTGTTCCTTTAGCTCCGAGAGAGTTCTGGACCTTCCACTCTTGGAAGAGCTCCTGATTGGTTGAGTCTTCTCCCTGTTCCTTACAAATCTTTGTCAGAATTCTTTGCTTGTTTTCCATTTGTGTTCCTGTTGGATTTTTGGAGGGCTGCGGGTTCTTTTTGCCCTTTGCTTAATGTGTCCCAAACAACAACTTGATGGGGGCTGTGACTTGACAACCAAGGACCCCAGCAAATATGGCAAGCCTGGTGTTTTTTTTTTTAAGTCTCTTCATTCCAAATCACCACAAGAAAGTGTGCAAACTCCTGACAGGAAGAAGCAAATCTGGAAACTAGCTCACGGTAGCTTATAAAGCTTGGGGGAAACGTGCAGTAATCTCTTAAAACAATAGCTGAAGACTCAGGAGGGTACATTAAAAGCCCTGTGTGCCTAGTTCTCAGCGTTCACATTTGAAAAGGTCACAACTGGCCATTCCCACCCAGGGATTCCTATTTATTATTACTGAAAAGTTAAGTTAATCCATGTGTGGGAATCATTTTGCCTTGCTGAGATTCTGCAGATTGGTTCAGTTCCCTCAGGGACTCTTCCTTCCTTGGAGTTTAATCCCATGCTTAATGACTGATTTTCTTGAAGAAGCTGCCCCCATAAGGGCCAAGAAAAGGGGAAATGGATTCTTCTATGCACCGATGTGGCAGCATTTACTTCTGTTCAGCTGAGTTAAGAAATAAGCTTTTTCAGTTATAATAAATAAGCGTATTTAACCTTATATTTTCAGCAGGTTGCTTATAAGGTGATTTCTTCTTGTTAGGGACAGTTTGGCTACTTGGCATCTGCTCTGTTAGAAACCTCCGAAGAGCAATAAGGAACATTCTTGACTTTTTAAAGAAATGTTGAATAATTAACACTTGTCAAAACTTTTCAAACTAAAAATTGTGGGTTTTGGGGGGGTGCTTTTTATTTTTTTTAAAAAAGAATTAATGTCCATCATACTAGTTGTCTTTGTACCAGAGCTTAATTTAGGTAGGTAGGTGGATAACAAAAATAACAAATCATATAGTATGAAAAGCTGAGAAAGAGGAATTTTTCATACATCTCCAACTGATTCCCATCAGATGTTAGTGCTGATGTCCCCTGAACTTGTTTTGAAGTAAATCCTAGGTTTCTAAGGAAATGGAAAAGCTTCCATCACTCAAAAGTTGAGCAATGTTCATGAGAACAGTTTTTTCTGTGGTGGCACTTTGCATTGTACGTCATGTCAGTCCAGAGCACCCAAAAGACTGTGGGCAGAGGAAGTGGGCAATAGCCTCACTTTTGCCCATCTACATGTGGACAGCGCCCAGATGTGAAAGCCCTGATGGTGATGGTTTTGGAAATTTTAATACATTACTGGGAAATCTATTTCTGGTGCTCTTAAGACCAATAGCAGGGGTGTTTTTCCATTGTCACTAGAAGTACCCATTAAGTACCCATTAATGAGTACTTAATGGCATTAGGTACCCATTAATGGGTACTTCTAGTGACAGTGGAGAAACACCCCAGGTTAGATCAGTTCACGGAGGTCAAGGGTATCAAGGGCTACTAGAATGGATTCTGGATATCTCCAGTTTGGAGAGTTAGGCAGGATGCCCCTAAAAGCCGTTGGCAAGTCAAGAGCAGGTAAAGGATTTGCCTGTATTTTCTGCTTGAGATGCCCATAAGCAATTGGTGGGCCACTCTGTGCAACAGGATGCTGGATTAGATGGGCTGTGGTTGGATCCAGTAGAGCTACTCTTAATTCATGGTGGACAAGTGCGTCAGTGATTAGTAGAATTGATGCCTAAGTACCATCTCCAAGTTGGAGAAACAGGTAGGATGCCTCTAAAGACCAGTTTCAGGGAACTGAGAGTAGGTGAAGGTTTTGCTTTTGTCTGCTGTTTGAGATGCCCAGAAACAACCGGGGGACCACTGTGTGAGACAGGATGCTGGGCTAGATGATCTGTGGCCTGATCCATCAGGGATCCTCTTACGGTCTTCTGTTCAGGTATACTGGTGCTTGCTTTCTTTGGTGGAAAGGGCACTAGAAATAAATATTATTATTATAGTTGATTTTATTTTGCCATTTTAGGTTTGTATGTGTTTCTACTTTATATATTTTTAATATATGGATTTTTCAGTGTCATGATTCATGTTCTTTAAGTCTGAACTTACTTGTTCTTTATTGTGTTTAAAGGTACTTTGGAAACCACTAAGAAAAAAAGCGTTATTACTGATTAGGAAGGAAGATTCAGTAAATACATAAATATGATATGTAATTGTGAGTCATATAGATAGCGTTTTGTGTAGATGCCACTTGTTAAAGCCAAGTATGTAACTCAAATGTCTATTTTAATATTGTTTACAGGTGACATGGATAGAACAACAGCAAGTTAAACGAAGAGTTAAAAGACGTATCCGACGAGATCAACATTTTGTTTCCTTCAATGACCCACTTTGGCCAGAAATGTGGTACATGGTTAGTATTCACGTGTGTGGTTGTGTGCATGAGCTCATGGGTTTGCGCATGTGCTGCACCCATACACAAGGTTTGTAAAAGTGCTTTTTGTGAGCCAGTTTGGTCTTGTGGTTGGAATGTCAGACTCTTTATCTGGTGGCCTGCTGGTTCAATTCCACAAAACCAACTGGGTGGCCTTGGGATAGTCACAGCGATAGTCAAAGCGCTCTTTCTGAGTTCTAACAGGCCCACCTGTTATGAGGAGAAGAACAAAAGGTTTGTCAGCTGCTTTGAGTCCCCTTAAGGGTGAGAAAAGTGGGGTATAAAACCCAACTTTTCTTCTTCTGACTACAACCTCCATGATTGTTTGTTATATCTTAGCTACATCCGTGGCTTACCTTGCCACTTAGCGTTAGCATGCCTATGTGCTTGTCTGACAGTTACACGGGAAGGAAATCCACGCCGAATGAGCTAGAAGTGCATTCCATCCACTGTACGCTGCTTTCCCACACAGTGCAGTGATTAGCCTATGCAAGCTGTCAAGCAGGGACTGTTTTCTCACCCATTTTTCTTAAAGAAACCTGAAGTGCTTAAGCACAGAAGTGCAAAAAAAGTGCATAAGTGCTACACAGGATAATGGAGAAAGGATGTCTCCTTTTGTTGTGTGCTGCTGTTAAGTTGGCTACCTACAAAACGCACAAATCCTCTGTCAATCAATGGGTCGTTTTCCTTTTTCTTATGTGCGGCCATATTTAATAGTCTTGCTTAAAGCCGCCTTCACTTACTGGCTTATTTATGTGCTTGTGTGCTATTACAGCATGTACTTAACCTCAGAGAAAATGCTTATATCAACTTAAGGGGGTGGGGAAGTATTATATCCTCTTAAATGGTTAAGCACATATTTAGTGGGGGAGGGGCGAGATCTGCCAGACAGGAGGACACCCAATCCTGATTGGCTGAAAGTAAAATAATGCCCATTCACACACACACACACACACACACACACACACACACACACACACACACACACACATATGTTCCATTGCCCTTCGTCTCCTACAGGGAAATAGGTCCACACCAGAGGAACAGATGTGCTTTATAGCTCATAACATGCATTTCTGCTGCAAACGAAGCACTTGGCGAATACTGATTAACAGGCTCGTCAGGTGCAAATTTTCACACATTTACTACACTCTGAAAACTGTTCTGTAGTACATAATTTGCTTGCAGCTTGACCCTTAAAATGGGGCTTGACCATTGGCTGCTTTGGCGATCATGGGAATTGTAAAGACTTTCCCATAGTCTGATCGTACTTAAAATTGGTTGTTAGGAGAAAAGTGCACAAGTAAAATCAAACCAAAAACTTGTTTGTTTGACTTGATGGCAAACCATTTAATCAGATAAACAATTATTTGCATTCAATTCCGGACATTTTCGAAAAGACAAAGTGAAACAAACCTTTTCAAGATCAAAAACACACTGACTGGAGGCTGTTCCATTAGACTGCGTTGCTGAGCAGTAGACTGATTCCATTCAGTCAAATTTCTGGATATGGGAACCACTGCATGTTTGGTGTGATCTGAATTATTTGAGTTAATTTTCAAATACAAACTGAACTTTGGACATCTCTAGTTAGGTTTCTTTAGTGCCTAGTGGACGAGTAAAAGAAAACAGGAATCAGCAGCACAAACCTACCTTTGGCATGTTCCCTTCTGGTCTTTGGGGAAGAAATGTCTGACCTTGTGGGGTTTTTTTTTTGTCCTCAGCATTGTGAAGACAATGACAGTGACTGTAGATCAGAAATGAATATTCTAGCAGCTTGGCAGAGAGGATACACTGGCAAAGATGTGGTAGTAACGATCCTTGATGATGGCATAGAGAAACATCACCCAGACCTCGTACAAAACTATGTAAGTAAAGCTGAATTTTATTGGGTCAGTCCTGTGCACTTGCGCATGGATGACTAATCTATGGGCTTCAGTCCATTGACAATTTTTGCTGGAGCTTCTGGGAATTGCAGTTGAGCAGGTTTTGAGATCTACGCCTATAGGATGGGGAGAGTATTTGCCTGGAGGAAAGTCCTGCAGAAAGTCACAAAGGATTAGATCTCTGTAACTTGGGGGAAGAGGATTTAAACAGGACTGGTGGAAACCATTTGGTTTGTGCTCTACTTCAACTAAAATGTGTCCCACCTGTTTGCCTGAATATGTGTCAACAGTACACAGTTAGCACGGTATGAATGAATTCCTTGGAGCTGCCAGGTTGCACCTACCCTATACTATTTGGGCTATCAGCTGTAGGGATGCACACATGTGTAATTCCTCATCCACATCGAAGTTCACGGGAGATAGTTTGCTTTCGGGTGAATGGAGCCTCCCATTGAATGTGGGAAACTCCACCTTTGCTATGATCCTTTGGATTTCCTTTGGAAATGTTAGTGTTCTGCCGAATCTCCAAGATCACGAAAGTAGAAGCTTTGAACTTGTGCTTACTAAGGCAACCCAGCAGGGCTGGCTTCAGACAGCAATACAGAACCTAAACAAGGTCTTGCAATTCTCTAATCCTATTACCTATTATTGCCTCCTGCCAGATGAGAAATCCAATTCCAGGCTTACCAGCACCTTCTGGAGATCAGCATAAGAGGCACTACCAGAAACCACCAAGCACCCACCCCCACACTTACTTTTGTTGTTTTTGTATGCCTGGCTGGCTTCTGGTAATCTACCTGATTCCAGAAGGTGCTCACTGGACATTAAAGATAAGCCTCACTATTACAGGAAAGCCTGGTTGGGCCTTTTTGCACCTTGCAAAAAGGGGACGTCTGGGAACGCTCCATCCCAGAAACATCCCCACGTGTCCTGGACTATCCCCTGGCCCAGATAGTTGTGGAGCTAAAAAGTAGAACTCTTTAACAACTTTGCCTTGGGGTTGCCACATACCAGTGTAGTCTTCCCAATGCAGTGCCATTCCCAAAGCTGAAAGACCCCATACCAGTGTTATTCCAGGAAACACAGCAGAGACACCGAGGGTGAATTCCCATTACAAGCTTAAAACGGTTTCGAAATGGTTTCAGTCCTCGCAATCCCCACATCAGGTTGGCTTAACACGCTTTCTGCGTGTTAAATCGCCCCAAAGCGTTGTAAATGTTAACACTCATTTCAACAGGTTGCACTCCGGTTCGTGCGTTTGAAACGTTTTACATTTCTTACTGTGGGAACCGTACCGTTTTAGTGGGATGAGAATGCATGTTTAAGGTTTCTCTCCCCCAATAGCTTGCTTCCAAAGATAGTGATTTTACTGTAAAAATCCCTTATAGCAGCCACTACACTGTAGCAATCTACCCACTTCATACCTGATAACAATGTTGCAATTTTGTGCAATTCTGAAAATTCTGACCTTTAGAAAGGGAAAAGAAAGGAAAGCAGCTGCAGGTTCTGGGAGATGTGTGAATGTTTTTAAGGCTGTGGCGGTGAGCGGGCAAAGGGGGCTTGAGTTGCCACTGCTGCTGTGTGCCCTGGGCAATGAGGAGAGGAGGGGAAAGAATCGCTGGCTGCCCGGTGCCGTTTTTCCTCCATCCAGGCAAGCGGCAGCAACCCAGCAACCCTGTCACGCCAGGAGGAAGAGGGCAGGGCAGCCCTGAAAAGCGGCTTTTAGAAAGTAGCCGCTTGAGTCCCCCCTTGAGTCATGTACGATCCTCAGAATCCGGATCGAACGCGATTAACGTGAAAGTAATGGGATCAGGCAAATTTGCGTTTGCATCCGGGTCTATTATTTCGGTTTAGGGAAACCGTATTAGGCTTGTAATGGGAATGCGGCCCGAGATTCCCAGAATAGAGTCATATATCGGCAGGCCTGGCAGGATGCATCTGGCATTAGCTTGCTGGGAACTTAAGAACTCACCTTCTTCACTGAATTGTTCAGAGAATAAAATGGAGAGAACTGTGCTTGTCGTCTTGGGCTTCTAGAAGAAAAGGTGGTCTGCACATATATACATGGTATTGTTACTGAGAACCTCTGTTCTGCAGGAGGAAAATCAATGTTTTGTTTGGGAGCAAAATGGCTAATTATTTTTGTGACGTGCACAGTCCATTCTGCTTCCCCTCCAGGACCCTCGGGCTAGTTATGATGTCAATGGAAATGATGAAGACCCAACTCCGCGTTATGATCCCAGCAATGAAAACAAGTAGGTCTAGAATTCAACCCTCAAGCTGTGTTCAGACATAACTAAAAGGGCATCTCACTTCAGAGAGGCAAGGTGTGGCCCTCACGTTCCCAAGCCTTCTCTAATCCAACTTTTCCCAGCACATAATGTTTAGGAGAGGGGAAGACTGGTGTGTGAACAATCCCACCTTGAAATCTTCTCTAGGCTGCCTCAGAGATGCTTTATTATTCTGTGTGCAATCACAGCCTTCAACTCTTACTTTTAGATAAAGCCTGAATTCAGTTCAAATATTCTTTTTGTATAGCTTAGCTAATATAACAGTAAAGCTGTGTGTCCATTTCACGTATCAGGCACCTTCCAGGGGAGAGAAGCTGCTGCTTTTCTATCTGAAGTGGAATGAAGTGCATTATGGCAAGTGTTCCACCCTGGCAAAGAGTCCAAATACCGTCTGAGGTGGCCTTGCGGAGAAGGTCATGTCGATCACTGTTCCCGAGGGCACTTCCTGGTTTCCAGCCATGGAAGTGCACTTCAACATGATAATCAAGGCATTTTTGCCAAAGTACGTGCCCTCAGACCCTGTCTTCCATGTCATGGAGATACAACCTGAGTGTAGTATGGCTGCTAGGGGTCAGATGTTGGTGGACTACAATTTCCAACATTCCCATAATCATTTCTGACCCCTGACCCACTGGCAAGGCACGATGGGAGTTGCCAACCATGGAGTTTCAACCTTACCTCACAGAACTGGTGCAAGGGGAAATGTTCATTAGAAGAAAAGAATCAGATATAAACTTCTCCTTTGGCACAATAAGGAGAACAAGTAAATAGGTCTTTTATGAGATTCCAGATGGAAATGGCTAACTATAGGTACAGCCTGTTTTCCCTCTGAAATAGCCAGTACTGAAACTCCTCCTTGGAAACAGAATTCAAAGACATAGCCATGACAGGTCTGGATCAGTAAGCAAGGAGGTCTAGTAGCACCTTAGAGAGTAACAAAGAGAAAGAAGTTTGCAGCAGGAGCTTTTGAGGACACCAGAACTCATGCTTCCAACTGCTTTCTCTTTGTTAGTCTCCAAAGTGTGCTATTAGACCTCCCTTGCTAACTCCGTGGAAAGAATTTTGTGTAAAAGGAGTCTAGTAAATAGCTCTGTTTTAATGTCACTCTTGTCTATTTCTTCACTTGTATACTGCATTTGCATCCTTCTGAAAAGCTTTAGGGGTTGAGTATTCCTTTCCTTCCAAAAAGGGCCCATAGGTAGATGAGACCTAGAGGAAATAACTAGCCCAGATAATCTTTCATTGCTCAGTGGGGATTTGAACCCTCCTCCCTTATGGGTTAGTCTGGCATTCCAGACACCGTGTCACTCCCTTCAGCAGCTGTCCTATCTCAGGCACCCTCAATGTAGTTTGGAACCCAAACTGTGGCTTGGACATCCGTACATGAACTCAGAGCTCCCTTACACAGCACTAAGCTGTATTCAGACATAGGAAAAGGAGCATCCCACGGGCATCTCAGAGAGCCACGTGTGGCCCTCACATTCCCAAGCCTCCTCTAGCATAGAATGTTTAAGAGAGGGGGAGGGGCAGACTGATGTGTGAACAGTCCCACCCTGAAGCTGTGTCAGAAGTGCTCCAGGGATACTTTTTTTTGCCATGTCTAATTACAGCCTTAGACTTTGTAAATAGTTATTGTCTGCCCTGATTGAGGGCAGTTTTCCATGATTTTTGGGTAGAATTTTCTCCCAATTCAGCCCACAGGTGCTGGGTGCTACTCCTCTGGGCAAATAATTGGTTTTTGTAAGCAAATAATGTTTTAAGAGCTGTTATCGCCTCCGTGCACAATATGACAGCTTCCCCCTGCACTAGCCTCTGGAGGCAGAGGAAATGTCAAAAGGTGCCTTCTGTCAACTTGAGGCAGTGATCAGGCAACAGGTAGCCATTTACTCTGGAGATGTGATGCAAGCAGAGGAAAGAGCAGACAACGTGATTATGCATGGCAATCTGCCTATTAACCTTTTAGGATGCGAAGTTATTTAAAAGCCATTATATGAATTCTTTTACTAGGCATGGCACCCGTTGTGCTGGTGAAGTAGCAGCATCAGCAAATAACTCTAACTGCATAGTGGGAATAGCATACAATGCGAAAATTGGAGGTAAGGAAGACCTTTTTCATTGCTTGCAACCCAGACGGTGTCTACATTCGTCCATACGATATGGAGCAACCAGAGGGGTTTTTCATTGCATAGAGCCACACATATTGTGTTCTACATGTGCCCAGAGGAAGTGGCTTTTCTGAAGGGTGGGAGAACAGAAGAACAGAAGAGGAACCCTGTTGGATCAGACCACAGCCAATCTAGCTTCACACAATGGCCCACCCATTGCTTTTGGGCATTCTCAAGCTGAAATCAAGGCAAAACAGGGTCTTGCTCTAGATTCCCTGCAAATGGTCCTTATAGGCATCCTGCCTGTCTCCAACCTGGAGGTACTACCTAGGCATCCATTCTAATAGCCACTGTTACACCTGATCTCCATTAAAGTTGTCCAGGCTGGTTGCTGTCACTGCTTCTTTGGTAGTAAATCTGCCTTGGGCATGCTAATTTGGAACAGCCGTGGAGCAGTAATATGAATGGATGAATGAATGAAAGGTCTTCTCCATCCATTCACTTGCTTTCATTCAAAGGCTTTCCAAACTGAGGAGCAAAGGTCAGGGCGACCATATCCCTGTGGGAAAGCTTAAGAAAACCCAGCAGAACAACGGAACAGATGGGGAAAATGGAACTCTCTGATATTCCGGCAGTCCCCTTGGTCCAAAGCTTTCATTTTGCCCCCCATCTTACCTTTCTTTGCCTTCAGTTCCACCTGCTTGAGGGCCTGTTCACACTTACCGGGCCAGTAAGGATTCAGCACAGTGATGGCCACCCACACTTCAAAGCGCTAAACCAACCCTGTACCTAGCCAGCAGTGCTTATAAGTGTGAATGAGCAGCCAGGGCTGCCATGATTACCAAGGCAATGTCCAAACTGGCATCTGGTGCACGGTTGGCCATTGCCATGGTGATCTGGCAGCTGCGTGTGACTGCGCAGCTACAGTCGTGCAACCATCTGCAGAAGAGGCTGCCATCCCGGCTGGATTGCTCCTGAGAAAGCTGTGGCAGCTTCAAGTGAATGGCCATGTGCAGACCTGGGTGATCCGGTGGACAAACTCCATCAGAAGGGGAACAGGCCCAGGGTTTCTACTTGCCAGTCATTGCCTCAAGGGAGCCACCATTTGTTTATTAAAGGGTTTCTATACTACCCTCCACCTTAGTTTCAGGGCTGTGAACCAAATAAAAGCTGTAGGACACAAAACCAAACCGCAGAAGGAAACAGATAAAATAACAAACTATAAAAATCTCCTAAAACAGCTAACAAGGTCTGAGATCCGCTGGATGTGGCCACCTATCTGTTACACTCAGAAAGCCACGGGTTTAATTTTTCTAACTTGCTTTTCTTTCATTGCCCTTGTCTTTCCTTCCCTATTTCTTTTTTTCTTTTCTTTTCTTTTGGTTTGAATTGGAACTTTTTTCTTCAAACGGTCAGGGTGTTTGGTTCTATTAAAACTTTCAAACTCAGATTTAACAAGGTGTCTTCACTACTTTCATTTGAACACCCCTCTGTTCAGTCCAAACACTGTTTTCAAACAAGTAGATTCAAACTCAAACCCTTTCAAACCCTTTGTTTGACTCAAACAGGTTCAAACACAAACCAGTTCAGGAAATCTCTATTCGGCACTTGCTTTCCGTTATACTGTATTGGGCTTTGTAGACACACACAGAACACATTGCCCTTTGTCAGACCAGAGGTCTGTTTAGCGCTCCTTTTTAGCTCATCATTAAGTTTTTTTCCCTGCTGTTTTTCCAGCTTTCTGAATTTTTCAGTATGTCAACCAACCAACCAACCAACCAACCAACCCCCTCCCCCAAGACCATTCAGGATTGTCCTCTGTACAATATTTACAAAAAACACAAGAACACAAATGAACATGTACTGAGTGGCTGCAGAATGCCTCATATCTCATGTTTTTCTCAGACATCTGTTTTGGCAAGGAGAAAAGCTCCAGGTTTAAACATCTCCCAGCAATTCTAGCACCAAACTTGCTGGAAGGTGCTTATGAGAATTCCACGCAAGAGGTGTTTTTTTGCTGAACATCCTTTCTTCATTCATATTTTATTTCTTTGCTAGCCGTGGGTGTTAGAAAGGAAATACATTTTAGCTGACTGCTGTCTGGAACACAGAAATGCAATTACAGCTGCTGCTCTCTCTCAATTTTTGGTTTTTTCCCCCCTTAAAATGCTGTATAGGAAAAGAGCAAGGCTGTTTTTAAATAAGCAGAAACCTTGATGGCCAGCTATATTAAGCCCTAAAATTATAGTGCACTGCCCAGCCTCTTTTAGCTGAGCTGCCATTCATGACTGTTCTTTTAACTGTGATAAATAATCAGCCCTTCATCTTTTCAGATATGACTCAGAACTCCAGAAATTTTGAGATGTCTTTCTTTCTTTCTTTCTTTCTTTCTTTCTTTCTTTCTTTCTTTCTTTCTTTCTTTCTTTCTTTCTTTCTTTCTTTCTTTCTTTCTTTCTTCACTCCTCCTTTGCTTTCTTCTTCCTCCTCCTCCTAAATGCAAGCAAGATTTTGGGCACAGTTCAGCATAAGCAGCTGCTGTCTGAATTCCATTCATTTTGATGAAAGACCTTCCCCGCGGATCACGGTCCCTTCTCATCCTTGTTCAAATGAACTGAGCCAATTAACTGCTTGATTTTGATCAAAGTCAGTGTCAGAGAGTTATACACCCAGTTTATTTCAGTATCAAGTGGTCCATGCAAAGAGATAAGTCCCGTCCAGCTTTTGTACTCTGAAAGCCAAGGCATGTTTTCCTCTGACCCACTTTATTGACAAAAGCATTTCCTGATGCGTGCCTGAATTCTGCACAAAGCTGCCGTCTTTTTATAGCATGCTTGGCCAGATTGAGAGTCAGTCCTAGAAATGTATAATTTGGTAATCTTCAGGTTGAACGTCTGTTGGTGTTTTCTGAAGCAAGCCGAAGTACAGTGAAAGGACCCCTGCTTTCCATGCAGGAAGTCCCCAAATTCAATCCCCAGAGTCCCTTTGGAGGAAGGCAACGGAAAATATACTACAGCCTATACTGTACAGTACTATAGCAGTGGAAAACCACTCCTACAATGTTGCCAAGAAAACTGTATCTATATTGTTGCTAGCAGTTGAACTTCATCCAGGGCTAACTTTTCCTTGTCTTCCTATCTAAGATTATTCCCAGAGATGATTTGAATGATCAGCCAGCTGAAATTGGTGTTGAATGACTTTGGAGTACAGCAGTTTTCTCTGGAATGAACTTCATTCATCTGCACTGTTATGATTATCTTTTAGAGAATTACTATTTTCGCTGGTAGTGCAAGACTAGGAACACTATGGATGCAGATGCATTTATTAAATATAAAAGCAGCCTTACAAGAGTAAACAGTGTAAAAAACCCATAAACTCATCAGCAGAGTGACAGGCTGTTTTTCTTCCACATTATCTAATCCGGAAACATCCATCTTTGGTTGGATAATGGAAAAAGACATCAGCGTAATACTTTGTTGAAATGTTTTCTCCTCAGAAAGGTGCATTAAAATGTAAGTATTTCTGGGCCCTAAGACAATCCTTCAAGCCATAATAATAGACTGTCCTTTGCTCTTTTCTGGTCTCCTCCACCTCTCACAGCAGAAAAGAAGACTAGCTATCAGGTTTATTATAATCCTGAGGCCACATAAAAGTAATAAAAGAACAGATAAAGGAGACATTATTAATTCAAGAATGTTAAAAACAGAAACTAGAATTGCGCTAGCCCAAGATATATTAGAGGTGGGGGTTCATTAGTTATTTATTGACTGTTTAATTTTTATTTTAGTTTGGGGCAAGCTATATTGAATTGGAAAAAGTATGCAAGTTGGTGGGTGATCTGGATGTGATGAGATGCCGTTTGGATGGCACTGAGGATTTTATCACTTAAGAGGCCTTTAATCCTGGGTCAAATTCCTACCTACTTGTTTGGAAGGGTCTCTGAAGACAACTCCGGGCTGGTGGAGATCAGAGGCCAATTCACGCTTTCCAACCCTGCCTTACCAGATGTTACCCTATCGTCAACTAGCAGTGGTGCACAAAATTCCATGCCACGTACAACCCAACCCTAACTTTTCCCATCCCATTCCTTACCTTTAGCACCCAGCGCCATGACCATTCACACCATTTTCGGTGCGATGGGTCATCTGAGGCATCACGTAAGTGTGTTGGCACCTCAGATGACCCAAATATGGCTGTGTGTACACAGAACGTCACCATCGCCATGGTGATGCCACCGGCACACACACACACACACACACACACACACACACACACACCAGGCTCCAGACCCAAGATGGCAGCAGTCTGCCAGCGATCAGACCCGCACCCAGCCACAATGGCTCTCTGGGCATGTGGGGTGTACTGTAATGTGTACTAGTTTTCCCAAGTGCAAACGCTAGTGCACATTAGTCTGTCATGCACTTTTTCTGTCCAACGGATGAGAAGCCAAGTGCAAAAGCAGCCCAGGAGTGGTAGTGACCATTCAAACACCGGAAGCAGGAACATTCCCATTCCAGTCTAGAGCACCAGGCAGATGAGTAGCTGGCTGCCTGGTACATTCTGCCTGGACATTGGATGCACCATCCCAGAGGTCGATGTCCAAGTGCTTGGTTCTCCCACGCTTGCATGGTCATAGGGCCCCCTAGCACATTGTGTGGGTGCATCCTTAGAATACACAACAGGTATTGGGATCGGTTATTCTCTCTCTCTCTCTCTTTTTTTTTTTTAATTACTATAACAATTTTAGTTGAACCTTGCCTAGTATTTCACCTACCAACTCAGCACAACTTGAGGGACCGATTGAGTCCCTTCTGTGCAAAGCCCTCATGCCCATAATTGAGAGTTTCATTAAATTAATGTCCTCCTCCTCCTCCTCCAAGACAGAAGAATAGCCACTTGCTTCACCTTGCTTGTGGTAAGGTATTGGGAAACCTATGATTTGCAACCCAATCAACAACTGGGGGAATGGGAAGTGATACGGGAAGGAAGGTATCTGAAGAGCTTGCTAAGCCATTTACAGTTCTGAGTTATTTTGAGCCGTTTGAGTTGAAAACAGACTTTCATGCAACAGATTGAGGGCCTGAACACATCATGCAGACGTCTTTCCACCCACTCCTGGTGAGGCTCATCCACATGTTGTACTGCTGGCGCTGATCCAAGCATCTGAGAGCTTCCTTCGGCTGCCAGTTAGGAGCATTCACACCCTTCTCCAGCTGTGATGCTGTGAGGGGGTGGGCAGTGTGTCACAGGCCAATTACCATGGCAAGCTGGATTTTGCCATGGCTATTCCCATGGCAATCTGGCCTGTCTGTACTTGACCATCCACTCTTCAGGCATTTGTGGTCCAATTCAGGATGGTCCCAGCTCTAGAGTAGTAGTAGTAGTAGTAGTAGTAGTAGTAGTAGTAGTAGTAGTAGTAGTAGTAGTAGTAGTAGTAGTAGTAGTAGTAGTAGTAGTAGTAGTAGTAGTAGTAGTAGTAGTCTTTTCTACCCCTTTTTTGAACAGGGGGCACCTCTGCACTTGAACAGAGGGCACCATAGTGGGATATGGCCCATAAGCTCTTTCTGTTCTGGGGTATATCCCAAAATAGCGGCCTGCAATCAGCATGCTAGTGCAGACTAGGGCAGACCCTATGGTCATTCTTTAAACAAGGTCTTTGCAGTCTTCAAACTTGCTCTGTTTTTTTCTTTTTCTTTTGCAAAGGCAAGCACAAAACCCTTAATGTCTTGACTTGCTGAATGTATATTTTTTTTAAAAAAAATTGCATGTGTTTGTGCATTTAGGTATTCGGATGTTGGATGGCGATGTGACAGATATTGTGGAAGCAAAAGCAATTGGCACGAAGCCTGACTATATTCACATCTACAGTGCCAGCTGGGGACCGGATGATGATGGCCGGACTGTGGATGGTCCAGGCTTATTGGCCAAGCAGGCATTTGAACAAGGCATTAAAAAGGTGGGGGAAAGGGCAGGATGAGATACTGTCTTTCTTGTTCTTTTTTTAGCCCCTGGAGGGGAAAATATATGGCCCAGCTTTAATGTTTGGCAGGTGTTTGGGAGTCGGAATGATCCCGGGAGGCCTGGACCTTCAGCTCCAAAATGGCAGGTGGGATAAAAGGACTCAGAGTGCTGAACCATCTTCAGACCGACCTCGTATTTGTCTCCTGCATCCATCCCCAAGGAAAAATGCAGCTAACATCTAATTGCTGCGTTAGTGCTCAGATACACCTAATTTTTAATCTGCATTTGAGGCACCTTCAGAATGAGAGCATGCATCAGCAAAATGATTAGCCATTTTGGGCTTTTTCTCACAACTTCCATGACGGCTGGCATTTGCACTATGAGCACTGGCCCATTCCAAGCCTAACTAGCCTTGCCTGGGTCCTGGCGAAGTGTGGACGGTCTCAACCAGGTCTGTCTGCATCACTGTAGCAGTGACTGTGTGCGCCAGGGCATTGGTATGGAGACTGGTGATGTGGTGCGTGAATAATGCACAGCAGGAGCCACACTGTTCAGCCCCCACATAGGAAGTAATGTGAATGTTGCATCTGTGGATTAGACTGGGGGAACCCTAGGCACTCTTGGTTAAGCTGTGGAGCAGTTTTTATTGCTATTAGCGATCAGGAGAGGTCTGGGCTGTTCTGGGACAGAGGCAGCAATGCAGGGTACATGTGCTCTGTCTCAGAGCATGCCAGATCATCCTTTTCACAGTATCAAAGCCAAAGGGAATTTTTCCAGGTTAGAGAATGTGAAGGGAAAGTCGTCTGTCACTTTGCTGCTGTGCTCTCTCATTGTGAAGGTGGACTGAACGTGGATTAAAACTAGGTCCTTAGCTTTTGCCAACCTAACCAAATTCCTATGTTGGCTGGGACTTTATGGACGTTGTAGGCCAACAGGAAAAATTCACCAGTAGAATGGAGGTGGAACATCCAAAAACAAAAGGGAAATATGTATCTTGCTCCTTTGCAAGTTGGTTTCATTATCAGTATATTAAAGAAATCCATCTGGCATTCAACAGAAGCAAAACAAGTCTCTGTTGTCACAATCTCAAATTCTGAACTTGTTGCTTTCGGGGACCTTTGATCATGACACACGTTTGAGGGAAGCATTTTCTTCTGAGCTGCAAGACACGTTCAGCAAGGATGTGCACGGATATTCATCTCATTCAAAATTCATATGAATTTCCCCGAATTTTGACATTCGTATTTGAATGGAATGTTGGGACAGTCCAAGATTGACATTTGAATTTGAATCAAATGTTTCCATACATTTGTACGAGGCTTCCTTACTTTTGTGAACCTGGGGAGGTGGGAAAGCTGCTGCCCCCAGTCATATCTGCATCTGATCCCGAGTGGATTCAGAGTGGATTCAGAGCATGTTCAAAGTGGATTGGGAACGGATTTGATGCATTCAGAGCGGATATGTAGTGGATACATAGGGGATTTGTATGGGATACATAGGCGATTCATAGTGGGGATTTGAATCAGATTCATATTGAATTTGAATCCTCCTGCATTCGAAGGGGATTTAGTCAAATGAATACTAATTTTTTGGAGTAGATTCGACACGAATCAAACACGTACAAAAAAGCTGTGCACATCTCTAACGTTCGGGTCGCTGTTGCAGGGCCTTAATTGGTACTTACTACCTTGTGGGGCAACCTGTTGCCCAAAGGTCAACTGACAAGCTTCGTAGCAAGGTTTAGGGATCTGACCCCTGACTACACTAGTTGTAATCCAGTGCTCCAGCTGCCACACTAGACACCAGCTTTCTTTATTTTTCTCCTGCCTGCGATGCCCAGGGCCGTAGAGGACGGGGATCTATTTTTGTTTGGGCCTCAGGGAACGGTGGGAGAGAAGGCGATCACTGCTCTTGTGATGGATATACCAACAGCATCTACACAATCTCCATCAGCAGCACCACTGAGAACGGGAACAAACCATGGTATTTGGAAGAGTGTGCCTCCACTATCGCTACAACCTACAGCAGCGGAGCTTTCTACGAGCGGCAGATTGTAAGTAAACAAGGAACAAAGGAAGGAAGGACTGCAGTTTAAGCTAAAAGGCAACTTCATCAAGGGGCTAGTTTGCACTTGGCCCAGTAGTCCACGCGGGGTGAGCTCCCGGACATAGTGTCCGCATGTGAAGGAGCTGTTTCCTAACCAGAAACGGTTTCCTTCAGTGGCTGCATCTGGTGCAGGTTGAACCTGCATCATGGGTGCATTTACCTTTACCAAGCACCGGAGTCGGTAATGCTCTAGTGGGCCCATCTGCACTTTCTTTTGTTGGTGGTGGTTGCACATGACACGCCGTGGTGCCTGGTTGCCCTGGTGATGGTGCTGTGCATATCAGGTGGCACCAGCACCAGTATGGCAGCTCCTAGACACCTGTCTACTACCTCGGGTAGTTGCGGGTGGGGTGAGGGAGGGGTGGAATTCACGAAGCATTTGCAAGTGCAGATGCTTGGTGCATTTCAGGCCATTTCACCCAAATCTTCCCACAACCAGGAAGCCTAGTGGAAAAGACGCAAGTCTTGGTATGTGTGCTCTCCATCAACCAGACATTAAAGGTGTGTAAAGCGTTGGGTCCCCCTGAGTCATGACTTCTAGCAGACCATCCAGTGCCTGCCCTCCTAAGAGCGCTATTAGGTTGCTGGAAGTGTGCAATGGGCCGAGTGAGTACTACAGTCTGTAATCAAACATGGGTAGCAAACAGTTAAACAGTAAACCAAAATAGGTTTATTGAAATACACACGAAAGAAAGGGAAAAGGGAAAAATAGTAAGTTCAGGTATTGGTATGTAATGTTCTGAAAGTCTCTTGAAGTAGTAAGCTCCCTTAATACCTGCTCTATTAGCTCAAAGGAAAACAGTTTGCTCTTTTAAACCCAAGCCTCTCTGCTGCCACACTGCCACACAGATGAAGGCTTCGCCCCCTTTAGCCAGCTCTGCCTAAGCCCAAGCCCAGCTAAAGAATAGCAACTAATTCCTTGTAACAGCAAGGCCTAAGGCGTTTTCGCACACGGGGTTTTCAAACGCGTGCAAGACAGCCTCGAACGCGGCATACGCATTGCCGCAGCGGGGCTTGCGCTCCGACGCGTCCGGAGCTGTCTTGCGCGCGTTCGAGATGTAGAGCACTTTAAAGTGCTCTACATCCATTCCCGCACGGATGAAGCGCCCACAGCCGTTCGGGGAGAGAAGCATTCGCTCATGTTTCTCTCTCCCCGACAGCCGCGGGCTCCCCTCCCCTGCCGGCGCTGGCTGACAATCAGCTGATTGCCTGCCTTGCCGGCTGCGGGAGCCTCGGCAGCCGTCTCCCCGCCCCTTGCCGGCGTTTGCCGGCTAAGGCACTTCAGAATGCTTTGAGCATTCGCGCACAGGCGCGCCGGAATGCGTTTACACGCATTCCTGCGCAAATATGTGTGAATGGTCAAAGCGTCCTGAAGTGTCTTAGGCTTCCTGTCCTACACCCGTTCCAAATGAACTGGCAACCCGCTGCTTCCCAGGCAATTTGCTCTACCACTGAGCTACACCCACTCCCAGACTCCATAAGCACCCCTGTGCAGTCTTCTTAGCAGGGATACAGAAGTGGTTTGCCATTGCCTACTTCCAGGGATATGTTGGGGATCAAACTGCCAAACCTCTGCTTTCCAGGTAGTTTGCAGTTTCGGCAGGTGAAAGCATGATCCCAGCCCTGGTTCCACAGTTGTTGTTTAAAAAGCTTCTTATTGTAGGCTGCACTCCAATTTTAAGAAGGCAACATTCTGCACAAACATGCAAACTATATTTAGCACAATATGGCTACTAATAATGTTGTGAACAGCTAGGACATTTTGAAGCCCGTTTATTTGTGAAAGGGGGGGGGCACACAATCCTGTGGCTGACTCTATTGCACTGGCAACGGATGCAGCAATGTCCAGATGTTTTTGGACACCTCATATCCAAACTACGAAGAAGCTGTTTGGCTGTGCTGGCTGACAGAATTGAAGGCCCAACCGTGCCTAGAGGACGCAGCTTTCTGACTGAGTACAATCGCAGATGTTGGTATGAGAGGGGTTGGGTACTCCCCTGAATGGACAAGCTGGAGTACTTTGCAGGCCTTTCCCTTCTTACATTTGAATCCTACAGCCTGTTCCCATTACAAACTTAAAACGGTTTGGAAATGGTTTCGATCCTCACAGTCCCCTCGTCAGGTTGGCTTAACATGCATTCTGCGTGTTAAATCGCCTCAAAGCGTTGTAAATAAAACACTCATTTCAACAGGTCTCGCTCCTGTTCTTGCATTTGAAACGGTTTACATTTCTTACTGTGGGAACGGTACCGTTTTAGTGGGATGAGGATGCGTGTTTAGGGTTTCCCTCCCCCAATAGCACTCTAGGAACTCCCCGCCTTTGTCACGTCAAAAATTTTGCAACAGGAGGACCCCCAGTCAGAGAGAGGGGGTGGGCACCATGACTGGCAGTGAGCGGGGAGAAAAAGATACACTTTCCCAAATGAAGTTTTCAAGCGCTTTCAGAATTGCGACTGAACGCGATTAAAGTTGAAAGTAATGGGATCAGGCAAATTCATGTTTGCATCTGATTCTTTTATTTCGGTTTAGGAAAACCGTTTTAAGCTTGTAATGGCAACAGGACCCTAGCCTAATACTTACCTTTATCTACAAGTGTGCACTTTTTTCTCTTAATTTCTCCAGTCCTTACCAGAATAGCTTATGGTAATGACAGATTTTTAAAGGGGCATTGAATTAATTCTGCAGCTTAAGAAAATATAATCAACTTGGCTTTGCTTGGCATAATAGAACCACCAGACAGATTTTCTCTTGTTTTGTGTGTCATCCCAGTGTATTATTTAAGGCCACATCTTTACTTACAATTCCTGAGTGCCTCTCAGGGTTGAAGAAGGTTGCCATTGCTGCTCTATCTGTCTCCATTTTCAGTAGCAGCAAGTGCGATCGTGTGGGCCCGTTGTCAGCATAGTCACAGGCTGTGGTCACATCTAAGGTTTAAGCCAGCTTCAGTCCACTTTCAAAAGTGGGAGAATGCATCAGCAAAGTGACAAGGGGTTTTCTTTCATGGTTAAATAACTCAGAAAATTCACCTTTGGAATAGATAATGTGGAAAGAAAATTACTGGTCACCTTGCTGATGTGTTCTCTTGCTCTGAAAGTGGAACGAAGCTGGATTAAACCTTAGGTGTGACCACAGATGTGTTTGCCGCTGCAGGACAGGGTTTTCCCATTTTGCAGGGAGGCACCACAGAAAATGGTGCCTCCTTTCTCTGAAATGGAGACAATGAGGGCACCACAGGTGGAGGTGATTCTCCTCCACCATCTGCCCCAAATGAAGCCACCAGAAGTGAAGACACACCCCAAACCTTTAGTCAAAAAAGAGCATCCGGGAGCAACATGTGTTAAGCAGGGCAGTGATGAGGTACATGACACCTATTAGAACCTGGTTCTATTTAGTGAGGTCCCATTGGATCTAGCTGTGGGATTGAGATTTCTCACTTTTGAAATCTGATTGCAAAGGCAAGGAGTGTCTTTTGTTCACATCTAAGTTTTAATCCAGCTTCAGTCTACCTTCAGTTGGGTAGCAAAGTGACTCCTCATTTTGTTTCCACGTTACCTAACCCAAAGGTGAATTTTCTGTTATATTAAGCCAGCAGCAAACAGCTTACCACTTTGCCAGTGCATTATCCCACTTTGAAAGTGTAGCTACATTAAAATGTATGTGTAGACACAGCCCAAGTAATGAATATGGGACTATCCAGATCCTGTTGGGCTCCAGTTAATTCTCTTCAGCCACACCCACCTGCCCCATTTTATCTTTTTACTCATTTAGTTGCCTATAGGAGTACAAAGACATGGTATAATTCTATTGCCCACACCAGCAATCATAGTGATGATTCAAGTTATAGTCTGCCAATATCTGGGAGTGCTAAAGTTTCTTTACTCTTGCATGGATGAAGCTATAACTTTGTAAAAACGCATGCTCACAAAATTAGGGTCCTCCAAATCCAGGTAGATGCCACTGAATGGACCAGTGCATCTCAAACTGTGGACCCTGAGATGTTCATGAACCACTCCTGATTAGGAGGGCCACAACTACCTTCTAAGCTCAGTGGTTTTGCTTTTCTTCATGATAGGCTTCAACCCTTTCCAGTGATGCGGATAATGGGAACAGAAAGGAGCCAGCAAAGTGGTGTTGACTTTTCTGCGTCTTAGATACAGTGGTATAGACTGTACTGAACCAAGAGAGATGCAAAATGCAAGTGTGTGGTTTCCATTTACAATATCAAGGTGATGGTAGGACCCTTACCCCTAACCCAGTAGGGTTAACTGAGTGTGTATAGCCAAAAGGCAACACCCCACATACATATTAAAAAGATCTTACTAGGAAACTGGGACATTCTGTGCCTCTTTTATACGTAAAAGGTTACCCTTGCCTGCTATTGTGAACCTAAACAATGTCTTGGCTGGCCTCTGTCTCTTTCCTCCCTGACCTCTGCTGCTTACAGTTTCTCAGAAGGGTTTGTGTTCCATTCAACTCATGGCTGCTCCAACTTTCCAATTAGGTGACCACAGATCTGAAGAAACGGTGCACAGATGGCCACACTGGGACTTCCGTATCTGCCCCCATGGTAGCAGGGATCATTGCGCTGGCTCTGGAGGCCAAGTAAGGTTGCTGTTCTTTTCTGCAGTGATTTATAAGTTAATATTTAAAAGAAGAGTCTGGATTCTGCCTTGGCTTCAGGGGAGTGGGGTGAGCCGCGAGAAAGCATAGAACCTAGGAACGTAAGAGGAGCTCTGCTGGATCAAGCCACATACTGTCTCACGCAGAGGCCCACCAAATGCTTCTGAGCATCTCAAGCAGAAGGTGAAAACAAAACATTCACTGCTCTCAACTACCTACCAACATTTTTGAAGGCATCCAGCCTGCCTCTACAACCTGGAGGCAATACTTAAGCATCCATTCTAATAGCTGTTGAAAGACCTGCCCTCCATGAATCTGTCCAACCCTTTTTAAAGTTGTCCAGGCTGACTGCTGTCACTGCCTCTTCTGACGACGGTCTGAGTGAAAAAAAATACTTCCCTTTGTACGTCCTAATTCTCCTGTCCATCAGCTTCATAGAGTGCCCCCTGATTCTAATGTGTTGCCTTCAAGGAACTCTTTCCACATCAGCATATCTGCTGCTGATTGTGAAGGAGCACTGATGGTACAAGGTTAGAAGGTCCTGCTAAAGCTTCCTGTTTGACTGCAGTTAAACTAAAGACCTAGCTGCACCCTTTAATTCAGATTCAATCCACCCTCACCATGAGCAAGCAGTTGCCCTTTCAAATGATCTAACCTAGAAAATTCTCCTTTTGGTTATGGTTTAACCAGATGCGTGCCTATTTATCTATCCATTTATCTATCTAGTTAGTGCATGGTGAATATCTGCTGAAAGTCTATTCCAAAGTCTGGGGGCCGCCACAGAAAAGTTCTTGCATGCCACAACACCTTGCCTTAGAGCCTCCTTTAAAAAAAAAAAAAAAACTATTTGTGGATGCAGCCAAATTGCCAGATTTCCAGCTTGTCTGATTCTTAGAATGAGAAAGGAGGAAGAAAAAAATGAACTCCAAGCTCAGACTCCTGGCTGCTCTTAATGCTCTCCCACTGTGACTTTCACTTTCAGCTCTCATACATTGTTGGTTGCTGTGAGCTCACAGCGGTAGAAAGCAGTTAATTTGTTACATTATTTTGACTGAGCATGTGGAAGTGTCTCCCCAACATGAGAACATTTGGCAGTGCTGGTCTCACCTCCCTTTCCTCGCCCTTGCATTTAAGATTGAATGCCTAACTTCTTTAAGCACGTAAATTTGGGAATGTTTAGCATGTGACAGTAAAATGCACTGTTAAGTACCCTGGGCCCAGCATGTTAAGTAGTGCCCGGTGTTTCATTTTATTGCAAGCATTCTCTGCTCCTAAATGCTTCAGTGTAATTATAAATTCAGTGGTCCAGATGCTTGCAGGGAAAAAGGATCACAGGTTGTTAAGTTGGCTTTGAAGTGTGTTCCTTTCCAATATTTTGTTTTTTACTCTTACATGCATACTTCACATATGCTCTGTCAAAAGCGATTACTTATACCGTCATTTTAGATTAGCTGGAGTGATGTGTAAGAGGCACATACATATTTCTTCACACAAATGCCTTGCTTGTGCAAATATAGGTGCCTCAAAATGTCTATAGCATCCTGCAGCTCACAGCCAATGTTATATTAGCCTGCAGGTGGAAAAAACACATTCAAATAATTCCCTGTGAGTAAAAACAAAACAGCAAGTGAGCACAGTAAAATGCCTTGAACTTCTTTCTAGACACATTATAGAAGGGGTTTGTTTGCTTGCCTTAAAGGCAGAAATTATTCTAGCACATTTGAATTCTGACTGTTTGTTCTTTTAGAAGTGCCTCTGACTTGCAGCAGCATGGCATACTTCTGTTGTATGAACTTCTGATGGATAATTTGAAGGAGATCCTGTTGGTTTAGTGTCCCTTTCACCAGCCGTTTGAAAATCCCATCAGCATGGCTCGATTAAATTTTTAATTTGCTCTGTCTGCTCTTCCTTCCATTATCTTTAGCTCTCTACTCACTTGGAGAGATGTTCAACACCTACTTGTTAAAACATCTAGACCGGTACACCTCCTGGCCCCTGACTGGAAAACAAATGGAGCTGGACGTAGAGGTGAGATACTGTGGCGAAACGCAGGCTGGATTCCTGTTGGGGGAAGCATATGGTTATAGCTGTTAAGGTCACACTTGCCCTTGCAAAATGATTGTTAATGGAAAGGTGACATCTTAACAGGAACTTGTTGAGTTGCTTTTCAAAAACGTGGCGTTCGATTTGTTCCCTGAGAACCAAAAATATGTACTCTTAACACTTAGCATTTCTCTGGGACTATAGCTTAATTGTCAGTATTTGAGTTAAATATGTAGGAAATTTGTTAAACCGGTTCTGTTCCAAACCACTCTGGCCATGGTCACACCTTGCTGAACTAGTCTGTCTTATTAAGAAACAGAATTCAAAACACACTAACTCTGACCATACCAAATAACTGATATTCCTTCCTCAGTTTGTCCTCAGTTTGGGTCACTTTGCTCACACCCTTCTGTTCCAATCCTGAGACTCCTTTACAAGGCTTTTATAGATCTGCAACACTTTCCATGGTTACAATATCCCCCTGTGCTCTGATAGGATAAAAGTTCTGTCACTCAACACCTTGTCATCACACATTGGGTAAAAAGGAAGGCAAATTCCCCCCAGTATAGTCCGGTTCATCTCCCTTTAGTCCTACACCCCAATCACACACACACACACAAAAGAAAATGGGTTAATACTCTATAATGGCTTGAGAACTGTGAAAATCAGGACTCAGGAAAGTATGAATGAAGGGAGGAAAGTCCATAGATAAAACGGATAGGACTAAAAAAGGTGTGAGCTGTAGAGTCTGAAGGAGGCCTGAAGAAGGATTAAAGTGAAGGTGTGACCCCAGGGTTCATCAAAAATATAGGGTGGATCCCCAAGCAATTTAAAGTCTGCTGGAACTCCTCTTTTGCCTCTGAGCGTCCCCATGCCAGGCTTCTCAAGGTGCTTCCAGCGCTACAAAATGAGGAAAAACCGCGACAAAATACATGCCCTTTAAAGAAGACTTTCAGGGCTCTATTTGGAAGTCGCAGGTTTTCCTCGCAACATTTACCTTGGGGACGCTCCGTGGCAAAAGGGGCGGTGATTGCTTGCCTGCACACACAGCCAAAAAGCATTCACACATCTGGGAAATGCAGCAGGTTCCCTTCCTTTCCTTTGTAAAAAGAGCCAGAATTGCTCAGAATTGCAACATTGTTATCAGGTGATCTGTGAAAGTGTTAAAAGAGTGACTTTGCAGGGACGGGAAGCCTTTTCTAACAGAGAACAGAGTGAAAGTAAGTGCTGAAAGTGAATGAGTGAGCGATCATCTCCCTTTGCAGGGACGGGAAGCCATTTCATGGGACGGAGATCTGGGTATTTTTCCTTTTAACAAGAGAGGGAGCGGGGGGAAAAGATGCGGGGAAAGGAAACAGGCTTCCTTGGGGACGGAAGGTGCGTTAAAAACATGCGTTTTGCTGAGCCTCGTCCGGACACTTATTGCGGAAGTGCATGGCACTTTTAAAGTCCGCTTGATTAGAGTGACAGCAGAGGGAACTCAGAGAGGCAAATAAGTCTTTTGGGGATTCAGCCGTACTGTTTGATTTTGAACTGAGCTCTCTGCTAATTCGAGGCATTTGTTTCAATTCAAACAAATTCAAAACAAATCTCTTTCTCTCACTCTTTCTCTCTCACACACAAACAGCAGGTTCAACAATGTTCCTTGTCTATATTAGGCCCTTTTCACCATTTAAAAAGCAGGTCAATGAACTGCTGAAATGGGATTGATTTGTTACGTTTGCTGTTTGGTTCTGTTCAAATCAAGCTGCTAAAAAGCACTTTGTGCATGTCCCTGCTTCAGTTCAGGAAAAATTATAGTAGGACAGGCAATGTGGATAGGTAAAGAAGTGTGGCCTTACAATCCTTCACCTGTCGTTAGTTCCACTTAGGATTGGATCATGTCCCTACCTACGTAAATTTTAACTGCCAGCCAACATGAATCCAGGTCCCCACCATGGGGTCAGTTTCTCTGAGAACCATCAACAATGTGAAATTTAAATTGCCAACGTAACATCAGCAGCAATGGTCAGCACAAATTGCTTGTCCCAGAACTGCTTTAGTTTGATTATTTCTTATACTTGGTGTGGCTGATGACCGTCTATGGCTCCTCCAGTCAGACACCACAACTTACTATTGTATAGCCTCCTTAAGCAGTGTTCAGGAGTGTGTCTGAACTGAGTAAATAAGGCTGCTTCCATCACTCAGTCCAGGCCAAGATCAGAGGTGTGGGCCATGATGCATGCCAGGGCCATACGCTCCACCAAAGCCCATCTTAGCCCAACTGTGGAGGCTGAAATGAAAGATTACTGTAGTGGGCAGCAAGTATCCTGTTTCCAAGAGTCTAGTGAAATGGCACTTGGCTCCTCAGAAAACTGGACAACTGGATCAGTCAACCATAGGGAACGCTCAGATGTACACTTTAAAGTGGTCCCTCATTGGCACACACCTAGGTACCATTTTGGTGCCAAAGAAAAGGCTGGCTGCCAATGTTGTGTGGGGTTGCTGGGATACATCAGAGTTGCTCTTTTTATTTAAACCAAATGCTCAGCAGCTGAAACTTTCATCTGCCCCACAGTTCCAGCCTGCCGCTTTTGAGCTGTCTGCAAAACTTTCTTAGCTATTAGAATTTTCCCTTTAGATAGTTACCATGTGCTTAGCAACCATATTGTTTACTATATGAGCTTAGTAACATTGCTTAGTAAATATTGTTCATCCCATGTGTTCTTAAACTTGTTCCAGATAACATTTTTTACCACATACGTAAAAGATTGTTTTCTCTCTCTGGGCACCTTGCAAACATAGTCAAGTACCATTAATTCTATTTGGGATTTTTGGGTGTGTGAATAAAACACATTTATTGCATGTATCTCAAATTGAAAGTAAATGTAAACGACTGAACCGATTGGTCTCTTTTCTGCTCAGTGCCCTATCATAATCAACACCTATCAAAACTATTTTTGTGATGAGCCCATTGCTCTTATACTGCATTTTAAAGTCTGTATCCAAACAAGTTCAGAGGTACCAAGAAAGTGGGTTGTCTCCTTTCTCACCTCATTGATCTATTATGGAGAAGAGCTTAGGTAAAGAGCAATAGCTCATTGAACAGGAATATATTTTGTATGCCGTGTCATCTATTATCATACCTGTATCAAGACTTTTCTTCTATCTTCTCTACCAAATGTAGCTGATCACATAGATGGGGGTTAACTTTAATCTATCTGGTTTAATCCCACACAATTGCTTTTATATTTTTAAAGTAAGATATGATAAAAACTTAAGAAAATAAGAGGATCCCTGCTGGATCAGGCCAGAGCCCATCTAGTCCGGTATCCCATCTCACCCTGTACCCCACCAATTGCTTTTGGGCATTTACGAGCAGAAGATAAGGACAAAACCTCCACCTGCTCTCAACTCCCTGCAAATGGCCTTTAGAGGCAACCTGCCTGTCTCTTCAACCTAGAGGCAGTAGTGGGCATCCCTTCTAATGACCACTGAAACACCACCATGAATTTATCTCAGCCTTTCTTAAAGCTATGTAGGCTGGTTGCTGGATAGTACATGTTCTGTTGGATCTTCTGTAGTTCTCAGAAAGGAAGGAAAGATAGTAATTAGTTGTTCCAAGCTGATTCCCTTGGGTGAAATGTGTCTTCTGTTGCTCCTGTAACCAGGAGGAGGGACTGAAAAGGTCTGTTCTGTTGCTGAGACTTCATAACTCTAGCCTTATTGAACCAGACATCTGAGCATTCTTTTGATTGTAGTAACACTGCATGGCTGCATATACTCTTTTTTATATAGGAAGGTCTCACTATGTGGTGAGTAGTCTGTATGATTCTTCTGAGGTTTCTTGTTATTAGAAATGCATTTCTCTACCTGGCCCTTGTGGGATTAAGTTATAAATCCCAATCAATATCCACCCAAGCTTTCTGAACTGGAGATCTCATGTGTCTATTTTAAATAGCTTTTTCTATTAGATGCCCTACAGACCTGCCAGGAAAAATAGTTATTGGCTGCTCTAAGATCTCATAAGCCCCCTAGAATGCCTTTAAAAAAAAAAACCAAAACCAGCAAAACGACTATTTGCAAGCTCCTTTCTATTTTTGGAGTCAAGATCCAAGCAGTACTGAAAGATGCAAAGGAAAATGGTATTTTAGCAAGGCTTATCTTTCACAGATTGCTGTTTTCAATCTGAGAAAGTCCCGTCTGTTTTGTTTCATCAGAATTGACAAGAAAACATGATCTTGAGATTTAGAACAAGATCTTGTCAGAATTAAATTCTGCCTCACCTTTTACTTTCTGTAATCTTCAGTGAGGTTGTTGGCTGGTCCTGAAAAGGAATAATATATAGATTCAAGTATTTTTCTTTCCTGAGAAATGGAAACTGTTTTTTTGCTTGTTGTTTTTTAATGTGCAGATGTACCAAAGGTATAAGCTTTTCAACTGGGGCTCAGAGTTGCTAAGATCATCATCTATTATTTGCATTTTATCTTTAATTAAGCTGAGAATATTTCCATTGTCACAAATAGAAGACAAGGTCTTTAGCATGTATGATCCCAATCCGGTTCTTCATGTACTGTCATGTGAATAGATAAGATGGAGCATTCAATAAGGTGATCTCTAGTGATTGTCAGCTGTGGCTTCATTTGTCCCTGGTGGACAAATTGTACTCTGGCTTGCTTTGAGAGCATTGGTGTCTCCACCATGTGCCCATCTCCTCATTGGCATCCTGATGTAGAATGGCTTGTGTCTGTTATTTTGCCAGCTTGCTGGGCCATTTCATTAGCATTGCACTATAATCAGAGATGCTTGTTCAGAGATCTTATTCTGGCCTACGAGTGCCCTTTTTACCTACAGGATTAATATGGTCATCCTCTGACTTGAAATCAAAGATTCTGCATTTCAGACATACACAAAACAACTGAGATTTGATGATCGACTTCTGTTTCAAAACAGATCATTTGCTTCAGAAAAGTCTCTGATATGTCATGAAATCTTTGGTACAAATATGCTGGTTTAACTGCTGAGAAATGTGTAGCAGAGCTAGAAAATCTTCAGTCTCTCCAAAGGAGTGGATAGTAAATATTTAGGGTGCCTCCAGATAGCAAATTAGAAATGCAGAACTTGCCTTTACTTCCTAGTAAAGGATCTCTGGAGGGAGATGGATCATCATGCTCATGTTCTTCAGTACTCCCCAGCAGCAAGGGGGCTTCTTCATTGCACATGCCCAGCCCTCTCTGGTAGGCCTGCTGCTTTTGGCTGATGGCAAAACAGCCTTGAAAATGCAGAGAAAAGGAATGCTCCACAGCGAATGCTCATGTAAGTAGACTATTAGGCTTCAGAGTATTACGCTTTAATTTGCAGGTACTACGTAACATTTTAAAACCTGTCCGGCAGGTCAAAAGCTGCTCCTCAGTACCTGCAAAGCTTTCATTCTATCTGGATGATGTCTTGCCTGTTATCCTTGCCTGTCAATCATGCCCTTGAGCACCCAGGTCCAAGTCTGTTCTCCTCCCCAAACTTCTGTAAACTCTCAAGGCAGGGGCTGAACCTTTGATTCTTCTGTATGCAAAAAAAAACCTTCATTCCACCGTGCAGCAATGAGTCTATTTGTAAAACAAACAAACAAACAAACAAAAAGGTAAATCTACAGTTTTCCTCCTTCAAAGTTGACTGGAAAAGCACCCTTTTTTTATGTATTCCTGCTCCTAGATTCAGATCTGCTATAGAAACTCTGCTCTGTATGATCTCTTCAAAGAACCGGTAGTCACAAAGAAGAGGGCATTTCTAGTGGTGCCACTCTGGCTCACAATTAGCCTCCCCAGAGAGGCCCACCTGGCACCATCATTTCATCCCTTCTAGGCATCAGGTGAAAGGCCTTTTCATCCACCACAGCCTTTTACATCTGTTTTTGCTGTTTCCTTTTATAGTTTCAGTTTTATAGTGTATTTCATCCTATTTTTAACTTAGTATTTTATACTTACCTTTTTAAAGCCACCAGCTGTATGTTAGTTAGCAGGCAGCTATCCAGATATAACGACAAATAAATAAATAGGAATTGAGCAGACCCCTTCTATTTATGAAGCCATAAAACACCAACCAGCTGCTCACTAAACTGCCCCGGTGCTGTTTACTGCAGAGAGCAGCTTGTTTGTTTATTGCTTGTTTATTTGTTTGTTTAAGACTTTGTTCTGTTTAAAAGCGAAAGGATCAGTTTAAACGTAGGTATCTGGCTTTTTAAGCTCAAAATGGAAAGTAAGAAAGAGAAAAAGGAGTACCTCAGTGTGTTTGGACCTGCAACGTTTTGGGTTTTTAGGAAGCAAACCTGCTATATCTACACAGTCTTTGTAGCTTTTGAGGCAATGTTAAATTAAAACTATTTTGTGTGTAAAAATATTGCCTAAGCAAATGAAGGTGGGGGGAAAGCATCTATCAGGCTGTCAATGTTATCTCTGAGGCCCCTGTCTTTTCAGTTAGTCATTTGTACGGATTTGGCCTGGTCAACGCAGAAGCTCTTGTGGTAGAAGCAAAGAAATGGCGAACAGTGCCTGCTCAACATGTCTGTGTGGGAACTTCAAATAACAAATCTTGGTGAGTATTAAACTCTGCACTCCTCTGTTTTCTTTAACCCATGCAGTGCAAACAAAGCTGGCCACTGTTTTCTTAGGGATTTTTTTTTACAGCTTCTCAGGAATTTTACTAAGTGAATCCATGGATTATTTGTTAGATACACTGAGGAAGATTTGGAGAGCGCTCATCCCTTGTGGACCCTGCTCAGCCTGTTCTTTGAAGTATCTGGGTTGTTAGCCATACTTATATTTTAAGTATCTACATAGTCTTTGTAGCTTTTGAGGCAATGGTCACACACAAGTTTTAGGTCAACTGGAGAAGAAAAGCTCATAAAAAAGGAAGGGAGTATGTGGAGGTCAGGGAGCAGGCTTTTAAAAGAACTACAAACAGACACACACCCCTCACTTCTTTGAGTGACATGAATGGCATCCAATCGAAAACACCTCCCTTGAGGGACATGAATGGCATCCAATAGGAAATGAGATAGATGTGATGTAGCAAAAGGGGTGGGGAGCCAAGAGCTCCATGGAGAAAACCCAGGGCGATCTCTGCAGAAATGTGTGACCAATGCAGCCCAAGGCAGAGACGGCCTTAGGATGGCCAATATCAATCCACGTCTGACCAGCACTGGTACGATCTCAATTCAAACTCATAGGCTGACCTGTTTCGGATTCATCTGACCAGGGCCATAGAGGATTGCCTCCCTCTGTTCTGTGCGTGCCTCTGACGAATATCAAAAATATTCTGTTTGGCCATCCAGTGTCTCCAGTTCTTTTATAGTCAGACTGTATTCCAGACACAGTACCAAAAAGGACCTCCGAGGTAGTTCGGAGATGCTGGTGAGATGATTTGTGGGGGCGGGGTTGTTCCCAGGCAATCTGCCTCTCTGCCTTTCATGAACCATCCAGGCCAAAAAAGGTAGTAAAGTACTGCAAAAATGTTAATTCTGTTGAATGTTCATATTCGCATGCTGGAGCTTTGTTTGTTTCATTTGAATGTCTGGACTTTTGAATGGCCGTACGTTCATTCTGATGCAAAATTTTGCAAATTTGGATATTCGATCAAATTGTCAGATAGGAATTCATTTGTGTACATCCCTACTTTAGAGGTGTGTAAATGACTATTGTGGTTGCCACCACTGTGTGAGGTGGGATTTATTTCAATCAGACCTGACAAGCATCACCCAGGGGTGTGTGTGAATATAGTGAGGGCTGAAAAGCTGGATGCGTGCAAACAGAGTGTGACGTGTGTGCATTCGCTTCACCCGTTGCTGTCGTGTTCCGTACACCTGGAGGAAGTGTCTCCCTTCCCACATACACACCAGAACTGAAACTCTTAACCTAAAAAATGTTCTCCACCTCTCCAGCAATGACTCTCTCTGGTCTGCCTTTCTTCACTGAAGCCACCTGAAACCTATATGTGTTCAGCATGGTTGAAAGCTAACATTTTGCAGCTGGTTAGTGAAGATGACATCATTTCTGAGCCTCATCCCTAAGTAGAATTGCTCGGTGTTCCTCATCTTAAACTTAATTTAAGGGAGAACTCCCTGATGGTACCTCCTTGCAGTCACCATCATTGTTTGGAGGCCCAACAAAGAGCCCTGTCATTTACCACCCCACTGGGCTTTTAGCCTCAGGATTCACTTTCATCACTTCAGTGAGCTGCTCAACTCCTGGACTGAATTCAGCTCACCCAGCTGTGTCATGTTGGGTGGAAAATCCTATGGAAGGATGTTGACTCAATTCACCAGAGGAACTTGAGGAAATTGGGTGGGAGATTACCTACATCTCGGCCATAAAGATGAATTTTGCCTGTCATGTGCTCTGGGGCAGATTTTAAATGGACTGTTGGCCAGCATTCAGGAGAAAAAGTTTCCATAGGTATCTTACTTGTGCTGGAATTTCTGTGTTCTTGTGCTGGGCAGTTTCCCAAGTGAGTAAATAGGCTGAGGGTGCCTCCAGATGTGGAGGGAAGCTTCAGAGCCACCGTGGACCCGGTGTCACGTGTTGGTCATGTGACCATCGATCAACATTGGCAGCACAGCAGCGGAGAAAGTGCAGATTTAAAAGCTGCTATTCAATCAGCAGTTCTTAACTTCCCTTGCGTGGAGCGAGGAAAATGCAGAGTATTGAGCGTCCCATTTGGATGGTGGGACACGGCTCCATGGGGGCTCCACCCTCCCTGCCATCAGTATAATGTCTCCACTGTTAGAAAGGAGAAATCGATGCATGAAAAATTCTTCATAGGGAAGAATTTCTATAGGTTTAGAATTTGGATAAAAGTGTGTGTGTGTGTGTGTGTGTGTGCGTGCGTGCGTGCGTGCGTGCGTGCGTGCATATATATTGGCTTTCATATTGGGTCCGTTTTGAATCAAAGCGCTAGAGCTGATGATTTCTTAAGCTGCAAACAAAGAACATTTGAGCAAAATAGCATCTTAAAATAAGCTCATGCTACATGCAAATAATGTTTTGAATTCCTTGCTCTCCTTGGGAAATGACATCACTGTTTATATCCTTCATCATGCCTCCCTTTATGAGTAAGGCAAAATAAAAGGCAGGCGATGTAATCCCCATGAGTTCCCTGCACCATATGCTCAAAGTGTCCCCAAAGCAAGCCTGACTGAGCTTTGAAAAGCTGTTTCCTCCCAATAAATTAGACATTAACAGCATGCTTTGGACCCTGTTCTGGAAGTTGGCTAACTGCTGAAGGGTGGTGACTGTAATAGATCCTACAATCCTTGAAAAAAAACCTAGATTTTTCATGGCAAGAGATCCAAGAATGCTGTTGGCATAGTTTCTCCTTCCCAGGAGTAATTGTAGATTGACCATTTGCTCATAAAAGTATGTAATAGGTGTACTCCATTGGCCTCAAGGGATATATAGAACTTGCAGGACAAGAGCCTCTTTGCTGAAGCTAAGGAGGTCCTGATATGGTCATGATCAGTATGGAAGACCAACTTGGGCCCCATAGAAGCTACCTTGATGGAGGAGAGATTAACATGCTAAATATAATTTTGAGATCGTGGGCAATGAATGACCAAGCAGACTGCAGAAGAAATTGTTGCGAGAAATGAGTGTGGTAGAATTTGCTCAGCACTGCAGTTTCTCATTCACGTCATTTTAAAACCTGTTCCATGAAGATTCTGGGCTGCCAATGACTGTGGACATTCCTTTATTTCTCATAATGTAGGGTTATCCCTACCAACAAGACAGTGAGGACGTCAGCCATGACCAGTGCCTGTGCCGACTACCCTGACCATCACGTAGTCTATTTGGAGCACGTCGTGGTACGGGTTTTTATCACACACCCGCGACGGGGAGACCTACAGATCAACCTTACTTCTCCTTCTGGAACGAAGTCCCAACTCTTGGCAAGGCGGTAGGTCTACCAGGATTCCTGTTGCAGTGTGTTTGTGCTCGTGAGTCTTAGGCCCTTAGGGTGCAGAAGATCTACTGATCTGGACCACAGGGAACTCTGCTTGAGCGGCATTGATCCAAATCAACCTTCATGCAAGGTGAGCTTTGCAGCAGCCCCTTCCACTCCCCAACAACTAGAAAGGACTGTGTGTGTGTGTGTGTGTGTGTAGGGGCAATTTCCATTTAGCATTTGCTGCAGTTCCTCTCCCATTACTTTCTTCCCTTGCTGTCCTTCCCAGCATCCTTTGCTGCTGGGAGAGGACGAAGCTCCTTGAGGGGTCAATGGGTGTTTTTCCACTGTCACGAAAAGTACCCATTAATGGATACAAAAATGCCATTTCGTACCCGTTAATGGGTACTTAATGGGTACTTTTAGTGACAGTGGAAAAACACCCAATGGTAACTTCCCTATGAACCCCTCAGCAACCCTTCTGTTCCCAAGTATCTCCCTGACCTTAATATCTCTTCATGGTGTCGTTCCATTATCAGGCAACATGATGATTCCAATGAAGGTTTTAATTACTGGGAATTCATGACTGTCCACTGCTGGGGTGAAAGGGCAGCAGGAGAATGGACCCTGGAGATCCAGGATAAGCCATACCATATACGAAACCCAGACCTGCACGGTAAGGGCCTATGGATTTTGTGCCATCCTGTGTTTCAGTCTTTGCTCTAGGTGGTCTGGATTTCAGCTTCATTCGCCTCTAGAAAGCCAACAAATGGGCTTTCACTTGGATGGTGAAATGGACATGCTGTTTCTTCTTATTCACATCTTTGCTCCTTGGTATTTTATTTCTCATGAAACCCCCTGGAGAAATCACAGCCTTACACCATCAACATTATCTCAGAGCAGGATATCCTTTTCTGCTTATAAGTATTAGGATTCAAAAGTGCTTGAAAATAACTTGGGAGAAGGAAGCCTGTGAATCATGCATGTAGCAAATTAAAGTCATCTTCTGGGTGAGGAAAAGTTAGTTCTGCTTCGAATGAAATGTACTGACTATTTGGACCACTTTTGATCTTCTTGTAAATCTTCATCCAGAGCAATAAAATACTTTTCCAGTAGCCAAAGTTAATATCCCTGGCAATTTACCATGGACAGTGGCATTACTCTGGGAATAATTTGATACCACATCTCCTTGAAGACATCAGCATAGTCCTCATAGTTTCATGGGCAATTGGTGGGGAAGTCGCTGATGTGCGGTAACAAAGAGTCACTTTCCGTCATCACCAGCCAAGGAAATGTCTAGAGCTGCCCTGTTATCACAATGGAGGGCACATTTGTCCCAATCAAATCTTATCGTCCTCTTACTCCATGTAATCGATGATACTTAAACCAGTCTGTTCTGAGCACGAGGTTTGAACCACCAAAAGCTGTAGGTTCACTCTATGGTGCACAGAACTATTTGTGTTGGGCTGGTTTGGACAGGTTGCTTGACACTTATGAGGACCTTAAAGCTTGCTAGTTATGTAGGCAGTCGGTGATACATCTGGTACCAACAGTGGGGCCTATTGCTTCTCCTTATGCAGGATGCAGTGAAAAAGCCAAGAATCCATTCACCTTTGATGTCTTTGAAGGACAGCAAGCAAGGCTTTGATCCAATGTGAAAGTGATTTCACATCAGATCAAAAGCTTCTCACCACTTGGTCCGTCTGCTGCATTGGCCACCACTGACCTTAGGCTCTCAGCACAGGAATGACTAGATAGACCACTGCAGGTGCAGTCAGCAGATCAGCATAGGACCAGTAGAAGAGTAGCAAGCCTTTAGGATGTTCCAGTTTTGGATCCAACACATGCTAATAATAGGGACCATTTCCACAGTGAGTCATCCTTGAATTTAGAGTGCTAACATGCATAGGCATTTCTGCCAACCTAATCACCCTATGCAAGCAGTGCCTGGTGGCATCCCAGTGTTTTGAATAAACAATGGACCAGCTGAAGTTACTGGTATTCTTTTAACCGTTGAATCTTTTACAGGAAAACTAAATGAATGGAGCCTTATATTATATGGAACCGCTGAGGCTCCATACACCAACTTCAGTTCTCATCACTCCAGATCAAGGACTCTGGAAATGACACCATCTGACATGGAGCCCTCAAAGGCTGCTTTCTTCCAAACTCAACTGGACCAGCTGGAAGAGGAAGAAGAGTACACAGGTAGAGTATCCTAAAAGCTTGGCTTGACTTCCTTGCATATTTAAAGTTATGTTTGGATTAGCTTCAAGGGCCTTCCGCTGGGAGAATTAGGGTCAGAGGTATTTCCCCCCTACATCTCCCTAACTGTAGGGAAAACCCTGGAAAAGCCACCCCGGTCTCAGACAGGAATGCATGAGACTGACAGGGTGAATTCCCACTCAAGGAATAAAACTGTTTCAAAACGGTCTGGATCCTCTTTGTCCCCACTCCTCAGTCATTTAAAGTGGCTTACAAACGGTTTGGATCCTCTTCGTCCCCATTCCCAATCAGTTTCAGGGGTATTTTGAGGATTATTTGGCTTAAAAATGGAATAAATACCGCTTCTCCCTTATTGCTGTGGGAACGCTACACTATTCCCCTCTACAGCAGACTGTGTCATTGTAACAATTCAGGCACCTCACACCTTATAACAATGTTTTCTTTCCCAAACACGCAAGCCTAAAGATCAGGGAAAGAGGCAGGGAAATCTTGCCCTTCTCAAGCAATCCTGAACAATTCTGTTTCCCTCCCAGCTTCCTTCCTTCCTTGATCTTTAAACGGGGTAAGGGGGGAGGCTGCTGCAGGAACTGGGAGATGTGTGTATGTGTGCGCAGGTGGCGGCAGCAGCAGTGTGAGCCAGCCAGGGTGCTTTTTTTGGGAGGAACCCCTGCTGGGGATGGTGGGTGTGGAGGTGGAGAGGGCAAATGGGGCTTGAGTTGCCACTGCCGCCGCTGTGCACCCTGGGCAATGGGGAGAGAGGGGTAGGAAAAGGGTGAGGAGGGGAAAGAATCGCTTTCCCCAATCCGTTTTTGGAAGTGTTTTAAGTGTGGGGACACAATTCGGGGTTGAATGCAATTGCCAGATGCTCCTTTGCTTTGTTTTAATGCATTTTACATAGTGTTTTAAATAGCACTCTAAGGCCACATCCCCATTAGAAGCTTAATCCAGTTTCCCTAAATCGAAATAACAGAACCGGATGCAAACGTGAATTTGCCTGATCCCAATACTTTCAGTCAGAATCGCGTTCAATCCGGATTCTGAGGACGTACGTGACTCAAGGGGGGACTCCAGTGGCTACTTTTTAAAAACTGCTTTTCGGGGCTGCCCTGTCCTCTTCCTCCTGGTGTGAACGTGCCACCCATAAGGAACCCCTTCACGGAGCCTAGCTGGGTGGCTGCCGCTTGCCTGGATGGAGGAAAAATGGCTCCTCTCCCCATTGCCCAGGGCACACAGCAGCAGCGGCAACTCAAGCCCCCTTCGCCCATCACTGTCACAGCCAAACATTCACACATCTCCCCAAACCGGCAGCTGCTTTTGTTTCTTTTGCCTTTTTTAAAGATCAGAACATTCAATGGCAAGATCGTTATCAGGTGTGAAGTGGTTCAATCACTACAGTGTAGCTTTAAGCGGTGGATTTTACAGCTTGCTTTGGAAGCAAGCTATTGGGGGAGGGAAACTCTCATCCCTTAACACGGAAGGGTTCCCACAGTAAAAAAAATTAAAACGTTTCAAGCGCACGAACCGGAGTGAGACCTGTTGAAATGAGGATTAACATTTACAACGCTTTGGGGCGATTTAGCACGCGGAAAGCATGTTAAGCCAAACTGACGTGGGGTCTGCCAGGATTGAAAATGTTTTGAATTCGAAATAAGCTTCCTGTGGGGATTCGCCCAAAATTGCTTTGTATATTGCATTTTATTCCTTGAATGGGAATTTACCCACAGTGACTTTTCCTTTCAGTTGCACTGGGAGGGGCAATTTAGTCAAATATAGCATGGGAACAAATGTTGCTGGCCAGCAGAAAATTGGAGAGGCAACAGCCAATCAGGGCGAGAGGTGCATTGCTAGACTTTGAGATTTTGTCTTTGTCTTCTGCTTGAGATTACCAGAAGCAATTTTTGGGCCACTGAGTGAGACAGGATGCTGGTCTAGATTAGCTGCGGCCCGGTCCAACAGGCCTCCACTTAGGTTCTTACAAAGGAGGCTTTCAGAAGTGTCCTGTCACATATTTAAACACTGCAACCATTGTACAATCTGCACCCAACAACGTGGAAATATCAGATGCAATCTGCATAGACATTAGGGCAGCTCTGCGCTGAGTCAAGTTTACATTTATTTCAGTTAAATATGAACATGCTTTCGAATAAAATGCACTGCTGTTCCACAATAATGGAAAATGGACCTACTGTGTCCATGCATGAGTGTAATTGCACTGCCCATCAGCCTAGAAAGGACTCACGTAGCACTGATCTCCCCTCCCTGTGCATATATAGTCATCTACTGCACATATATTTGCCAATATGGCGAGGAAGATCCTGGAGAAGGCTTCCTGGTTTTCATGTTTCATGCATGAGCTTTGACTTGTGTTCACCTTCCACATGAGGGCTGCAAAAGCCCAGGACCATTTCTACATTGGTGGCTGATCTTTGGTATGTGATCCTAAGAATCTGACTTGGTCAGCATCTCCACAACCTTTAGCAAACTGGCAGAAACCTTCCTGGTCTGAAGGGAATCATAATAGGTAGGAACTAGCAGAGGAATATGCATGAAGGAAGCCCATTTCCCAGCGACCCATAATCCCATCTTTGAGCCTTGGATTCACTGGATGAAAGGAAGGGCAGAGTGCCAGAGAGAAGAAACTGCTACTGTAAAATGTTTGGGAAACTCTCGTGTTTCTGTTGTTCCTTTTTAACAGCTAGTTCTTGGGTCAACTCTGTTGATAAACTGTTAGAGGTACCTTAGGACTTCTAATAGTAACCACTTCTAAAGAAACCAGCAGTAAATGTGAGTTCCCCTAGCATGGCCATTATCTTTATACTAATATTATGACTGTAAGGTAAATGTTTGGTTCTTTTTGCAGCATCCATAACTCGTAGTTTACATAAACTCTTCTTGTGAACTAACAACGCAGAGAATTCAGGAGTAGATGAGCATGTTTTGGGAGATGAAGTCTGGATCCATGTCTCCAGTGTGAAGTCTACAGCGGATGTAGCTCTGTCGACATCCCAGATTCTTTCTCTACCCCACCCCCAGAGCTGTTAAAATATCCACAGAGCCGTCTACTGTGATATCGGGAGTTTTCTCCAAGGTGGCCTCATAAACTTCAGAGTTAGCCCAAATATAAACTTAAACAGAGCTGCACGGCTCGGTTTACTACTGAGAAGCATCTCAATATCAGGGCTTTATTGTTCTGCGTTCCCCAGAGATTTACCTGCTCACGGGCATAATTTTGAATCTGTTACTGAACTTACCATCAAAGTCTCAGCATTGTTTTGACAGTTTTGCGCACACAAAAGCAGTGACAGTTCTAGCCCACAACATTTTCAGGGCAGCAGGTTGGCAGCAGAAGATGGATAGACCTCTGCTGTGTCAGTGGAGTCACACACAACTAAATGACAATTATTGGGAAGGAACAAAAATCCAAAGTATTTCTAGGTTTTTTTCTTCTTCTTCTGGTTTTCATAAAAAAAAACCTAATGGTGCATTTCACAGGCTGTGGGCCCGGGATGCAATTTTGTAGGTTGAACTAGGAAGAGTTTTATATCTCTTTTTTCAGCAGAACTGTCTGTCTCTCTAAGGTCCATGTCATACGGAATGCGGCAGCCGAGGATGTGATGGGCCCAATGCTGATCAGTGCCTGAACTGTTTCCATTTCAGCCTTGCAAGTGCGAAAGGTAGCAGGTAATCAAAACAAAACAAAGTTAGGGCACAAATTGGGTAAATGCAGTTTGGATGGTTGTTTGTCCGGCGTGTTAGATTTCACATCAGTGAGTCCATCTTGGTTACAGAAAGGTGTCATTGTAATTACCATTCCATAACTATCCAGTTTATGGAACAGTTCTCTTTTTGAGATACGTCAAGCTCTGTCACTCTGATAGTTAGCAAAGGAGGACCTCTTTACGTTGTCCTTTGCTCAGCATTCCTTGAGTTATAATGCAACCTGAATCATGTCTCCTAAAAAATATGTCCCTTTGAGCCCAAAGCTGTTGACTCTATGGGAAAGAAGCAGAGGATTACCTTGTAATTAAGATACATTTTCTTTAGTGGCATGTAGTATACAGGCATTCTCGCATATCTTCATTTCTGTCCCCAACCCCAGATCTAGGTGTAGTCCTTAGCTGGGCTCACTGGGTGTATTTTAAATTCCTGTCCTTCTCCAGACCTGAGTGGTCTCACAGTGCCAACCTTCCAGAGGGCAACTGACCCTTTGATTTAGCTCCCAGAGTATCAATAACTGTGTGGCGGTATTTATATTCCACATACCTCTGATATGAAGCTGTTTCACATGTACAAAGCCACTCCAAAGGAAGTGACAGTTTAATTGTTGCAGTTCATCCAAAATGATTGAAATTAAGCAACTCCAGTGATTATTATTATTATTATTATTAAAGTTTATTTCTTGAGCACTATAAATGTACATAGCGCTGAACAAACTACAAAATTGAAAAACAATACAGTAAAAGGAAACATAAAGAAAAGTTAAAATTACTAGAATAGTAACATTAAACTAATACATAGTATAATCATAACCACAGTGATTCAGTGATTGCTAAGCTCCTAATAAGGTCCAGTGCAGAAAAGACCTAAAGCTGAATATCTTCGTCAGCCACAAGCTCCATATACTTTTGATTGCGGTTGGTGGAGAAGTTGTACCTGGTGGTGCTTTCTTTGGACTTCAGTCCTTCTGAAGCAGTCCTCTGAGCTAAGCCACAGTTTTGTGAGATCTTTCTTTCCCGTCTCTCTCCCTAGGAAGTGTGTGAGTTCCTGCCCTCCCGGATACTTTGCAGACAGTCAGCAACAACGGTGCCGCAAATGCCATCGGGGTTGCGAAGCGTGCCTGGGGAAACTCCAGAACATGTGTACGGCTTGCAAACGTGGTTTCTATCTCCATCAAGAAACAAATTCCTGTGTCATGCTGTGCCCAGCTGGTTTTTACTCTGATGAAGGTAAGGAAGGAAATGATTATTGACCAAGGGTGATTCCCCAGTAGTCAGTATACAGACCAGTGAATGTACCAGGAGCCTCTGTGCAATCTAAAGGAGACCCTGCCCCAGAGGGAGGAGTCTAAGGTGTGGGGCCTCTCCTTAGACCAGCTACCCAGAAATGAAGTTCCTGGTCCTTTTGCTAGTCCAGTATACCAGACAGTGCAGAATCACTTGGAGACTATTTGTCTATTTGCTAAATGTTTAAAAACTTTATTGTCAGGGCAGTTTCTCTTGTCTTTTGAAGAGTGATAATAATAACTTTGCAGTTGAATAACCAGAAAGTATCAATCTTTGAAGGAGAGACTTTTAAAAATAATCTCTTAAAAATGTTTTTGCAGGGACACACCATAACAAAAATAGTCTCATAAGTAAACTGCACTGATCATTCGTAGTTCTGTCAACTAGCATCTGTCCTTGGCTCTTACAGTCTCACCCAAGTGCTTAATTAAGTGGAATTGTGAGTAATTTATTTACAGTTTACACCAAGGGCCTATTCATACTACAGCCACTAGTGCATGATTAGTGAACTTCTGGTGAACAGCACCTGCACTTTGAGGAGCTGCTATAGCCTCCAAGCATGCCCTCCCTCACCAGAAGTTCACTAATTGTTGATTAGGTGTGGTGCATGGAATTGTGCTCCACACCTTAACCAACATTAACTAAAAGCTTACCTAGAGCATCCAGGTTCTGTGCAAGCATGCTGGCACCTCAGACGACCATAGACGCAACAGCAGTAATGCACACACAGTTGCGGAGAGTGCCACAGATCAAAGTGGCGGTGCCTAGAAGAGGACCGGCCCAGCAATCGAATCAGGTAATACAGTCGGACCCCCGTATCCACTGATTCAGTAACCACGGTTTCAGTTAACCACGGTTAGCGGATCAGTCCACCCCACCACCCATGGATGTCATAAGGGAAAAGCACCCAGAACCGGAAGGCCTATTTCGGCCTCTGTAGAGCATTGGAGGCACATGGGAGGTGGGCGGGCGGTGTCCGGTGGCATTGTAAGCCTGTTCCAACACTCTCCAGAGGCCGAAATAGGTTTTCCGGAGGCCAGAAAAGCACTTCTGGTTCTGGAGTTGCATGACCCGAGCCAGAAGGCCTGTTTGCAATTATCCAAGGTTTCAGGTAACCACAGCAGGAGTTGGAACGTATCCTCAGCGGATACAGAGGTCCAGCTGTATTCGATCGCGGGGTGGTGGTGGCTAAAGTTGACTAGTGCTCCAAGTACAAGCGCTAGTCGACATTAGTTAATCACATTCCTTTCCTGTCCAGGAGACTGGAAGGGAAGTGTGAAAATGGCCCAAGTCAGGGACTGCAACTCTGTCTTGAGCTCTTGGGTGAAAACAGACATGCTTCTATTTGAAAAGCGTCCTATTTATGCACTGGATGCTATACCTAGGCTGTGGTCACGGTTAAGGTTTAATCCAGCTTCAGTCCACTTTCAGAGTGAGAAAATACGTCAGTAAAGTGACAAGCTAATTTCTTTCAGTGTGAAATAACCTTGGGATCGATAACGTGGGAAGAAAATTACTGGTCACTTTGCTGATGTGTTCTCTCGCTCTGAAGGTGGACTGAAGTTGGATTAAACCTTAGATGTGACCACATCTCTAATTTCTACATTTCAGGATATACTAACATAATTTTGCTCAGATGTTTTCCGTGATGAGGTCTAGCAACTTACATAAAATTGGAAAGTTCATTTATTTGTTTGCTAGTTATGAACTGTTTTCCAAGCTGGTATGCAAACAAAGTTATATTTTCTTCCAGTCCTATAAGATTGCAGTTTCATTTAGATTGAAAAAAATATATATTTTATAAGCTCTTATTCCTGAAATTATTCATTCCTTCTTCTGTCTCCCCCCCCCCCCCCCGCATTTTGATTTTTTTTCCCACTTCTGCATCAGGCCAGAGACATTGTCACAAATGCCATCAAAATTGTAAGAAATGTATCGGCGAGATGGATAGGTGTACTGTCTGCAGAGATGGATTCAGGTAAACTGCTGACCAGAAAAAAAAAAAGTTCTGGGTTGTGAGAAGGAACAGTGAGGCTTATAAGTGCCAAATGGGTGAAAGGGTCAAAAGTAGATTTGTACTATTGAACTCCATGTTGAAAACCTTTGGCTTGTGCAAACTTTTTGGCTTGTGGGAATAGAGTGAAGTGTGTTTGGTATTTCTTCTTTGTGATGCATTATGCTTTGATCCATTGTGGTTCAAAGAGTGGTTTGGTGCAAAGGTAAGGCCCATGTTAGCTCACCACCACCACCATGTTTGCTGATGCTGCCTGCTGGATCTAACCATTTCAATCACCATCAGCCACTGTGCCTTCCAAATGTTTTCACCTATAGACATTAGCAGACACAGCCAGCAGATAAGAGCCGTAGCAGATAAGAGCCATAGCTCAAGACACTTCCAAGTGAGCAAAGGCTGATGTCAGCCATCTTTCTGTTCTCTGTACTAGCCAGAAGGCAGCATCCTATCTCCTAAATGGGTATGCATAGTTACTGTAGGACTCCTGTTTTGCCTCTGCTTGGGTAGGGGGAATCCATATGCCACAGTGTTAGAACTGGAGGGTTTCTGTACAAAGTTGGCAAATTTAGCCTCAAATGCACCTCCTTTAGAAAACGTACAGATTTCCACATTTACTCTTTGCTGAGGATAGATTCCCAGCCTTCAGAGTTTCTGGCCTGGCCATGTTTAGGTTGGGGCTATTGCCAGTAGCAGTCCCTGGACTGGCACCTAAAGGAGTCCTCTGTAGTATAATGGGCCATGGGAGTGTGCTGCCGACAGGTCTCTGTGGTCCAGTACACCAGCCCTGGTCCAGTTGTAGACCTCAGTCTCTACAGCTGTCTAGACTTGGGTGCCATTTTAGGTGCCCTAACCTGGTTTATCCTTTGTCCGATGTAGACCAAGCAAGATTTGGCAGGGGAACTCTGCACAGTAGTGTACAGAAGGCAGAGACTTAGATAACAGCATGGTCCAGTCTACCACCCAGTGGAGACCAAATCTAGGCTGCATCCGGAATATCCATTCTTTTAACTCAGAATACTCAAGTATAACAGAACAAGGGCCTTTTCCCACTAGGGCTTAGAACCCTTCTAAGACCCCATTATGAACCTGATTAGTACCTGATGGGTACCAATTGGGAAGGCCCCTTCCCGATCTGGACCTCATTGAAGGCCCCATCTGCAAGGCCTTGTCCCCATGAGGGCAGCGGAAATCTGGATTTAGTGGACCCTTCAGGCCCTTAAATCCAGATTTCATGTGGACCTAATTAAAGGTATCTTCACGCATCTTCAAGATCCTGATCTCCAGGAGGACCCTGTTTCACAGATATGGATCTTGAAGATCCGGATCTTTGACTGTGCGTGGAAAAGGGGGGGTAAGTATTCAGCCTATGAATACAGCCCTCATTTTCTATATGTGTTATCCAGTCCAGCACTGCACCCCAGTTCCAGTTCACGACACACGTGGCTCCAGATGATCAAACAGAAGAACAGAACTGTCTCTTTTCAGTTTTCATTTCTCCACTCTGCCCTAACTGTGGATTTTTTCACTAAGCACTTATTTTAAGCTGCTCCCAGTAACTTAAGTTCAACTCCACCCCCCCCCACTTCTTTTTTCTGTAGATATATTTAGAAAGGACAGGGTATGGATATCTCAAAGAGGAGGTGAGGAAAAGGGGGAAGAGCAAATAAATATGTTTATGTTGAAACTTTATAAAAGCCCAGCTTCAGATGCCCCTTTCATACTGCCCAAGACAGACTGAGCACCATGTACTTTACAAGTAATTATTCCTAGCACGCTGCAAGCTGTGTTTACTGAAAGCAAGAGGAGTTAACTGAACTGGAGCCATATATTTTTTATTAGTGAAAATCTAACATGTGGGCTTTCTGAGTAGACTTTTCTTTAGAGTTTGCTCTGTACTACTACTAGTAGTAGTAGTAGTAGTGGTGGTGGTGGTGGTGGTGGTGGTGGTGGTGGTGGTGCTATGGCAATCTCGAATTATCCCCTACTAATTAATCAAACAGCAGAGATTTAAATAGATAGAAACTGATATTATGGTATCAGAGGCTGTGTTCAGACATAACAAAAGGGGCACCCCAGGGGACCCAATAACACCTGAATATTCTTTAGAAGCACAAATGGCAAGTTTTAAACGGCCATACTTTTTCAGTAATTCAAGGTGCTAACCTTAACCTATGATGCCCTAAACATCTTATGCTCCAAATATCTAAAGGAATGCCTTCTTCTGTATCTACCTGCCCATGCCCTAAGATCTGTGGGGTAGGCCCTCAGTAGCATAAGAATGAGTGGACATCTGGGATAGGACCTTTTCCGTGGTAGCTCCCAGATTGTGGAATAGCTTCCCTCCTGAGGTGGGTCAGGCACCTTCACTTTATAATGCTCAGGGTTGCTGTGAAGATGTACCTCTTTGCCCTGGCGTTTGCCTATTAAGGAAGCAGCTTTTCCTCCCCGCATCCAGGCACTGTTATGCCTTTAATATGTTCATTTTATACTTGGTTTTTAATGTTGTAAACCACCCTGAGATGTTTGGGTATAGGGTGGGATAGAAATTCAAATAAATAAATAATGAAAAGTCCAAACTCAGGAAAACTCAGCAATGCTTAGGAAAGTAGTTGCAAGAAGAGAAGGATTGCCACCTAGCAGATGAACAGGCTCAGTTATGACAGCGGTGAAAACTTTGCTGGCAGGCTTAAGGAAGATCATAGAAGACCAGCCAGTGTGGAGGAAGTCAGTCTGTGTGGTCACTAAGAGCCAGCTATGACTAGATGGCAAAGAGCGATCTCCAAGGCTGGCATTTGAGGAGGGCAGAAAGCTCTCTCAACTATTTTCTTACAGTTCTCAATCAGGATCCAGAAACTGACGAGTCCTAAATAGGGACGCGCATGAATATTCGTCCAAATCCGTCCAAATTCAGACATTTGAATTTGAATCAAATGTTGGCACATTCAGAGAGTGGCATTTGAATTTGAATCAAATGCATCAGAACATTCGAATGAAGCTTTGTTAGATTCATGAACCTGGGGAGGTGGGAAAGGAGCTGCACCAGTCACATCTGCAACGCATCCAGAGTGGATTCGAAGTGGATTCAAAGTGAATTCAGAGCGGATTTTATGCATTCAGTGTGGATATGTATCAAATACATAGGGGATTCATTTGGGATTTGTAGGGCTATGTAGGGGATTTGCGGTTTATATCAAACATTCGTATCAATCAGTCGTATCAGATTCGAACCCTACCACATTTGAAGGGGATTATTTGAATTAATACAAATTTTCTTGCATTCGATTCAATACAAACTGAACGCCTCCAAAAAACATTTGAGCACAACCCGAATCCTAAACTGGTCTCAGCCATCTAAGCATCATATTTTAACACCCTTAGCACCCCTTTTCCAGCTTGAACAGCCAGAAGTGAAGGAGGAGAAACTAGACCGTTGAGTCTTTGTGCTGATCTTGGGTCTTTGTCCTTTACCCCTTTCCCATTCCATTCTCAAAATGGCTTTTACTGAGATTTGTGAGTCACCCATTGCTACATTCTTTCTTGCAAATAAAGCTGCCTCTCCTGAGCTTGCCTTCAAAAGGAAGATGATGCATGACAATGCCAAATGAATTTAAGAAGATAGGTTCTACTGATAGGTTTTCCTCCAGGAAATAAGTGGAGCTAAAAATGTCAAACACCAGAAGCTTTATCTGAACAATTTGTTCAGCAGAAACCCCAAGGCCACTTCAGGCATCTCCGTGGCTGTTGTTTCTTTACTGCAGAGCCAAAAGTTTGCCTGTGTGATTCATTTATGGGACAGTAATTGGGATGAAGTGACGGTCTCAATAACAGCATTTTGGCCAAAGGAGAAAATTGCAAGTTTCCCAAAGATTATTTGCTTCTCCGGAATGAAAAAATTGTCAGGTGCAATCTCTACCAAGGGTTATTATGATTACCGCTCTCTAACCTTTTGAGCTTGCTCCCAAATCATTCTTGTTACTTTGAAGACTTTTTCCCAGTCACTTTTCTTCTCTGCTTTTTGAAAAGAGGAAAAGCATCTTCCAGGGAGAAGAGGCGTTGTTTAGGGAATAGTCAGCTCTTCGTTGCACTTTATGAAGAAAGGCTTCACACTTGTTTAACGTCATCATGGGCCTAGTTCTGAAATTCAGACTAGTTCTGAAGTGTGATTCAGCAGGATCAAAACAGGAGGGCAGTTTGCACTTGGCCTCTTAGTTTATCATTAATTAACATCTGGGCGGGTGCATTTGCACTTGCAGGACCTGTTTACAACCTACAAATGCCCCCTGCCTGCCCAGATGTTCACCCAGCTGTGGTGCACAAAATCATGCACCACAAGCAATCCAACCCTCCCAAATCCTGACCTGATGCATCCAGCAGCGACCATCTGCACCGTTTCCAGCGCAACAGGGGCCATCTGAGCTCAGAGTGTCGTTACCATAACACATGCGCTGCTGTGCGGGACACAAATGGCAGCCTGCGGAGGATTGGATGCAGGACTGGACACAGATAAGTCTCCGGTCATGTAAGGGCTAGTCAAACTGTACTAGTGTTCCCTAGTGTGAACCCTAGTACACATTAGTCTATCATCCACCTTTCCTGTCCAATGGATGTGGACAGGCGGGGGTGCGGAAGCAGGACGCTTCTAATGCCATTTGCTGGGATTCAAGAGCAGGAAAAGGTTTGTCCTTGTCTCTGTTTGAGATGCCCATGACCATTTGGTGGGCCACTGTGTGCGACAGGATGCTGGACTAGATGGGCTGTGACCTGATCCAGCAGGGCCTCTCTTATGTTCTTATGTACATTCTCATGTTGTGGAGACCCCCAGCCATGGAGCGGGGACAGGACCCACAGGTTGAGAACCACTGTTCTAAATGAACTCTTCTTGTTTTTAATGACTTCATCTACTGCACTTGTGAGCCACATTGGTTTCTTCTTGGACCTAGAAGTCCTCTTTCTTCTTCTAGGTATGCTTTCTAGTTGCATTTCCATTATTGTGCTTTTAAGTAGTCTCCATGCATTTTGAAGTGATTGAACTCTTCTAACTTTGCCTTTCAGTTTTTACTAGTTTCCTCATTTTGGGAAAGTTTCCCTTATGAAAGTTTAATGTCTCTGTGTTAGGCTTTATTAAGAACTTACTCCCTGTATTTAAGTTGAAGGTTATTGCATTGTGGTCACTGTTCCCAATTGGATCAGCTACAGTGATGTCCTTTACCAGGTCCTGAGCATTACTTAGGATCTAGTCCAGGACTGCCTTTCCCCTGGTTGGTTCCATGACCATTTGCTCCATGGAACAGTCATTTAGCAGGTCTAGGAATTTCCTCTCTCTTTCTTGAGTTGAACAAGAGTTCTCCCAGTCTATGTGAGGATAATTGAAGTCCCCCATTATAACTACCCTATCTTTTGGGGATACCTCCTTTACCTTATTTTCCAATTGTTGGTTGGGAGGACCATAGCATGTCCCTATTGTTAGGCTTCCTTTTTGGCTTGGTATTTTTACCCACACTGCTTCTGTGGAAGAGTCAGGCTCACCTAGACAGTTCAGTTCATAAGATTCTTTCTCTTCCTTAATATACAAGGCTACACCACCTCCATGTCACCCTTCCCTGTCTTTCCTGTACAGTCTGTAACCTGGGATGACTGTATCCCATTGGTTTTCACTGGTCCACCAGGTTTCAGTTATACCAATAATATCAATCCTATTATCCATCACTAAGCTTTCTAGCTCCCCTATTTTAGCTCGAAGGCTTCTAGTGTTTCCATATATACATAAAGCCATCACTGTAGATATTTAGATGCATGATAAAGATTCACTTCTTTACTTTAGCCTTTGGTTGAAGTGGTAGCTTGTTCTAAACTTTCAGGCATGGTTATCTCTTTTTTTTTTAGCGAACAGAATGTTAAATTCTGTTTTACTGTACTAGTTTTGTCATTACTCACTCCAAAACTTTGGGATTTGGGGCTAGATAAAAATTTAAGTAAACAAATATATAACTGCTAGAATGGATGACCAGATACTGCCTCCAGATTGGACAGACAGGATGCCTCTGAAGGGCATTTGCAGGAATTTAAGAGCAGGTTTAGGTTTTGCCTTCATCTCCTGGGGCGTTTTCGCACTTCCCTTCCTGTCTGCTGGATGGGAAAGGAGTGTGATTAACCAGTGTCAACAGCACTAGTCAACTTGGGCCGTTCCCACCCCCACCCTTCTCTGAGCACTGCCATTTTTGCTGTGGCGGCCTCCACAACTGCGTGTGTGTCAGCACCATTGCCATGATGATGATGATGATGCCCTGTGCACGCGCAGTTGCATCTATGGTTGTCCAAGGTGCCACCCTGCTTGCACAGCAATTCAGACATCCCTAGAGCTCCGGAAGAGGTGTGGATGGTTGCGCCACTGGACGCTTCAGGTAAGTTGTGGTCAATATTGGTTAAGGTGTGGAGCACAATTTCATGCTCCACACCTAATCAACAATTAGTGACCTTCTTGTGAGGCAAGGCACGCTTGGAGACTTGTAGGCCTCCTTGAAGTTCAGATGTTGTTCACCAGAAGTTCACTAATCATACACTACCACATGCACTACCAGCCGTAGTGAGAATAGGCTTCTGCTTGAGATGCAGTTCCTGGGTCACTGTGTGAAACAGGGTGCTGGACTAGATGGACTGTGGCCGGATCCAGCAGGGCTCTTCTTATGTTAATGTTCTTAACCAGCCAAATGTTGCCATGGAATGCATGTTCTTAAAACACATATTAGAGTGGGTTTGAATTTAATCAATGAATCCAGTCTTCCTTTCCAATCTTGGCTTCTTTCCTACATAGATGAAAGCATGAATAATCCTTTATTGCTTTTTAATCAGTACCCACTAGCTTTGCCAAAAGATTTAAGTTGACCTTAGCTGGTTGTTATTAGCTCAGCTAATATATGGTTGGCTGAGACTCCATGGTCTGCTAGCTCAGATGGTCATGAGAGTTTTAAAGGTTGTTCAGAAGATTTGTCTTACAGAAATTCAGTCCTGCTTATACTAAAACACAGCAAGCTGTTTCAGTCACATGTAGTATTGGCAGAAAAGAGAGGAAAAAAATAATAGAAAAAATGCTTATTGGCATTCAGAAGCTGGGAACGTTGGCACAGTTCTTGATGATGTGTTTTTAGGGAAATATCTTGCCCTCAAGTTATCTCTTCTTTATTTCTAAGGATTGTTTTGATTCTTCATTGGGAATCAAGCAGTAATTCCTTGGTATTAGCAGGCTGCTAAATGTACTCCTGGATCCATCTCTGTCATTAGAGGCCCAAGTGGACTCGGTGGCACAGAGTGCTTGATGCCAGCTATGGCTGGTGTGCCAGCTACAGCCTTTCTTAGGTGGGGTTAACCTAGCCACAGTTAACCTCCTGGTTAGACTACTGCAGTACTCTCTACATGGGGCTGCCCTTGAAGAAGACTCGGAAGCTGCAGTTAGTTCAAAATGCAGCAACCCAACTACTGACTGGCAAGACTTACAGGCAGCACATAATACCTGTTTTGAAAGAGCTGCACTGGCTGCCTATATGCTTCTGATCTGAATTCAAGGTGCTGGTGATGACTTTTAAAGCCCTAAATGGCTTGGGACTGTAATACTTGAGGGAACGCCTCCTTTTATACAGACCTGCTGGAGGGCGGCTGCTCTGTGTCTCGACAGTTGGAGAAATTTGCAGTGTTGGGACATGGGGGAGGGCTTCTCAGCTGTGGCACCTCGTTTTTGGAATGCCTTTCCCTTGGAGGCCTAATTGGCACCAACCCTTATAACTTTTAGGCACCAAATAAAGCCTTTGGGCACTAACGTACTCAGGCACTATCTTAACTTTTTAAACTAATCGTGCTGGTTAATACTGTTTTAATGGGGTATGTATTTAATGTTTTGTTTGTAAATTGGTTTTTAGTGTAAGCCACCCAGAGAACTTAGGATATGGGGTGGGATATAAATATTTTAAATAAACAAATAAATAAAAATAGACACACAGTCCTGATTGTGTTGCATGGTGCGTGATTCCAGTTTTTGTTTCCAACATTCTCTACTACTTTTCTTGGCAGCCTTGTGGACAGTAGCTGTGTTGCAGGATGCAAGCCAGGCATGTATTTGATCAAGAAGCCAGTCCGATGTGAAGGCTGCCAGTCAAATTGCCGGACGTGTGTGGGTATGTTTCCAGTGTAATAAAGGGGACTCCATAGGAAGTGATTGCTGGTGATGGAAAATAGTTATTGATTAGTATCCCTCCCTTCCTGGCTGCCTCCCTTCATCAGTATCTGACTCTGGGGATAGGGGAAGAAGAAAGAAATATTGTCCTGCATGGTTCTTTTCTGCTTTCTTTCAGCAATTTGCTGCTCCTTTTCAGCAAGGTGCATCATGCCCCTTCTCTGGAAGGTGGTGAAGGCGCACCTCTTTGCCCTGACCTTTGGCTAATGTGATTATACTCCCCACACACACACACACACACTGCAGATACTATTTTTTTAATATTTAGAATATTGTTTTAAATATGTTGAATTTGTAAAGTGTTTTTATGTATATTATTGTTTTACACGTATATTGGGTTGTAATCTCTTGTTTTAAAGGTTCTTACCCTGAGACCTTCAGGTATAGGTTGGGATAGAAATATAAATAATAAATACAGTATATTCTGGCATATAAGGCTACTTTTTAACCCAGGAAAATCTTTTCAAAAGTCGGGTGTTGTCTTATACGCCAGGTGTCGTCTTCTTATATGGGGAGGATATCCCAGACTCTATATTTTGACTGGAAAAGTTGGGGGTCGTCTTATACGCCCAGTAGTCTTATATGCCAGAATATACGGGTAAATAATTTGGGGGATTTCATGTGTATAACTACTTGGTTAAGATTCTGCTATAAATTTCGGATGACCAACAACTTGCTCAAAGTTCTGGTGGGTCAATTTCCAAGCCCCCTAACATGAAGAAAAAATAATGTGTTTAAAAAAAAAAAAAAAAAGAATTAAAGTAGACAGCACGAAGTATGCAGGGTGTTTGGATCTATCATCTAGCAATCAGGGATGGGTGATAACACTGCCTAGATCAGCTGTATGATTTATGTGGGTGTATGCAAGTCTATCATTTCCCACATGTGTTTTCGGGTCCCTGGCATGAAAACCATGAAAGCATGAGTAAAAATGGCCTTTAAACTAGCTAGACTTTCTACTAGATTTTCAGGGCACAAGGAAGCTTCTGAAAAACTGAGAACAGGGGCCAATTTGCACTTTGGCTCATAGTTTATAATTAGTTAACATCTGGGCAGTTGCATCTGCACTTAACAGCAGGCGCTTACAGCCTACAAGCATCCCTGCCTGCCCAGATGTTGCCTAATCAAAAACTAGATGTGGTGCACAAAATCATCTGGGCACATTGTAGTCTGTTCATGATGAACAAGGAACAATCAAACATTTCAGGCCATTCTGTTTCATTCTGCATTAATTAAAAGGTGGATTCTGATGTAGCTTTTTACTAATCTTATGTGCCTGTGACAACTTCCCTTCCACCCTGCATCATATTCTAGACAAGTTATGGGAAGTCATTTAAAAAGAAAACAAAGTTGGAAAATTGTTGTTTATATTATGTCTGCTTTTAAAACCTGAAGCTTTACTTTCCATGAGACTCAGAGGGTAGCATATAAAAGCCTGTAAGAAGAATAGAGAAAGAAAGCTTTTCAGTACATAAAAGGGCAGGCACTTCAGAAAAGTTGTGTTTGCATGGGAAGCCTACGGAGAATTTGCTTCAGATTCTGCTTTGCTCTTTGCCACACTAAATAATAATTTAAGAGCAAACACAGAGACACACAGGAAGCTCCGTATCACAAGACTGAACCCAAAGTCTGCGCTTAAACTTGGGTTTTCTTGGAAGTCAGGCATCTCCTTTTCCCAAGTCTAGGAATATATATGATATTAGCTGGAAGGATTCCTAAATTATCTTCCCTCCAAGCTATATCACAAACCAAGACCCTTTCTGCACTAGTCTCTAGATCCAGATCAATGGGTCTCCGGTCCAGATCCCAGGCCTCCTGATCCACACATTATTCCTGATCAAAGGGATCTACAGCTCCTCAGTGCAGAAAGGGCCCAAGTTTCATTTGGAATTTGTAGTTGTGCCAGTCATAAGCACATAAGAGGAGCCCTGCTGGATCAGGCCACAGTCCATCTAGTCCAGTGTTGTGTTTCTGGGCATCTCAAACAGAAGACAAAGGTAAAACCTTCACCTGTTCTGCCTTTCCGTCCAACCTGAAGGCAGTATCTAGGCATCCATGAATTTATCACCTCCAGGCTATCCTCTGGGTGAAAAAATACCCCCCCCCCTTTGTCGGTCCCAGTTCTTCTGCCAACAGCTTCACAGAGTGGTCCCCGACTCTAGTATTCCACATCATGCATGGTTTTATATACTTAGCCAGGTCCTCATGAACCTGACCGTGACACTTTGACACTCTAGACTAGCCTTGGCATCCTTCAAGACCTTTTGGGCTACCTTTTCTGCCAGGGTTTGGCGCTGTTCGCAATTACAGTCCAAGATGGAGGGCATGAGACTGATTCCTTTGCAGAAGAGAAGCATGACAAGACAGCTTAGAATCCTTTTACTTTGATCGTGAAATCCTAAAAATGCATCTAACAGGCTGCTGTAAAAATCAACATTCTAGTGCGCGCGCGCGTTTCCCCCTCCATTGTGGCTAACTAGCTGCCGAGAGGCTGCTGTGCCTTTGTCTTTAATGGGTCATTTTAAAGCTGCTGCAGTGCTAATCTCCAGCCTGTAGCCTGGCAACTCCATTAAAAAGGCTTTAAGGAAACAGAAAACTCAGCCTTGTCAGTAGAGTCATATCCTCTTTTTATGGCAAATGGCCTGAGCAGCATTACATGAAGTCTATAATGCCGAGTCCCACAGGCAATATGGGGCTTGCCAAAAACATTTAATCTTACAGCTGCCCTTTAATTGCCAAATCTGTGCCCTAGTTGCCACAGGGAGACATTAATTACCTTCCTTCTAACAAAGTTGGTCTCCCCCTGACTAGGAAATGCTTCCTTCCATAATGCGTTGGTCCGCAGGGTATACCTGCCATGCTGGATCCCACCTGCTGGCCTTGTGCTGCAGTTAAGGCTTATCATAGTGTGTTAGCCGTTGACCAACAGCCAAAATATTAATGTAATGTAGAGCTGCCAGGATCTGGCCACTGCCGTTTTTCCTCCATCCAGGCAAGCGGCAGCCACTGAGCCACCCAGCTAGGATCCATGAAGGGGTCCCTTATGGGTGGCGCGTTTACGCCAGGAGGAAGAGGACAGGGCAGCCCCGAGAAGCGGTTTTAAAAAAGTAGCCACTGGAGTCCCCCCTTGAGTCACGTACGTCCTCAGAATCCGGATTGACCGCGATTCTGGCTGAAAGTAATGGGATCAGGCAAATTCGCGTTTGCATCCGATTCTGTTATTTCGGTTTAGGGAAACTGGATTAAGCTTATAATGGGGATGCGGCCATGGAGTTACAAGTAACATTTTTAGATCCAGTTTAGGGGAAAACCAATGTGCAGCTGGTTCAGTCTGTGTGCTTTATATCAGCCTTTGAGAATTTATTGTCCATCCAAATATTTCAAGCTTCTGTCCTGGCTGTGCTGAACCAGGCAGAATCACAAAACATCTGGAAGGAAACTCGGGGGGGGGGAGTTGTATTGTATACTGAAGATGGGTTCTTGTCACAGGTATGGTGTAAGTAAGGAAACAGGAAGCACTGTAGTGATTGACTTTTTTTGTGTGATGAAGCAAACTTAAAGCCCATCCGCCCCTAAATTTTAACCTAGCTTCAGTCCACTATCAGAGTGAGAAGACACACCACCAAAGTGGCCAGTAATTTTCTTTCCACATTATCTATTCCAAAGGTGAATTTTTTGAGTTATTTAACACAACAGCTTGTAACTTTGTTGATGCATTCTCTCATTCTGAAAGTGGACTGATGCTGGATTAAGGCGTAAGTGGAAACGGGCCAATTATGTGGTGGTTAAAGCAACTTTTGCTGGTCAAGGGGCCTCCAGGCATTTTGGACTTCACCTTCTGACTAGTAGTTATGGATTATTGAAGTTAGAGTTCCTCAACCCATGGAGGGCAGCAAGTTGGTGTTTTTGTTTTGTTTTTTGTGAACTTCAGCAGTTTGGCTACTCTCTCTTGTGGATACGACAGTGAGCCAACCCACTTCCCTTATTTTCCTGTTCATTGCGAAGGTTCCAAATGATTCTCAAGCTTTTTTCTATGCCCCTTAGGACCCAACCAAGAGGACTGTATCCATTGCGCAAGGAACTTCCCGTCACATGAGTGGAGATGTGTCCCAGCATGTGGTGATGGTTTTTACCCTGAGGAGATACTTGGAATCCCACACAGAGTCTGCAGAAGGTATGGCCTGCTTTGGTTTTCTTTTATCTTCCTAGGCCATATGCCATGACTTAGCACACTCCTTCCGTGTAAGGTTTCAAGTTCAATTCTCCAGATTCTCCAGCTAGGGTCAGGAAAAGCAGGCTAGGAAACAGTATGCAAGTGTCCTTTCCACAGGGCTGAGTAAAAATCTCACAGGACACTGCACTGAGCATAAAACACAAAACTAGCAAGACTGGGAAAGGAAGGAGAAATGGTGTGGCTAGAGTTACATTGAGGCTGCCTTCAGATGCAGGCTAAAACCCACAAATCTTCCAGGGTTATATTGGGAACGGCACATGTAACTGGCATTCCCAATCTAGTCCCAGGCTATCAAGGCCATATCCCATAATATCTGTTTTATGGGCAATCCAGCAACAATGCCAGGTTTCCAATAATAGTGATCACTTACCTCCATTAGCTCTTGACTAACATCTGGGTAGAATTTGGATGGATGGATGGATGGATGGATGGATGGATGGATGGATGGATGGAAGGAAGGAAGGAAGGAAGGAAGGAAGGAAGGAAGGAAGGAAGGAAGGAAGGAAGGAAGGAAGGAAGGAAGGAAGGAAGGAAGGAAGGAAGGAAGCTTCATGTTTTGTCTCTGTATCAGAAATGTTGCTTAGAGATCATGGGAGCTAGTCTGACAAAAGCTTGCTTGCTTCTGAACTAAGTTCCATATGCACAAAATTACCAGTTATCCAATGTGATTTGCTCTTGAAGAAAGATAAGTACTTGGTTCTATTGAGGATTTAAAAGCATACCATTGATGCACTCACATCTGCGTCCAAGGTAGGGCTGTGGGTTCTTTGGCCATCCCATCAATGGTGACCAGAATGGATGCAGTGGATCAAGGCCATGAGGCAGCAGTTGATGTGATGGCACACTCACTGCTTCTCAGACTGGAGCCTGGTCTGGGTGCTAAAAGCAAAGGTTTCCTTTGTTGTACTACTTTCATGATCCTGATCTGCACACCGTAATGATGCCATGCTTGGGAGCAGGCCAGGCATGGGGCCATAGGGACACCACATGCCAAGGGAGTGTGCCAGTGACCAGACAGCCTACATTCAGGGACCATGCTGATATTGTCATTCTAATTCCCATCAGCTACAGCCAACATGCCAAATGACCAGGGATGATGGGAGATATAGTCCAGCAAATCTGGTTGGCCTTGAATTCTCCTTCCCTGCTGTATTGTCTGAACTGGGATTATTACTGTGCAGTTAGGTATTAAAGATATTCCCTCTTACCTGTTCTTCAGATGTGAAGACAACTGTTTAAGTTGTGATTCCTCTGGGAGAAACTGTCTCCGATGTAAAGAAGGCTTCAGTCTGCTCAGTGGTTCGTGCATTGCTAGTGACAGATGCCACAACGGTATGTATTTGCATGGGTCTGGTAGAGGAAGTGACCACTGCAAATGACCTTTTGGACCTAGGGGGGCATGGTAATGTGAAATTAGGGGGAGGGGAATCCTGCAATTCAGCCACTAGATTTTTAGGACCTTTCCACACGTCACGGCTTATTCCGTACTGAATTGGCCCAAATCAAGTAACCCACCCCACAATGAGGAAGGCTGGCATCAGTCTGCTTGATGGGCCATCTGCACTGCCAGGTGGCTCAACCCAGCTCAAATTCTGAGGCTGGGATTCCTGGCCTCTGTAGGTTGGCTGGGTATGTAAACTCATGATTGACTGGACTGGCATGTCAGCTGGACCACTTGCAAGGTGTATATGGTTGAAATGGACTACAACATCGTTTTTGCACTGTGGCCTGTTCCAATGCCTCAGCCAAAGTGGATGCATCATTCTCAGTGCAGGTGGCGCATTCCTAGGGACCTCACTGTATCATTCAACTAACCCAATGCAGAAAGGCTATTAATCTTCCACCAGAAGTTGACTTAGTAAGAAGTGTAATGGGAACCTTTGGAACAGACATGGCCATGGGTTTGTTGCTTGTTTTAGCATACCTCCATCATCCTTATCTGAAACCAGTTGCTCTAAAAAAAGACCCTGGGGCCTAACCTGACATTTTAACTTCCCAGCTACAAGGCAGAATAGCTCTTGCTATACTTCTGAATCTTCTAGTTTGCTTGGAATGTTAATCCAATGTCTTCTTTTCCCCCTCTACTCCCCTTTCCTTCTCCTTTTCGAATGTCCGCCCCTCTAGCCGATGAGCTCTTCTGTGAGATGGTCAAATCCAACAAACTATGCGAACGCAAGCTATTTGTACAGTTCTGCTGCCGGACATGCCTTTTGGCTGGCTAAGCCAAGCATTTAACAGTTGCAGGCCCACTGTGCCGGTTTCCGGGGACAGAGGTTCCCTTCCCCGCCCAGACCCCCAGCTTTGGGAGCCAACACCCAAGGCTGCCCGAAGCTTCAGCTTTCGACTTGGAACGCTTTAATATCATCTGCCAGTTTGGTTTCTGCAGTGTCACATCGGCCAACTTCCAGCCCAGGTAGTATTGCAGCCTTGCTCATTGCACCTTTTTAAAAATATTCATAATAAAAACGCAGAATGGCAACACTACTCCTTCTCAGACAGGTCTTGTGAGCGGAGAGTGGTATACAGTATTTATACCCAGCTTCATGTATGATTGTTCCAAATAGTGCTAAAGCATGACCATGTAGGAGAGCAGACAGAATTGAGCTCTTTTTTTAAAAAAGGCATTTTCCTATCCCCTTCCAAAAGATTGCAGCATTGCTTTTGTGTGTGTGTGTGGGGGGGGGGAGAACGTTTAACTCAGCGGTTCTCAACCTTCCTAATGCCGCGACCCCTTAATGGAGTTCCTCATGTTGTGGGGACCCCCAACCACAGGGGCGGAGTAGCTGGGAGGTGGGAGGGAAGGGTGTTGGGAGACTTGCCGCGACCCCTCTGAAAGGGTAGTTCGACCCCCAAAGGGGTCCCGACCCCCAGGTTGAGAACCACTGGTTTAACTTCTATACTCCCAAAGCTATTTACATTATTGTTGAGTCCTTTTCCGGGATGTTTCCAAAAATCATCCAGTGTTTTACTTCAGCTAGGCACCTTTCCAATTGCTTTAGCAAACTTTCAACCTCAGCCACAAATGAGGAGGTGATCCGAGATTTGGCAGGAATAGGACGTTTACCACAAGGGTCCACCCTGCTGTGAGCTGTTCAACAGCCAAGGATTCTAAGAGGAACATGGTAGGGCTGAGCACCCCAAAGGAGAGAATGTTAAGCCTTCTCTATGGCATTGCTGCTGACAAATTTATCTCACAGCTGTGGAGACAGACTGGAATAATTTTCTTCTAACGAGATAAAATTCTTGCATCCACAAATGTGTGGGTCTCCTAGCTTCTGCTTTGAGAGATGGCTCTGGTTTTCTAGCCTACCACAACCTGCTGAGAACAGATTTCCTGTCCAATAATAGCTCAGCCACGCCACGAAGCTGTCCTTTCCAAGAGACATTCCATTTAGCCAGCCAGGAAGAAAAGAAAACAGCCATAGCTACTGAATGGGCACTATAACAACACACCTGAATGTATTCACTATACATACATACACTAAGCACATGCATACACAAGGACACACACACACATATATAATATATTTTGTAGTTCATGTGATATTTATATAATTCTGTTAAAATATATTTGGCTATGTTGTTTTACAGATTTTTTTAAAAAAATAACTTATATAGTCATTGCCTTTTCTTCACTGAAATTTTAAATTATTTTTTACAGGGACAAACTTTTTTTAAAAAAAATACTGCATTATCTTACCTTCTCATGACATCTTTATGAAATTCAACAAAGATGTCCCTTTTTTATTTTCCTTTCCAGACATATGTAAACAACACTTTCCCCCCCCCTTTAATGCTTGCTTTGATTCACATTGTTAGCAGTTTTAATAAGTTAAACCTTCAGCCCATGAAATTGGCTCTTTAAACACTTGAATTTTCTAAAACCTTTTTTTTCCTTGCTAAAATTAACTGAGTTGGTTGTACTGCTTTAGCCTATGCACTCTCAAACATGTCTAAATGAATAGTGAAAGCCAACACAGTGTTTCTGATGGGAAACAGATTAGTGGCATATATATCAGTGATATTGAAAAGGTGAACACAGCATAAATAAAGTGTTTATAGTCTTCACGAGTTATTTTTTATTCCAAATACCAAAGTAAATTTCTTTATTTTATTATGAATATCTTATTTCTGTGTAGTCTTTTTAAAAACAATTGAAGGAAACCACCAAACTATTTTCATAGTTGGCATGAACAACATATGTATTTTGGACCGAGGTTCATGGAATATTAGTCATCTTTTGTAGCATAGCCCTGAAAGACTGGAAGGTCTGCATCAGCCATAGATGCAAAGACCCTATGGGTCTCTAACTTGTGTAGCACCCCCAGAAAATGGGAGCCCCACAGGTCTCTAATGTGCATGTATTCCCAGAAAAGGGAGCAACCTGGCAGCAAAGAGAAGGTGAATTTCACAGGGTGGATAATTCTTTTTATCAAAGGTTCTGATCAGAGGGTTTTAAAAAAAATCTGAAGCTCCTCTGAGGCTGCGTTCAGATGTAAGATTTAATCCAGCTTCAGTCCAGTTTCAGAGTGAGAGAACACCTTAGCAAAGTGACTGGTAATTTTCTTTTCACATTATCTATCCCAAAGGTGGATTTTCTGAGATAGATAATGCCGAAGGAAAACAGACTCTCAGTTTGCTGAGGTGTTCTCTCACTCTGAAAGTGGGCTGAAGCTGGATTAAATCTTACATCTAAATGCAGCCTGAGACTTTGGGATGGGATTGTTCACACCTCCGTCTGCCCCTCCGCCTCTCCTTAAACAGTATGTGCTAAAAAAAAAATAGAGCTGCTTCTAAATAGCACTTACTTAATCCGCATTATTTGGGTAGTCCAGAGTAAAGCATATCCAGGTATATTTAATTCCATGCCTTCTTCAAGATTATCCAAATAACGCGGATTAAGTAAGTGCTGTCTGGATGAAATTTAGTTTAGAGGAGGCTTGAGAACAAGAGGGACACACACTGTCTCTGTGAGGCACTTCTTTGGTTATGTCTGATCGCAGCCTAAGATTCATTCTAATCCAGAGTGGGGGTAGAACTCAAAGTGTCCCAATTAACAGATGAGAAACCTGTCGTGGAATTGAGACCGGTCCTAACAAGGGAGTGATACAGAAGTAGATGAGGCGGCACAAGCCACACCAGTTATCACAATGCACCTCTCCCATGCTAAACTGGTTCATACTATAGCTACACTCTGTTTGGAGCTGCCCTTTTTACCTGGTTTGGGAGATGCAACTAGTGCAAAATGACGCAGACAGTTTGTTGAGTGGGCACCTCACCATGCACATAACACGCCAGGGTTTCAGTACCTGGGCCGGTTGCCAATTAGCTACCAGGCCAGCTTCAAAGTGTTGTCTTTGGCATACCAGACCATTAACAGCTTGGCACCAGCCTACATGGCAGACCGCTTCCTTCTGTATAGACCTGTGAGATTCTTTAGATCTTCAGGGGAGGTTCTGTGGGTACCACAAATTGTTGTCATCTTGTGACTACCGTCAGTTGGGGCTACTCTATGGTGGTGCCCACCCTCTGAAATAACAGGAGCCCTCCTGGATCAGGCCACAACCCAACTAGTCCATCATCCCATCTCATGCATTGGCCCTCCAGTTGCTTCTGAGCATCTGAAGCAGAAGACAAAGGCAAAATCTTCACCTGCTCTTGACTCCTTGCAAATGGCCTTTAGAGACATCCTGCCAGGGTGTTTTTCCGCTGTCACTAGAAGTACCCATTAAATACCCATTAATGGGTACTTAATGGGTACTTCTAGTGACAGTGGAAAAATACCCCTGTCTCCCCTGTGATAATCTTAGGGTACCTACAGTTCTGGTTGTTAAGCTCAAACTGAAGATGTATCTTTCTACCCGGGCCTTTTTCAAAGTGAGTGCTGGTTTGGTTTCCCCAGCCTTGACTTTAATCACGTTTTCATATAACTATTATTATTTTAGTTGTTTCTATTCTCCATGTTTTGTAAATTGCTTTGAGATTATATTTTAATGGAAGCAGTATGTAAATATTTTAAATAAATAAATGATACAAAAAGGACTCCACAAGAGGCACTTATCATTATGAACAGCACTAGAAGGCAATAGTCCCAGATCACAAATGACCAAAATATGTCTCTCCGAGATTTGCTGGACTGTAGCACATGTTTCCAAGCCAATGGCAAAGAAAAATGCAAGTTGAGCAGAGTCCTGAATAAGCTGAAGTGTCTTAAGATGGGCCATGGAGGGTGATAATTCTCCTTCACCTCTGCTGACTGTTCAGCTGGCATGTGAAGAGTATGATCTTGTCTGACTGTTTTGACCAACATTGCAAAGAGAGCACTATGGGATGAAAGATAATTAAAATTGCCAAATAAAGCATTTTTCCCTTTTATTTGTTATTTATTTATTTGCATTTTAAACTTACCCTATATCAGGAAGTCTGTGGCCGGGTCCCCATGCAACTTTGGCACGGTTCTGAGCGCAGGATCGTCGCAATCCGTCCACATGGGCTTTGAATTTGGCATGCAAAAAGCATACCAAATCCCCCCCTAAACTATCCCACAAGCATGCCAGATTTGATACCTGTTAAAACAAGTCTTGGCACGGTTTGGTGTGCATTGCTCAGCGAGCCGGAAGCGCACATGGGGACGCTTGGGGGCTAACGGGGAGGGGTTTGGGGTTCACGTCATTGGGAGGTGGGGTGGGCTGGCTGTCCCTGTCCTGTCTATTGAAGATCACAGCAGCTGACTTTTTAAAATGCCAGTCGCAAAGGCAGGCTGGAGAACGGCTTGGTTTTTTAATTTTCTGCCATTTCCACGGAAGTAATTCCAACCCTGTTTCAGAATGCCAAGGCAGGCTACATAATGACTTGATTTTTGTTGCTTTTGCAACCCCCATTTCCTCGATCGTCAAGGCAATCACAGAGTCTTGATTTTAAAGTTGACAGGCGCTCCCGCAGTCCCTGGTGGCGCAGAGGTGCGCAAAACTGCTCAAGTGCCTACCGCCACTAAACCGCGTTGTGGCTTTCAGCATTAAGTGTGCCAGATGGCCAGCATGGGGACGCAGCCTGTGTTTTGTGTTTTGTTTTGTTAAAACCGCTCTGCTTGAATGTGACATCCTGGTGCTTTAATAATAATTCATATGCCTGGGGAAAGATAACCTGCTAGTGACTTGCTTAAACTTGTGTGTGTGTTTTCCACCTGTTTCCTCTGACAGCTGTATTTCATATGAAGCACATGCAGGCACGCACGCACACACACACACACACACACACACAAAGACCATTCTGTGGAATACAGAATCCATGTACTATAATGCCACCATGTGGCCTTCAGAAAAATGATTTCTGCCATTCTGAAGGCATTTCTTACAGTTGTCCAAAACTGATTTGTCTCAGAACCATCACATTGCTATCCTCTTTCCTTTATTAAACAAGCAGCAAGATATCTAAGATCATAAATTATCCCCCTTCCGTTTTTGCAGTAAAACTGTGATCAGCTCAGGATTTATGTGTTAGAGGGTTCAGAGCATCCACTAGGGATGTGCCAATAGTTCTTTTTAGAATCAGTTTGACAAAAACTGGGAAGGTTCAAATTCAGATCAAACTCCCTGCCTGTTCTAGACTTTTGTTTGAATCTGAAGTGAACCAATAGGACTCCAAATAAATCCCCGCAAACCACCTGGTTCAGGCCTAACTTGTTGTAAGTGTAAGCCATCCAGCAGTATTCTTCCCTGTTTTAAACGGCTTAAAAAATAAAAGCAGGAGACCAGGTTCACCAAACCAAACTGATTTAAGGTTGAAATGAAACTGGTTTGTTACGTTCATGGTTCCGTTCTGTTCAAAGTGAACTGCAAAAGATAGATTTCTGATTATCCCTACCACAAGCACATTCACTCTGCAATACATATAATGAATGGGAACTTTTTCTGTGGAGGCTTTGTCCTGGGCTGTGGAATAGCCCTCTAGTGAAGGTACACCAGGTGCCAACTTACATGGTCCACAGTACCTGATTCAAACAGACCTTTCCATGCAGACCACTGTTTAGCTCCCTTTGAATTTGCCCAGTCTGGAGAGGAAGGGTGATATTTTTAAGTACGGTTTACATTGCGTCACCCACCCTGGGACCATCAGATGCTCCATTGACACTCCCAAGCAGTTTTCTTGGCGGAGATAATAGAAGTGGTTGGCCATTGCCTATTTCTGGGGGGAGTCAGCAATGCTCTGCTTGCCACGCAGTTTGCTCTGTCAATGAGCTACAGCCGCCCCCAGACGCCAAGGACACCTCAGTATAGTTTTCTTGACAGAAGATGAGCTCGTTTTTCCGCCGTTTTCTCACCCATTTAAGGGGACTCAAAGCGGCTGTCAAACCTTCTGTTCTTCTCCCCACCACAGACACCCAGTGAGGTAGGTGGGACTGTGAGAGCTCAGAAGGGAGCTGTGACTAGCTCAAGGTCACCCAGGTAGCTTCGTGGAGGAGGGTGGAATCAAACTCGGGATTCCCAGATAAGGGTCCGGCTCCCTAACCACTAGCCCAGACTGGAAGGGTGATGTTGTTACGTATAATTTATATTGTGTGACCCTCCCCGGGACCATCGGACTCTCCGTCGGCACCTCTAAGCAGTTTTCTTGACAGAGATACCGGCGTGGTCCCTCACCGCCTACTATCCCTGGCTACAAAGTAAGTATCGGCGCTCGATACTATAGCTCGGCGCTCGATTCCTCTCCCTCCCTCCCGTGTGGGCGGACGGCACTCGACCCTTCGGCCTGCGCCGCGCACGCGCACCAACGGGCGCCTGGTCGGCCTATATGTGCGTGAGCGCGCCAGGCAGCAGCGGCGAGCGAGCGAGCGGTGTCGGAAAATGGTGAAGCTGACGGCGGAGCTCATCGAGCAGGCGGCGCAGTACACGAACGCCGTGCGGGACCGGGAGCTGGACCTGCGCGGTGAGTGAGCAGGAGGAGCAGAGGCTGGGGCGCCGGCGGCGGGTAATAGTAGTCGGCAGCCTGCCTCAGTAGGAGGCCCGAGAGGCCCGCCGGGTGTTTGGGGGGTGGGGGGTGGGAGTGAATGGCGCCTCCTTTGGAAGGGAGTTGCAGACATGGGCCGTCGGCTGACAGGGTAGGTAGGTAGAAGGAGAGTTGCCTTTTCTACCCGCTTTTCTCACCCATTCAAGGGGACTCAAAGCGGCTGACAAACCTTCCGTTCTTCTCCCCACAGTAGAACACCCTGTGAGGTGGGTGGGGCTGTGAGAACTCAGAAAGAGAGCTGGGACTAGCCCAAGGTCACCCAGCTGGCTTCGTGGAGGAGTGCAGAATCAAACCTGGTGACTATGAGATATGAGGCCGACACTACCGACAAGACCAAATGCATGAATGAGGATTTGAGCTCTAATGCTCCATGGTGCAGGCAGTAGCTGTAGCAACTATGTTATATACTGAATGCGCTCAAAAAGGAAGAACTGAGGAGAGTAGCGGAAATTATAGCTTAGGATAATTTGTTTCCTAATTCCAGGATGCATGTGTTTTGCTGGAATATTCTTGCCCACTTTTCCCATTTATTTATTTACGATGTGTTATTGTTTCCTAAAGGGTGCAGAATGGCAGATATAAGTTGCATCCAGATGTCAGTTACTCTGCTCTATTTGGATATTTCAGAATAAAGCATGAATATTCTGGAATATCTATGCTTTATTCCAAAATATCCAGATATAAAAGAATAAGTAAATGATATCTGTAGACAGCCATAGTGCTGCCCCTGTTTGATCCGTGTAACATACGTGTATAAAAATGGCAACGGCTGGCCCAGAGTCACTCTTTTACCTTCATGCCTAAGTGAAAGTTTGAACCCAAGTTCTAATATGGCACCCTAATCATTACACAGCAGTGGTCGTTACTCTTTTTTTTTCTTATATATTATTAGGATATAAACTCCCAGTCATTGAGAACCTGGGTGCTACACTAGACCAGTTTGATGCCATTGATTTTTCCGACAATGAGATTCGGAAATTAGACGGGTTTCCCCTACTGAAAAGACTAAAAACTTTGCTGATGAATAACAACAGATTAAGGTGAGCGTTCGTACAGCTTTGGTTTTGAAGTGCCAAGATTATTTGACATGCCCTGAGCTGCCTTAGCAGTTCTGTATATTCTCTTTATGCTAATTATTTTCTCTGTCAAACATCGCTGCATCCAGGGAGCACTTTATGAAGCTGATGTGTGAGAAAGTTAGGACTGATAAGAGGTTTTCTCTGCCAGACTGTCATAGGTCTGTGGAATTTACTGCCAGAAGATGTGATGGCAGCAGGCAGCTTGGATAGCTTTAAGAAAGGGTTAGACAAACTCATGGAAGACAGAAGTTTCAATAGCTACTAGAATGGATAACTGGATAATGCCTCCAGACTGAAGAGACAGGCAGGATGTCTGTAATGGCCATTTGCAAGGAGTTAAGAGCAGGTGAAGGTTTTCTCAAGCAGAAGAGAATCCATGGACCACTATGTGTGGCAGGACGCTGAACTAAGTGAAAATGTAAGAACAAATGAATTTTGGAAAAGGTGGTGAATCTATTTTACAGCTCTGGAAATAAAATGTAATCTAGCGTTTTTCTTTCCTTTTATCTTAGCCGAATAGGTGAGGGGCTTGAACAGTCTTTACCAAATCTGAAGGAGCTCATTCTCACAAATAACAACATTATGGAGCTGGTAAGTCATCCCTTCCCAATGTAGGCTCTCACTATTTTAGCCAGTGTTATATTTTTTAAAAAAATGATTAAATTTTTACCTATCCTGAGACCTTTAGACATACAGCAGGATATAAATAAAAGAAATACGTGTTTAAAATGATGTGTGTGTGGTGGCTAAGAAGAAACAGATTCTTCCAAGATCAGTTGTGCCTTTCTTTTGCTTCCCATGCTTTATGTTCTTTTTGAATGAGGGTTCTTAACACCGAGAAACTTTGTCTCAGTGAAGATATTACCTGTTCCGACCTATTGAGAACATTTGGAATTAGTATCAGGGAAAGGTTACACTGTCTCAATACAGTGTATACAGTGACTCATTAGACACTATGATTTAGCATTTTGTGCATGAGATGAAACAAAAGCAACAAGAGTTGAGATTGTACCTTTCCCTCCCCTTCCCCCATGGCAGAAAATGGGAAATCCCTTTTTTGCAGAGAGTTACTAAGTGGTGGCATTTTAGTCACTGAGATGAACAGCTGCTAAGCCAGAGCTTGAAACATCGGGCTGTCCAGATTTTGGACTACAGTCCTTTTCAATCACTGCACCCAGGAATCAGATCTATTGATAGTTCAAATAACATGTGGAAGGAAATCTTAATATCTGTTTTTGTGTTGTGAATAAAATATATTGTGTATGTTGTGAATGAAAAGCACATTGTGCAGTGTTTAGAGATACTGAAAATTTCTCTGCATGTAAAATATTGTGAATTAAAAAAATTAAAATGCAAGTAGTAAAATAACCTCATAAAATTAGAATTTTGGCAGGGCAGCTATCTCTAAGCATACTTTGAATGAACCCATGCAGCTTTCAGAAGCCAGTACTTGTAAATGAATGAGACTTTTACACAGTTTTGAAATTCCAAAGCAAATTGTAAATTAGAGTTCAACTATGAAGGACAACTTAATATATAGTACAGAAGATATTTGCCTTGGTTTCTCTTTAGAATAAAAACTCAGCCCACAAATAAGGGGAACCTTTGGTTGACCTTTCCTTTTGTTTTGTAATTCAGAGACTTGCTTTTACAGTATAAAACAACCCAGTCGATACCAGTATAATCAGAGTAATTCTGATACAGTAAGCATCTATATCCATACACATTTTCAGTGGGCTCATTGAATAAAGACTAAGTTTTTTATCCGTACAGATTGCATTGCCATGAACTGAAATTCTTTATGTTTCACTTTTACTCAGGGTGACCTGGATCCTTTGGCAACTGTCAAATCTTTAACTTATCTCAGGTATGAAATCTTTATTTTTGTGAATAATTCTTATCCCTCTTTCGGAAGTCCTTCCTATAGGGACACATGTAGCCACATTCAGCTGCCAAAGCATTATTCTGAGCTATGCAAAGATTTATTAATATAGAAAGAGCTTGCTTCTCTAATATTTCTAGACCTCACAGTAATTGAAAAGAAAGGTGTAACATTAAACAAATCAACCTTTACTAATATGTCCTTATACAGATGTATTCTTTACATATATTATGTGCAGTATTGGAAAGAAAGTAAAACTCTGATAATATATGGCATTTAGGTTATTTTCCCCATAGCTTTAACTTTGAATACTTATTTGTGATCAGCTGTATACCTCAGTGAGCCTCAAGCAAAAATATGTATCTTCATGAGAATTGTATGGTGGGGTTAGTTTTTAGAACACTTAAAGCTATCCGTGTTTGAACTGTGTGTCACCTTTACTTCTGTGCTTGCATTTAAATTGTATAATGTGTTTCTTCTTTTCCATCTTCTATAGTATTTTGAGAAATCCTGTAACAAATAAGAAGCATTATAGGTTGTATGTAATCTTCAAGATTCCACAAGTTAGAGTGTTGGATTTCCAAAAAGTAAAATTAAAAGTAAGTCTTTCAAGATTTGTGAAGCATTATTTTCTTATGCAGTAAATACTAAGTGGACGTTTTTTAAAATGATGTGTTTTAGCTTCCTAATAGTATGTAACATTTCTCAGAGATCCATTGAGAAGGTTTTATTCTTATATTACCTGCAGATATGTTTATTATTCTAAACTAGTAGCTTGAAAAATACTAAACTGCAGCTTTAAGTCTTTTATTTGAACTTGTATTTTAAACTGAAGAGACAATTAAAATGGAGACAAGAATACAGTTGTCCCTCAATTTACATGGAGAAACAAGTCTAAATAAAATGTTCATAAATTAAGCTATTAACTATCATGGAAAACAAAGATTTAGTCTACTCAAGCTGAGAGCACCACTTGACTTGGATTGACTATTGATTTGCAATAAGTTTATCAACCCATCTCACAGTTACATTGACCTGAACAGGGAATGGAAAGTCTAAGGGTGTTTTTCCACTGACCTCCTTTAATTCGGATCTAAGATGATCCGGATTTAAAGAATGGGTGCTTCCCTTAATTCTGATCTAGTAGATCCAGATTAAGGAAAGTACCCAGTGCGTTTCCACAGGTGGTCTAGCACCCAGTAGCAATGGGTGCTAACTTGCTCACAGTGGAAGCACTGGAGCACCCATGTGACAAATCCAGATCTTCCCACGTGGGGCCCGCCTGCCACCCCAGGTGTTTTGGGGGACGGGGTGCAATCTCCAGAGATTTTCTGGAGCGATCTGCCACAAACTTTGAAGCTTCTCTGGAGCCTTTGACAAAGGCATTGCTCTCACATGGGGTCCTCTTTGGAGCCTGTGCTAATCTACAACTTCAGAGGGACTTCGGAGCTGACTTTTGAGGGACTTCGGAGAATGTGCTCCCCCCTGCGGGTGCCCCCCTCAAGCCTCCCCTAGACCCCATTGCCCAATAGTGGTGGAAACAGGCTCTGTATAATCCAGATTTGATGGCTGAAGACCCCATTGTAGACCCCTTTAATGGGTGTTTTTCCACTGTCACTAAGTACCCATTAGAGCAACCATTAAGGACCCATTTGGCTGAGAGCCGCATGACCCCATTTCCACCACAGACCCCATTAGGGACACATTTGTTTCCACCACAGCTAGGTAAATCTGAATCATTGTGGGTCCTTCAGGACCTATAATCCAGATTTTGGGTAGACCTCATTAAAGTGGTCTACAATGGGGTCTTCAGCCTTAAAATCTATATTGTATGGAGCCTGTTTCCACTACAATCCAGCAAGGAGATCTAGAGGAGGCTCGGGCGGAGGCACCCGTGGGGGAGTGCCCCAAAGTCTGGAGCATGTGCTAGTCTCCAAAGTTGCCTTTGGAGGGACTTCGGAGCTTTTGCTAATCTCCGAAGGCAACTTCGGAGACTGCACCCCCTGTCCCCCAAAACACCTGAGGTGACAGGCAAACCCCCTTGTGGTCCAATCCAGATTTGCCACATGGGTGCTCCAGTGTTTCCACAGCAGGCAGGCTAGCACCCATTGCTATTGGGTGCTAGACCACCCATGGAAACACAGTGAGTACTTCCCTTAATCCAGATCTACTAGGTCTGGATTAAGGGAAGTACCCATTCCTTAGATCTGGATCTTCTTAGTTCCAGATTAAAGGAGTGCGGTGGAAAAATACCCAATGAGGTCTACATGAAATCCGGATTATAGGTCCTGAAGGACCCATATGATCCAGATTTCCCAAGAACTGGTGGAAACAAATGTGGCTCTGAAGGGGTCTATAGTGGAAATGGGATCTTCCTGCTCTGAGCCAAATGAGTACTTAATGGGTACTTAGTGTTAGTGGAAAAACACCCTAAGTCAATAGAAGAAATCTGGAACCTTGTTATTTTGATGCAATAGAGAAACTGTACGCCTGTATAAATCAAAGGAGGGCTATCTCAATTACTGATCTGTGTTATATTGAAACCTGCACAGAATGAGACCTCATCCAGACATTGATTACTTATCCTGCTGGATTTGGATATTCCAGAATAAAGCATGGATCTTTTAAAATATCTGTACTTTATTCCAGAGTAAGTAGCCAATGTCTGGATGCCGCTGGAAGCTATACAAATTGAGGGATGACTCTCCTTTTTTATCAGAAATGCTCATCCTATTAGAAAAGTGTCGGTGCCTTTAGTACTTGCTGGCACATTTACCTGGTTGTCATTCCATATGTGCATTTGAACTGACTTTTTTGAAAAAGACAGGCAGGATGCTTCTAAAGGCCATTTGCAGGGAATTGAGAGCAGGTGAAGGTTTTGCCTTTGTCTTCTGATGTTGGACTAGATGGGCTGTAGCCCTATCCAGCAGGTCTCCTCCTATGTTCTGGAATATTTGGCCAAAAAAGGTATCTGAGGATCAAGGGAGGGGGGAATAGATTAAATGTAATTCATCAAACAGCAAATGTATGTATCCTTGGCTGGCTTTTGATTCCTCTGGTAACACAGAGGTATGGTACCTTTTTGAAAATTCATATCACAAGATAATTTTGGTGCATTTCTTTGGGACTCTGAATAAGCAGAAAATAAGTACTGCTTAGGAATTGCTGTTGTGTCGCAAGATTAGCATGCCTTTTTATGGACAGTTGACACTTGTTGTACCTCTTCCTTTTGGGGAAAGAAGCTGTGCACAGTATGCTTGTTCATGTTGACGTTGCATTAACTTTGTGTGGTATCGCTGTAGGAGCGTCAGGAAGCAGAGAAAATGTTCAAGGGCAAGCGGGGTGCACAGTTTGCCAAGGATATTGCCAGGAGAGCAAAAACGTAAGATACAGACAACCACTTTGAACTGGCAGCCTCCTTCGGAAACACCACAGCCGGTTATGGTCCTCTTGGGAAGTTAGGAATTGGCTCCGGCTCTCCCAAGTCAGCTCCACTGTGGCCTGAGTTTGGGAAATAGTTTTCCTTGACTAGGACAGCATGAACTTTTAATGGTTCGGCACGCAAGCTAGCAGCATAACGCCACGCAAAATTTGGTTTCTGCTTTGAAGATCGTGAACATGGGGGGGTTATGGGGAAATCACCCTGCTGGTGTTTCTGAAGGAGCTACTCAAATGTATCAGTTTGTTAACAAAGATAAGATACTACACTTGATTGAAAATCATTGCTTCCGGAGTCTTCTCTTTGGAAGCTCGAGAAGCAGATGGGGGTACTTTGTATTTCATGATGCTTTCCCCCCCCCTTTTTTTTTTTTTACTTAAGATTCAACCCAGGTGCTGGTTTGCCAACTGATAAAAAGAAGGCCGGCCCATCCCCAGGAGATGTGGAAGCTATCAAGGTAATTCTTTGAGCGAGGATCTTTGAGAGAATGCCTGATAGCTAATAGTTGAGGTCTTGTGGTTTGGAAAGTAAGTAGCAGCCATGGTGTCTTATGATCCAACTTAGTTTGGTGTCCTTGGGACCCACCCTCCCCCCAACTATGGAACAGGGAATGTGTTGTGATTTTCCCATTGTTCTTCAGGGGTGGACATTCCTGTAAAACCCTTGGAACGTTTAAAAAGATTCTGAGTTTGCTTTGAGTTAGAAAACGAGAAGTGTTTCTGCCTCATCACTACTGACTAGCTAATACTCTTGTAAATCAGTTTACTTACTCTATATAAAAAATGTACACTGAATTTTATAACAACTTTTTACGGTGATTTTTGCTTTCTTTGAAGAATGCAATTGCGAATGCAAGCACTCTGGCTGAAGTGGAAAGACTCAAGGGCCTGTTGCAAGCTGGTCAGATACCTGGTAGAGACCGTAAAACAGGTAACGCTTTCTGCATTAATATTTTAAACTGGGGTGCATGTCTGCTACCTTAGTGAGATCTGTTCTCTGGAAATACCCTTTGTAGTGATTTTGTTCTGACCCGCCATCAGACCTTCAAGTGTGGGCTGGGAAATGGTGGATCACAGTAGAATCACTACAAATAACCATGTTTCCTCAGGGAAAGCCCAAGGTAAATACCGAAATTTTGCAAAGATGTGCACTGAAGAATGGGAGAATTTAGGTTTATCTGACAGTGAGCAATGTTACTAATATAAGAAATACCCTGTGGTCCATCTAGACCAGCAGCCAGTGGAAGCAGGTTGCCCCTTGCTCTGCTCATCGTCTCTTGCAGCTGACATTTAAAGGCATACTGCCTCCAATGTCAGAAGCAATTGGACAGCCATAAGGTCTTGGAGCTACACTTTGACTTCTTATGGGAGAAAAAAAAATGAAAAGCAATATTAGGCAGTGGAGCAGAAAAAAAGTATACAGTTGAATTTCACATGATATGAGGGCTAGGTTCCTGAAGAGTTGTTTATTGTGTTAAATTACCAGTGTGGGCAGTTCAGCGGTAGAAATCTGCTGTGTGGAAATGCTTAATATGAGGTTGCATTGTACTTTGTGTTCCTTAGGTCCTTTGGATGAGAATGATGAAGAGATGGAAGAAGACGCCATTGCCAACGGATCTTAAAATTTGTTTCTTTGCATATGGATAATTGACAGCATTCTGTTAAAGCCTTTTGATTTAATTACGAAATTGAAATATTTTTTGTAGAGATGTTTTTTGTTTGGAATTGACATGTGGACTGTAGTTTATAAATTTTATACTGTATATTTTGAAGTAAAATCTTTTTTCACATGCACTATAGACATTGATTTAGGTATAATGCACGTCTTAATACCATCTAATTTTTTATGCACCTGTGTTACTGTGCTTGAGTGATAATACAAACTAGAAGGTACTACCTATTTGTCTGTAACATAAATATTCACCTCTGTCCCTTGCTCTTCAAAGTTAATTGGCTCGATTAAGTTAGCATTACTGAAACTGATCTGTGCCTAAGCATTTGTGTGCTTTGCTTTATTTTGTTCCCAGTTTTCTTCCAACCATAATTTTTCACTGCATCTTTGAATACAACCATGGCTTACATTTGCTCTCAGATCAGAATAGTACATTGTTAAGCACATTGTTCTCCTCATTAAATTTGCAGGCAGGCAGTCCTGTTGCAGCAACATCAGCGGTTTTGTGGCAGCTTCACAAGTACCAAATGTATTAGGGGTAACCTTTCCTGCACACTAGTCTGATTCCAAAACAGAATTATGTGTATGCATATGTGCATGCAGGTGGCTGAGTTGTGGAATTCCTAAGGTTAAATGGAAGTGAAAGACAGAAAATAGATGCAGAGACAGTAATCTGAGAGGTCAGAAACCATTGTTAACCATTGTAGGTAAGAATGCAGCCAACAACAACTTCATAAAATCTGAACAGGAAGTTTGGCAGTGATTTTGGCAGAGTTCATTGTCACTACAATAATCTTTTTTAATTGCATGTGACTTGACAGTTTGACTGGTTTCTTTAAATTCAGAAGTTATATTTGATGGCCTCTGAGTACAAATGAGTTAATGTATGTTATTGAAATTGTTTTTATAACACAGGCCCATTTTGCACGTAACTTGATTTTTAAGGAAGATGACTCAGATCCCCTATATAGCTTATGTTGGAATGTTTGTGATAACAAGACTTCGTGGCCTGTTTACAGTTGGCAGGTTTGCAGGGTGGTTGTATAAACCAATGCCATGCGCTCTTTCCACAACTTTGGAGAGCTGAGAAGAGGTTCTAGGAGTTCCAGTATTCAAACCTCCACAGCCATGGAACTGTGCTGTGTTAGGCTACCCAGCCTAACCTGTCGCATAAACCTGTTAGAATAAAGGGGGAAAGCTTCCCTTGGAGTCCTTTGGCAGAAAAATGACAATTTTATATTTAACTTCAGAGAGAACATGGTACTGTTTGGCTGATCATCCTGCTAAATTTGACATTATGACTAGAATCTATAAGTCACCAGCAAAGTTCCTGAGCTCCCCACACTTCTGGGGAAAAGTAGGCTTCCCAGAACTTTAGGAACTGCCCGGTTATGTTGCACACGCAAGCAAATGGTGAATCTGACTGTGGGAGGCTGCCTGTGTATCTCAGAGTTCTCCTCACTAGACTGCTTTATCTCACCTCTACCAGCAAGGAGCACAACTACCTACATAGAAAACATTAAGGTATTAATGAGGGCAAGTCCTTTCTATAAACCCACTGCAATAATTAGACAATCGACTATGGAAATTTCTTTATGCCTATGAGCACAGTTCCCTAAGTGACATGAGAGCTGTACTCCCAAATTAGGTCCAGCTCTTCCTGGGCATTACTCCCGCTTCTCTTAGGATGATGCCTCTTGGCAGAGATACAGAAGTGGTTTCCCATGCCCTTCCCCCAGGGAGATGCTAAGGATTGAGCCTGGCACCCCTCTTCATTTTCCAGGCAGTTTGCTGTACCACTGAGTGACAGCCACTCCCCCACAAGATTTCTGGCTGCCAAAGGAGCCTGAAACTCAAGTCCCTTCTCCGGCTCCAAGGCTGCGTTCACATCTAAGTTTTAATCCAGTCTCAGTCCACTTTCAGTGTAAGAGAACACATCAGCGAAATGATTAGCCATTTCTTTCCACTTTATCTGACCCAGGGGTAAAGAGTTAGATAATGCCGAAAGAAAACAGCTTGGCCTAGTGGTTAGGGAGCAGGACTCTTCTCTGAGAATACCGGGTTCGATTCCGCCGACCCCCACGAAGCCAGCTGGGTGACCTTGGGCTAGTCACAGCTCTCTTCTGAGCTCTCAACACCACCTACCTCACAGGGTGGGGAGAAGAATTTTAAAGCTTTGTCAGCCGCTTTGAGTCCCTGTAAATGGGTGAGCAAAGTGGGGTAGAAAAGGCAACTCTTCTCCCACCCTGAAATCGTGGACTGAGACTGGATTAAAACTTAGGTGTCAATGCAGCCCAAGCCTGAGCCACAAAGCACGACAGGCGTCTCCTCTCGCCTCCACGGCACACCTGAGGAGATCACCTGCTGCTCCCACAGCATCACCATCCGCTTCCCATTCTCCGTAGAGCGGCCTCCCACTCCCACTCCCACTCCCGATTGGCCCCTCCCCTCCCTCCCCCGCCAAGACCTAAGCGCACACGCTGGCGTCGACACGTTCCTTTGGCCCCTCTTCCGATTGGTCCCATCCTGTCGCCGTTCCTATTGGTTCTGGAGGAAAGCGGAGAACTGGCACGTCGTTTTTCCATTGGTTAACCAAAGAACTACGAAAGAGATGGGGGAGTGGTAGACCGAGGGGGGGGAGGAACCCGGATGTTGCTGGGAGGGAGGAGGCGCAGTTCCGGGAGGAGGAGGAGGAGGAGGAGGCGGTTGTCGTCGTCGTCGTCGTCTTGTTGGGGGGAAGAGACGGGGCAAGATGGTGGAAGGCGGCGCTGGCCAGTTCCTCCACGGAGCAGGTGAGGGAAGAGGGAGCGGCGCGGCGCCCCGGGCGGTGGAAGGTTAAAAGTGGGACCTCGTCCACCGAGCCGCTATGGCGCCTCCTCAGGGAAGGGCTGGGGCTGGGGCATCGCTGCGTTAGGGATACCGGCTTCGATTCCGCCCTCCTCCACGGAGGCAGCTGGGTGACCCTGGGCTAGTCACAGCTCTCTTCTGAGCCCTCACAGCCCCACCCGCCTCAGGGTGTCTGTTGTGGGGAGAAGAACAGAAGGTTTGTCGGCCGCTTTGAGTCCCCTTAAATGGGTGAGAAAAACGGGGTAGAAAAGCCAACCCTCCTCGTTTTGTGTGGAAAACCCAGATCTTAAAGTCACCGCGTTTTCTGGCCGTTAATAAAGAGGCTTTTTTGGCTGGCAGGTGAATTTGCTTATTTTAAAAAAATTACGTCCTGCCCTTCACCGGATGGTCCCAGGCCAGGTTACAATAAAAATAGAAATGTTAAATGTTAAAATGGAATTACAAATCCCTCCCTCCCTAAGAGGACAGCACCCTGAACAGGAAAAGCCTGGTGAGCCTCAAAAGGGGAGGCTGGTATCTCGATTTACCCTTAGAGCTTCCACAGCACCAGCAACTCCAAAGTTGCAATTTTATTTTGTTTGTATTTTTATCCTCACACTGTATCTCAGGGTCTCAGGGCAGGTGACAGCAATAGAAAGGGGACGAATGAGAAAGAGATACTAAAACATCAACTGAATTGTGGGAAAATGAAGATATTTCCTTATTTTAATCAAAATGTGTTTTTACCAGTGTTCTGAATGTATTACAGTGAAGGTGCCTGGCATATCTCAGGTTAGTGGGGAGACTATTCCAGTTGATATTAATAATATCTGTTCCAGTTGGCATGATGTTCAGGCTTAGGAATGAGTGGGATAAAGAGCATGTGATTTAGTCTAATTCTTGTGTTTGTTTCCAGTGGGCTCCTTGCTTGCGGACTATGGCTGGTACATACTCTTCGGTTCTATTGCTCTTTACCTGCTTGTACAAAAGCTTTCCAAAAACCTTCGGCACACCAGTGGATCCCACTCAAAGGCAACAATTGTTGGTGTGTATGAGATTGGGAGATGGTCATGTTATCATCTTTTATGTGCTAAATGAATTCATGTATCTAAATTTGGCAGCACTGTACACAAGTTCAGGGACAGTGTGTACATTACTGCTTGGAATTGTCTGTGAGTCAATAGTAACAGAAGTTGCTGTTTTTCCAGGGGTCAGAGAGTTCACAGAGAGAAAGGGAATCCAGACTATTCTGTCATTTTGGTTATTGGTTCTCCCATTTCAAGGAGATCACATGTTCCTTTGAGAACTGATATCTTTCCTGCTGTGTTTGAAAATGCCCGTGTGCATGTTAAGGAATGCTATGGTAAAACCCAGAAATTGATTGTTGGATGCTGCACTGTGATTTTTAACAAGTGCTTGGTGTATGTTTCGGTTATTTCATAGAGAAGTATGGGAATAAGAATTGAGCCGAACGGGCAAGTTTAAGGATTTGGGCACAGTATTGCCCCCTTTGTTTTGGAGTTAAATTATTATGAATCTCCTGAGGCTAAAGCTCTTCAGTTTGTCATTTAGAAGTGCAGGTAAACTCTGCATTCATGGTATTCCCTTGAAAATGAGGGACTGGAATAGTACTGGCTTGCTTGGAACAAAGTACACATTCATCCTTTTTATAATGTGAATTTGTTTGGGGTGGTTTTGTTAAAATGTTGCCTCTTATACAGTTTAGTTTTGCACTGTGAGAACCGTGTATGTTGTATGTCGTAAAACAACATCAGAAGGATCTATACCCTATGCTGAGGAACTTTGGAGATCCTGTTTTTATTACTAAATGATATTGGCCAATAATGCTTTATCAAATAGTAATTTTCAGAAGTTTTCTGTAAAATTACTGGACAAGCGCCCTGTAATGCTGATGGTCCCGTTCCCCCACACACACACACACACACCAAAGCACAGCTTTCCCCTTTAATTCACGTTCTTACATATCTTTTAATATTCATGTGTTCTTAATTAGTTTTATTTGCTGATTGTAGTTTTTGAGATTACTTTACAGGATTTACATGCTTTCAGTTTTGTTTTACTTGATTTTTATAGGTTTATTATTGTTGTGGATTTTTAAAGCTTACTTTCTCATAACCAATGGCAACTCCACCCCTACTGCCCTTGAGCTTGCAAGTAAACCATTTTAAATCAGGGGGGGGTGGTCATCGTTGGGCCATTTCTGTTCCTAATCTAATGGCGGCTAATACACAGAGAACAGCCGAAGCCTATCAAAACAAATTACCAACTAGTCCCTCCTCTGCCCTATCCCAACATTATTCACTTTTCACCTCCTGTGTTTGCTGTTCTACATTCTGGAGTTGCATTGAGCAAGACTGTTGCATTCTGCAAAGTGTGCTTGCTGCCATTATTCCTCTCTTCGTGGATGGGGCATAACCATGTGTGTGCATGATATCATCAGGCAGGTTCAGAAAACCTAATTAGATGACAGTAAATGGCTTTCCCCTAAATCTTCCTTGCTGCTACCCCTGTAGAGGCAAGAGCTGAAGCTGAAGCAGCATTAGCATCTGCCCCATGCACCTTCGTCAGGGAAGTGGAGAGTAGTAGTTTAGCAACGTCTGAAGAGTTGGGGCCTCTCCATCTTTCTGTGTTTTCTGATTGAGCCACATAAACCAAGATGGGATTGGCTGGCTTAACTTGGAACAACAAGGCAAGGTAGAAGAAATGTGTCTTGGGTTTTCCTGAATGGCAATCACCTTTAACTTGTTCTCTTTTACCTTTGAAAAGAACCTGATGTTGTGGTCAGACGGCAGGAAGCTCTGCTAGCATCCCGCCTAAAGATGCAAGAGGAGTTGAATGCACAAGCAGAGAAATTTAAAGAAAAACAGAAGAAGGTATTGTACAACTTAAATGCCCTTGTATCTGAATAGCTAAGCAGATATTTTGGCAAAACTTTTTGTGCCTGTGCCCTTCTTTCTTTTATATAGGTCAACCAATACAGCTTCTTTTTCCTGCAGAGAAAAAAGTAATTTGGATTATTCATATCCACAGTCCAGTATAGGCAAAGAGGACAAAGAGCCATTGAGCCCAATTGCCTTCTGCGTTGCAGATATCCACATTAAAACGTATCCAGGAAATGGTGCAGGCTGGATGGTTGAAGCCTGTGCCTCCTTTGTTACAGGGGAAGTTGGGTTACAGCCTGCTACTAGGCCTGTTCAAATGAGAGCAGAACAGATTCGCTGCTTTCTTGCTACTGTAAAGGCAAGAAACAAATTCATGCCAGCCAACAATTCTCACTCAGTCAAGTGTTACTGTGCAGATGAGAAAACGGAAGCAGTCTCTGTGGTCTGTAAAAATGTCCGTTGAACCTTGTGTGCCCTTCAAGCGATTTTAGCAGTTTGTGTTGCATTGCCCAGGCTTCCCATAAATAAGCTAGTTTTCTCAAGGTTTGAAGAAGCAAAAGTGTGAGCCAGTTTGGTCTAATGGTTAAGGAAATGGACTCTTATCTGGGAATACCGGGTTTGATTCCCCCCCTCCTCCATGAAGCCAGCTGGTTGACCTTGGTCTAGTCACAGCTCCCCTCTGAGCTCTCACAGCCCCACCTACCTCACAGGGTGTCTAGTGTAGGGAGAAGAACAGAAAGCTTTGTCAGCTGCCTTGAGTCCCCTTAAATGGGTAAGAAAAGCAGGGTAGAAAAGCCAACTTTTCTTCTTCTTTATTTACCTCTGCAAAGATCAGCGCATCTTATTCCTGACCAGAGTATTTCCCTGGTCAAGCCGCTTGCTTATATACAGTACAGAGTAACTAATCTATGTATGTTTCTCCAGTCACCACCTTTCCCTCTCAAAAGCGCCCATTTTTGAGTAGCTGTACCACTTGGCCAATCTCTTTCCAGCTCAGAAGTCATTGGATGCCATTCCTTGTCTGCTTGTAATGGCCTGTGTGGATGCCTTATGGAAGGGAAATTCTGCTCCTGTAATCCTAAAGTGTAGGATGTATTTGGTGCTACAACAGGCTTCCTCTTAGGATAGCTCTTCTTTAATGAAGTCAACCCTTTGGCTTCTCGTTCTGAATTTTGTCTCCCTACATCAGTCCTGCACAACTTGAGACTCTTGTCATGTGAACAGTATACATCAGTCTTCCTATTGATGCAGTCCCAGCGGGCCTCAGAGCTGACAGGCTGCCCAGTTGTGTTGTATTTATGTGTCTGGGGTGGGGGATTGGAGTAGGAGGCGGTGCATCCTGCCTGATTGCAGCTCTGTAACAGAACTTCTTGCCATCGGTGTTTTGCCTGCTAGCTTGAAGAAGAGAAGAGAAGACAGAAGATAGCCATGTGGGAAAGCATGCAGGAAGGAAAAAGTTGCAAGGAGGCGCTTAAAAAGAACCAGGTTTGCCTTTTGAGAAATCAGAGGGGAAGGTAAATCTTTCAGAAGGGGAAAATGAGTTTGGGGTCTAAGGGCTGATGAACTCTTTTTGTGGCAGGAACCAGAATCTTCAGCCTCAACGTCCACAGCAGTCCCAAACCCAAAACCTAACCGAAAGCCTTTACGAGGTGGTGGTGAGTTCTCTTTTTATTAAATGGTACTTTCTGTTTAGCGAGCAGATGGGTGTTTTGGTCTTCATGTTTCTTGAACTCTGCTGTTTGGTGTAACCCTGATGCAGATTCTAATCTTCTCTGATCTTGCAGTGTTCCTTTCTTTTAAGCCACTGCTGAGCAAAACTTGCAGCCAGTCCATCTTTGTCAAACCCTGTGTTAACCCTGTTCTGCTTCGTCCGTGGTTTGGAAGCTTTTCACTCTCATTCTCAGTAATGCTAGCAAGCTAGGTTGTAACCTGTGGCTCTGGCTTTGCTTCTGGATGGGGAGGGGTATGGTTTGAACAATTTCTTTGCTTTATGCAGAAAAGTAGATGGGTTAAGACTGCGGGATTTAATGAGGCTTGTTTGTGTAAGAAGAATTCTGCAGGTGCAAAAGAGATGCAGCTTCTTAAGAACTCTCCCCTTGGGATATGCTATGCAAAGTTATACGACTGCAATTTAAACACCTGTCTTTGCGAGTCAGGCTGTGGTTGCATCTTCCCTTTCAAACTTCTTCAGCCCGTCTTCACCTCTGATTGCTCACACCATGGGCCTATTCGCACTTGGCTTTATTCTGGAATATATCCTGAAACAGGGGCTTGCTGTCCACATGCTAGTGCAGGCTACAGCAGGCCCCAAGTGAGGCCTACCAGAGTCTGCATTAGCATGTGGGCCACACATCCCTATCCTGAGATATACTCCAGAAAAGGGCCAAGTGCGAACAGGCCCCATTTCGGTCCATTTCATTTGTGGACTTTTCATTCAGGGATGTCCAAATGAGGGTGGGAAATCCACAAATAAAAGAGATAGAAATGAATATTTATTATTTTATTTATATTTTTATATTTTTTATTTTTATTTTTTAAATTTTATTTTTATTTATTTACATTTTTATCTCCGCCCCATACCCGAAGGTCTCTGGGCGGGTAACAACCTTAAAACAACAGATTAAAAACAGAATATACATTAAAAGTCTTTAAAATTTCAACAAATCTAAAACAATACACAATATGTTTAAAATGATAGTGTCTGGACTGGGGGGGGGATATAATCAGCTCAACCATAGGCCAGGGAAAAGAGGTGTGTCTTCACCACCTTCCTAAATATATATAAGGAAGGGGCATGATGCACCTCAAAGGGGAGGCTAGTCCATAGTCTGGGGGCCATCACAGAAAAAGCTCTCTCCCGGGGGCGGCTCTCCGACCTCACTATCGAAGGTGGTGGGACAACCAGGAGGGCCTCACCACTTGATCTTAAGGCACGGGCAGGTCGATTTGGGAGAAGGGGTTCCTTTAGATATTTATTTTATTTATTTTTTATATTTCTATCCCACCCTATACCTGAAGGTGTCAGGGCGGGTAACAACCTTAAAATTTGGGGCCCAAGTCATTTAGGGCCTTATAAGCTAGAGTCAAAACCTTGAATTGGACTCGTTAGTAAATTGGCAGCCAGTTTACACCATAGTTGTGATTAGTCAGTAGGGATGTGTACTGTATGAATGGTTCTTTTGCATTTGAATTCGAATCGAATGTCAAAACCTTCTATTCGATTTGAATGTTTAGAATGCGAATGCAACAAAATCCGATTTGAATCAAATCTATTCAAATCTATTCGTTCGAATGTTAGGTTCAAATCTGAAGGTACGAATGTTGACAACATTCATATGTGTCATAGGTATCTGTACGCATTTAGTACGTGTACATTCACATCTGTGCATATGTATCTATATACGTATCTACATTTGAATGTTTCGAACCATTCAAACAAATGTTTTGGAACGTTCAAAATTCATTTGAATGTTTAAAATTGAATGTGTAGACATTCGAACGAATTTCAGGTGTTTAGAACATTCGTCCACATCCCTAGCAGTCGGAGCGGAAGATGGACTGAAGAAGGTTTAAAGGGAGGGTGGGACCACAGCCCTAGTAAAATGCTTGCGAAAGATTGATGGAAGTGACAGTGCAGTAGTCCAGTGACAGGCTGTCTGCTTCCCTTTCGGAAGCTCCCAAGCTGCATTACTGGCATCTCCCAGATGCAGAAGCTGCTTCTCTAATGCTGCCAAAAAACCTGCATCAGTGTGTTCATGTGGTCATTGGGATTCAAGCTCCACTCCAGGGTGTTTTTCCATTCTCTTTACAAAAGCTTCACCTTCACTCCTTAGCAGTGCTTGAAGGTGTCAAGAGAGCTGCTTTCCCTGGCTCCATCCTTCACTGAGTGACTCCCTTGGGATGATTTTGGACTGTAGCTTCCATCACATGCCTTCTCCTAGTGGCTTCTCCTGTTAAGGGAGTATGATTTGTTGGCAGTTCCTTCCCTGTTGATTTTAACAGTCACAATAACTTTTACTGCTAGCATATTTTTAATAAACAATTTAGCGTTTCACTGGGTTTGTAATTTAAAATCTTGGAGTAGAGTTTGTTCTACCCCCTTTTTATTAAAGCTCATATATGGGTCATATTGGCTACAGCTGGATTGTCCTAGTTCTCTGGAGTTTGACTGTGCACTGGACCCCAGGGAAAGAAGAAGAATTGGCTTTTCTACCCTGCTTTTCTCACCCATTTAAGGGGACCCAAAGCGGCTGACAAACCTTCTGCCCTGTGAGGTAGGTGGGGCTATGACTAGCCCAAGGTCACCCAGCTGGCTTCGTGGAGGAGTGCAGAACTGAACCCAGTATTCCCAGATAAGAGTCTGGCTTCTTAACCACTAGACCAAACTGGGGAAGCCTAATCTATACCCCTTTCATACCACCCTCATCTTTACTCGCTCTCCCAGCTTGGCTTATGATTCAAGTCTCCAAAACGGAGGGCCTGTTCACCTTGGCTTTATTCTGGAATAAATCCTGGAGTAGCAGCTTGCTGTCAACATGCTAGTGCAGGCTAGAGCAGGCCCCGAGTGAGGCCTGCCAGAGTCTGCAGTAGCAGGTGGACAACAGACCCTTGTCCTGAGATATATTCTATGATTCTATGATTCCAGAATACAGCCAAGTGCGAATAGGCCCTGAGCCTGTTCAGCTGTAGCCAAACTGAGCTATGCACATTTGTTGTTGTTTAGCTGACTCCTGGGTGACTGCATGGGCACCTCTGTACAGTTTTCTTAGCAGCGATACCAAAGCAGTTTGCCACTGCCTGCTTCCAGGAAGAGGCTGGGGACTGAGCTGGCAACCCTCTGCATTCCAGGCTGCTTGAGTTACAGGTCTGTTAGTTATTCTGACCAATGGAGTACATGTGTTTCTAGCAAATATCAGGCGAGTTCTTGCCTTTGCTGCTTTCTTAGCCAACTTTGAGCAGCCCACCTTTTCTTCAGGGACCCCCTTGTCCATGTGTTCTGCTGCCCCACTTTTGTTCCTTGTTTCCTGACTTGTGACATGATAACTTCCTCCTCTTCTCTCATCCCAGGTTACAACCCCTTGTCTGGAGAAGGTGGAGGGACTTGCTCGTGGCGACCAGGACGGAGAGGCCCATCCTCTGGCGGATGAGGCTAAGGCGGCTGGCCTCCTTTTAGGACACTGGCCAGCCGTAACTGATATCCACCACTGTGGCTGTCCAAAGGCTGCTTGACACAGGGATTCGGGGTGGAGAGCTTTGGCCTAGGCCTGTGGGCACTAGGCTGAGGGAGGCAGGGACTGAAAGGTTTGACTTGTGGGGCACACAGGATGTCATGAAAGCAGGGAAGGGGAGAAGCCAGGAAATAGTGGTTTGGGTGGGGCCAGGGAAGTGTTGGTTGTTTCTCCCTGCAGCTCTTTAGTCAGGAGAGCCGATCTGTTTAATTTGAGAATGAAATCTCATTTCGTTTCTCTCTGGGAATGCGTCTCTGCATGCGGCACTGCAAGAAGACGTGAGGCTGGAACTAGAGCAGAGCCTCCTGACTTTTCTTCTTCTGCAACCTCTCTCTCTCTCTCTCTCTCTCTCTCTCTCTCTCTCTCTCCTATGAAAGGAAGCCTCAGCTATGGGAACTAGAACTTTCGCAGTGCAGGGAGGAACAGACATTGGAGGGGAAAATGTGCCATTGAGTCAGTACAGTTGTATGAGGCCGGCAGGGGAAATCATATAAGGCGATAGCTTGCTTTGATATTTGGTGCCCAGTTTGAGTGAACCAGTTTGGTCCAGTGGATAGGAAGCTGGACTCTTGTCTGGGAATACCGGGTTTGATTCCGCCCTCCCCCACAAAGCCAGCTGGGTGACCTTGGGCTAGTCACACCTTGGGCTCTTCTGAGCTCTCACAGCCCCAGCTACCTCACAGGGAGTTCTGTCATCGGGAGAAGAATAGAAAAGTTTTGTCAGCCGCTTTGAGTCACCTTAAATGGGTGAGGAAAGAGGGGTAAAAGAGCCAGCTCTTCTTCTTCTTCTACCCTGGATTTCTCCTCCTGGCTGCAGTTTCTTTCTTGGCTTGGACATGTCCTTCCCTGGTTAGGATCTGTAGCCAGTGGCGGCGAGAGATCATGCCCTACAGTGGAGTGCAGGATTCTGCCTTCACAGTTGCAGACCCAGTTTCAGTGATCGTTCCCTGTAGCTAGCAGCACTGGATGATGTGGTCCTTATAAATGGTGAAGCCACCACTGAGGATCACTGATGTTATGACAGCAGGTGGAGGCATTTTTTGCCTTTTCTCTTTTATCTGCTTTGTACTGTATAATGAAAAAAATGTAAATAAGATTTGCTATCTGATCTGTTTTTTCTATAGAGATGTATTTGAGCTGAATAGATGTACCTAAAGCAAGTAAAGTGGTTCGTGTGTGTTTGTGTTTCGGTTTAGAAACGAAGTTTTCTCTGTCCTTTTTTTTTTTTCTTTCCCTTAAAAGGCAACTCTTGCTTTTAACATCCTGTGTGGAGAAAAAGAAGCCTAGCTCCTTTCACGTTCCTGGATCTAGCTACCTTGGGGTCTCTTCTGGTAAGGATGGAGCTCTTTGGTAAAGGAAGAGTGAACAAGTCCATAGGTTATTTTCTTTGCAGCGTGAGAGCCCATCTGTGCTGGATTAAGCCATTGCTCAGTGTGGTGAAGCAGTCATTGGCATTGCCTCTGATTCAGCCTCATCTTTTCTCACATTCCTCCTCTGGGATATTTTTAAACTGACCGAGCAAAGAACTGACTTGGGCATTTCTCCCCACAGTACGTTTGCTCTGGGTTCCCCTCTGGCTTTCCACTGTAAGTGCAATGATCCATTTGGTTGGAATTCTGAGGGCCCATTAAAGCAAAGAGATAAATATATAAATAAGTAAATAGTATTGCCCTAGTAGATGAGATTGGCCTCCTCCAAACAACTGGTTTCCATATCTCCTAGCAGCAGCGGTTTCTTCTCCTTCTGTGGGGTCTTGTGGTTAGGGTGTCAGAGTCTTAACTGGAGGTTTCCTGGTTCTCCACCACAAAGCCAGCTGGGTGACCTTTGGCCAGTCACAGATCATTCTTAGTTCTCACAGCCCCACCTACCTCACAGGGTGTCTGCTGTGGGGAGAAGAACAGAAGGTTTGCCAGCTGCTTTGAGTCCCCTTAAAGCAGTGGTTCTCAACCTTCCTAATGCCGCGACCCCTTAATGGAGTTCCTCATGTTGTGGAGACCCCCAACCACGGGGGTAGAGCAGCTGGGAACTGGGAGGGAAGGGCAGTGGAAGGCTTGTTGCGACCCCTCCGAAAGGGTTGTTAGACCCCCAAAGGGGTCCCGACCCCCAGGTTGAGAACCACTGCCTTAAAGGGTGAGAAAAGTGAGGCTCAAATGCTAACTCTTCTTCCTCTTCCTCCATAATTGTAATAAAGCCTAGATGTAAAGAAATGTAAAGGTACAGTGATTATGCCTCCAGCTACAGAAGCTGTTCTGACCAAGGTGGAGTGGACCCCTGGCAAAAAAAAAAGGCAGGTGAGCCCTTATACTGGGCAGACTGGCATGAAAAGCATGGGCAAGCACTATGCTGAATATCCACATAATCACCGTTAGAGGGCGTCAAACTCCTATTTTAGGAAAACCAATGATCAGTGAATTTGCAGAGGGCCATCACCCTCTCCAGCTCTTGCTGAATTTACTTTTTAGGAGTTGCCAACAGAGTGCTTGATGCTTCAGGTGCAAAAATGTTTTTCCAGGACAAGTGACTGACCCCTGCTGAGAGCCTGTTGGGCTCCTATTTCTGCCCTCCAGATTGTCTTCAGAAAGAGGAAAGTGAGGCACATCTTTCCAAAGTGCAGTTACTGCTGTAGAGTCAATGTGCACTCAAGTATGGACTGGAAATAACAGAGGCAGCTAGCACTCCACCACCTGCCCAGAAGTGCCTGGATTATTCCTGGGGAGGGGGTTTCATTTTCTCAAATGGATGTGGCACAGCAAGAAGGCATGGCCGCACCACTGGGGTTGCACACAGTTGATGGATCACCATGGCCACATCTGGCCTCCCACCAGATGTTGCTTCGGACATTGCTTTGGCAATCAGATAGCCTTGGGCTTGGCCGTTGACACCATGAGTTTAGCATGAGTTGCAACCGAACTGGAGTGGTATGGTTAACAACTGCAAATCCGGCCTAAGTTCCCAAAGTGTAGTGACAGCTAAAATGGGTTTCCTTCTCGTTTGGAGCAGTGGGTGTGTGCAGATGGGTGGGAAGGAGGAAGAGATTAGTTTCTGGCAAATGAATACATTTCCAGACCAAGTATAGGCAATTTTCCAGGTATTGTCTCCTTTTAATTATCCCTCTACATAGAGAGTCACAGTTAGTTCCTCATCCATGGAGGCCACAATAGCTATAGAGTTTTTGACAACCTGTGGTGTGTGGGCTCTATATCACAAGACCACCACTGGCTCAGGCAGGACACAACCGGTTTCGCAGTAGTTGCTGCTCATCAGGTGCCCGCAGCCTGTAATTGGAGTTCTACTTTTCCGCCACCTGGGAAAGAAGGAATGATCAGGCTGATTGGTGAGGAATGGAAAATCAGCGATGTCTGTCAAATCGCTATATCAGCCAATGACAGCCGGAAGAGCTTATTGCCAATTAAATGCAATTTTGGAACAGGGAACCTGCAAGACTTTTATAAGGCTCATATTTTGTGCTCGTTTAATGTGCATTTCCCTTGCAAACGTGGACAGAGGAAAACAGTTCTGCCTGGATATTAACTGCACCCTAAGGTTTGGTCTCTAAAATAAAATCCTTCTATTTATGCAATGGCACAGTTACTCATGTACCAATGGCCGTGACACTGAGCTTCCTGTGCCCTTCTCTGCACTGTTCTCATGTCCCACAGCTTCCTGGCACACTGGACCTAGGGAGTGTGCTACCTGGCACTGGGAGGTATGCCTCATGCTGCCTGGTGTCAGAGAGGCTGGGGCTGTGTGCTACAGTGCCTGGCAGCTGGTAGGTGGAAACAGGAACTGCTTGACTGATCCTCTGCCCGCAAAGCAAGCAGTTCTGTATCCCTTCTCCTCCGCCACACCCCAAGATGGCCGCACCAGTGCTTTCGTGTTCCATCTTCCTTCTCTCATCGAACGTCAGGGCACTTGCCTTGTGGCTTATCAGGAAGACCCGCTATGACTTCAGTATCAGAGGCTTTCAAGATGAGCACCGGCGTCTTGAAACTGATCTCAGACGGAAGCGAGTGGCCAATGTAGGCATTTTGGTTTTTGTCCTGTCTTCCAGCTGGAAGTGCTGCTTCCCCGTCTGGCGCTCTGAAGGTCCCAAGTCCGAGAGCAGGTCCCTTGCGGCGAAGCCATTCGGAACGTCACCAGAACTGTCTTTTATTCACAGTGATAGTGAACCTCTGGAGAGACCACAAACAGAACGGAAGGGAAAGCTAGCGAGAGGGAAGAAAAGTTTTCTGGAAACGGGGTCAGATCAGGTTGGGGGATTTTGAATAGATTCACACTATGATCATTTGTGCCAAAATAATCTGTGCCAGATCTACTGCTTGATCTGCTTAGGTTTTGTTTGTTTTTCTATCCTGCCCTATACCCAAAGGTCTCAGGGCGGGTAACAACCTTTAAAATCTGACATATCAGAAATCAATATATATATTAAAACAGCAAAAACCACAACATTTAAAATCCAACATGTTAAAAACAGAATCATATCAATTAAAACAATGACATTCACAGTGGGGGAAACATGACCAACATTTAGCCAAAGGCCTGCGCAAACAGGTGCGTCTTCACATCCTTCCTGAACATAGGTAGAGAAGGAGCCTGAGGCACCTCAAGGGGGAGATCATTCCATAGCCTTGGGTCATTACTGAGAAGGGCCTCTCCCGGGTGTCCACCGACCTTACTGCTGAAGGCAGTGGGACAACCAGGAGGGCCTCCCCTGCACGGGCAGGTCGATATGGGAGAAGGCCAAAGTCATTTAGGGCCTTGTAAGTCAGAGTTAACACCTTGGTTTGGGCTCGGTAGTGAATTGGCAGCCAATGCAACTCTTTTAAGACCAGTGTGATGTGCATCTGGCTAGCTGTTCTGGTCAGCACTCAAGCAATTGCATTTTGCACCAGCTGCAACTTTCAAACTATCTTCAAGGGAAGCCCCATGTAGAGTGCATTACAGTAGTCCAGCCTAGAGGTTACCAGAGCATGAATAACTGGCCAAGTCATCTCTGCCCAAAAAAGGCTTCAGTTGACGTACCAGCTGTAGTTGGGAGTAGTAGGCACTCCTGGCCATCGCCTCATCTGGGCTTCAAGCATTAGTGCGGAGTCCAGGAGTATCCCCAAGTTACACACCTGTCCCTTCCGAGGCATTGCAACCCCATCAAGGACAGGGTGTCTCCCAACTTTATGGGCCCGAGACCCTGTGGTGCCGAGACAGCACCTCTGTCTTGTCTGGATTCAGCTTCAATTTGTTGCCTCAGGGTTGGCTACCTAAGCCTGAGAAAGTATTAGCCAGGCTTTCGCGTCGGAGGACAGTGAGCTAGCAAAACAAACTTGGAAAGTTTCAGAGGAAAGAGAAACTTGTGTGTACATACACAGACGCATGCATGCAAATCCAGCCCCCTCTCCAGTATGACCTTGTTGCTTTAAGATTTATGGAAGACCACCAACCACCAAGCTGATTTTAGGTATGTGCTAATTGTGTTGTGGGCAATGGGCTGTTTAAATAAACTGGATTTCTTGACTCTAGGATTGGGCAGCCAGTTTCTAGCTTAGATCAAAAAAGAGGCTGCTTATTCCCCCAAAGTGAAGCAGAAAGTTGCTTAAGCAACTGGGCCCAGTGCTGCCCAACAACAATAATTTTGGGTGCTGGATGAGAGGGAACTGCTCAATGTCCAAGAAAAAAGTGGGAGTAGTTGGAAATAATTCTGCCACTTGCAAATTCTCCAGCTTCCCAGCTTTTTCTTTCCACTGTGACTCTGTTACCTTGAATAGGCATAACCAGATGCTTTTTTCCACTGTCTACATGGACTTCAAGCAACATTTGGGCAACGGAGTATTTTAAGGTTGGCATGGCAGCAAGAGCGGTGAAATAGTTTCGTTTCAGACTTACCCTTGATTAAAACAAATAATGGTAACTGGATGCAGGGAGGGATTTAAAACACAATCTTGTTTGAGGCCAACGTTCAGCCCGGCCAAAGCCATTGACAGCGCTAAGCAGAAATACAGCTTCCTGTCTCAGACGGCCTGGATGACCAGTGTCCAAGAGGCAGATGTGGATGAGCAACTTCCAGGTTCCTCTTGCTACCTGTACTTAGAGTTCTCAACCTTTAATGCGGACTGAGACACTGGGCATCTTTTCAAATGGCCAGCTCTTATTTTCCAGTTGTTGGTTGGGAGGATGATAGCATGTCCCTATTGTTAGGCTTCCTTTTTGGCTTGGCATTTTTACCCACACTGCTTCTGTGGAAGAGCCAGGCTCACCTAGACAGTTCAGTTCATAAGATTCTTTCTCTTCCTTAATATACAAGGCTACACCACCTCATATCTACACCATCCAGGTATTTGCAAAAGGAACACAAGGAACTGGTAATCCCAAGATTCCCTTCTGCTGTCTGGGATCCAAAGAAAATCCTGCAGTTGCCTCTTGCCATTTGGAGGCCCTCTAATTGCCTTTTAAAAAAAACAATGGTTCCCCACAATATAATCCAGCTGCAAGTGGTTGCCGGGGAAAAGTCAAAGGTGTTTTATTTATGGCTGAAGGAAGGCGGCGACAAATGTTCAGCAAGAATTCCGTCGCTTTCTGCAATCTTGTCCTGCTTTCAGCCGCCTTCGTGGCGAAGTCAAACGAGGCATTCTGATGGCTAGTGCTTCTTTTTCCAATGAAAACTGGCCAGATGCCCAGGCCTCAGACATCCTTAGCTGTCTGAAAACCACAGTGGCACCTGGCTTTTCCTGTGAGTAAATGTTTGCGATCTTGGCGTAAGTCTTCTTTCCCTGGAATTATTTTAACAGGCACACAAATAATTGTTGGCATTTGAACGCCTATCAGTGCACTTGCCACTTCTTGCTGGTGCTGAAGTTAGATGGGATATTTAATGGATTTACATCTTCAGTGAAGATCCCGTTCTGGACAGCTGACAACGGTTCCTCTCTAGTGATGTGGAGAATGTCGCTTTCCTTCTTTTCATATCCTGCAACCAGAAGTAACGGCCTTTTCCTGGTGACAGGTAAGAAGGATGGCATTTCACAGCCTCCTGCCTTCCTGTCCACTTCTGAATACACTGCTCAGCACTAAAGAAGTCACCTTAATGAAAGTTGTTCCAGAACTGTCCACACCACTGCTAGCAAGCCTGCTTAGAGAGACTAGCATTTTCCTGACCATATGACCCTTAGCCACTAATGAGATGGATTCCTTCATTCCACCCGTCTGGTCCAGCAGAGAGGTGGGGAATTGTTCCTTCGGGGCTTTTGTTGGCCTATGCAAACTATTTTGTTCCTGATCTGTTTCTGAACCTCACCCCCTCTTTTAGGGAAAGTCAGTTTGGTAGACTCTCCCGGGTTATCAAAGCAATAAAAAAACAGCTGGAAGCCAATTGTTGACTTCAAAGGAACTTTTTTTTATGGAGGGAAGTGTTGCATAAGTTTAGAAGGTCTCTGAACAGGCTGAGACTATTTCTGTTCTATATCAGTTTTTCACATGCTTAGTCACAAGACAAAGTATTCCCTCTCCCCCAAGCTGGATTTTTTGGTGGACTTAGAAAATTCTCAGTCATACTATACATACTTGCTTCACATTCTGTATGTGTTCTTCTCCTAAAACAATTGTCTGAAGTTTTTCCTTCACAATTCCCCAAAAATGCCATACGGAAACCCAGCATAATGCACCAAGTGAACACCCCTCTGCTCTGATCATCCTTGAAATCTGTGGCTGTTGTAATTGGAGAAATCATTTCAAAACGTTGACTTGAGAAGTTGCTTCTCATCCCTTAAGAAGAAACACCGAACTCCAGCTGCTAGCCACAATTCATTGTGACGCTGATGTGCCATGTGCTCTCACATACGCTGGCCTGTGAAACTTACTGCTTGCCTTATAATAGGAGCACCAGACCTTTTGTTGGTCTGGGGGCCACGGTCACTTTTTGGCAAATCTCTGGGGGCTGCATTGCAGCCCGGATCTCATCAGTAAACAAATGGCTATTCAAAGCTGTATGCTCACCCTGGTTATTTTTACTCTCTCCTTTTTCCCAGCCCATCTTTGTTCTGGACGCTTTTGAAATGTATTTTCTAGGTGGTGGTTTCTGGATGTTAAGATAAAAGGCACAAAACTTGCTGGCTAGATGACAAGAATGCTATTAGCCACTCGGAGATGCTAATTTGTGATTTTACCACCCTCTCCACATCTCAGCTGACAGGTTCAATGGCAAGAGGTGGGGGAGAGCACACCTCAGTAACCTGTTTGAGCTCACGTTAATATTCCAGTTGTGGGCAGTTGTATCCATGCGGGCTCTGCGATTGGGAAACCCATTCTGTCACGACAAAGGACATGGTGTCCATCCAAAAAACAGCAGCGAACACTGAAGCATCAGTGTGTGGGCTTGACAACATCTTAAACCTAGTGTTCAGATGTCTGGGCTTCCCAGATGTTCAGACAACACAAAAGATCTATGAAGAAGAGAAACCAAGGTTCTTCTGATATGAAATAACCAATAAAATGCCCTGATTCCAAAAAAGGAATATACAACCTTATTGTAAAAACTAGTTGTAAATTTACTAATACAAATAATATGTCTTATAAAAGCTTATAACAATATACAAAAGAGAAAAAGAAAGAGGATGGTGTATAAAAACAAGAAAGGATATAACAAATGTCCAACTAAGCAAGAGCACCAATCTGAGACTTCTCAGAAAAGGCAAAGAGTTGTGTCCAAAGTATTTTCATATAATAACAAGGGGATCCAAATCCAGACGCGTTTCGACTGGTGGTCTTCAGTGGCTCATACGATTATACAATCTAAACAGTGTAACACTATCTCACCTCATTAAAATTCAAAGAGAGATAATGTTACACTGTTTAGAGTGAGGGAATTGTCTTATTTGCCTTTTATAAAAGTTTTACATATGGTGTATATGTTTGAACCCCTTGTGGTATATATGGAAGGAGTTATTTTCATTTGGGATGACCGTATGAGCCAAACAATGTCCCATAATCCATCTTCTGCTTGTAGAAAACTAGCAGGCTAGGGAGAAATATATTTGCCTTTCTAGGGTCAGGAGGATAACTTTGTATAGACAAGAGCATTCTTTCATGCAAGCTGCTTACACTTGGGTGCTGAAATATTTTTTGCATGGGTCACATTTTTAAGTGAATGGAGTTGATAGGTGCTTGATCTGACAATGAAATGGAACGTGATTGTTTATCCTTTGTTAGACCTGTCCAAATTTTGTGGTAGGAAAAAAAAAACCCAGGCTGTGTGCACCAATGGATTATTTCAGGCTAAAAAACGTTAAAAATTGTATTTTGGGAGAAAAATATATTTTACGATGATGTTACACATGTACCTACAGTCAGTGTGTGCATATAGTTTGCTGAGCAAGCTGACTGCAAAAGCAATGTAAATTTCTATGAAATTAATGAAAGAAAAAGAACAGATGGATATGTGAGACACGCCAGATTTCCAAATGAACACGCACAAAACTGCCTGGAAAAAGACCAGTTGTGTCTAGCCTGTTTCCCACCCCACCTTAGTCTGAAATAATCCCTCTCAGACAGGTTTCCCATCTCAGGAAGAACTTAAGCCATCAGAGGCTGCTGTATTTTATATCATATGCTGACTCAACACAGCCTGGATACTGCTGGAACTATCTGCGCCATAAAATCTCTACCTAGCAGCCTTCTGAAGGAAGGAAAATTCTTGCTCAACCAGCATTCATTTGTGGGTTTCATCAGCTTTGCCATATGATCTTAGGCTGTGCCACATGTGCTGACAAACATTTAGTTCTAGCCTTTTTGAAAAGGCATTTTGCAATCTTTTGCATGGATATTCCAAAGCCAGGGTTATCGTAAATTTGATTTATTTATTGCCTTTCTCTCCTGCCCTCTACCAAAGGGTTTCAGGGCTTTTTAAGTGGTGGCACCCTGCCTGTGCTCTCAACAGGAGCTTAAAAAATACAGCCATCATTTTATTTTAAAAAGTTTTTACTTTACAATTATATGTTTAAGCCAGGTTCCCACTGAGCATTTTAATCTGGTTTTAAAGCAGTTTTTTTAAAATCAGCGGCAAGATCTGTTTTTTTGCATTCCCATTGTTAGCTTATAATCCCCTCCCTCCTGCCCTCAAAAGAACCCCCCCCCCATGCAGTCAACAATTGGGCACCCTCATACCCTGACTTCATCATAGGGGCAACTCAGACTGCACCCCTATATAAGTCTGAACCCAATTCAGATCACGGCAGCAGTTTTTAGCACAGCCTCTTTTGTTAACAAGGCATGAGAAGCTTAAGATCACTTTCCTTTTGCTTTGTGCTAGATTGGTACATCAGAGTGGCCTGAAATGGCAGGGGGGGAGGGAAAAACAAGGTGGGGAAGGGAGAGGATAGAGATCGTGATGGGAAGGGAGGGAGGGATGAAGTGGGCAGGCTTTTAAGGCCCACCAGTTTTGCACTGTATCGACCAGCACAAAAGGGCAGGCATCAAGGCCAAAGTCTTTCCGATCGCTGTCTCTTTAAGTAAAATCAGACACTTTTGATTCTGATATCTTGTTCCATTGCCAGCTACAGCAGGCTCTGTGCTCTCTTCCCTTTCAGCCAAGCCAGAGCCTGGGGAAAAGAGGAGAAAATCATGGCTTATGTTGGGTTAGGAGAAACTGAGGAGAACGCCCCGAAAGAATGGTTCCCCCCCCCAAAAAAAACCTGCTTGCGTTCTCATTGCTAAATAGTGAGAATTATTTCTAAATCTAGCAGTGAGACGTCTTTTGATTCAAATATAGAGAAGCTGGGTTTCAGGACCTTTAATTCTCAGAAACTGTGGATTCTTTTGCAAGTTTGGGAACAAGGGGCTCTCAAGACCATTTCAAAGCTCTTTAAATCTTGAATGGGAACACAGCCTTCCAATAGCATTTCTACAGTATTGTGTCAGAAGTGCCTTGTGTACTCTGACTGAACCCTCAATAACATTCCTCTTAAGCAGACACATTATAAACTGAGAGGAGCTGAAACAAAGGCCGTGTCCAGACATTGGTTCCTTATCCCACTATATTTGGATATTCTAGAATGAGGAACTGCTGCAGGAAGGCTCCCTTTATCTGTAATACTTTGTTTCTTTGTTTGATGGCATTTATTGTATCCAACTTTCCTCTGAGGAGCTGAAACCAGCACACATACCATTCTCCTCCCCTCTGTCACCTTTGCAATGTGTACAAACGGCAAAGCTTCATATATTTGCATTGAAACTGAATAAGAATAGAAAGCTTTGTCAGCCACTTTGAGTCCCCTTAAATGGGTGATAAAAGCAGGGTAGAAAAGCCAACTCTCCTTCTTATTAGGAGGAAATATCTGCTTCAGAAATGTTCTCCTCAGGAGGAGAGACTTAAGCACCAGGGAAAGACCTGGAAGGAGGAGAGCTTGGAGAAAGGACACAAACTTTGGGCCGCTTCCTCTGGTCTTTGCTGGGTTAATAGCTTCAGACTGGTTGTAAGACCACAGGGAGGAAGTCGCACAACAGCAATGCAAACTGTAGTCTCTCTACCTCCCCAAAGCCGGAAGTGGCACCTTTTCTTCAGTAAACGGCACTTCTGAATGCCATTGTGGAATCTGGATGCTCAGTGCATCATTGCTGCTTTTGAGCAAAAAGGTGCCCCGAGCTGGGGAGAACCGACCCACCACCTGAAGTGGATGGCAAATGGGAGGATTCCCTTCCTCCATTCGGTGGTCTGGTTCTTCCTCCCTCTGCAGCCCCCTTGTAAACTTCTCTGCTTGGCTACCCCTCCTTGCCTCGTTGGTCCTCACCAGAAGAGAAGAGCAAGGCGGGCATCTGGGATCCATCTTTTGTAGCCCTATTCTTCCGTCATCAGTCCATCCACATCTCTGCAGGATGTGTCAGCATTTGCTGACTCTGCAGATGGCGCCTCGACGATTCCAATTTCAAGCCCTGACTTCGGCCCAACCCAGCACAGATGATCCCAGCAAGGCCAGGATGTGGCTTCTCGGTTAAGTGGAGGGCTGTGGTCACACCTCAGATTTAATCCAGCTTCAGTCCACTTTCAGAGCGAGAGAACACATCAGCAAAGCGACCAGGCATTTTCTTTCCACATGATCTATCCCAAAGGTGAATTTTCTGAGTCCTTTAACCCTGAAAGAAAGCAGCTTGTCACTTTGTTGATGTCTTCTCTTGCTCTGAAAGTGGACTGAAACTGGGTTAAAACTTAAGTGTGACCACAGCCCTTGTCACTTTGCTGATGTGTTCTCTTTTCTGAGTCCTTTAACCCTGAAAGAAAGCAGCTTGTCACTTTGTTGATGTCTTCTCTTGCTCTGAAAGTGGACTGAAACTGGGTTAAAACTTAAGTGTGACCACAGCCCTTGTCACTTTGCTGATGTGTTCTCTTTTCTGAGTCCTTTAACCCTGAAAGAAAGCAGCTTGTCACTTTGTTGATGTCTTCTCTTGCTCTGAAAGTGGGCCGAAGCTGGATTAAACCTCAAGTGTGACCACAGCCTGAAAAAAAACAGCTTGTCACTTTGCTGGTGCATTCTCTCACTCCAAAAGTGGACTGAAGCTGGATTAAACCTTAGGTGTTGTCACAAAGTGACCAGGTTCTTTTATAGATCCAGAGCAACTGATTCAGAGAAGCAAAAGAGTCTACATAGACAGAGGCACCAATAAGACAGAGAATACCACAGTGATGGCGAACCTTTTGATTTTGGTGTGTCAAAATTCGCAAGAAAACCTAGCTTAACTTGGGTGCTGTGTCACATCTAGAAGTATCCAAAATTTTGTGATATTTGTAGCTCTAGTAAAAGTTATATTTTTGACATATGTATTTTATTAAAAGCAAAAACAAATAATTCTTTACATTAGTGACTTTTGTTGCTGAATTTCCTTTGCTTAAATCTTCAATTAAAAGTTGGTATTTCGTACACTTCAAGAGCAAGCAAGCACTACCCGCCCCGGTGCCAGGGTGACCAGTTGTGTCACCCAAAAGGGCTTGGCGTGTCACCTGTGACACCTGTGTCATAGGTTGGCCATCACTGGAATACCAGATCTGGAGTTATGCACCATTTATGTAACTTTTATTTCATATAAGCGTATAACATAATTGGTTCCAAGATCCATTCACTCACACAATCACACGCACGCAGCCCTTCTGAAGAACTGGTCGGTTTCTCGCACAGGCGACGGGTGATGGAGGCGCGACACATGAGGCGAATGGTCCTTTTGTTCTCTTCCCTGACTCTCGTTGGCACAACTCGTCCGTCAGTTGGCCTCGATCGATGTAGTTTCTCGCCCTCCTTTGATCCGAGTGAGTCCACACTCTTTTCCTGGGTTCTCGTTCTGTTATGAAGTCATGCTAGTTCCTCGAAGGAACATGCTTAATGCCAAGTATTGTTACACTTAGTGGTTTTACACAATAAGGGAGTGCCGTATGGCCATGCTTAATGATCTTCTGCAATCCGTGAAGAATCCTCATCTCGGGTGCCGAATTGCCATCTTATCACGCGTTGCGCAGAGTCCATCTGTATTTGGGCTTTCTCACACTCATTCACTCATCACATATTTGATCCCAGGAAAAGAAAGTGAGCTTACTGGGACCCAAGAAGAAGGGGAAACTACATCGATGGAGGCCGACTGAGGGACAGTCAAGAAAGAGGACAAAAGGAGGACCATTTGCCCATCGGCTGCCAGGAGCACCGATCACTTCTCGAGAAGGGCTGCGTGCGAATGGGCGCGCGATCGTGTGAATGGATCTTGGGACCAACGAGTCACATCAGTAGAGCCGAACTCCGGGTCCGGCATCCTCCCGCTTCCTGGCGCCTCTGTCTAGGTGGGCCCTGTCGCTTCTCCGCATCCGTTGCTCTGGATCGATCCCGGCGCCCGGTCGCTCTGACCCTGCGGCCGCAGCCGGGGAGACCGAGCCGGCCCGGGGACGTCCACGCTCCCTTGTGCCTTTGCTCAGGGAGGCGCGAAGCCCCGACCTTCCTGCGGCGCCCTCGGCTCCCCCGCAGAACCGTCGGCGCGCCTCCCCCCCCGCCCGCCCCCGAGGAGGCCCAAGGGCGCCAAGGGACCCCGGAGAGCCCGCGGCTTCCCTTGATCCGCGCCAGCCTCCCTCCGGCCCGAGGCGGCGCCGGCTTCGTCCGCCGCGGCCCAGGCAGGCAGGCAGGCAGGCAAGGGGGGAGGCCGCGCCTTCCCGGCGGACGGACGGACGGGCGCGCGGTCGGTGCGCTCCCACCGCGGGCTCGAGGGAAGGCGGGCCCGTTGTCCGCTCCGGGGCGCCGGCGAAGCGACTGCGCCTCCCTGCCGGCCCCCGTCTCGGAGCCCCCGGCCGGCCCTCCCCGCCTGTTGGGCGGAGCGGAGGGGGAGTGGGGAGGGGCCCCGGTTGAGCCTGACTCGCTGGCAGGCGGAGGGCTCCCTCCCCCCTCCCCCTCCCCGGCCCGGCCCGCCCTCTTCCCCTCGCTTCCCCTCCGCCTGGCCGCGGCTCCTCCCGCTGCCCCCGGCGCGCCATGGTGAGCTGAGCCGAGCCGAGCCGAGCCGAGCGGGGATGCGCGGGCGGGATCCCCGGGCCGGGCAGCAGCGGCGGCGGCGGCGGCGGCAGCAGGGCCAGGCAGGGCCGGCGGGCGCCGGAGGGGGAGCGGCAGGCGGCGGCGGCGGCCGAACAAAGCGCGCTTCCGCGGCGGCGACGGCGACCGGGCGGCGCAGCCAGAGGAGGCGGGGCGGGGGGCTCCCCATGGCGGCGGCGGCGGCGGCGGCGCTGCTGCCGCTGCTCCTCTCGGCGAGGGCGCTGCCCTGCCCTTCCCCGCCGGGGGAGCCCAGCCTGGCCGGCTAGCCGAGGAGGAGGAGGAGGAGGAGGAGAAGGCGGGCGGGCGACGCGGGGGCGTCCCGGCCGGAGTTCGGGGGGAGGAGAAAGAGGCGAGGCGAGAGGAGGGGAGGGGGGAGGGGGCGCCCTCCGCACAAAGGGAGGGAGGGAGGGGAGGGGAGGGGCGCCTCCTTGGGGGGCCGGGCGGGGAGGGCGAGAGGCGGAGGGGAAAGTTGCCGCGGGAAGGGGCGCCGCCGCGGCTGCTGCTGCTGGGCCGACTCTGCCTCGCGAGCAGCAGCAGCAGCAGCAGCAGCAGCGCCCCTCCGTCGGCGGGGGGGTGGGGGTGGGGGTGGGAGTGGTCCCGGCGGCGAGGCGGGGCGAGGGGGCTGAGCTTGGGGGCGTCCCTGGGCTCTGCGGGGGGCGGCCGGAGGCTCCTTCCTCGCGGCGCTCCAGAGCCCCGCCCCCGGAGGTGCGCCCGGTGCCGGGGCGCGGGGGCGTCGCGCGGGCCCCTGAGCGCGCCGAGGCGGACGGACGGCCGGTCGGAGGGACGGAGGCGCCGGGGCGGCGTCGCGGGCATGGCTGGCCGGGGCCGCCGCTCCTGGCTCAGCGTGCTGCTCGGTCTGGTGCTGGGCTTCGTGCTGGCGTCGCGCCTCATCCTGCCCCGCGCCTCGGAGCTGAAGAAGGCGGGACAGCGGCGCAAGGCCAGCCTGGACGGCTGCCGGGCCAAGGCTGCCGGGGGGCTGCTGCGCCACGACGCCCGAGGAGGAGGCGGCGGCGGCGGGGGAGGCGGCGGCGGCTCGCTCTGGCCGCAGGAGCCCGCCGAGCGGCCGGACGACGCGATGCCGGCGCCCGCCCAGAACTTCCTCTTCGTCGGGGTCATGACGGCCCAGAAGTACCTGCAGAGCCGAGCCGTGGCGGCCTACAGGTGAGGACGCGCCGACCACGCGCCTCGGGGCGGGCAGGCCTCGCGCTCGCCCCATTCATTCCGCTCCTGCCTTGCCGTGGGGACTGGGAGCAGACCCGCCCCCCCCTTGCCTTTGGCCACATGGCTGCTGGGAAGACCTTCCCCTCCCTTGCACCCTCCGGGCGGGCAGGCGGGCGGAGATCCCTCTGCTCCGGGAGTCTTTCGTCTTCTTTCTCTCCCTTGGGTGCACGGGGCTTCTTCCACCTGGGGCGCCTCCTGTGCTGAGCCAGGACAGCACCGACGTCCCTGGGACCGAGAGTCTGCTTTGCATTCCATTGAAACTCCCCGCCCCCCTCCGCCCCTTTATCTATCTATCTACTTGCCCTGGAAATAAAATAGATAGATAGATAGATAGATAGATAGATAGATAGATAGATAGATAGATAGATAGATAGATAGATAGATGCACTGCCCGTTGCGCCCAGGGGTGCTCTGGAGCAAGAGAGGCCTGTCTGCTCTCTGTCTGTTCGGAAGATAAAAGGTTTACGTTAGGGAGCAAAGGAACCTTTGCCTTATGCTGCTTCTTAAGGCCTGGGTGGCGAACCTGCTGTTCTAAGCCCTGACAGATGGGAGCTCGAAGGGGCCCCTTAGAGGGTCTTCCTGCTGTCCTGGCCGTTGGCCAATATTGCTAACAGATCCCTATGGCCGGTGCAAAGCTAGGCTGCTCCTATGGTCAAAATTTGGGAAATAACTAGGAGCGGCTGCAGCCCGGCTGCGGCAAAAGCTGCTTGGAAAGCGGAGGGTCGCCGATTTGACGCCCGTTTTCTCCCTGGAAGCAGGCGATGGCCAATGACTTCTGCATCTTGGGCACCCATGGTCAACCACGAGTTAGCCAAGACTCAGCGGGACCAACAAGAAGAAAAGAAATAACTTCCTGAAACTGGTTAATTGTCGTTATTCTGTTGTAGCGGCCTGTTGTGGCTTTTGTTTGCTGCATCCTATTCGTTAGTGAGGAAGGTGTTTTGTTTTTGTTCTATTTGCGTGTTTTCCGATGATGATGATGATGATGATGCGTGGAAGAATGGAGGCTTCCACAAGCAAGTTTTCATCTCTTTGGTTTCAGTTTTGGGGTTGTTAGACCACATCCCATAGTCCTGCTCTGAGCCTGAGCTTTTAGATATGGCTGTGATGTCCATCTTCAGAGGATCTGACTGCTAGAAGAGTTAGAAGCGACTGATGATCTTCATACAGATGCTGACAAAAGACAGTAAGAACCTAAGAGGAGGTCTCCTGGATCGGGCCACAGCCCACCTAGTCCAGCTTCCTGTTTCACAAGGGGCCTTTTCGCACTTGGCCATATTTTGGAATATATCTCAGGGCAGCAGTCTGTTGTCCATATGCTAATGCAGACTTTGGTAGGCTTCACCTAGGGTCTGCTGTAACTTGCACTACATGTGGACAGCTGGTCCCTATTCTGGGGTATATTCCAGAATAGAGCCCAGCGCGAATAGGCCCGAGGTGGCCCACCAATTGCCCATGGGCACCTCAAGCAGAAAACAAGGGCAAAACCTTCACCGTTGATTGTATGCAGTTCTGTTGCTCTGCTCTTTTGAATTTCTGTGGCCAATGAGTCATTGGTCCTCTCCAGAGTCACGTCCGAAAGCTCAGGTTCAAAGCAGAACTAGGAACACAGCATCACAACCCAGAAACGGAAACCAGTGAGAACTTCTTACGTATCTTGATTTTCTTTCTTCAAGAGAGAGAGAGAGATTCTGCAGTCTTTTAAGCGAATAAAGCGGGCTTCTCTGACTCACAGCAACCCTCTGAAACCTGGTGACCTCCAGATGAACAGTGTCAAGGTCCAAAGCACCAAGATGGCACGGCATTGGCTATCCTGCCTTAGGGTGCAGGTTTTGTAGCCTCTGTAAATTCACATTCTGCTCCCCTTTGGATAGGTTCATCTTTCCTAGCAGCTTCGTACCAAGAGGCTTTGCCTCTGCTTCAGGCAGACACGAGGGGGAGAGCCGTTGCCTTGAAATGACTTAGGTAGGAAATGATGAAATTGGCTAGACAAGCAGTAACTTGAAGGAGGAAAAACCATGTTAATGATGGCTCTGTTTTGGTTTTTTTGTCAAAGAAGTGAGGCATTCACAGACGTATGTGATCCTTGCTCCAAGTTCAGTGGGCTATATCTTAATATAATACAAAGGTTGCATTGCCCTTCTGCTTTTGAGGAGGGAAGGGAAAGAGCTCATTTCCCAGTTATGAACAGTTTGCTGTTTGTTTTGTTATCCTGGCTAAAAGCTGCTTGCGTTCTGTCAGATTGCGGTAAAGGTATGGAGAGTTCAAAAGCTTGGATTGGCTTTGGAACCTTGCAATACGGTCAGAAGAACGTAAGAGGAGTCTTGCTGGATCAGCCACAGCCTATCTAGCCTAGTATCCTGGCTCACACAGTGGTCCACCAATTGCTTCTGGGCATCTCAAGCAGAAGACAATGGCAAAATCTTCACCTGCTCTGAAATCCCTGCAAGTGGCCTTCAGAGGCATCCTATCTGTCTCTCCAACCTTGAGGCAGTACCCAAGCGTAAATTCTGGAAACCGTTCTTACACCTGTTCTCCATAGGTTTGCCAAAGGCCTTCAGAGACGTCCTGCCTGCCATTCTAGTGACCACTGATACCTGCTCCAGCCATGAATTTGTCTAACCTTTTCTTAAAGCTATCCTGGTTGGTTGCTGTTCTGGTAGTAGTAAATTCCGTCGACTGCTGAGCCTCTGGGTGAACAAATACTTCCCTTTGTCAGTCCTAACTCTCCTGCTCATCAGTTTCATAGAGTGCCCTCTACGAAGTTCTGATGTTGTGTGATAGAGCGTTTTCCCCTTCTCCATCTTTTCCACACCACGCATGATTTTATATACTTCAATCCGGTCCTCACGTAAACATTTCTGTAAGCATCACCAGACAAAAGGAAGGCCTAAGCCCATATATGATTAACAGTTTCCTAGTCCTTCTAAAACAAGTTTGCTCTCATCTACTTAGCTTTGGACTAGGTTCTGTTTCTTGACGATGCTCAAGTGTCCTTAGACATTATTATATTCTGCCACTAGAGATAACTTTCACCACAGTAATCCTTCTGCTGTGGCATTTCCTGAAGTTAGTGGCATAAAAAGCAACAGCATTGCTGGAAATCGTATAAGAAAGTCAAAGACAACTTATTTGTGTCTGCCTTCTTTAAGCTTTTAATTAAGTTTAATTTTAAATGGTTATATAGAGTATAATCTTTTCTGTATATTTATCCTGTACAAGTCATGAGATGTACATGAATTATTGTGTCTGCAAGTGAGTGTCTATGATGTTTCCTTGCTATTTGGAAATACCCCACCCCACCCCAATATTTGCAAGAAAGCATCAGAACCCAATACTCTTTTGAGCTTTCAAGGCAGAAGAAGGCATAATTAATTGTAAACATTTTCTAAGACTGTCCAGTATAGGGCAATATATAATCCTTGTTCTTTGTGGTGAGCCAGTTTGAACTAGTGGTTAGGGAACTGGACTCTTATCTGGGAAAACTGGATTTAATTCTGCACTCCTCCATGAAGTCAGCTGGGTGACCTTGGGCTAGTCACAGCTCTTCAGAGCTCTTACAGCCCCAGGGTGTCTGTGGTGGGGAGAGTCCCAGAAAAGCGGGTTAGAAAAGCCGACTCTTCCTCTGAACCTTTCTTTGTGCTTCCTTTGAAATAGTTCTGAAATGAAGAGAGGCTTCAGAATGCTGCCATCAGTTGAGATGGAGGGGCTAGGGGAAGTGGCAGAGTGTTTCAGGCTGCCTTCCCATGGGGAGGTGGATCTCTAGCTGATTTCGGAATTTGTGTGACGCGCCTGCTGAACTTTACAGGACTTCAAATGAAGATGTATGTATATAATAACAAAATCAAATTGTAGCCCACTGGACAACTGTGACTGAACTGGCTTCCATGGTTGGCGGCAGCTCTTTGACCCCCCTCTGAACCACGAACTTGCAGTTAAACACCCTTGTTCTCAACAGAGGCTCCAAGAGTCAAAACAGCTGACATTCACGTACTAAATTATCACTTTTGGCAAGAATTCCAGCACAAACAAGTTCATAATTGGGACCACCAGCTCATCTCCTTTCCCTGTTTCTAACAGAGTGGAAGCTTTTAAACGAGATTGATTGGGAAATCTCCTGGTCTTCTTTGATGCTCTCTTGTGTGTGTGTGTGTGTGTGTGTGTCAGACTTACAGGGAGGCGATTGCTTGGCTGACTGGTGGTTTCTTAAGAGTAGGAATTGCCAGCCTTCCATAACACTCTTAGTGTTATGTTTAAACAGATACAAGGGGCCTTGTGTACAATAAGCCTATTTTATTTTCATTTATTTTCTTTAACTGATATCTTGAATTTCTCCAATCCCAAGGTACCATACGTGTGGTTCTCAGGCAGTCTTGCCTCCAGATACTGGTGATTTCTTAGAACATAAGACCATAAGATATGTCTCATTAAATTGGGCCCATGGCCCATCTAGGCCAGCACTCTGATCTCACACTGACCATCCAGCTTTGTGGAGAAGCTGACCAGGAGGACATGAGCACACAGCTTGCTCAACGTGCAGGTTTTTTAGCCCGGATTTTCATGAATATCAGAAAATAAGAGGTACCCCAATGGATCAGACCCATGACCCGTCTAGTTCAGCAGTCTGTGTTTCCACAGTGGGCAACTGGCTGCATGGGAAAGTTCATGGGTAAGACATTAACATACACCTTTCTCTGGTTGCAGACTTCCAGCAGTAATCTTCGGAGGGAAATCACCTCCTGCTGCTATAAGGGTACCCAGTAACTCCAGCCAGAGACTCGCTATCTGTCTGTCATAGTATTTGCTAGTGACATTCCAGGTTTGCGGGTGCGCATTTCTTGCTTTGCACCAAAATATCCCAAAAGTTACAGGTTCCATTGGCATCTTATTCGGGGGGGGGGGGCACACTATAGTCCAGTGATGACTAACCTTTTGAGCTTGGTGTGTCAAAATTCACAAGAAAGCCTAGCTTAACTCGGGTGCTGTGTCACTTCCAGAAATATCCATAATTTTGTGATATTTGTAGCTCTAGTAAGAAAGTTATATTTTTGATATATGTATTTTATTAAAAGCAAAAATGAATAATTCTTTACATTTGCTAAATCTTCAATTGAAAGTTGGTATTTTGTACCCTTCAAGAACAAGCAAGCACTACATGCCCAGGTGCCAGGGTGACCAGGTGTGTCACCTAAAAGGGCTTGGCGTGTCACCTGTGACACGCGTGTCATAGGTTGGCCATCACCGCTATAGTCCCTCACATTTGTGAGGTGTGAATGTTGTTATCCATAGCATAACCAGTTTTAACTGTTGTTAATGGTATGTGTATTGTAGGGGTTCTCTGAGCATAATTTCTTCTCTTCATTTACATTGATGACACCATCCACCATTCAGCAGAAATGAGGATCTGTTTGCACTTTGTGGTGTGGTGAGGTATACAGTTCCAGGCAGGTGAGGCTCCAGTGTGGTGGTGTCTATTCACACTCCTGGCACTACCCCATATCCCCATACTTGGCTAGCAGCATGTGTAGTGTGAATAGCCAGTCTTGATTGACAGGGTGATGTCTGAAGCAGGATCCAATGAGAGCCAGGATGTTGCTGTGGTGATCTGGTAGCTGTGCATGACTGTGTAGCCATAGTTGTGCAGCCAGACTCTGAACAGGGGTTGGACATTTCTAGGCAGGCAGTGGATTGCTTTTCAACAGTCCACAGCTGGATCTCTCTGGGAAGGAATTATCTCCCGCTGAGCAGCCGCCGCAGCAGAACAGTGTGGATGTACCTGACGAGCGAGTGGACAGAACTGCAAAAGGGCCCACAGTTTCTTCTCGGAGAACTCCTGTAGGCCTGAGCTACACATATTCTCTGTTATAGCACAATACCGGTATTTGGAAAACCTCAGGAAGTCTAGGGACTCTCAAAGCAGATTTCAAATGTTGGTGCTCTGCACTTCCCTTCTTCATCACGGCCTGTGGACGCTTTGTTGCAGCCCAGGATAAGTACAAAGTATCCAGCACTAAAACCATTGTAACAGAGGAAATAAAGTAACCAGTAAATCCCCGGGAAAAACTGTTTCCTCAGTTTTATAGCCTTGGCTAGAAATGTAGCAGCACTTAGTCTTGCTTCATGGTTAGTCTTCACTAATACATACTGTATTTATTTTGTCATATGGGACTTAGATTTTTTTGTCTCAAAACCATGTTGTGTCTTTTTTTTTTTTACATTTGCCTTTCCTAAATATTCCTTGGCAAATTGGAGTAAATTATGAGGACATCTTCTATATCGGTGTGTCTTATATGGTGCAAAACATGGTACCTTGCACACTCATCAAGTGAGCCAGTTTGGTCTAGTGCGGTGATGGCCAACCTATGACACGCGTGTCACAAGTGACACACCAAGCCCTTTTGGGTGACACACATGGCCACCCTGTCACCTGGGCGTGTACTGCTTGTTTGTTCTTGAAGGGTACAAAATACCAACTTTCAATTGAAGATTTGGCAACAAAAGTCACTAATGTAAAGAATTATTTGTTTTTGCTTTTAGTAAAATACATATATCAAAAACATAGGTTTTTTACTAGAGCCACAAATATCACAAAATTATGGATATTTCTAGATGTGACACAGCACCTGAGTTAAGCTAGGTTTTCTTGTGAATTTTGACACACCGAGCTCAAAAGGTTCACCATCACTGGTCTAGTGGTTAGGGAGCCCCGGACTCTTATCTGGGAATATCGGGTTCGATTCCGCCCTCCCCCATGAAGCCAGCTGGGTGACCTTGGGCTAGTCACAGCTCTCTTCTGAGCTCTCACAGCCCCACCTACCTCACAGGGTGTTCTGTTGTGGGGAGAAGAATAGAAGCTTTGTCAGCTGCTTTGAGTCCCCTTAAATGGGTGAGAAAAGCGGGGTAGAAGAGCCAGCTCTTCATCATCATCATCATTGGATCTGCCCTGGAAGGGTTTTAGTTGCAGCCAGATTCAATCTTGGTGGGTTCCAAGGCACAAACTGTGCACCAGAAGTCCTGGATTACAAGGTCTTGGGGCAATTCTGCACAGGCCTGTCCTGTACCAGCAAGCGTATTAGGAGCTTGCCCTCTGCTACCCACTCTGGGTAGGGTCTGAGGGCTCTGGCCCTGCCTTGCAGAAGGCAGGATCCTGGCTTGTTCACCAGTGTGGAATCGCCCATAGTATGTTTGAGAAGGGTATCAGGCTGCCCTCCAAGACAGGGAATCTGGCCTTACATTGAGACAGTGCAATCAGGAATAATTATAACTGATTTGCAACAGTTTGGTCAAACCAAACTGGCTTTTTGCATTAGTTCCCTGTATTGAGATATCACGGTGCTTCACAAAATGAAAGGGCAAAATTCATATCTCCCTTGAATAAGATAAGCCATTTATAGGTGGTTGCTTTATACCAGCTCGAACAGGCTGGCAAAGATGTTTCCTGGTTGCACCACCTTCTTCAGCAGTTGAGGGGGTGAGGATCTAGGCCAAGACCTTCTCAGTGGTGGTCCCCAGATTGTGAAATAAGTGTGCCATGCACCTTCAGTTAATACATTCAGAGAACTGTAAACAGGAACAACCATGCTAACATATCCTGGCTTTGGAAATAAGAAAACATTTTCCCCTCCCAACATTTCAGTTATTTTAGTATCTTATTGTCTTAAATTGTTCATTTTGTATTTTGCTGCGTGATTGTTGCCACCTGTCCTGCAACCTTTGGGTATCAGGTGGGATTAAGAATGCATAAATACAAGTTTTGCACCTGCCCCTCAGTTTGTTAGGATCCCAGCCTTTAGCTACCTCCCGTGAGCCTTTTCTCACATTGCATAAGGGGGGGGTGGGCTTTTGCCTCTGCACACTTGGCATTCCTTGTGCTTTCTGGGTTTTGCCAGATTGGGAATGGAACCGTAAGAGGTTTGCAGTGGGTGAATGTGAAGAGAGGCCATTGAACGTGCTTAAGTTTGGTTGTGTTTGAGCAGGAGGATTGTGATATTAAGGCAAGGGCCTCCTGGCAAGGCGACGTTATGCATCCTTCTTGAGATGACCATTAAGAGAGCTTAGGGTGCTCAGGCAGAAGAACATGTTAGAGGTTAAACTCAGGCTGTGTTCCCAAGCCTTCCCTAATCCACCTTTTCTAGCACAAGTTCAGGAGGGACAAGTCCCAGCTTGAGGCCTTTTCTAAGGCTTTGTTCACACATAACAAAAGGAGTGCCTCAGAGGCGCTTCAGAGGAATCTCAGAAAGACAACAGTTTGTGGTCCCCATGTTCCCAAATCCTCTGCAATCCACCTTTTCTAGCACAGATGTTTGGGGAGGGAGAGGTGTCGCGTATCTGGCTTACACAGCTGATCCGAGGGCTCCAGGAAGTGGGGAGCAACAGGTGATGTCTGCTGCCCCTGAACACCGGCTATTACGATGGATATTTCGAATTATCTGACTGGCCCAGATCATCGGAGATCAAGCACATGTAATGGCTGACCCTGAACAGGCTAGAAAATGGAGTAGGAGTAAAAGAAGAGACGTGGAGACAGGAGGGGTAGAAAAGCAGACTGATCTAGTTTATTTCCTTGCAGGGCTTTTTACACAGCAGTCCCAAGGGGCATGAGGGAAATGACATCAATGCAACATCAGGGGAGGTGATAGGAGGAAAACTGCTGTCTTCCAGGACAGAGGTCCTTCTGATGTCACATCCTGTGGTCGGAGGCGGGGAAAATCCTCAAACAGGAAAAGAAGAGTTGTCCTTTTAATGCCATGTGCTTTGCAGACACCATAATGCCCAAAGGCTACTGCATGGAGTGGAAAGAGTCCAGTACCCTGGTGGTACTGAGTGTGTACTACAAGCTTATGGGCAGGAAAATAGTTGCTCTTTTTACTCTGAGGCTTGAGAAATGGAAGGCTGAAGAAACGGAAGCCAGGGGAAAAGCTGTGCAGCTTTTGTGGTTACTATAGAGAGGCAGGCTTCTGTGTGAACAATCCCACCTCAAAGCCATCTCAGAGGTGCCACAAAGATGCTTTTTTCTTTGCTGCATCTGATTGCAGCCTTGTTTCATGGCAGTAGGAAGCCAGTATAAAGACCTGGGCAAAATGTCTGTATGCAAGTAGTGGAAAGTGGCGGCGGAGTGCTGAGGTAATTTGATGGACAGAGGATGTTAGAAGGAGGCAGGGTTTCCAGGAAAGGGCCTTAAACTCCAGAATATGGTATGAGTCAGCTGATGTTCACGTGGGCAAAGGCCAACAGCATAGAATCTGGAATGTGTGTCCCTCCAAAGGTTGCTCAGCTATGTCGCTCAAAATTCCAGACTTTGCTGGCTTGGATTGAGGCAGCAAATTGTAATTTAGGAGCTTGGGGCAGGGATAAACAGCTAATCGGGTCGTAAGGTAATTCAGAAGAATATGGCTTCATTGGTGTCTGCATAGTGTCAACAAGGTCTCCTTGTGAATTATTTCCTCCAGTTATATAAGAAAGCACTCAGGGTAGGTAACAGTAAAATAACACATGCAGCAGGACCAGGTAACATGCCCATGATATGACTAATTCCATTGTGTTTGGTCCATGAAACTACCAGCAAAATCCATCAGGGTGGTGAATAAAAGTCAACTTCAGTGGCGAGTACCTGACTGTTGAAGAGTGGGCAAAGTGGGCATCTGGAAGTTTGCAGTAGGAGGGGATTCCAGATTGGTGGTTTGGGGTTCCCAGTTCCACCCCCAGGACGGATGCCGTGTCATATAAAGGTCCCTCACAGCAGCTGTTTCTAGACTTCGGAGCTCCAGGGGAAACCGGTTCCATAGAGGAACTCCTACTGCTTTGAGAATGGCACCCTCATAATGTTGTGTTGTGTCTGAAGAAAACACAGAACAAAGAAAGGTGCTCCATCTTAGACTGCATCCAGACATCAGTTACTTATTCCACTATATTTGGATGTTCTGGAATCGAGCATATGCATATTCAGGAATGTCCAGATATAGCACTAATCATTTTCATAGGCAAAAGAGTGTGTCCATAAGGGGACTTTCCTATCATCTTCAGCTTGAGCCTTTTAACTGAAGAAGCCAAGAATTGAAATGGGGTCTTCAGGGGGCATTCAGGCAGTCTGTAGCTCTAGCCTGATGTTGTTGGCCAATGGCAAGGGATGTTGGGATTCTCCCCCCCACACACACGCACCTGTGTAGCCACCATAGTTTGAGGACTCCACTTCTGCATGTTCAGTTTTTAGCTCATGCTGTTGAGCTGTGGTTCCCTATTCCTGGACAAGCAACACGTGTGCTTCCACGCCTCCTCTTGGCCCATAAATCTGTGAGTTTGCATTAGCCAGGCACCCTCCTCTGCACAAGGCACAGCGACAGAACGGGTTAGAGGTGTGCAACGCTTGGTGTATGTTTGAAAATTTGCTTGAATAGTTCATGTTCAAAGCTGTTTGCGTGGAACTGAACATGTGGTTGTTTGAATATCAGGAAATTCAGTTGAACTAAATCGCTCCCCTGCTTGTGAACATGAATGTTCTGAGCTAACAGCTTCTGTTCACTGTGTGTTTTTCAATGGGGGGAAAATCGTGCATTTTTGGTAGCAGCAGTAATACTGTAATTTGTTTCGAAACCAATTTCTTTCGCTGAAGATAGCTAGTAAGAGCATTTTCTCCAAACCTCTCCCGGACAGATTCATCTGATAAAGTAGCTAAGGTTAAGTCTATCTGCTGCTCTTAAGGAGACCAATGACCTCCCTAACTTTCTTCCTCCGATATCATGAAAGATTTAATGGCAAATCATAGGTGTAAAGGCAGTGGGAGAGGAGGCAGGACACTGTGTAGTGGAAAGACATCATTGACCTAAGGCGATGGATTTCAGAGTTGCTGCCTGCTAAGGAACCTGTTCAACAGCTCCAGACCTGACAAGAGATTACTCTGGCTGGGGAATGTGGATACATGTCTCTGCTGGTACCTCTGGGAGAGTGTGGACACAATGTTCAGAGTGTTGGGACACGGAATGGGAAGGCTGCACTCAGTCTGCGTTTTTGCACTAAAAATGACTGAGCCAGACAAACACACATCCATCCTTTGCAACAATCTAGAGGGCGAGGAAGCACATGCTTTTTCCTGAGCTGCTTTGACAGTTGCAGACATGCAGAGCAAAGGACGGGGCACCGTTGACCTCAGTGAACTCAGAATCTGCCCTGGATAAACCCATTAACCTATCTGCAGAAATGCTTTGTGGGAAGTTAGCCTCAACGTGAAGCATACCTGCTGTGGGGCGAGAGTCAGAGATCTCCTTATTTTGAATGCAGGCAAGTCTAGAAGGCAGACCAGTTTTAGAGAATGTTCAGCCTGAAATTGAACCAAACAGCTGTTTGGTCCAGTTCAACAGCAAACTGATCAATCAAACAACTGGTTTTTCCATATTTGGTTTCAGATCACCTTCTGAACACTTACTGGCATCTGGAATGAAGCTATCTAACATAACCAAAAAAACAGGGAAGGGAAGTGTATACCGCCATCCAACAACTGATCATCACTTTACCACAGTGTCTCTTCCTACCAAACGCACACTTCCTGTAGGTAGTAATTATAGGTGGAAGTTCAAGAGAGGAATGCTGGAAAGTCTGAACCTTGTGGCTTTTGAGTGCTCTGAGAAGAGCTTAAGAGGTGCCTTGCTGGATCTGACCCGTGACCTCTGTAGGCCAGCAGTTTGCTATTAGAGTATCCGTGTTAGTGGTGATTGCTGGTGAGGTTGCTTTGGGGTCTATTCTGAAAGAGATTTGCAACATAACTGTTCCATCTGTTCAGACAACATACAGCTGAGATACTGCTCAGCTTTGTAGTTGGCTAGAAAAAGACACACACTTAGCTGAAACATTCCAGACAGATCATCAACCTGTCCCTGATCCATATTGTCTGTGGGTGAGTTTATGGAAAACCTGATCATATTTGGGGCTTAGTGGAACAGCAAGTATGAAACACTATCAAACTGAAGTCTTTGTTTTCACTTTTGTGAACTCTTAAATTGTAGTTGGATTTTCATTTAAGTAGAAAGATTGATGCAAAAATTTTGGCAACCACCCAAATAAATGTCTTGTTTGTGCCTCTGCTATAGTTCTTTGAATGAGCTTCAGCAACTATCTAGAAGCAGATATTTCCATCACTTTGGATCAGGGATGTGCAACTGAACCTGTGATTGTTTGAATATCCAGAAATTTGTTTGAACCAGTCTATTACTTGCAAACATAAACAATTCAATCAGTTGGTGTTTGCTGTGCTTTTGACATTTAAACGGGCTGTTTTCAGTGGTGGTGGTGGGGGGAAATGCTATTTAAAAAAAAACAAGTTCGGAATCTAATGCAAACAAATGTTCAATTAATTGGTTCATCATCAAACTAAATAAAAGGGGTTCGATAGCAAACCTAATATGCAATTTTTTTTTGTTTGTGCACATTCCTGCTATGAAAAAAGCAGCTGAAAAAAAAAACCCTTAGGCTTTCCATCTTTGTTGGGTTTAATTTCTATCTCCAGCCTGTTCTTTATCTTTCTGCCTATCTTCTCTTGTTGGGTCAAAGTAACCTTCCGCTAGGTCCATCTCCATATTTCTATATTGAGGTGGTCAAACTATGGCCCCTGAGATGTTGTAAGACTACATCACTTATCATTTCGTGCCTTTGGCTCCTAAGGGAGATATAGCTCAACAGCATCTTTGAGGACCATAATTTGGTGAGTCTTGTTTTGGATATATTTCACAAGACTGCTTCTTTCTAGATTTCTTAGTCTAGAATCCCCATCGGTCCCAGCTAGCAAGGTAATGGCGAAGCCTGCATGACGCTTCTGGAAATGTGGTGACAGTTGTGTTTCCTTTGAGCTTCTCCTACCAAATGATTTTTAAAGGACATTTAGGACCCCCATACTGGAGAACTAGAATAAGGAACAAGTAATTGGGAAATTATATGTCCATTGAGATAATTATAATGCCCACTGATGGAAAGAAGTTTTGGTGAACATGAAAGTACAGTGTTAGCAGGTTTTAGATTTCTTTCTACACTGACACCAAATATTTAGGTGAGAATAGTTCATTTGAATTCTATAGCAGGGTTCCTTGCCACGTGCTTTTAAGTACACAACAGCAATAATAGGAAATTGGATTAGTAGTGGATGTAAAAATTGTCATTAATAACAGGTAGAGGATGTTTTTCCCCTAACTATTTTTAACTTTTTGTTCTACAGAACTTGGTCCAGCACAATTCCTGGGAAGGTCGAATTCTTCTCCAGTGAGGGCTCAGATACCTCTCTTCCAATCCCCATTGTGCCATTACCTGGTGTGGATGACTCTTACCCACCGCAGAAGAAATCATTTATGATGCTCAAGTACATGCATGACCACTATTTGGACAAGTTCGAGTGGTTCATGCGCGCTGATGATGATGTTTACGTCAAAGGGGAGAAGCTGGAGAATTTTCTTCGGAGCTTGAATAGCAGTGAACCACTCTTCCTTGGGCAGACAGGACTGGGTACCACTGAAGAGATGGGCAAGCTAGCCCTGGAACCTGGAGAGAACTTCTGCATGGGAGGTCCAGGTGTAATCATGAGCCGTGAAGTGCTGCGGAGAATGGTTCCTCACATTGGGGAGTGTCTTCGAGAAATGTATACCACCCACGAGGATGTTGAGATTGGAAGATGCGTGCGGAGATTTGCAGGAGTCCAGTGTGTCTGGTCTTATGAGGTATGTTGGACACAGAGGAAAGGCTTTAAGTATCTGATGCTACTTTGGTGAAACAGTGGCCGTATCAGAAATAAGTATATGTAGACTATGTGCTTGTCTAAGAAATCTGCGTATTCCTTGTCTTGTGTACTTTCTGTTGTTCTCAGCATGAAGACCAGTTTTTCTCCAGATGAGAGCAACATTGGAGACCCTCCAGGAAGTCAGATTTTACAGTTCATGGTGTTGATTTTAGAAAATTTTGCTCAAATTTGAATCTAAGGAAATATATGTCTCTGCGCTACTCAGAAAGGGTAAGAAGGAATATAATGAAGCTGGTCTCAACAGAGCCCACTTCAACCTCAGTAAGATTGTTGCCAGGTTCTTTAACAGTGGAACAAAATGTAGCAGTTAAACTGTAGGAGAAATTGTAGGCTTCCTCTCTTGTGATTCTACTATTATAGGTAGCGACCTTGGCACTAAATGTAACTTAAGAATTTGTGTATGCGAAATGCTAAAATGAAAAAGCAGGGGTGGCCAGGAAAGAAGTCTTGAATAGCCCCTGTGGATAATTTTTGACTTTTATAGATTCATATCTAGTGCATCAGGGTTATTGTTAACACAGATATTGTTCTTTGCTTTGCTACTGTCTTTATAAGAAAACCACATTCTGAGGAGCCCTGGAGGTAGATGCTTGTAATCTGTACCAATTTATTTTTCATTGGAAATGTAACCGTTATTTGCTGGTTAGCCTCTGGGGCAACCTGAGCTCTTGCGTCAAGTAGAATTTAATTAGTTTGCAAGAGCTTCCTGAATCAGCTTGCAGATGTGGTATTTGACGTGCCCTGGACTTTGTCTTGGAGTTGCATCCAAATTCAGGATTATGGATCATCTCTACCAACGGGGCCTAAAGAAAATTTCATCTTCAAACCATGGCTAATAAAACTGGCTTGCATGGTAAGCTATAGTCAGTGCCCAGAGTATGGAGCACATATCAGTGGATAAAGCCAAGACTCAAGGAAGTCAGAAGTTCCCCAGGGCTCCTGCTGATCAGGCCACAAGGGGGGACATGATCACTCAACAGTTCACATAAGCCAGTTCATTCTTCTGTGATTTGTAGTTGGCCTGGAAAGGTTTCCCTTCCCCTCCATTCTCCTCATCTCCTTCTCTAGCTCCTAACTGGACAGACATTCAGTGACCTTAGTTTTAGTCTTATGTGGAACTCTTAATGTTTTGTTCCTGATGGCAGTCATCAAGAATCAGTTTAATCAGCACTTGTGGAAGTCAGAAAGATGCTTGGTGCACACACGCATTACAGAAAACCAAGAAGTGAGTGTCCGCTCTTGCATTTACTTCTGATATCATGTTGAAAGAAAACCTCTCAGGGCAGCAGGGGTAAGAGGACATGAGTGATCCACCTGGCTTCATTCTACGTGATGGTACTTGCATGAAAGTAAAGAATGACTCTGGATGCAGTTTTCTCAGCATCATTATACAATGCCAAACTGCATCCCAGCGGTGCCTCTGGGACATGCAATAGACCTTCTGCAATAGACTGCAAAATATTACCTGGCATTGCTCCATACACGTCAGACTTAGAAAATTATTAGCAGAATGCAACACTGGATTTCTCACATGTTTATGAAAATATCAATTTGCATAGAAATGCTAAAACCCCTTGCAGATAAAATCCAAAGGTTTGATTTGTCCTTAAATTTCCTATTGAATCAGAGCTTAGAGGAGACACAGGGAATTTTGACTTGACACGTTAAACAAATGGACTTCCAGAACAATATGGCTATTATTGCTTATAGTTTAATGGCAGTTACGGTGCAGTTATACTTTGTACGAAATTCTGACCTTTCAGAATACTTGAAAATTGGTAACAACTCCAGGATACAGAACACTGTCCACAAGAATACAATAGAATGTTCTGGAAACGTGAAACTTCAAGGGTGGTACATTGTTTGAACTTTCCCTTGTCAACATGAACCTGAGACTTTACCTCATCTTTTTCTCTAATTGTTTATCAAATCAAGGCTGCTGAAGTGGTATTCTAGATCCTCTGACAAATAAATACCTGGGGAGATTTTTAAACTGGTATTTAATACTGTGTCTGGTGGGGACAAATAATCAAATAACCCTGGAAACCCCAAAAATCTTGGCAGCTGCCACAAAGATTTATGTGTAGGGCCTGGAGGGATGGAGATACCTAAAGCAAGGCTCAGGAAAGGAAACTGACGGCAGTAAAGTCAAGAGAAACAAAATCAGAAAGATTTGTTTTATGGTTCTATTCTATTTCTGTCTGCATTTGATTTGGTTTTCTTTCTTTCTTTCTTTTTCTTCAAACATATGGCCTGTTTTCTAGGGGCTGCGTCCAGACAGGATAAAAACTTTGCAACTACTGTGGAGCAGTTTTCAACCTGACAGACAGGTCTTAAGATGATACTCCGAATTCAAAAAATAGTGACACCCTCCCGATGCAAAGTATTCTGTTCTGTAGAGATAATTAAAAAAAGAAAGGGATGAAAAAAAAAGAAAGAATTGTGCAGCTGTACTTTTAAGACAACGTGTTCTGTATTTGGGTAGATACTTTATTTTTTTGAATCCCGGTATCTTATGAATGACCTTCATGTGATAATCATGGAGAAGAGAGGCAAAAGAATTCCTTTTGATTTGTTTATGGGATAGAAGACTGGGGAGAAAGATAGAGGCCAGGCTGGCTGCCATGAGAAGATGCATGGTTAATCTGCTTCCAGTCAGTTTAATGACCTCTTGCAAAGAACTAAGCTCTTAAGTGTTGAAACCAAGAGAGACGGTTGGTTTGTGACAGGCAGTGGTGCAAGGAAAAGAAGATACTGACATAGGCTGCCCTGGAAATAACAAGGTCTTGCTTTGTTGCATGTTTTATTGCTTACAGAATGAAGGTGTCTTCTAATCCAGAATTAATAAATGGACTGCTAGAGATAAGCAGGAATAAATAGACAATAATGCCAAAACCTCCCATACTGATTAGAGGCAAATAAAATAAACTTTGCCTAGATAATGTCTAGTTCTTCACCACCACCTCCTCTTTGCTTTATTCTTTTCCATAATGCTTACAATTCATAAATTACTTCTGCATTTTGAAGTATGCTTTTTAAAAGATTGAAGGAATCCTAAATAGTGAGTTTTGAACCCTCCCCCCCTTTCTGCTTTCCCTTTAAGGCTGTGCAGTTGTGAACTCCATGCTGTGTGGTGTTTTTCATATCAAAAGTGGTTTTTGTTTGTTCCTGTTTCTCTCCATGCTGCACTTCTTAACAGCTTGCACATGTGAAATTTGTTTTTTTTAAAAAAACAAATAGAATATAATAAAATGAAGGTTCTGAAGTTGGAAATAAAAGAAGGGCTGGCAGAGAAACTACCTAGAAGAAAACCAATGTGCATTTAGTAAAGGTACAAGTGGTGGTGAGTCATGTTTTCTGTACCAGCAAACACTGTCATAGTTGCCTGGAAGGAATGGCCCAGCAATCACCAGCTGCCATTTGTGCAAGTATTTTGCAGAAGCCATCTGGAAGAGAAGGCTGGAAGGGAAGGTTTTAAACTGCGTGCAACCAGCAAGCAAGCAAAAGTTTAACCTGCCTGTCTGCGTACCTGGCAAGCAAGCATTTATTATGGTCATAGACTCAGAAAGTTTAAAAACAACACGAGTAAAATCCATAGTTAACAACCAGTCCAGAAAAACACAATCACATTACACACCATCATATAAACTCTGGATTACCCTAAGGGTCTTATTCAGGAGAGAAAAAGAATAAGGGGATTCAGGCTAAAATTAGGGGGGTTTGGGGTCAGAGTGTCCCTGATTTGTCAGATGTTCCAGTCCCAGAGTATAAACCTGATTTACTAGGTTATCATTATTCCTGCAAAAATCATTCCTGTAAAACGATGGTAGCACTATATCCTGTGATTCTGCAATGAATGAAAAGAGCAATGAGAATTCAGCCTGAGCTGTCGGAAGTCAGAAAAACTTTAAGGTGAGAATTATTGGGAGGGTTAGGTCACGTGGAAAGAAAATCTCACAGCTGTAGCATTGTGCTGCTGCAGAAAGGCTAAAACCTGGAATATCAATCCAATGTGTAGACAGTGTGATATTCCAGTTCATGACATTCAAAATTCGTTTGAATTTGGACTTTTGAATTTTAATCAAATGTTGGCACATTTGAAGATTGACATTTGAGTATTTGGATACATTTGTACAAAGTTTTGTTGCATTCATGAAGCCGGGGAGGTGAGAAAGCGGCTGCCCAGTCACATCTGCAGTGGATCCAAAGTGGATTGAGAGTGGGTTTGACACCTTCAGAGTGGATACGTAGGGGATTCGTAGGGGATCTGTAGGCAATTTGTAGCAGGGATTCAAATGAGAGTCGTATGGAACATTTGTATCAAATTTAAATACTGCCACATTCAAAGGGGATCGATTTGAATGAAAAAAAAAAGTGCACATTCCTATTCTGGATGTGCTTTAAACCAGTATGTTGATTAATTGTAGAATAAATAAGTGAATGCTGGAGGCAGATTCAGTCACAGAATTTCACACTCGGTCCCAGCATGAGTAGTGAGTAGTTCACCTCTCTTGGATTGGTTTCCAGTTCCTCAGTTTCCCTCCAGGGCAAATGGAGCTTAATGTTCACCCTCCAGTGAAGTTATCAATTTTTGATTAGGCTTCTTCAATAATTTCATTATTAAAATACTGTGCAGCTTTTTTCCATGTGCCGAGTGAGGGCTTGGTTCTGGCCCTGTTGCTTAGCGTCCAGCTATGCAGGCTGACTCTAGGAATTGCGCCATAGAAACTGATCCTGGCTCAGCCGGAGTTATCTTCAGGCGGATCACATTTCCTTGCCAAAGGTTTCCATCTGTTCAGTGAGGGTAATTAAGAGATTTAAGAATGTAAGATCTCTTGCTCTGCTTTCAGTGGTAGGGTGGCAGATGCTCCTGGAAACTGGCTGATTAACAGAGTTGTGATCATTGGCCCTTTCCTCCTCTCAGTGCGCCACTGAGATATGCTTCCTCCATCCTTGTTGGGATGCTGTAGATCGGTGATGGCCAACCTATGACACGCGTGTCACAGGTGACATGCCAAGCCCTTTTGGCTGACACACCTGGTCACCCTGGCACCTGGGCATGTAGTGCTTGCTTGTTCTTGAAGTGTACAAAATACCAACTTTCAATTGAAGATTTAGCAAATGTAAAGAATTATTTCTTTTTGCTTTTAATAAAATACATATATCAAAAATATAACTTTTTTACTAGAGCTACAAATATCACAAAATTATGGATATTTCTAGATGTGACACAGCACCCGAGTTAAGCTACATTTTCTTGTGAATTTTGACACACCGAGCTCAAAAGGTTCGCCATCACTGCTGTAGATGTTGGTAGGCTCGTCCTTCATGAGCTTCTTCATTGGATCCTCTGCTTGATGACTTTGGGGCTATAAAGCAGGAGGAAGACCACGCTGTAGGGATGTATGTGGATATTTGTATTTCTTATTTGGCCAAATTTGGCCGTTCGGATTCCAATCAAGGCTGATATTCAAACTGAATGCTTTGGAACATTCGTATGAAGCTTCGTTATGTTCATGAACCTGGGAGGCGGGAAGGTGGCTGCCCCAGTCGCGTCTGCAATGGATCCAGAGTGGATTAAAAGTGGATTCAGAGCAGATTTGATGCATCCCAAGTGGATATGTATGGGATACATAAGGGATTTGTATCTAACTTTTGTATTGAATTCATATGGAAGATTCATATCAAATAGAATCCTGCCACATTTGAAGGGGATCTATTCAAAGAAATAGCAGTTTGCTTGCATCTGATTCGATACAAATCAAATGCTGCAGCCTCTGGCACCTCCCAGGAACTGTAATCTCCATGAAGCAGTTATTCCTCTCACAGCATGACTCGTGAGTCTTCCAGGAAAAACATTATGGCACAGTAAAAGGTAGGGACGTACTTGAGTTGTGCTTGAGGAACACAAACCACCTAAAGAGGGCATGGAATGGAAGGAATTGAACTCTATAGCGATCAGAGAAAGGAGAGAAGAGACAGGTTAGTGGAAGTAGGAGAAGAAGAAGAGTTGGTTTTATACTCTACAATTCTTGTCCCAAAGGGGACTCAAAGCGGCTGACAAACCTGTCCTTCTCACCACCAGACACCCTATGAGGTAGGCGGGGGTGTGAGAGCTCAGACAGAGAGCTGTGACTAGCCCAAGGCCACCCCGCTGGGTTCATGGAAGAGTGCAGAATTAAGCCTGGTATTCCTAGGTAAGAGTCCAGCTCCCTAACCACTAGATCAAACTGGTTCTTTTCCTGTTTGGGTTTGAGAGAACTTGGGGGAAAGGGTATGGAGATAACAGGTGCTCTTTTGGTCCTGGGATGACATCGTTGCTAACTGCACAGTCACACGTCCTCCCAGCTGTAAAGCCAGCCGGGAAAGAAAACCCAGCCACTGGAAAAGCCAGAGAGAGGGCAGGTGAATGGTGTTTTGCCTTTAACAGACTTCCGCTCACCGGTTCCCCCTTTCTTTTACAAGTACAGAGGTGTAGGGTTGAATTCCTTTAATTCCATGCCTTCTATGGGCAGTTTGTGTTTGTTGAACAAGAGTTCAACACATCCCTAATAAAGACCCACACACACACAACACACACACACACAAAAAAGGGGGGGAATGCCTACTCTCCAGTTTCCTAGATACTGAATTGTCTTTAGGCTGGAACAAGAGAAAAAGATACTTTCCAGCTCTCTCCACTTTTCTGTAGAGCAAGGGTTACTTTTCAGATGACAAGAATGAGAGAAGATCAGTGTGACTGACCCCTATACTGGATTTTTTTAAAAAATCCACTAGTTCATCCTGACCTTTGAAGATTGATCTTTAACTTTCCCTTCTGTTCCCTTTCCTGGGTGTTATTTTTTTTCTTTCCCCAGACTCAGTGGCTTTTTTTTTTGCAATGGCTTTGAGCCACTTCAAGAGAGATGGGTTGTCTGCAAATCTGGAAAGAAATATTATTAATGAAATAAATCTGACTCAGGCTAAGAGGACAGAAGTGAGTTGTGGAGACTTGCTTAATATAGGCTAGGATGCAGAAATCCAGATGGTCTGGAGTCTCTGGCTTCTGCCAGATTCGGTGCCTGCTTCACTGCGGCTCTTGGCATGTTTTGATCCTCTTCATTAGGCCTGGCCCAAGACCTGTCGTGTCTGGGGCAGAGCAGCAAAAGCTGCCTCTCTCTCTGGAGAAGGTGAATAATACAACTGTCAAGTTATTTTTGAGCTGGCCACTGAAAATCCCATAAGCCTGTCTTCCTGACAGTTCTTTTTTTCCCCCTTCTTCGAGGAAAGGGGTGAAAAAGTAGGGCTTTTACAAATCATGTAGGTCATGATCTACCTGAGAGGATTGCTTTGCTCTAGAGATGTCCATGAACAAAAACAGTGTATCCCGTTCGAAATCAAACTGAACCCCATTTGTCTGCCTTGACAATTAAGTGTTTCATCAAACAGTTGTTTGTATTCAATTTCAAACTCATTTTAAAAAATAGAGTTTTACCATTGAAAATGCCCTTTTCAGGTGTAAAAACATAGTGAACACGAACTGTTTGAATAATTCATGTTCATGAGCAAGGGACCAGTTCAATTCAGTTGAATTTCTGGATATGCAAGCAATCTCATGGGCTCCCTCCAGACTAGCTGAATAAACTCACAGTTGAGGGGGAAATCCACAGCTTACATGCTGTGAAGTGATGTCCTGCTGTCTTCACTAAAGCAGTCTCCCTGTAGCTTCTTCATTGGAAGCTGCGAGAGGTTGTATTGGTGCACGCGTCACATGGGATGAGGCAGCCAATCGGAATTGAGTTGCCCCCCCCCCAGCTCTCATTGGCTGTTCTCACCATCCTGGCAGGAACATTTGAATTTTCTTAATACTACACATGGAATACTGCTGTATCAGCATTAAGTAAATTCGCAGTAGCACCACTATAATGCGACGACACTACAAAGCAACGGCCATCGTGTGTGACGGTTCGATCCTGGCTGCGCATTCTGGTGCGCAGTGTTAAGAAGTCTGGGCGCATTCATGGTCAGTTCCAGTGCAAACAGCTTCAAACATGAACTTGATTGAATTTTTGAACAGGAACCAAACACATTTCTACTTTACTCTGTTTAAAAATAGAACTCATCCTGACTGATACTGGAGGCAGGACAAGTTGAGAAAATTAAGTTGATAAGTCCAGAATGCCTCCTCTCACTGTTTTGCTCACGGCTCCCATCTTTTTCTCCTACCTGTGGGCATGGTTTCTTCCATCTCTGCCCACCCACCCATCCACCCACCTTGCAGGGTTTCCCTTAAATACATGGAAGGCTCCTGCACTTCTGGAATTTATGCAAGATCCTTCTGTATATCCAGTTTCTTGTTTGGTACACTTGGCCTCAGTTCAGTCAAGAGACTCCTGAGCTCCATAGGGCAGTGAAAAATTTTCTGTCCACCAGCAAATAGCCATGTCCTGGGTTATACAATTGGTAGTTGAATCCTTAAAGCCTTTTTTTCCTTTTCCTTTTTTCTTTTTGTGGGCCTGTGCAGAAATATTTGAGCTTGACGGGACAATCCACTTGTCATTTCTTTGCTGGTCTGATAATCATCCCAAATGTGCATCTCAAATGTTTCTCAGGCTTTTGCCTAAGACCAAGTTTAGCTCCCCCCCTCCCCCGACACTGGATAAGTAAATACTGTAAGAGAGAATTCCTTCTTCGTTTGAATCTCTGCCACTTTTGGCCAGTAAAACATGGTGCTCTATTCTGAAGCTGCTGTATTAACTGAACCTTGAACTTTCCTGGTGTTTTAGCAGTCATTTCCTGCAGTTAAAAGCTTATTGGATGGTTGGGTTGAACCCCTCAATAGGTAGTCAGCTGGAGTCCATTTTCAATCTTGCCAAGAATCCGGAGTGTATAAAAGGGCAGGGATTATCTCTGCCCTGCTTGGGCGAAATGGCCTTTAAGTTCCTGCCTCAAAAGGAAGGGCCAGAGTACATTACTGATCTGGAAATACATCTAAAGTCTGGAGTTTCTGAGGAAATTTAAATGGCTCACAAGTTTTGATTGCAGCAACACTGCAATTTGAAAAGTAATTTTTGTAGTTGTTGCCCCGGAAGAATAACCTGTTATCAGTTTACCAAGGAACTGCCAAAGGAGGGGGTACAATAAGAATTTATTTTGATTTTACTGCTGAACACTAGAAAAATGGTTATTATTCCCATCAGTAGTAATAAGAGATGCAAATATTATCCAGATAACAGAATCCAAGAATATTATTTGAAGATGTCTGAGAATCTTCTATATTTTTTCTTTCTTTTTTTTCCATTTGTGCTTTAAATAAAATATTGTATTCAACTTTTATATTGTATTCAGATTCTTGGCTTTAAGAATGTTCTGAAGAATATTACTAAAACAATTTATTCTCAAGAACTTTGCAACTTGAAACTCAATACATTGTTTGAAGAGAAAATGAAAACTTAGAAAATTCTCCAACGTTCTCATTGGCTATTCTTGTGGAAAATGTTCTGAGGATATTTTTGTTCTCCGCACATCGCTACATAAGAATGTAAGAGGAACCCTGCTGGGTTGGGCCACAGCCCATCTAGTCCAGCATCCTTTCTCACATGGTGGACCACCAGTTGCTTCTGGGCTTTTTCAGGTGGAAGATGAAAGCTAAACCTCCACCTGCTCTCAACTCCCTGCAACTGGCCTTTAGAAAGCATCCCAGCTATATCTCCAACCTGGAGGTGGTACATAAGCACCAATTCTGGTAGCCATGGATACACTTGTCCTCCATGAATCTGTCCAGTCCTATAAGAACATGAGATGAGCCCTGCTGGATCAGGCCGCAGCCCGTCTAGTCCAGCATCCTGTCTCGCACAGTGGCTCATTACTTGCTTATGGGCATCTCAAACAGGAGAGAAAAGCAAAAACTTCACTTATTTTTGACTCTGTAAATGGCCTTGAGAGGCATCTTGCCTGTCTTTCCAGCCTGGCATCCATTATGGTAGCCATTGATACACTCCTGTCCCCCATGCATTTGCCTACCCCTATCTTAGAGTTATCCAGGCTGGTTGCTGCCACCCCCTCTTCTGATAGCAAATCCCATAGATTGATGGCCTGCTGGGTGAAAAATACTTCCTGCTGTTGGTCCTAAGTCTTCTGCCCATCAGCTTCAAGTCTTACTCAGTGGTGTGGATGAAAGGAATTACGAAAAGAAACCCAAACTCTTCTTAAGTAGGCTAACAGTGTTCTCTGTATTTTAGCAGGCGTTTTGTTTTCTGAGGGGGAAATGGAAGAGACCAGGGTGGCTGAAACCTGCGATAAGGAAGCAATCAATTGTTTCTGAATGAAGCTCGTTCTTCCAGACTGTGTATGTGGTTGAGCATTCTTCCTTGGTTGGAGTGAATTATGGTGATTATTGAGCAATCTTTTTTTTCCCCCTCTTTTTTCTGTGACATCACAAAATAAGTTTGTATTCAGAGGCACAAGACAAGTAGGGCGTGCCCCATGCACGGTTTGGGCCGAATCGAAATTGGCCAAATTTGGTACTGGAAAAAACTGGTGCGGGCACGGTTTGGGGGTTTGGCACACATGACTTTCTGAGCCAGACCTGCCCATGTGGACAGTCCTGGGCTATTTGGGGAGAAGATTGGTCCGTGGGAGGTGGGGTTTCATGTCCTGTGCGTTGGATATCACAACTGCTGAGATTTTTTGGGAGTACATGGTGTTAAAGCCGAAACGAGACTCTTTTATACGAGTATTCCACCCACCCACGCCCGTTTCCTGATGGCCAAGGCAACCAGGATAATGGCTTAATTTTTCTCCGTTTTAAGCTTGCTAGGTGTTCTTGCAGTTCCCGGGCGGAGCAGAGGTACCCCAAACTGCTCAACCGCCAACTGCCACCACACCTCATAGTGGCTTGGGTTTTTAAAAAATTATTTTTTCCGTTCGGTCCTGGCTTCTCTGTGCCGGTAAAGGGGTGTGTGGCATTTGCAGCAGGCAGCACGGGGGGGGGGGGGGGAGAGGGGCCGGGGCGGAGAGGAGAGGAGGGGGCACTACTCCCCTGTGCCGTGGTTTGGTGCAGTTTGCATGGGGATGGCACCCAGCCTGCCTTACCAGGAATGGCATGGGGGTGGGCAACATTCAATCTCGGTCCCCCACCCAGTCCAGTGTGAGACCAGTCAGACCCAAACGGCTTGCATGGGGACACTGCCTGTGTGTTTCATATGTGGCCATTATTTGATATGTCTTTCACATAGTTTCTATAGCTTCTCTTCAGGCAATAAGAATTGTGGTTCGTCTAACGCAGTGATGGCTAACCTTTTGAGCTCAGTGTGTCAAAATTCACAAGAAAACCTAGCTTAACTCGGGTGCTGTGTCACATCTAGAAATATCCATAATTTTGTGATATTTGTGGCTCTAGTAAAAAAGTTATATTTTTGATATATGTATTTTATTAAAAGCAAAAACAAATAATTCTTTACATTAGTGACTTTTGTTGCTAAATCTTCAATTGAAAGTTGGTATTTCATACACTTCCAGAACAAGCAAGCACTACACGTCCAGGTGCCAGGGTGACCATGTGTGTCACCCAAAAGGGCTTGGCGTGTCACCTGTGACACACGTGTCATAGGTTGGGCATCACCGGTCTAACGTATTTACAGGCCTAGCTGTCTTGATTGTGGATATTCATTACCTTATTTGTCTTTTTTAAATTTATTATTATTTTATAACACAACCTTAAAACTTCAAACTCAATATGAAATCTCACATATGTTTATATTACATCATTCGTTTTTTTAACAATGAATCACTTCCTCCATTCTTCTGAGTCTTTTAGTATCTCCTCTTTAGTGTTCCTCATAAGTAGTTTTTCCTTTTTTCAGTGGAAGTCCTAGCATAGCTGTGTCATATCGAGGTGGTATTGTTATTCTGGGAAAATCAACTCTCCGTAGTAGTTATCCAGCATAGCAATATGACTTACCTTTCTGGATACTTGCTTTCAGTGTGGAACTTGAAGAAAATGGTCCACATTCCTGTGCGAGGCCAAAGATGCTTAAAAAATGCCCACTTAGCAGCCACATCTCCATCATGGATGGTGAGAGGCAGTTGTGAGATCCAGACAGGATCCTGCATCTTCGTCTCACCATCTGGAGACAGCCTGAGAAAAGACCTAGTGGATGCACCTCTTTCCCAGTGTAAATCCTTCAAGTTGCTCCTTCTTTAGAACTCATGAACAGGGCTTTTGTCTTCTGTGAAATAGGCCCATCTGGTTCATAAGTGTTCATGCCAAGTCTTCTTGCCTTCTGAAAGATTCACCAGAGAGCTATGACATCCTGGCGCAGCTGCAAAAAACCCAGTGTGTGCTTAATAACCATTTTAACAGCTCTTAAATAGCAGGTGGAATTTCTTCCTCGTTTTTTCAAGACCTGTATATTAATCAGGTTGCAGAGTACTCAGTGTTTGGATAAGACCAGTCCTATTCACTTTTCAAACACTGCTGTCTTAGCAAATAGGCTGTTTCTGATGCTTGAAATAGCTTTTATTATAGCCACAGTGAATCAATTAGAAACACAGTTGCAAGATTTTTTTTAATAATCGGTTGAAATGGCTTTTAACTGATATCCTTTTAACTGGCATGCTTCTGAAACTGTGGGAATTCACCCACCACCTTTTTATATCTGCAGCAGTGAAGATGTGCACAAACTGAAATTGTGTATTCATTTTGTCCTCAAACCCAGCTCCCATTCGGTCAGTTCAATAGAGAATCGGCTAATTGAACCAATGGTTGTTTGTGTTGAATTTCAAACTAATTAAAAAACAAATAGTTTTTTTTTCTATAGAAAAAATGTACTTTTAAGGGCAAAAATACAGCAAATACAAACCGTTCAGTTGCGTCATTCACATTCACAAGTGGGCGACTGATTCAGTTCAGTTGAATTTTCGGATATTTGAAGAACCGAATGCCGATGCAAACATTTGTGGCCTAGCTGATTCACGGATCAGCTCAGCACATCTATATGCAGCAGTATAGTTCAACTAGGCAAATTTTCTGCATTTTGCTTTTTACAAGTGTGAGAATCCTGAACATGATTGCATGCAGGAAACTGTTCTCTTTTGATGAAAAAAACCTACAAAACGTTATTCTCATTTATTCTTGTTTGTCTAAACTTTCCCTCACAAACTGCTTTCCTGAATGGAAGCACAGAGAGTTTTCTCACCTCCTGGATAACAGTGAAAGTTTTCCTTGAAGGGATTGTCTGTGATGTCCCTGTGTAGAAGCTGTTTCCTGAAAGCACTTCATCTGTTGCAACTTCTGTGATGTCCAAAATTGTACTTAGTGCAATGTGGGTTAAAACACAATGTTCCCAAGACCTCTTTATGTTGACATCTGATTTTTCTTTTCTTGGAGTGGGTGGGTCGATTGTTCTTGTTTAGATCTCTTGCTTGGATCATGAGCTTGAAACAATTACAAAACATTTATAATCATCCTTTTCAAATTTTGGACTTTTGGGGTGGATGCCGAAAACTTAAAACCTGCCCAGAAATAATTTCCCTCTCCCTTTAGGAAAAAATAATTACAGAGATCTGCTTGCATTATGTCCTCCTTATGGCATATGAAGGAAACAAGGGGAATGAAAGGCAGAGGAGCTTTTCAGCTCTTGGCTGGATGCTTCTGTTAAGCCTGATCATAAGAGGAATCCAGTGGACTTAGTAAATCCCATCTTCTGCCACTGCTGGCTGATCATTTACAAGAAGTAGTCTAAGATGATATCTGCTTTAGCCAAAAATAACTGTGTCATTTCCTTGGCTTTATTTGCTTAGTCTTTAGGCCTGAACATGCATGCAGGGAGAGGATAAAAGCCCCCCTCCTTTGCAAAGGAATGGGAGAAAGGGAAAATGCAGAAGTTTTTGTGTTGCCTGTCTGAGAGCAGGGGCAGAAAAACACAGAATCTGGCTTTGTGCTCCTTTCCCCACAGCGTTAGGATAAGAAACATAGGAGATATTTTCTGGAGATGAGCAATCCTAGCACACAAAAGACTGTAGATGATCATGGCTGCTTGAGCCACTTTGGTCTTGTGGTTAGAGTTCCAGACTCATATCTCATAGTCACTGGGTTTGATTCTGTCCTTCTCCACGAAGCCAGCTGGGTGACCTTGGGCTCATCACAGCTTTCTTCTGAGCTCTCACAGCCCCACTGATCAGCTCGTAACTTGCTTATGTGCTTCTTCACGCAGCCTGGAAGCTGTTGGGGTCTGAACTTGAAGGACTTTTCTTGCCTACTTCTAATACTGGGTAGTAGAATGTTGGCTTTTATTTATCCATTTATTGAGAACATTTCTGCATTTCTTCTAAAAAAAATCTTGAAGGATTTTAAATATTTTTAAAATATTTAAATAAGAAAGAGGAGTTGAAGAGTTGAACCCAACCATTCACACAGAAAAGACCCAAGTGAAGAAATGGGTGGTTTTTTTGCTTCAGTAACTAGAATGGATGAACCTGGATATTTCAGGCTATGCCCACATACAGGTTGTTGTGACTTTTTAAAAAGCACCTGTGAGGGGGCTTACAGGCAGCATAGGGTGTTTTTCCACTGTCACTAGAAGTACCCATTAAGTACCCATTAATGGGCACAAAAATGCCATTATGTACCCATGAATGGGTACTTAATGGGTACTTTTAGCGACCGTGGGAAAACACCCATAGAGCGAGTTGGCTGGCAGGATAGATGACATATCCATCTGCTACTCTCCTGTCTTGAACATTCTAGGGTAGAAAAGCCAGATCAGAGATGGCATGAGAACCTGAGGGCATCTTTGACATCCAGATGGCATTGGGCCCCATTTGCACACCAATTGTGCGAAATTCAAGCTTGGTATGGGAGGCTGAACTCTTGCTAGGCTTCTGATCTGAGATGGAGCGCAAAGGAGGTTCAGCAGCAGCGTGCGTGAGGTCCTGTGAAAGGCGAAGCAAATATTGTTCCACAGGATAGGCCTCACAGCTGAATCATGCTCAGAATGTGAAGATTGGTTGTTTGAAGTAAGACTAAATAAAGTTGAGGCCTGTGTGTGTGGAGAAGCAGCTCATGGGGATGTCTTAAAAATAAATAAAATAGTGCCCTATCCTGCTCTGTTTGGGCTATTGAGAGCCATCTCTCTGCTGCAGAAACCGCCTTGTTCCCGAGGGACTCACACAATGACTCTTTTGTAGCTCTTGCACTCCACATCTGTTTTAGTATCTGGTAAAAGCTCTGCCTACTTCAGAGAAAACATTGCTTTCCCAGGCAGATAATTTTGTAATATGTCATTTCTGGACACACTTGTGTATCGTACTTCAAATACCCCCACTCTGCCCCCAAAGATTAAGCACCTGATGATAAAACCCAAGCAGTAATTCCAAAGGCTTTTCTTCTCCTCTTCTGGGGATGTACAGCGATAGTTGAGTTTCCTAGAATGTAATTTGGCTGCAAAGCAACCCCTTTTTGCATTTTCTGCTGTGCACTTAATAGCATTTCCACATGTTGCGAAGAAACTTCCCCAAGACGCTTTGCTGCTGCCTGTAAGGAAAGTTAGAGAAGATTGAAGTGGGTCTGGGGGCAGCTCAGGGAAGGTCAGATTAATATATTCAGCATCTGTTTGGCGCTTCACTCAAGTACAAGGTTGTACTACAGAAAAGGTGGATCGGTTATCTCCTGGAAGATGCTGGACTTCAGAGAAATAGCCCTGTTAGTCTAATTCGAAAAGTCCAGCAAGGTAGTTAGTAGCACTTGGAGACTAACAAGAGAAGGGTTGGTGGCATGAGCTTTCGTAATCACGTCTCCTTTTTCAGATGCTAGGGGACCCAACGATGACCAGAAAGGAGTCAGACTGAATTAATTAGTAGCTGTATTAAGTCCATTGCAACAAAACAGCACAGCTACATTTGAGTTCCACATAGTACAGAATGCTGTCTTATGATGGCTCACTGTCAAGCAGGCCTTCTTAGTGGTGGCACCTTCTCTTTGTAATGCTCCACCTCTGCTGTTTGTGAGACACCTACCCTTACAACTTAACAGGTGTATATTTGAAGAACTGTCTTTTTATGCAGACGTTGCCTGGTTGGAAAATATTTTCATCCTAGCCCACTCAGTTTTATAAAGTGTTTTAACTGCTGTTTTATTCTGTCTTTACATTTGTTTTTAATATTTTGTAAACCCATCTGAGATTTTTTTAGAAGAATGGGAAGCATTATAAAAACGTCTTAAATAAATACAATAAACCACAGTGAATTTCCACAGTGGCACAAACTGTTATCTTGAATTACAGATATAAACAGAATTTATTCACATTTTTCTGTTGCAAATGCCAGGCAGATGCCATACAGTTTTCTCTAGCACCTGCGTTTTCAGTGGCAGATTGCAAAAACTGCCAGTGAGGTCACCTTTGGATGATGTATAGCTCCATCAATGGCCGCTCATGTGCAGCTTTCAGAAGAGGCATGTGGTGCTTTGAGAAATGGTGAAAAACTGTACCCTGGGATAGCACTGCAAAACATTATAGAATACTTACTTAAGTACAGGTAAGTCTATGTGCATGTTTAGGGTGAAGTATAAACAGTGCTTACAGAATGGTGTTGTTCAGTAGAAGAGTAACCTACCTGGGAAGCAAAGGGTCATGAGTTTGATCTCTGCGCTCACTCTAGAAGCAAGCGGTGCCAAAATACTTCCGCAGTTTTGCCAAGGAAACTGCTTAGAGATGCCTGTGTAGGCACCCAAGAAGCCAGCTGGGAGCTGAACCCAACTTGATGATGCTCAGTGAGAATAAAAAGTGTTCAGTGGTACAGCAAATTGTTTGGGCTGTAGGTTTGATCCTCAGTATCTCACTAGAAGAAGGAAACTGCAAACCACTTATATGTTTTTGCCAGGATAACTGCGCGGGTATGTCCATGTAGGAATAAGCAAAAAGTTGTTTCTGGAAACACTGAAGTCCTGATATTGGTAAGGTAATTAACACTTCATGGTCCTGATTCTGTTAAAATTCGAGGAACACTGCAAAGTCCATTTCGTAGAATAAATACTAAGCAATCTGAAAGTAATCTTAAGCAGCTTTAAGTCCAGTAGTTATTTCAGGCAGGGAGGCAGGCTTCCACACAGATCCAGGGCCAACAACTCTCACACAGATAACGGTGCTCAGATTGCATCTTCACTGGCCTTTGTGAAGATTGTGGGAGAAAGCAGTGCACTAGCTCTGAATAAGCAAAGGAGTTCAATAAGTAGCAAATGAAGGGCGTTTGTGTCTCTGCAGAGGGAGTGAGGCTGGAGAGGCAGAGATGGGCGGTCATTGATCTCATGCAAAAAGCTGAAGTCCCCAAACTGTAAGAGGATAGAGCTTGCCATGCGATTTCTAGCTAACTGATTTCTAGGAAGCAGGGCACAAAGGGAACCTTTATAGCCGCTGAAAGTTTCCCTTCTTGCTAATGCACAGTCATGCCAGCCAGCTAGGATGATGGCGGTTGCATGAAAAGCTAACAGATCTGTTACTGTGCGGAACTCCCTGCCCTGCCCCTGCAAACTGGTCTCATCTGCCTCTGAATCCTGAATGAACCCACCTTCTTTAGAAAGACAAAGTGAGAGGATGGTTTGAGGTTCCAGTGGATTTTAAGTGTTTTCTCATCTTTCTCTCTTTCCTGATCTGGTCAAATACGCATCTATGATTACCCTTTGCTTTTGCTGGCCTGGGAGTTTTGACTGTTTTAAAGAAATGGCTTAAAAGGCAAATACTTGTGCCTACTTGCAGTCAATTTCCTTTAGGAGCTTTAAGCTCCTTAAATCTTTTTTGACATCAGCGTGCCCACATGTCGAACCTTTGCCTTTTCACAGCTTTAGGAACAGTATTTCAAGAGATAAAAGCTTACCATGCCTTTTGGCTTTAGGCTGAAGTTATTGACTGTAACTGAGAAATTTAACTGAAAAATCCAACACATTTTACCAAAGTTGATTTACTTTAATTAAGGGCACAGTTGTTTCTCTCTGGTCTTTTTAGATGGTTTTATAAGATTTTAATTACAGCCCAATATTTCAATATCAGAGATGTGCAGGAGTGAATATCGCTTATTTGGTTTGCCATCAAACCAAACACCCGTTTAATCAAAACAAACAGCTGTTCATGTTCTATTCAAAAACAAAAAATACCATTTTTCTACCATGAAAAAGAAGCCCTTTTAAAAGGCAAAAATATAGTGAACATGAACTGTTTGATCTAATTGTGTTTGTGATATTCAGACAACAGCAAACAGCTTTGAACTGTTCAGTTAAATTTTGAAACACAAACTGAACTTTTGCCTGTCTCTAGTCAGTATTTGAAAAATAGCAATTTTGTTAGTAAAATACTTGTAATACCTTCTAAATCAGGTATACCACAATATATATGATACATGAAAGTGACAGACCATAGCTGCAATGAAGTAGGAACTGGAAATTCTGAATAAGAGAGATTTGGGGGTTGAATAGGAGCCTCAGAATCCATGAAGAAGGGATTTATATCTGAATAGTGGAGCTTGTACTTTTTGTCCAAAGTCCATCTTCTCCAGCTGGAAATATCATGTTTCCAGTGACGTGAAAGGTCTTTGCCAAGGAATCTCATGCCAGGTGGAGCCAGATCTGATCATTTCAAAGGCACTTTTCTTTGTGGTGCTTTCTAAAAAATAATAATTTGTAGACTGATGTCCTAGCTTGTGGAGAAGGGGAGATTTCTGTGCAAAAGGATTGACCTCTACCGCTGCCCTGGGAATTTCTCTGCAGAGTTTATCGTCTTTAGTAGCTGCAGGCGGGCAGATTTTTTTCTCTCCATTTGGCATTGAAAATAAATAACTTTATTTATCTGTGGCGCGCATCAGCCCTTCTGAAGTAGATGAGAAGATGCTTTGGCTTCTGGTTGCCAGCAAGGAAGGGCATATTTTAGTGCCACAAGCGAAGAAAGTAAAAGCCCTCTGTCTATGCACTTGACTAGGACGATGTGTTGTTTGCACAAGGAATGATGATTCAAAATGGCGTACCCACTTGCCATTTGCAGTTCACCCACCTGCTTCTTTGCTTTCCTCTTTTCAATTTGAAGCATCATCTCACGTTCTTTGCTTAAAAGTCACCCTTCAAAGAACTTGAAATAAAGCACTGGCTCATTCTTTTTTTTCTGGGAAGTCCAGTAATTTATCTTGCGTCAAATGCATTTCCTTTTTCATTGAGGAACCAGGTGATTTTAGGGGACAGTTTTACCTTTTTCTTTTTGGCTTTAGATCTTTTACAGTTTGCTGTAGCTAAGGAAGTGGTGTTGGCAGCATCACTAACAGATGATGAAATTTCAAAATTCCTTAAAAATCTTTTCCCTGTGCAATAAATAGTGCCTTTTTTATATATATAAAAATTATTTATCTCTTTACTCTCAATCTGTTCTCCTCCTCCTTTTTTTGTTCGTTCTTCTTCTATTACAAGTCTGGTATTTCTGTGTTCTTTATAGGTGCTCCCTATAACTTCATTTGCTCGTGAAAAAAGAGGGGAAAAACCACCAAAGGGATTATAGTCTGTGTAACACATGGCTACTTGCCCGGAGCATCTGGTCTGGAGTCTGGAATTCAAGGGAGTTTCTAGAAAGAGACAGTTTCTAGCTGTCCTCAGGAAGAAGAGGGTAACTTGGGGGAATGAAAAAAGGAGCGTAGAAATGGCATTCTTCTCTCCTTTCTCCCTCCCCTGACTCTTCTGGATGAAAGTCACCCCCAGAGAGGGATTCACACCCCGATTAGGCAGGATGGGACATAGCAATTAGCCTGACCAGCTTTAGGAAAGGATTACATAAATTCATGGAGGACAAGTGTATCATTGCCTACCAGAATGGATGCCTAGGTACTGCCTCCAGGTTGGAGACAGGTAAAATTCCTCTAAACACCATTTGCAGGGAGTCTGGAGCAATGGAAGGCTTTGCCTTTGCCTTTTGCTTGAGATGCCCAGAAGCAACTGGCGGGCCATTGTGGGAGGCAGGATACTAGATGGGCTGTGGCCTGATCCAGCAAGCATCCTCTTACATTCTTATAAACAATTAAATGGAGGACAGGTAGATCAATGACTACTAGAATGGATGACTGGATACTGTCTCAGCGTTAGACAGGCAGGCCAGATTCCTCTAAAGGCCACTTGTGTTGAGAGGAGGTGAAGGTTTTGCCCTTGTCTTCTGCTTGAGATGCCCATAAGCATTGTGAGACAGGATGCTGGCCTAGATGGGTTATGGCCCAATCCAGCAGGGCTCCTCTTACGTTCTTAAACCGCTCCCCAGTTTTAAGAATACCACATGAATTGTGGCACCTCTTCCCAATCTTACCCATTTCTAAGGCATTTGCTTCCCTGACCAGATGGAGCTTTCAGTGTGTCTCCTTGCAAAGAGAGGTCCTTATCTCATTCCTCTGGTGAGGGAATGGTTTAGGAATGCCTTAGAGGGAGAGAAGCATGGAGAGCCCCACCTCAAAGGACATTGTCCCACTGTCCTGTCTAGAAGGGACCTAAGTATTTGGATGAAAAGACTTCTTGGTGCTTTCATATAGCCCTTTGAAAGATCAAAAGTGGGACAATGAGGTGATATTGGAACTGTCACCAACTCTTTTAAGTGGCTGCCATCTGGGCTGACTCGTCGCTCAGTCTTGGTTAAATTAGATACAGCTTGGGAGGAAACCATAAATCTTTAACCTCCCTGAGCTTAGGAGAGTCATTTGCCCATAAATTGTCACTTTAGTGACATGCATTGGTGAGTCTTATCTTAAGGATCACCTACAGAATGAGCTTTTAGTCTAGGAAGCATCCGTATCCCAATAAGAAGGAGAAGAATTGGCTTTTCTACCCCGCTTTTCTCACCCATTTGTGGCTGAGAAAGCTTCCTGTTCTTCACCCCACAAGAGATACTCTGTGAGGCAGATGAGGGTGCGAGAGCTCAGAAGAGAGCTGTGACTAGCCCAAGGTCACCCAGCTGGCTTCATGGTGGAGTGCAGAATCAAACCCAGTATTTCTAATCAAACCATTAGGCCAAACTGTTAATAATCTGACTTTCTTATGCTGTTGCTTCATTCCTCCCCTTTGCCTTTCAGGTTCTTCAGGGCCTCTAATAAAAACATTTACCACCCTGGTACTTGAGGTCCTATGGGCAAGGGTATCTTCTGCCAGTTGGGACTGGTGGCATAAGGGGACAGGGAAGATAAAAGAACATAGTTCTGGCAGTCAAAATAGGCAGAGCTAATGACAGGTTAAGCTGTAATTGACTTCTTTGGGACATAATGGATGATGCATGTACAAGACAACCCAGAGTTGGAGCGCAAGAGAAGCAAAGTGGACTCTAGCTTGCCTGTTCTCCCTTTATAGACCACTATCTATGCCTTACAGGAAAAAGACAATGCCTCCTTTTCCTTTTTCCTCTTCCTTCTGTTCTTCTCCTCCCTCCACTAGCTTGGACAGGGTTTTCCTGTTTGTCCTCCCATCTGCTACTGTTGGCTTTTACAACCCACTTTTCTCACCCATTCAAGGGCATGCAACGTGGCTGACATCCTCTGAGGTAGGTGGGGCTGTGAGAGCTCAGAAAGAGATCTGTGACTAGTCAAAGGTCACCCAGCTGGCTTCAAGGAGGAGTGCATAATCAAACCCGATGACTGGAAGATAAAAGTCATGCACTCTAACCACAAGACCAAACCTCCAGCAGCCAAATTATCTGAGGCACAAGATATAAAATGATCATACCAAGAACCTCAAAACAGGTAGAACAAGGGCAGAACATGGAAAGAGGTAGAAGTAGTATATCAGTCAACTTGCTAACAGCTTGAGAACTCACCTATCTAGAATATAATTGTTGGGAAGTATGAGGAAAGCAGATGTTGGGGGGGGGAACCTGATGTTAGAGAAATATAATTTAGGGAGTTGTCCTCCTGTTACATTGCGTTTGTTTGTAAGGCATTCATTAATGGTGATATCCCACAGCTGGCGGTACTATAAGTTGACATTATAAAGAGTATTATCTTTCTAACCCTGGCTGATGACCAGTTTAGTAGCCAGAATCCTAAAGACCAACAATCACTTGATTTTAACTTCCAAGGTTTTAACAGTGGTGTATATGCAAGAAAATTCATTTTTTTATTGAGAGTTACGGGAAGCATGTTTCTTACCCTTCCTCCAAAAAAAATCCCAGAGGCCATGATTTGGGGAGAAGTCAAACATTCATTTTACAGGTCTCTGTCTTTTTTCTGTTGTGTATGATTCGGAATATGTTATGTTTCTAGAGATGCCTACACCACCAAAGTTTGCTGTTGACCTCCTATTGTGGAACAAGTCAATGAACGATTCTTTTACATCAATTATATTTCACTGTATCTTTTTATGGTCCAACATAGTTTTTAGTTTGAACTCGGTTTGAAAATAGTAATCTCAAAATAGTGATCCTTATTTAACTCCTAAAAACTGTTCACGTAATGCTTTTGGCGTGGACAGTCTAGAAACAGGCAGTTTGACTCTGTGCTTTTTATTGCCTGAGGCTCAGCCATCATGTAATTTTTCTTCATTTTTCTTCGCCTACAAGGGAGCATTTTTGGCTCACTGCCTTAATCAAGAGAAGTCCACACTGAGATTCAGGCTCTTGAGTCTTGTTCCAAGCCCATCAGCCACTCTCTTTCCCCTTCCGTTTGAGGTCACTCGCTGGCTCACCAACGCCAGGCTGTGACAGATCAGATAGCAAGGCCTCATCCAGTCTCTCTGCCTTCTATCAAACTGTCAGGCATCTCAGAAGAAGGCAGTGTGGTTGCTTAGGATGCAGCCATCTCCTTTGAGCATCTGGAAAACAGGAAAAGCTATCTTGAGTAAAAATACCCTGGAGGATCCCAAGTGTTTTTCTCTTTTGAAAAATCAAAGAGCTGGGCAGTGGTTGGAGCAATTTCTCAAAAAGAAAGAAAGAAAAGCTGTTATTCATTCAGAGCTAAAATGTCTTCCTTGGTGGGGAACCAGAATTTTCAAGAAGGCCTTTCAGAGAAGCAGTTTTGAAAACCTTTACAACAGTGCTGATTAGGGAAGTGCACAAATTATTTTTTTGTAATCGATTTGTATCGAATCAAATGCCATAAAATTAATATTCATTCGAATAGAACCCCTTCCAATGTGGTAGGATTTGTATTCAATATGACTGTTCAGTCCCATACAAAGTTTTGTGGGTTTTTTTGCAGTGTGCATTAAACGTACCACCAACTTTACATCGTGTTCATGTTTTGTCACTTGCAATGGATGTTAAGATTTGTGTTTGGCAGTTTGTGCTGTTCCTGTGGTTCATATTTGCCACAGTTCACTTCTGAGACCTCTCCTTGAAGCTCTTTGTGTTGCTTAACTTGTGATTTGGCAGTTTTTCAAAACCAGTTGCCAAGTACATGTGAATAATAAAGATGTGCAAGTTTGGTTTGAGTTTGAACTGAATTGTTTAAAGTGGTTCAAAGTAAAATCATGCCATGGTATAGAAAAGGTAGATAGATAACTTTTTTTTTCTTTCTATCTTACAGTACTAAGAACCAGAGGGCACTCTAAGAAGCCAGATCAAACAAGGGGAAGGATTTCTTCATTGGTCTATGGAATTTGTGGCCAGAAGATGTCAGAAATAGCAACCAGCCTAGATGGCTTTAAGGAAGGGTTGGAGAGATTCATGGAGGACAGGTGTATCAAGGCTACTAGAATGGATAGGCAGGCTGGGGTGCTTCCAAAAGCCATTTGCTGGGATTTGCCCTTGTCTTCTGCTTGAGATGCCCAGAAGCAATTAGTGACCACTGTGTATTACAAGGTGCTGGACTAGATGGGCTGTGGTCTGATCTAGCAGGGCTCCTCTTATGTTCTTAGGAGCCAGAGGGGGCTGGTTCAGTTTGAACTAAACCAGGACCTGCCCTTGAAAAGGTCTTTCTTTCTTTTTTTTTTCCAATGTAAAAATGGATTTGTTTTTTGAATCTGTTTGGTCTTGTTTGAAAAAAAAGGTTTGAATCGAACTGAACCAGCCTATTTGGTTCAAAGCAAACCGAATATACATACGGTCTGGGTTCATCTCTAATAAACAAGGCTCCAGAAAATGTTTCATCTTACAGCTCCTGTTTTGTTGTGACTGACCTGTCAATATGCATCTGCTTGGCCTTGTAAACTGTGGATCTCTGAGGGAATTTAAATGCAGCCTTGTACATTCTTATATCACCCCTCCCACCTCACCCAGCTGCATAAGTTAACACAGTGTAGAATTTAAATATAAATGTGTTAGCAAACAGAGTTTTCTGCCTTCCCTCTTTTTTCCTCTCACAGACATGTATCAGCTTGAACATGATTGTACCGTGGAAATTAATGATCCGAGCTGATTATCTCCACCACGGTGAAGTTAGACTTCCTGCTTTATGGGTGTTCATCTACCCTGGGGCTGCTAAAGTTTCTACAAGCCTCCAGACATGGCCTTTCCATTCCACAGTCATGAACATTTGGGGACAAGTCTGGACAGCAGATGAAAGACCTGATCTGTCCGCTGCTGCACAGAAGCTCACCAGTGGAGTTTGATGAACAGATGAAAAACAGAAGGAGGAGATTTCCTGTTCTCGTGCCCTCTGCCCAGTACAGCAAGTTGGGCTCAGTTCACAAAGCAAGAGTATCTAGGATCTTGTAAAAGATGAGGCATAACTAATTTGTGTTAAGCAATGCTTTGGCATAAGAAGATAAATAATGCCTTGCTAGACAGATTTAAGTTTTACCTTTTTTTTTTTTTTTTGCAAAATCCAAGCAACCAGAGAATGTTAGTTAGTTAGTTAGTTAGTTAGTTAGTTAGTTAGTTAGTTAGTTAGTTAGTTAGTTAGTTAGTTAGTTAGTTAGTTAGTTAGTTAGTTAGTTAGTTGTGTGTGTCATTTAACCTGATCTTGTAGTTGGAGTAGCCTTTCAGGAAACCATTTTCCTGCTGAAAGCTTTTCGTCCCCAAGTCCTGTAGCATAAGAAGAAGATGATGGGAACAGGGGGGGGGGGGGAGTGAAGCCTTGCCTGCAGTTCAAACTGTTCTTAGTATCCCTGTAATTGCTTCCTGTATCCAAAATAGTTAGGGAGGTGGCTGAAACTGGTGTTTTGGACGGACGGATGGAAGACCGTGCTTCCTAAAGAAGCATGTGGTCAAGTAAGACAGTTTTTGAAAATTAGATAGCAGGAGTTAAATGCTTTTGCTGGGAAGGGTTATAGTCAAGACAGGAATCTCTCTGCTCAGGTGCAGTTACTCATAGTATAAAGGAATAAGCCAGGCTCCCTGTGCTCACATCTTCTGCCTTCTTCTTAGGTTACTTAAGTTTGGGAAGGCCTTTATTTATTCACATTCATGCAGTATGCCCACATAATCTCAGACTGGAGAAATGGCTGTAACACATCTAAGTGCATTTAAAGTTCAGCTGACCTTCAAAGGCATCCTGCCTATTTCTCCAACCTAGCGGTGGTACCTAGGCATCAATTCTGATAGCCATTGATGACCTGTCCTTCATTATTTAAGCCCTGCTGCATCAGACCACAGTACATGTAGCCCAGCATCCCGTCTCACACAGTGGCCCACCAATTGCTTTTTGGGCATCTCAAGCAGAAAGCAAAGACAAAACCCTCACCTGCTCTTAACTCTTTGCAAATGGTCTTTAGAGGCATCCTGCCAGTCGCTCCAGTCTGGAGGCAATACCTAGGCAGATTTAGCTAAATGTACCTAAATATTAGCTAAATATTTTCTACCAGCCCCTCTGAAGAATTTTAGGCATGCACCTTCCCCAGAACTTCCTGAGGATGTGAGGCTTTAAACGGAGGGCTCTTTCGCATGCTGAGCAGATGCTGTTCCCTTGCGCTGCTGGCCATTCCCAAACCAATGGCCAAGGTGATGATCAGGGAATATGCTTCTTGCTTTTTACTCATCTCCACAAGGAGGTACTGGCAGTGCTTTTGGGCCACGGTTATCCTACATATCCTTCGCTAAAAGGATTAAGCACCAGATGGAATGAAGCGCAAGTCTGCCCGAGGCTCCGCTGAGCTATTTGACGTTCGTAGCCGTATCTTCTTCCCTGCTTGCTTATTTGTTGGTGTTCATAAAAATTGTGTCTCTCTTGCCTTTCGCCTGAGGGCTTCCTGGGCTGAATGCACTAAATGAAAATATACATTATCTCCTTAGCGTGGTGGACCAATACAAGGCTACATAAAAAAATCTCTTTCCTCCTTGTACACACCCAAAGAAAAAAAGGCAAGTAATTGCTTGAGGGTATGGTGCGTTTTCATTCTGAACACACCCTGCGGCTTCTGAGCATTTCATTCTATGTCGCTTTTGGAATGTAGCTTGCAGGAGAAAAGTCGAGTGAGGGAATTCCATATTGAAACTGCCTCTGAATTGATCCTTGACAATAATTCCCAAGAAGTCTTTTGTGCTTTTCTTTCCATCCATCCTATTGACCCACTTAAGTTGAACCGTTCCAGCGTGTCAGTTGCTTGCCCTGCTAAATTGGTCTTCCCCGACTTGTCCCTGGATTCCTTTTCTCCAGTTCTCTTTCCTTAGTTCAGTTTTTTGTTCCTTAAGAAAGCAAAAAAATACAGCAATTTCTTAACAGAATTGAGCTAAGCAGCCATATTTCTCTCCCAAAGCATTTCTAAATACCCTGATGAAGGGATTGGCAGCAACTTCTGCTTGCTGTCTCTGCTTTAGCAACAGAGTTTCCTAGCTAGAATGAAATGTCAGGATAGTACATTACAGTTTATTATTATTATTATTAGTTTATTTCTATAGCGCTGTCAGTGTACTGTCAGTTGTGTTTCCCATATGGCAGAGAGTGCCCCAGCCAATACCTCTGGCCTCCTTAGGGAACACACTGTTGCAAACCGTGGAGGCTGTTTTAAAGAACTAGTTGGTTTCTTCTCAAGAGTTTCTTCTCCTTGTCACGCCTAGGGATTGAGAGGTCTGAATCTGGACCTTTCTTCACTTTCCTGCAAAGATCCAGATCAGTCAATCTGGATTATGCAGCCCCTCCCACAACTGGGATTGATTGCCCATTGATAGGAATAGCGAGGTCTACATAATGACTGCTGTTCCTTTCTAGCTTCCATGCTGGTTCCAAAGCTCACACAAGCTTCGGAGCCAGCCTGCAAAGTCTCCAGTGGCCAGGACCTAAAGCATCATAATGCCTAGGGGACTCATTTTGATGGCATAATTTGGCATAATTTTGGCATAATTTGGTGCACCTCTGAAATGGATCCCCCAGGAATCAGGAACATGGTAACACGTCTCCATGATCTGGTTTTACCATTGCTAGCACACAGCTGGATCTGATAAATCAGGTCCATTGGCAATCTGGGTCAGGAACTTCTTGATTTTGGTTACACTCCATGAGGAAATGCAGAAAGGCCCGCTATATGCGTGCTTGCAGACCATGGGAAGGTCTAGCCAACTGATGCAAATTCACTTGCGCAAGCTGCATATGTTTAGGACAGTGGTTCTCAACCTTCCTAATGCCGCGACCCGTTAATGTGGTTCCTCATGTTGTGGAGACCCCCAACTATGGGGGAGGGGCAGCTGGAAGGGGGGAAGGAGGGGCAGCAGGAGACTTGTCGCGACCCCTCTGAAAGGGTTGTTTGACCCCCAAAGGGGTCCCGACCCACAGGTTGAGAACCACTGGTTTAGGATCTTAGTATATTGAACATATTCAGTAGCTATCACTTCAATGTAAATGCCATTTGATTCGGTAGGTTATATTGCTTCTTTCTGTAGGTGCTTCCCCCTAAAACATGTTTCCTTTTCCTGTTTTCTTTAATCAGTCTTATGCAAATTTTTTAATGTTGTGCTTTAAACAGCCCTTTGTGGGAGTGCATAGGTTTCCTGCAAGCAGTCACCAACTCAGCGGTTGGCAAACATGTATTCATAAGTTAAGGCACTGGATTTATGACTTTGGGGGAAAAAGGCTACATGCAAAGTTATTCCTGATGCATGCCTAGGAAAGTCTTAAATTAGTCATCTTTCCAGAAAAGGGATGCCAGTGAAAATTCAAATATCTTCATCATGATATTCCAGGACAGTTAAAAAGCTGATGTTAGTCAGTAAGAAGTGCAGTAATAACAATAACAATAACATTTATTTCTAGAACCCTTTTCACCAAGGTATATATCAACTCTTAAAATGCATCATTCCGTTTAAGTTTTAAGAAGCAGCAATAGGCCGGTATATTCCTTTTCTGTTTTTCCCCCCTAGGACATCAGTTTCTTAGACCTAACTTAACAGTAATTCAGGTCTAGACCAACAGCTCCAATATATGTTGCAGAGCATAATGAGAGTTGGCTAAGGAATTTGGAATGTGGTTTGTTTTTTTAATTTGAACATACTTCTTGCCTTTTATTTAGAAACCTCATGGGATATCACATAAAGCATTAAACTATCAATTAAAAATATGGTTAAATGCAATTAAACACTGTCCTCTTATTCTTTCTTGAGACTGAAGGCCAACATATGGAAGGAAGCTTAAACATCAGGAAATTGTGAGAGTCTTCTGCTTCAGATGCCCAGAAGCAATTGGTGGGTCACTGTGTTGGCCTGATCCAGCAGGGCTCCTCTTGCATTCTTATGGTCTTGTCAAAGATGAAAAAGTGAGTTTTAACCAGGCACTGAAATAAGTATGATATTGGTGCCTGGTGGGTCTCAATAAGGAGGCTCCTCTGGGGCCACTGCAGAGAAGGCAGTGTTGGGACTATGAGGAGGGCTTCTGCTGCAGACCTTGGTGATTAAGCAGGCCTATATAGGCTCCAATTTGCTGAAGTCTTTTGAAAATATATCCATTTCTCTTAAATCCACAATCTTCGTGATGTTGCTTCACAGTGTCCAAGTGTCTCTTTAGCAACCTATTGAGGTTTAACCGTCTTTGTTGTGAAAGGCGCTGTTTAGAAATTAGTTTGTCTGGTATTTCTGATCTCTGCATCCCACCTAGCTACTAAAATAATGATGTAAAGATCATAAGAATTAATTATCTTGGTTAAGTCTCCCTTAAGTTTCTGATTTCTGTTTTGTTTATTATGTAGAAAATATCTGAGGTTACACTATTGTAGATGCTTCCATACAGGACTTCATTCTTTAGGTCAGGGAAGTATCTGAAGAGCTTTCTGCATTAGAAGGCCATGGTCCAAACCAGTACATCTGGACCAGTGAGGCTCACTGGCTTGGACCGAGCAAAGGATTCTCTGGAACAGTGCAGTCTATATGATAGGGCTTGTACAGACCAGCCCTGAGGCTCACACAGTCTTTGGGATGGTCTCCAAGGCTTTAGAAGGGCTAAGAATGAAGGTTCTTAGGCTCGGCGCTTCCAGGGTGTGTACTTTGGTGTGCCACTAAATGGCTTCCCTAGTAGTTTGGAAAATGGAGGGATGCTTTCTGCATGCCTCCGTGTTCTGGACTAGACAGCACTGATCTTCTGATAGTATTGAGGGCTGTCAGTGATGTAGATCAAGGGCCCTTTGACTGAGATTATGAACTTTTCACCTCTATCACTCACTTCACTCAAATGGACAGGGAGTGGGCCAGAAACCCAGTAAGGCAAAGTTATCTGAACTTGCTGAGGTTCACATGCAAGGCCCTCTGCTCTTGTTGGTATTTCTTATCAGGCAGTGCATTAAGGGCAGAATATGGGAACTCTCTACCCATTGCTGGTACGCTGTGCCTGCATAGGACAAAGCACATTTCCTCTTAAAATCACGCAGAGTGTTCCTTCATAGCAGACTAGGTGTCCTTCTGAATTATAGAGATTTAAAACATGCATTTATTTCAAGAAGGGTCACAAAATGCCCGCTAGAAGGTGGGTTGGAATGCACTGCAAAAGAAAAACAGCTATGTGCTTTTGCACTCTATAAATGGCACAGATTTTGCTGCGCGCCCATTCTGCAGGGCCAGGGTAGAAAGCTCTGGGTATCTTGAAAGTTTCAAAAGTCTGACAGCAGCTGACATTCCACTAATAGTAGCACTCAAGCTGGCTGTTTCAAACTGTGTTGGAGGGGATTTGTATGGGTATGAATGCAGAAGTTGTGTTTCAGGGATCTTGATACTTCCTTCCAAGAGGGGAATGAAAGAAGATGGTTGCTGTGGAGAGGTCATCAAGAGAAAACCTTGAGTTGAATCCATTGGTCTGTCTGGTTCACTAACTTTGCATTTGAAATATGCATCCCATTAGTTCTAACTGGGTTTTCTGGGGCTGATCAAGGTCGTAACCTAAAACATCTGGAGGTTGTACATTTGGTAGAAGCTGGTTCATTTTGGGGTCAAAGTACACATTTCATGCAAGCGTGTGAGCAAGCCTTTCCTTGGGCATTTCTAAGTCCACCAGGTCTTTTCAATATTTGGCCATTTAGGCCACGTGGGACAGAGGCCCTCTTTATCTTTCAAAGGTTCTTGAAAGTTTTGGCCACTGAGCATCAATCCCTTCCTATAGCGTTTATCTCAGCTTGAGCTGAACACTCTCTGAGTCCCTTTTTTGGGTGACCTTCAGGCGTTACAATAATTTGTTCCAATTATAGCCAAGCAAAACACTTTCTTGATCTGCCTTTGGGTGGTATGGGAAAGATGCAAGTTTAAACTGGGAAAGTCTTATTGAAACCAGTCTTGTTTATATAAGGCTGGAAGGGAGATGCAAACGAAGGAACGATTTGATGTGTGTGTTTCTTAATATGGAACAACTGAAGGGGAAGCATTGAAGTGAAAATGAAATGCCGATTTAAAGATGATGGGATGCTTTCCCCCCTTCCCTCCAAATTACAAGCTGATATGGATCCGTTTGATGAAAAACTGCATTTGAAGGCTTCTCCTGCACAAAAACATAAGGCGTTTCCTTGATGTGCTACTTTTCTTTCTGCAAGGTGTATTTCCATGCAGTGGTATTTTCTACTCCAGAAATTATTGTCAGGAGTGGTTACTGTTCAGGTAGAGGTGGGATGTACAGTCTGTGCCCTATTACACCCTTTAAAAAAGAGCAGAAACTCTGCTGCACTGGTTTTAAATGAAGGGTTTTGGGGGGTCCACGGGGTTCTGTTTTATGCCCTATCTATTCAATTCAAATTCAAACTGTAGCCTACATCCAGCAGAGGATTTAATCCAGATTTGAACCTTTTGAACCCCCCCTGGTTCATGATTACCCTGTTCAAAAAATAATTGGTTTGGCACGTTCCGCCTCTGCTCCATCTTTAAAGCACCCCAGATAACCCTGGTAAGCCCCCCCCTCCCAGATGGTTAGGAGGAAGTGAAAGTGGAACAGTGGGTTCAAGAGGGTTTCCCATGGCCACCACTTTGTGACTAGGACCCATAACCCTTTCTTCATGCCTTCCATGTTGCTCACAGGTCCTCAGAGCTTAAGGACTCCTGCAGTAAAGACAAGCGCTTTGAAAATAAATCATTCAGACTTCTCTCGAGGAGCCGACATCTGTCCTGTATTTTGTGCCATATAATAAACACTGGCATATAAGACACACCTATAAATCGCTGAGGAACATTTAAGAAAGATAGATTTTAAAAAATAAGACGCACAACAATTTTATGGGGAAATAATTTGTGGGGGATGCGGGTCTTAGATGGCAAAAAAATACAGGGAATAGGCTTTATGAAACGATTCTGTTTAGCAAAGCTGAAAAGCAGGAGAGAACAAAGAGGCCTCTGCCTGGTGCCAGCATTGCACCAGAGTGGGCATCAAACTACATTTTTGGTGCCGCCCGTCCAAAAGTGCCGCATCAGCATGGAAGAATCTTCTGCCACACCTCATATAGGAGAAGCCTGCCAAGGAGCATGTGCTGATGAAGATTTGAAAGTTGAGACAGGCAATCTAGAATTTTGGATCATTTTGGGAGGGAGTTTGCCATCTTTGTTTCTTTCCTTCCCACGAACAGAAGAGAAATTTGAGGTCTGTGGCAGGATAATTCTGTTCTTGGCCGAGGAAATCAGGATGCATCTTATGCCCTAATTAGAAATTTGTGCAAGCTTTGCAAATATGCTTAAATGAGGCTGTTTTACTTCTTGGTGCAAATTAGAAACGAAGTGAGCAAAGAACAAATTCAGTTCTGTTTGAATTGAATCAAGTGTCAAAAATTGTATTCATGCACACCCCGACTGCCATTTTCTTCCACCAATGATCTTGTACAATATACCAAACACAGGAATGTTACATCTGCTTTCTACCCGTACTTTCCAATATTTTGCACTTGATCTGGGCTTGCAAAAACAGATGCTGTTGATGGCATGACATGGTTTGGTACGGTCAAATGTCTAATCACTCAAGTTCACAACATGTCATGCTGTTTCCTGATTCTGGGCAGGAAAAAAAGTTTTAAAAAAGGAAAGTATTTCTTCACCCAGAGGGTCATCGGCTTATGGAATATGCTGCCGGAAGAAGTGGTGACAGCTACCTGTCTAGATGGCTTTAAGGTAGGGTTAGACACATTTATGGATGACAGATGTATCAATGGCTACTAGAATGAATGCCTAGGTGCATCTTTCAGGCTGGCGGGGGGTGGGGGGGAACTGGGGCGCTTCTAAGGCCATTTGCTGGGATTCTAGAACAGGAATAGGTTTGTCCTTGTCTCTGCTTGAGATGCCCATGAGCATTTGGTGGGCCACTGTGTGCAATGGAATGCTGGACTAGATGCGCTGTGGCCTGATCCAGCAGGGCTTCTCTTAGGTTCTTATGTTTAATAAATGGAGCATCCACTTTACTCAGCACCCTTGTGGCCCTTAAGATTTTGGGAGGCATCAGTCATCGGTTTTCAAGGGTTAGAAACTTGAGGGTTTAAAAACAAAAAAAACAAAAGCCATGATTTTTCAGGTAATTCTCTGCTGTATTTTATGCCTTTCTACATGCCTTTAGAATTGCAGTGCTAGAAATGTCCCTGGAATTGTGCTGGCAATTAAACAGAACCAGAGCATCTGGTCGCCTGTATGGGGCTGAGACCACAGAAAGGACTGGGGCTTGGATGCTGAGTGGGTAACGTGAGCCCACAGAACCTCTCTTGCAGGATGAAAATTATTCTCAAGTTTTTTGTTATTTTTAATGGGTATTTTTGGTCATTCTCTTATTCTTGGACCATTTCTCTAAACTTTTCCTGGCACTTGGGTTGCTGCTGCAGTCATAGCTCTGCTTCTGCGGTGATTATAGCCTTCCGATGCTCTCATCCTTATCCTATACATCATAGACCAAAACTATACCCTTTCATTTTTTTCCCTCTCTCTCCTTTTTAAAACCTACTGTCAGGAATGATTTAAGCTTGCTGTCTGTCTGCTAACCCTGCAAGAATCCTACAGTTTGAAGGTGAAAATGTTCTTTACGAAATCACATATTCCTGTTCCCATTCAGAAATGGAATAGAGGGACAATAGAGAGGCAAATAAGTTGCTTGGGGATGCAGCCCCAAGCAACTTCACTTCAGGTAGGCTGGGGTGTCCTAGCTTGGTGTATTTCAACAGGTGTGCTTGGATGCCATTGTGGCACTGAATAATGAGCCATGGGTTTGATTCCAGCATTTGTGAGCAACTTTGACCGTGTGGTCAGTGTCAGAGTCACATCTTGTCATCAGCAGGTTTGATTCTGCGCTCCTCCATGAAACCAGCTTGGTAGCCGACACCCAGCTGATGGCATGAACATCTCCATGGAGTTTTCTTGGGTGGATTTGCCTTTTCCTACTCTGAGGAGGAGACTGGGGATTGAACTGGTGACCCTCTGCTTTCCAACCAGTTTGCTCTACCATGAGAACAGTTCGTCCCATCCTTACTTAGCTCAGCGTGCGTTCTGAACTTCATGGTTCTTGCCCCTGGATGTAGCAGATCCGCTTTGACCTGAAAAGGGTTCAGGGTTCATTGCCGCTTCTTAACTCATGCTTGTTAACAGCCAGACACAGAATGTATAAGCAGCCTCAGTTTTTACTGCGTGATATTCCAGAAGTCTACTTTGCCAGACATTCCAATGTTACAATTCCTTGTGTGGTTCATATGGTAGCTGTGGGTGAGGCATAAATTAATAACCACGTTTTACTGGAAGACTGAGCTATTTTTCTTGTAAATGGTTGCAGTGAATGATTTATAAAACAGTTTTAGATTTTCAGTGTTCTTTATGGCCTTTCTCTTCTTTATCTGTAACAGCTGTGTGAAATAGGTGCCCTGCAGTTTTGAGATTTTTTAAAAAACAAAAAAACACAGAAGCTGAGAAACAGAGCTGAATTACCCATACTGTGCTCAGGAAAACATTCAGCTTAAATTTAGATTGCCGGTTTCCTCTTTTGCTGCAGGGGTAACAAACATGGATTAGATCCTAAAGAAACTGATTTTGTATTAACCCGGTTACAACATAAATTTTAGTTGTCACCAGCTTTGCACTGGGGTGAATGTGTATGCAGATTGATGTGCATATGAAAAAGAAGTTGTAATAGCCGCCTTATAAATTGAGCAATACAGGTGAGAAACGCTGGCAAGAAATGCTTCCAGAAAGCCACATATAACTGTTTGGAACAGGGTTTCCCGAACTGTGGGTCGCGACCCACTGGTGGGTTGCGAGCGAATATTGAGTGGGCCCTGCCTGTAGAACGACACACCAACCGACCGAGCCTTTATTTATATTGGTAACGGTTAAATTTCCTAGAGGTGGGTCCCGAGTTGGTAAACTTATATTAGATGGGTCGTAGCCCAGACAACTTTGGGAAGCACTGGTTTGGAAAACCCAGTCATGAAATCGGGGGCTTTTCTTAAAGTAGGAACGGGATGTCTGGGATGCACCCATGAGGCCTGGCCACTCTGGATGCTGGCTCCAACATGACAGCATGAAAGGCAGAGGATCTGGGTATCAAATTCAGTCTGAGACTCGTCTGTGTAGATAGGGGCCAGACTCCCCTGCCAGCAAGAGCAGCAGCCTCTTTAAGGACCAGCACATCCTGCCTTATTTTCCCAAGTAACTTAAGTGCAAAAATAATTGTACCTCTGTTTTATTTACTCAGTAACTCTAGGACTTTGGATCAGCTGAGAGATAACTGTTTTAACATCATTGTCTTGAATGCAGGCTTCTAAATTTAATGAAGTTGTTTCCAAATCTCCATTAACATCTTAATCTGGAATCTCAAGGTACAGAGTGAAATTAGAGTTTTTATACTCAGTGCATTTAATTTGCTTGCTTCAGACAGTGTCCTGCTGCCAAGGGGATTAAGCAAAATGCTCATAACTCTCCAAGTTTATGGGACAAATAGTGGGGTTCATTTGTTTCTGGAATGGATTTTAAAAAGAAAAGCACCTTTCGAACAGCTTCCCCTGATTTTTGGTGCCTGGTTAAAACATACCACTGAGTGTTGCCCTGCCAAGGAGTGTGGAAGGCTTGTATTTTTTTAGGTATTTTTTTTATATATATATATTTTACCCAGTCTGTGACCTTCAGGAGAAGGGCAGAATATAAATTCTTAAACACACATACATATGAATAAATAAATTAATCATTTGTGCTAAAATGGCTACTTTACTATTATTTTAAAATAGGTTGATTTTCCATTTCTGTTTCTCTGTGCTAAATGCTTGTGTTTATATGAATCTTGTAGCTCAGGTACACACAATCATCTATAATATCCCAAATTTTAGTTGTTTGAATATAGTTGACACGTTCTCATAATGGAGTATCCTGTCCTTCCCTGTCAGTGCAAACTTTATATTATCACCCCTGTTAAGCAATTAGAGCTTTTTGGAAATGTCCAAGCAACCACCAGTTGCCATTGGGGGCCTTTCTGTTTTCATGCTTTTGTGCTGCACAAAGGTTTTAGGCAGGTGTGGAAAAAATGCTGCTCTCAGAAGTGATGCTGTGGCCCCCACAGTGCCCACAGTCCTTTCTGCACTGAGCCTTATTCTGGTTTATATCCTGGTCTAGGGACCTGCCAGCCTCATGCTGGTGCAGACTACAGCAGACCTTGCCCAGGGCCTCCTGTAGTCTGCACTTACATGTGGATGGTAGATCCCTAGTCCAAGATATCATTCAGAATAAAGGCCCTTTCTGCACTGGGCCTTATCTCAACATCATCAAATCTATCTGGGATTATATGAGGACAATACATCCACTGAAGATCCCCAATGAGTTCTCCAAGATGTTTGGAACATTAAAAACTGTGTGCAAGTGCACATAGAAGAATTGATGCTGTTTTTGAAAGCAAAGGGTGGTCACACTAAATATTGATTTGTTATACATTTTTCTTTGGTCATTCACTTTGCATTTTGTAAACTGTTAAAGAATTAACTATTAACACTTTTATCTTTGAAAGCATTCTCACCTGGCCACAGTACTGTGCCTAAAACCTTTGCACAGTACTGTACATTACTTACATAGGACAACTTTATGCACTTAAAGTAGGATTGTGTTTTCACGAAACGTCTGTTTTGGGAATTCTCAGCTTTAAGTCTGATAATATTTTTTTTAATGGCGGCTTCTGGCTTTCCCTACAGAGGAATGAAGGCTACAATCTGTGCATGCTTATTGGAAATTTCTAAATTTCCTATGCACGTTTGGGGACAGAAGTCTACACAAAGGTGGCGGAGGATTTCTCTTTTGACTTGAAAAGCTGGAAGTTGGAAAGGTTTCAATGCAAAGAGGAATTCTGCAATACTGTAGCAGGTTGGCAGGCTTTCCAAAGCAGCCACTAATTTCAGTTCTTCCTAAGTGAAAGCTTTACATGGCTGTAACTTTTTTCCAGCATACTGGAAGCCAAACATCTTGCTTCAAATGGATGAAATAAAGGAGGGAGGTCTGAGCGCTATAGTCCAGTTTGAGTGATGGAGGGAGAGGGTAGACGATCAAAAGAGTCATCCTCATGGGCACACCAAACATGGACAAAGGGACCTGTCACATTTTCAGCCTTGTTAAGTAGAGGAGGCATGGGTGGGAATTCTACCAGCATTCAAGCTCTATCGAGTAATAGCGAGTGAATACTGAAAGCTAAGTCTTGCAGTCGGCCTTGCTAGCTTCCAAGCTCCAGTTTGTGGCAGTTCTTGGTCAGTGGCCCGGGCTGGGTGATGCCGGCCTTTTGGGTTTTTTTTGCTTTAAGTATGAAACGGAGACAAAAGGGCTAATTGTGTGGTTTTTGTACCAAGCAGCCTCATGCTTTTCATGGTAAAGATGTGTCAGAATGGATTATTCCTATAATATATTCCAAAGGAGGACGACCCTTGATGGAGATTTTGTAAACTCTGAGTTGGACTAAAATACTACAGTAATACTAATAGTACATTTCAGCTTGAGTATAATATACAAATTGAAGTTGACGTCAATATAGAGCCTTTCTTTGACATGCTGGGTTCTTTTGTTTGTTCTCCCTCTTTTCCCAGGTCCTTGGTAAAATCAGATAAAAAGCCTTTTAGTTCACATTGGGCTTTGGAGGTAATTGGAAGTTGTACCAAATATTCTCATTGTTTCTAATAGCCTCTAGGGACTCCTCCTCCTCTTCCCTTTTCCCTTCTAGCCAGTTTGGTCTAGTGGTTAGGGAGCTAGACTCTTATCTGGGAATACCGGGTTCGATTCCAACCTCCCCCACGAAGCCAGCTGGGTGACCTTGGGCTAGTCACAGCTCTCTTCTGAGCTCTCGCAGCCCCATCCACCTCACAGGGTGTTCTGTTGTGGGGAGAAAAATAGAAAAGTTTATCAGCCACTTTGAGTACCCTTAAATGGGGGAGAAGAGTGGGGTAGAAAAGTCAGCTCTTCTCCTCCTCCCCCCCTTCTTCCTTTTTCCTCCTCCTCTTCCTTCTTCACAACTTCATTACATTTTCTTGATCAAGTAAAAAGAGAATACAGCAGCTATTACGCAGCACAAAAGACAGCATCTTCAAGAGAGTGAGATGAAAAAGTAATAAATATATGATTAAAAGTGGTTCGCAGTCCTTCCCTTCCAAGTGTATTCATGTTATACATTGATTTCCATTGCGTACACTCCATTTTAACCTTTCCAGTACTTTCTTTTTTTGTGACGCGTCCCCAGTTGTTAGAAAAAGAAACTAATTCTTTTTATCTGATCAAACAAGTCAATTGATCAGTTTCCGCTAACTCTTAACAGTTTAATTATCCAGTTTTCTCTAGCTGGCAGTGACACTTTCTTCTGTTCCTGCACATAGACCAGTCTTACTGCTGTAAGCGAGAGCCCTCTAGGGCCATTTGCTGGGTTTTGAGAGCAGGAGAAGGTTTGCCCTTGTCTCTGCTTGAGCTGACCATGGTGGGCCACTGTGTGCGATAGGATGCTGGGCTAGATGGGCCGTGGCCTGATCCACGGTTCTAACCAGATACTGCAGCAATTCTCCACAAGCCTTTTCCAGAGTTTCATTAAGTATATCTGGAAGGCTGACGCCTTAGCAGCCTCTTCCACCATTATGTGCATGGTGTGCCTGAGAGCAGACCCAAAGATCTGTGGCCTGGGCTGTCTCCTGGAAACCTGTATTAAGGTAACAGGGTATGAACAATAATGGAAATTTAAACAGGAGGAGGCTGAGGCTCTTCTATCCCAGCTTCCTTTGGGGAGCGTCTCTGTGTGTCTTGGCAGCTTTCGAATGTACCACTTAATGACTTTTTGCTGTGCTGAAACAGCCATTTCAGCTCCTTCAGCGCTGGAAGTCTGGCTTCAAGCTACCTTTTTTTCCACTTAGCTTATTGAGCAACTATTACAAAGAAAGGAAAAATTAAGATGCTGGCTGTTTTTCTTGGGCAAATGGTTATTCTTGTCTTTGAATGTGCATCTCACTTCCCCAGTCTTATTCTGGTCTGTGAATCACCGCTGGGCAGAGTGGTAATTTCGGAAGACCAGCAGACACAGCAAACTGCTAGTTTGGCTTTGGTTCCTTGCCCATAATCCTGTTGTATGTGAAAAGGGGAGAATTAAAGGCAAAAAATAGAAATGGAGCGCTTCTCCTACCCACCCCCTTCCATAGGCAGGAAAAGCATATAATCTTCGATGCTGCTGGCTTGGAACTGCTTTGAAGACGCTGGGGAAAGCACAGAAGGGTTTGTCTAGTAACTATAAATGCATGATAAATCTAAAAGCCACAGAAGACTGGGTCCAAAATATAAGTGCCAATCTACTAGACTAGCTGAATTAGGAGTTTGGAGCCTCCTTTGGTTCTGATGGAGCTGGAAGTTCCCCCTTGAACAGGCTTGTGTTGAAAGATGTTTCAGGCTTTGTGTGTCTCTCACTGGGATCCAATGTGTGGGTTGTGCAGTGCTGAGCGGCAGGTCCCATGATCCTTAGTCATATCAGCAGTTCCAGTAATTGAGATGCCTCATGCGCCAGGCGTGTGCCACTGCTTTGCAGGGTGTCCTTTGCATAAGAAGTTGGGACATGATTGCAGAAAGAAGCAGGATCAGGAAGGCATTGTTGAGTAGTTGAGCAGCTATTAGGAAAGCAAAGAGTCATAGACTGTCAAGCCAAGGAGAGCCTGCAGAGGACCATTCCATCAGTGGACCATTCACTCAGCGAGCCTGCGATCTGGAAAAGATGTTTTTTTTTCTGAAACTGTAAACAATGGTTGGTGGTCAGCATAGGCAAGCAATTCTGAAACCCATGATGGCATGTATTTACAGGTTTGTGTTTCCATGAACAAACATAGGGGAGGAACAGAGCACAGAATATACTGGAAAAAATATAAAAACAAGTGTGCATAATTACATTTATTTCTGTTGCTGAAAGAGCAGCACGTGGCAGTTTGAGAAAATGTTTTTGGGAACCAGTGATGTTCATGCTGAGCCAGACTGACCCATCATCTGACTTGGCACAAGACAGGATCTTGGGTTCTCTTCACATATCTGGTTTCCCGTACGTTGTAAGCTCCGTTTAGACAAACGGAGTTAATAACTATTGTAGCGCCTAACCTCAAAGGAGAACCCTATGCTTGTGAATTGCGGATCATATGGCTCACTGTGCTAATCTCTGTAGCCTAGATGTGAATTCATGCCATCACATGATAGTCAGCCTTCTCCTCTACTGCTGTTTATAAGTAAGCAATTGGTATCCATCAGAGCAGTTAGCGGATTTATTGAAATTTGTATCGAATTCCTTCTCAGCATGCTTCAAATTAAGTTTGGATATTTGTTTTTTAGATTTTGTTAAGCCTGTGGTTCAACCATGTTGTCTTGCTTGCTGCTAGCAGTTACAGGCAGCTTACTTTTAATATCTTGATCTGTTTTTCTTAATATCCTGTAAAAGATTCCCCCCACCCTTTAATACTGATGCCATGCAGAATGTGATGTAACCGATGACTTCAGGCTGTGTAAGAGATATTATCTTCAATAAACACAAGTTGTGGTCAAAAGATCTTCCTGTTCCTGAGAATCTACTTCCCATACTTTCTGGAACCATGAAGCATAGAGCAGATTTGAGGACTGAGCAGCAGACGCTGTAGGTTTCTTAATCTTTCTTATGTATAAGGAATTAAATGAGGAACAGTTGATCAATACATTTCAGATAATTATGAGCAAGCAAAAAAAGGTGTAAGTGCTAGACTGTGCCTTGAAGGAGAATGTGTAAATAAAAAGGCTTAATAATTTATAGGTTTGCTCATGGGTTGCAAGTTAGATTCTCTTATAAGTTTGCTCATTAATAGTGCTTTGTTCTCAAACTAGCACGCTCTCTTATCAATGTACCAAGGCTGAATAAAGCAAACTCCAAATGATAAAAGAAGGGAGTGGCAGTCTACATGGGCCCTGGTCACACCTATATGAGACAGGATGTTCATAATTCAAACTGAGGTCGTACTAGCTCTCTTCACACCTAGATCATTATAGGTGGTCCTCAGACTGTCCTTACTTTGGGCCGCGTCACTGATACTTTTCTCCGCAATCAACCTGAGCCGCCTCCACGGAACTCTTGGCTCTCCACCCCTTTTGCTGCATCAAATCTACCTCTTTTCTGATTGGATGAGGAAAAATGCTAGACATACACATAAACTGAGGAGAGAAGGGGAGGTGCCTCACAAACTTGTGCGCCACCCTCTGCTAAACATTGGATGAAATGAAAGAGTGGACCCCATCCACCACAGCATGGTCCAGCCTCCTTTAGCTCCCCCCCCTTGCTCGTACTGAGGAAGAGAAGACAGCCTTTCCTGAGTCCTCTGGGAAAGAAGACTCTGGTTAGAATAATCTAATGGGGGTAGGCTGGCCTAGAAAATGAATTGAATAAAAATAATGTGAGTAATGTGACCTGAAGATGACCTGAAGTCATCTTAAAATAAAGGTATGACTACAGCCATGGTGAATTATAGTCTGTTCTTCTTTCCAAGGCCATAAAAGCAGATAGAATTTAATTTCTCTTTTGACCCTAAATTAGCTTCATTAGTATTACTCTACATGCCTGTAGGAGACATGTCAGGTAGTGTAGTGGATTTGAACTGGAGTCAGATCACTTGTCAATCTCAGAGTAGAGCTGGACAATCATTCAGACAGATAAATCCAAAGTATTTCTTTCCTCACTGGAAGGTTCAGCAGCTTTATTTCAGAATCCTTTCTGATACAAACTTCTCTTTAAACTAGAAACTAAAGACAAAAACCTTGTTCAACCCAGAGCTATTTTTATAGCCCACAAACTGCAAGTCATGAGGTTTCAGAATGATGTCATCTAATTACTGCAACAGCATGAGATTGAATCATAAGATTCTGAGTTATGAGTTGCTGACTCATTGTGACTCTTCAGTTCCTGATAACAACATGAAATTCTGAACTGTTTGACAAGACATAAATTCACTGTTATGTAACACGGGATGTATGAACAAGTGGAGGGGCACCATATGTAGGAGTTTGCATGTGAAAGGCGGAGCGGCGAGAATGTGACTCAGAGTACCCAACCTATAGGAGAAATGAGGAGGAGTTTGTGGCCAGGAAGAGGAATAAAAGTGATGTGGTTTGGCTAATGAGGTCTGTCTTTTGTTTAGGCCACCCATCCTTGCAAGAATATATAAAATAAAACTTTGTGCTGCTTCACCAAGTCTGTTCACTTTACTTTTGGGGTAAAATCATGTTGTAATAGTCTGTCTTCTACTCTGGAGCCAAATATTTTCAGGGTTACATGTTTTGCCACAAGTCCAGTATCCCTGTATGTAAATTATAGTTCTTTCTAACAAAAAATGCAGCATTAATTATTTTTTAAGAATAATAAGCAATTGCCAGGAAGAATGAGGTTTAGAAATGCCCCAGATTCGTAGCGGAGGACATTCTCTGCAACAGCTCCTGAAAAGATTCCACTGAGCAAGGGTGTAATTTGTGCTTGGAAAAGGAAAAGACCATTCCTTGCTTGAGGAGAGGAAGACAGCCCTGGATAACAACCTGGATACAGACCAAAACACTTTCTAGGGAAAACTTTCCCATGCCACATATTATTTGCCAAGAAGTGATGGGACTAGATGCCATGGTCTTAGTTTTTAGGGTTTTTAAAAAATTCTATTTGATTTTGCATTCTCCTCTTTCACCCTCATCAAAAGCTTCTTTTATTCTTCATTTTCAACCATCAGAGCAGTATTGATGATTGTTGATATTTTAATTGTGACTTTTGGTTCACCCTGCCTGACCCTGTCACATGATGTCCCTGCATACAAGCTAAATAAACCGGGTGACAATCTACAGCCACGCCATGTTCTTTTTTTCAATCTCGAGTCAATCCAATCTTCCCATGTTCATGCTTTATACTTCCATAAAGCTGCCCGCAGAGCCTTATGACTGTGTAGCTGTACAAACAGAGCTATTAGACGAATGTTTTGTTTTTCATTTTATCTCCTAAGCAGTGTGGGGCGTTTCTCTTGAAAGAGCTTCACCTCTTCTGAGCCAGTGCAACCTCTTATATAGTTCCTGGACGTCCCAGCCACAAGAAGGGTGGACCCTACAAGTAGAAAAACAATATGGTCACCCACAGGTTAGGGAGGAAAAAGAAGAGCAAGCTATGATGGTCCTTAGTTTTTGACAGAAGGCAGGAAGACAAGGAATGCAGGCCTGTCCCTTTCTTTGCCTTGCCTCCTGCAGTGGCCTCAGCAAGAGATGCAGTGATCAGGGATGCAACTGAGAAAAAGCTGGGCAGTGCTTTCAGCCACAGCTGGCAGGGCTTTTAGATAGTAAATAAACAGAAGAGATGCCCATAAGTGGTAAGCTAAAACATCTGTGCTTACTGGAACCCTTGCTTATTGGATGATGGTGTGTGTTTTTCTTGTCATGTTCCATTACCAAAGTGTCTCTTACGCAAACACAAGAAGAATGGACTTTCTACCCACCTGCCCCTTTGGGGATGGGGGGCTGGACAGGAAGGATCCCCACCTTTGTCCACAAACAAAATCCAAGTGCTAGATTAGCTAGCAAAATCAAACAGTCTTTATCTGAATGCCATTCAAGCCAGTAGCCTGGTTACCTGTGGCCTGTGAGAAGTGACACAGGGGAAATAGCTCTACAGCTTTAATTTGTTTTGTTTAGGTCTTTTTTTCTTTTCAGTTGTTGGTACCAAAATTTGGCGCAGACTGGTTTCTAGGCTAATAACTTATTTGCAAGGCTAATCAAGTTAGACACGTATCTCACATTTCGGAGATGTGAAATGAGAATTCCAGGCTATCTTCACCTGCAATCTGCCTCTTCTAGTAGGAAGGTCCTCACTTCCTACTCATGCAGTTGTTTTCAGTATTGCACAGAAATTTGGGGGTGGGGAGAAAGTGTGAGGAAGTAAAGCCTGGGAAAAGATTTTGTGTTGGAAGTGAACATAACACAGGCTCTTTTCAGTAAAACCTTTCTGGACCCAAGCCAAAGGATCCTACAATGACAATATCCAGTTTACAGTGCTAAGAAGAGGCCCCTTGATGGGGGAATGGAGGTAGGCAGTGTAAGATGCAGTTTAGGCTGGGGAGACTCACTGTGTCCATCTAATGTGAAACCTTCCAGGTGTTGCTTAAGGGCCATTCTTTGCCATAGGCTGTGCTGGCTGGGACAGCTGGGATTTAAGAACATAAGAGAAGCCCTCAAGTTTCTAACCCTTGAAAACCGATGACTGATGCCTCCCAAAATCTTAAGGGCCACAAGGTTGCTGAGTAAAGTGGATTTATTAAACATAAGAACATAAGAGAAGACCTGCTGGATCAGCCCACAGCCCACCTAGCCCAGCATTCCATCGCACACAGGGGCCCACCAAATGCTCATGGGCATCTCAAGCAGAGACAAGGACAAACCTATTCCTGCTCTTGAATCCCGGCAAATGGCTTTAGAAGTGCCCTGCTTCCCCCCCACCCACCCCAGCCTGAAAGATGTACTTAGGCATTTGTTCTATTAGCCATTGATACATCTGTCCATAAATTTGTCTAACCCTACCCTAAAGCCATCTAGGCTGGTAGCTGTTACCATCTCTTCAGGCAGCAAATTCCATAATCTGATGACCCTCTGTGTGAAGAAATATTTCCCCTTGTTGGATCTGACTCTCCTACCCATCAGTTTCATAGAGTGCCCCCTGGTTCTAGTGTTGTGTGATAGAAACAAAAATCTCTATCCACCTTTTCTATACCGTGCATAATTTTGGGTGTTTTTCCACTGTCAAAAATTAACTCTTCTTGTTTTTAATGACTTTATCTACTGCATTTGTGACCCACATTGGTTTCTTCTTGGACCTATAAGTTCCCTTCTTTTATGTATGCATTCTAGTTGCACTTCCATTATTGTGTTTTTAAGTAGTCTCCATGCATTTTGAAGTGATTGAACTCTTCTAACTTTCCCTTTCAATCTCCTTTTTACTAGTTTCCTCATTTTGGGGAAGTTTCTCTTATGAAAGTTTAAGGTCTCTGTTGACTTTATTAAGAACTTACTCCCTGTATTTAAGTTGAAGGTTATTGCATTGTGATCGCTCTGTTCCCAATTGGATCAGCTACAGTGATGTTGTTTACCAGGTCCTGAGCATTACTTAGCATCAAGTCCAGGACTGCCTTTCCCTTGGTTGGTTCCATGACCATTTGCTCCATGGAACAGTCATTTAAAAGGTCTCGGAATTTTCTCTCTCTTTCTTGAGTTGAACAGGAGCTCACCCAGTCTATGTGAGGATAATTGAAGTCCCCCATTATAACTACCCTATCTTTTTGGAACACCTCCTTTACCTCATTTTCCAATTGTTGATCTCCTTCGGGTGTTTGGTTGGGAGGATGATAGCTTTGTACAAGACCAGCAGCATCCAGGATGCTATACATCTGGTACCTCTGCCCTTAGAATAAGAGTAGCTCCCAAGGGTCTTGCTGTGACATAAGGCAGACTTCATTCATATGTTCAGCTGCTTCATTCCATAGTTCTCACCATACACTTGCAAGCATAGCTTTGACACTGGGGATGAAGCTGATGGGAGTTGTAGATCCAAAGCAGCTGGGGTGGGTGATGAAAGCTGGATTAATGGAACAGGATGCAGGAAAATATGCCATTGCAGAAGGATCAGTACAATATTAATTAATCCCTACCCTTCTCAAAACCTTTCTTTGGGAACAGGTGTGAAAACCTGTGTCATCTCAATCACACCTGAAGTTTTTGTAGTCTGCTAAACATTGCAAAACTGCTTCTTACAGGCCTGGATCTTTTCGTGCAGCATCTACAGGAGAGATGCCTAGAATGGATATCTAGGTAAATTCTCCAGGCTGGGGGGACAGGCAGGATGCCTCTAAAGGCCATTGGCAGGGATTCAAGAGCAGGGGAAGGTTTTGCCTTTGTCTTCTGCTTGATACGCCCATAAGCATTTGTTGGGGCACTGTGTGAGACAGGATGCTAGACTTGATGTTCTGTGGCCCAATTCAGCAGGGCTTCTCTTAACGTTCTTCTGTTCTAGAGCGTTTAATATGCTCTGAGTTCTGTATTCAATTCAGCTTGGATAGCTATGTTTTAATGCTTGTGTTTTTATTGTATTTTGTGACCTGCCCCGAGATATTCAAGTGCAGTGCAGGGTACAAATCCAATTAATGATAATGACTGTGATGCTGTAAATTCTCACCACTGCACACACGCTAGATGAAATCTTACCCTGTATGTAACTTTTGAAAATCACATTGTCAGCTGGAATTCTTGAGAAGTAATTTGTGCAAATGGCCCGTAGCTCCCCTCTCAATCCTGCATTTCATAACATCTGGTCCCATCCCTCAGTGGTTTGTGAGAATGTAGTTGTGTAATCAACAAAGTGTGTCGTGTCCTCTTAATTTCCTGTTGCGACTCTTTCAGATTCTGTTGGCCTTATTATGGGAAGCAAGGCTCCAGGGCTGTACAGATTTGAATTTGAGCTCTCAATTTTAAACCCCCACTTTCCTTTCCTCCTATAAATCTAAATTTAATTTCAAAATAAAGCCTATGCTAGTGTATGTACATTGCATATATAAGGCTACTTCTTAAATCTTGAATGTGCTGGGATAGGTGGGTTATACCATCTGTGATTCGCCTCTGCCCCAAAGTTCATCTCCTTCAACCCTGACAGCTGTCTGGCTTGGTGGCTGCCACATTTATTTTAATGTCATCAAGGTGTGTGTTGACTTGTGGGATCTAAAAGGACAAAATACACAGTGAAGAACGTATAGGAAGAAGAGAAGAGCTGGAAGCGAAACAGAATGAAGAAGGATGTGGCGTGTATTTCTCTTGCAAAAGTTTAAGCTCAGATGTCGTAGGCATTCTGTGTTTTGGATTACCATGTCACTCTGGAAGGTTCATAACAAATTAGCTTATTTGCTGCAGGGAACCAATGTGCATATTATTAGGAAATCCTACTTGGACGAGATCAGAGTGGCCTGCAAAGGTGTTGAGGAAACACAAGGGCCAAGAGTTTTTATATGTATCTGGTATTTTAGTATTTTTTAAATTTATATGGTCATTTGACTAATCAGTAAAGTTATTCAGCCATTTTCATAAACACTGAATTTCCTGACTCCAGGAAAGGATAGATTTGTCAATGGTAAGATTCTGTCTACATTGATTCCCAGCATCTCCCGTCTGCATTAGAGCCCAGACAAACTCCTGCCAAAGTCAAAGAGTAAAATCAAAAGTGAAGATGCATGGATAATTCATGCACATCCCTACCTCAGATATTCCTTCTTTTTCTTTTCTTTTCTGTGTCTGATCACAGCCTTAGATGAGCTTTTTGAGTGAAACCAGAATAGGGCATGTAGCAAGACTATGCCTGGAGTGACTCTGGATTGACAACTCATTGGAATACAGACAGTGAGGGAGGGAGGGAGGGAGGGAAAGAGTGTTGAACTACTGCTGGTTTAGCTTCATTTAAAGATATCCAGTCGTATACAATTCAGATTTTTGAAAGGCTTAGAATTATTCGGTGTTGGAGGCTAAAGAGCCTTCCTTGAGGTTTTGTCTGTGATCTACTAGGCTTTTGCAGTCCTGGAAAGCCCTGAAGGCCCCTGCTGGCTGCAGAAGCCTAAAGATGGGGGGAAGACTCGGTGTGCCCAGGTAAGGGCTTGTGTCTCCCGGAGTCCTGTGGCATATCAGTGCTGTGAGCTTGCAAGGCCATTTTGGCTGCTTCTGCACTTGGCCTTATTCTGGGATATATCTCAGGATAAGAGGTCTCTTGTCCACATGCTAATATAGGCTATGGCAAGTCGCACTAGGACCTGCTGTAGCCTGCAATAACATGCAGATAAGAGACCCTGATCCTGAGATATATCCCAGAATAAGGCCAAGTGCGGAAAGGGCCTTTGTGTCCTTTGAAACAGCATTTTGCACGCCTCACGATTTACCCCAAGCTTGTTGAATTTCCTTCTCCGTCTGCCCCTTTATTAAGGGGCCAAATCCTGGGAAGCGTTTGGCATCACGGGAACTATTGTGGCCTGGCTCTGCGGGTGTTTAAATTCCCTTGCCCATAAATATTTATGCTTGGCAGGCTTAACTTGAATCCTGATTTCTATCTCCTCCCATCAATACTGGATGATTCTGAGATGCCTACACTCCCTGTCACTGCTCTGTAATAGCAGAAGCAAACACCTGATACGGATCTTTCAGTGGAATAGAAAGAGCGGCTGCTTCAGTGACTTTGGCATTTGAGATCACCCCAAGCAGAGGTGTCCTTTTTTTTTCTTTGTGAGCCAGTTTGGTCTAGTGGTTAAGGAGCTGGACTCTTACCTGGGAACACCGGGTTCGATTCCAACCTCCCCCACGAAGCCAGCTGGGTGACCTTGGGCTAGTCACAGCTGTCTTCTGAGCTCTCGCAGCCCCACCTACTTCACAAGGTGTTTTGTTGTGGGGGGAAGAATAGAAAAGCTTTGTCAGCTGCTTTGAGTCTCCTTAAATGGATGAGAAAAGCGGGGTAGAAAAGCCAAATCTTCTTCTACGCCATTCAGTCCTTATCCTGATTTCTTTAAAGGGATCCTAAGAAGTATTTTGACTTGGCTCAAGTGAGTCTTCCCTAAATCACCGATAAATATGAGGAAATGCTACTTTTTTTGGCGTACTGCATTCTGTGAGATTAATTCTAGGGCACATTGGAGTGAAAATGCAGTAGCCTGCACAGATTCTTCGAAAAATGCTTCTTCAAATGATCGTGCTTCACCTGCCTGAATAGAGATAAAATGTACATCAGCTCATCTACATCCAGTTAATGCACCATAAATATTCCAGTCGTTTTCTTATTCTTTGTTGAGTGACTCCAGTCTATGGCATTCAAAAACAAAAAAAGTGTAATATTTCAAGAAGCTGGAAAATGTGTTTTCAACTCATTCATTGTAGCCCTATTTCTTCCTCAGTTTCTTCATCCAGTAAATTAATCTTCTTTCAGATGTAGCTGTAATTGAACATTTAATGTCCCAGCTGATTGCTTTCAGCCCTTTTGCTTTATTTCCAGTGCTGGGCCTCTCATGTTTCTGGTGTCATCAATAAATAAACAGTCTCTCTGTTATTTAATTCATTTAACTCAAGTCTTGGATATTCATTATGGATGTTTTGAAGGAAAACTCTGTTCTTCATTGCTCCTTTCAGGGAAGGGTCCTTTCCTGATATTTATGCATGAATATTAGACATTCTGTCCCCTACTTGAAAACACCAATGGCACAAGCAGAAACTCTTGCAGATTCTCAACACAGATATTAGTGAAGGGACATTTGGTCTTGGGGTTAGTGCTGAAAGTCTCCTGCTTCGACTTTGCACTCCTACATGAAGCCAGCTAGGTGGCCTTGGGCGAGTCACAGTCTCTTTCTGAGTTCACAGGACATCTATTGTGGGAAGAAGAACAGGAGGTTTGCCAGCTGTTTTGAGGCCCCTTGAGGGGCGTGAGACTGGGCTAGGGCTAGGGCTTCCGCATTGCGTATGTGGGCATGGAATGTGGAGGTAACTAACTGGCTTGAGACAAGTGGTCTGAGCCAGGAAGGGGGTGGTGAAAAAGATGTTCCCTCCCATGACAATTAATTAATTAATCAGAATAAATGATGGCTGCCCCACCTCCCGGATTAGATTTACTATGTTTCTCAGCTTCCAAAGTTGCAGACCAGAAGGATTTTTCTGACGTATGGCAAAAGGTCCATTTTCATAGCCATTTCTGGAGGCGGGCAAAATGACTCTGGGACCCCCTTAGGGTGCTCCCTGGCATGCTTTTTGTGTCAACTTTGATCCATGCGGCTAAAGCATTCCAGGAGAGACCTGGCTTTCCGGGTACCTCTACATGAATTAGATTCCGTGTTCACAAACAGCATCAAAAGCAGATTCTCAATGAATTTCTATAGCCTTTTGTTGATGGTTCTCACTGCACCTGCAAAGATATATGTCTGTAGCTTTTGTTTTCTTATACAGTTCTTATACAATTGCTTTGGGTGATAGTTTTAATAATCCCCAGTCTGTTGCAGAAGTTTGTTTTGCTGTGACTTGACAATTCTTAATCTTCTTACATCTTTTACAGTAGTGGCTGATATTGTTAAAATTTATACTTAAAGGCAGAAAAGAGATTATCTCCAAACCCCTTCCTTTCAAGCAACCAATACTGTATTATTGTTCCTTCGCCTATCCCATAGTAACATTTTATCCTAACCCCTTTCTTTCTTTTTTCTCCCTAGATGCAGCAGCTGTTTTATGAAAACTATGAGCAGAACAAGAAAGGATACATCAGAGACCTGCGCAACAGTAAGATCCACAGGGCCATCACATTGCACCCAAACAAGAACCCACCCTACCAGTACCGGCTGCACAGTTACATGCTGAGCCGCAAGATAGCAGAATTGCGGTACCGGACCATACAGCTGCACCGAGAAATTGTCCTCATGAGCAAATACAGCAATACGGAAGTCCACAAAGATGACCTTCAGCTGGGCATCGCGCCTTCCTTTATGCGGTTCCAGCCACGCCAGCGGGAGGAAGTTTTGGAATGGGAGTTCCTCACCGGAAAGTACCTATATTCAGTGGCAGATGGGCAGCCACCTCGCCGGGGGATGGACGCCTCTCAGCGCGAAGCCCTCGATGACATTGTCATGCAAGTGATGGAAATGATCAATGCAAATTCCAAGACCAGAGGACGGATCATTGACTTCAAAGAGATCCAGTATGGCTACCGCCGGGTCAATCCGATGTATGGGGCCGAATACGTTCTCGATCTGTTACTCTTGTACAAGAAGCACAAAGGAAAGAAAATGACTGTTCCTGTCCGAAGGCATGCGTACTTGCAGCAGACCTTCAGCAAAGTGCAGTTTATGGAGCATGAGCAAATAGACGCCAAAGCCTTGGCCAGTAAAATCAACCAGGATTCAGGATCATTGTCATTTCTTTCCAGTTCCCTGAAGATGTTTGTCCCATTCCAGCTGAGTAATTCAAAAGCAGAGAAGAAGGAACCCAAGGACAAAAAGATCAACGTCTTGATTCCTTTGTCCGGCCGTTTTGATATGTTTGCCCGTTTCATGGTGAACTTTGAAAAGACTTGTCTCATTCCCAATCAGAATGTCAAATTGGTTGTCTTGCTTTTCAACTCAGATTCCAATCCTGACAAAGCAAGGCAAGTTGAGCTGATGAGAGATTATCGCCTGAAGTATCCCAAAGCAGACATGCAGGTCCTGCCGGTCTCTGGTGAATTCTCCCGAGCTTTGGCATTAGAGGTCGGGTCCTCTCAGTTCAACAATGAGTCTTTGCTGTTCTTCTGCGATGTTGATCTGGTGTTTACGTCAGAGTTTCTCCAAAGGTGTCGAGCCAACACGGTTTTGGGTCAACAAGTTTATTTCCCTGTGATCTTTAGCCAATACGATCCAAAGATTGTCTACAGTGGGAAAGTATCCAGTGATAATCATTTTGCTTTCACCCAGAAAACTGGTTTCTGGAGGAACTATGGCTTTGGGATTGCCTGCATTTACAAGGGAGACCTCAATCATGTAGGAGGCTTTGACGTTTCAATCCAAGGGTGGGGACTTGAAGATGTGGACCTCTTCAACAAGGTAGTTCAGGCTGGCCTAAAAACTTTCCGAAGTCAAGAGGTTGGCGTAGTGCACGTACATCACCCCGTCTTTTGTGACCCCAACCTTGATCCAAAACAGTATAAAATGTGCTTAGGGTCGAAAGCATCAACCTATGGGTCGACGCAACAGCTGGCAGAACTGTGGCTCCAAAAAAACGAACCAAGCTATGGGAAAAGCAACATTGCCAATGGTTCTCTGAGGACATCCTAAGATCCAGCTATGCTGGAGGGAAACTAAAAACTACCTATTGTGTTTTTTTTTTTTCTATTGCCCTAATTTATTTTATTTTTTCTTTTTTTGGAAAACTTTTTGATAGTTGATTTTTTAAAAAATAATAATAATAAAAAAGACCACACAAGAGTATATTTTAAAAAAACATCGTTTTCTTACAAGGAACTTCTCTGTGTGTTTTTTGTTGTTGTTGTTTCTGAACAAAACTGTGATGAAACTTTTGCCTTTCTGAACAAGCATCTATGGCTGAATGTTAAGCCTTGCCTGGTTCTGACAACTTGAAATAAGTATTTTTTTTTCCTTGATAAACAGACTTTTAAAAAAGAAACTTCCTTAGTTCCCATCCTTCCCTCTTGCTCATTTAGTTGCTCTTGGGAGCTGATGGGTACAATGTGGCACAAATGATTTCCCCTCTTGGGATTATAACAGAATGAATGAGTTCTTCCTTGTATTAGAAAAACAAAGTCTTGGAACAAAAGCAGAGTTATAGTGTTGGATAATTTTCTTCCAAAAGTCATTACATCTGCAATGTACTTTTTCCTTTTTCCTTTTTTTTTTTTTTTCTCACAGTATTTTGAGCAACTGGGGAAAAAAAACTTAGGGAATTAAGCACAGTCTCAATAATAATCTGCTTTAGACAATGAAAATGAGTATTTTCTTTTTTGGTCCACCTGGGGATCTAATGATAAAATGTCCATAGCAGGTTTTGATTTCTAAATTTGATCACTTGAATAGTTGCCCTTACGTCAACAAGTAACATTTTAGTTAGGAGAGGGATCGTAATTCTTTGCTATAAAATGCAACAAGTATAAAGCCAAGACACTCCAAACTGAATTTGCTAAGTAAATATTCACTTCCCCGCCCTTAACCAGTTACAGTATTTTGATGGGGAACAAGTTACTATCTTTCTTTGCTTAATTAGTTCATTTTTTGTTTCTTTACTGAGTAGGTCTTTAATTTATTTAATATCTTTTTTTTTAGACTCCTGTCTTCTTATGTTTAATAACGGCTAGTCATTAATATTTATATACTTTAGGAATGTATTGCATTTTTTGTACTGTTAAAGATAGCTAACATTTGCAGTAAACAAATCTCCAAAGAGTTTTTTCTAAAGTGTCTTTTTGTTTTTTCAAAACCAGTTCTGACTTTCCCTAATGAACTTCTGGTTCGAGAAAAGAACTAGAAATTGTGGAGGGAAAAGAGCATCTTCAAATAAGCACAGGTGAAAACTTGAATATGTGTGCCTGTATGTGCATACTCATGCATCATATTGCAAAATAAACTGCATTTGATTGAATAACAAACAAGGTCTTTTGCATTGAACCTTCAAGAAACGCCAGAACTTATGTTCAACACACAGCCGTTTTTGGTACCTGATTATTTGTAACAATCTTTTTTCTTTTCCTGTGTAGGTAAAATTAAATGAATTAATAATACACCTTTCTGATACGCTTTTCAGTGTTGCATCACCTCCTTATTCCTGAGCGTGCACAGCCAACTAACAGTTGCTGTTGCTGTTCAGTGTTTGAGTGGAAAGGGGTTGACATTGAAATCTGGTGTCCTTTCAGAGAATCTGAACCAAGTCAGATTTGAGAATCACTACTTGGGTGGATTATGTTCAGGCAGGTAACCTGGGAAAAGCCTATAAAGGGAGGAAAATAGTGTCTTTATTTAAAATTCTCAGTACTTCTTAGGTAGCAAGATTAGTGAACAAGCCACTGAAGCTGAATACATTTCCACTCTCAATGTTCATTTGGGACTTATCTGCACTTTATGCTAATTTGATCAAAATGGAGCTGCATTCAGGTTTCATGGTGTTTCTGTAAGTACCTCTCTAGACTTGTTTGCTTTTTGATGCAAATGACCTTACCTAGAAAAGCTTCTATAATCCCCCCCCTCCCCAGCATGACTTCCCATACAGCAAAGCTTCCTACATGGTTGGGCACCATAGAAAGCTTTTTCTAAAGGGTGAACAAGTCATAAGGCTTTAAGGGACACTTATGCCATCACCTAAAAGCATGTAGAAGGAAGGAAGGAAGGAAGGAAGGAAGGAAGGAAGGAAGGAAGGAAGGAAGGAAGGAAGGAAGGAAGGAAGGAAGGAAGGAAGGAAGGAAGGAAGGAAGGAAGGAAGGAAGGAAGGAAGGAAGGAAGGAAGGAAGGAAGGAAGGAAGGAAGGAAGGAAGGAAGGAAGGAAGGAAGGAAGGAAGGAAGGAAGGAAGGAAGGAAGGAAGGAAGGAAGGAAGGAAGGAAGGACATACCATGTAGAAGTATTAGGTTTTTTGAAGAAAAAATATGAGCAGTCAGAAGAAGTGGTTCTGGCACTAAACGTTGCTGTATCCCTTGAATTCAGGAGGATTTGAATTTCTGAGCTTTAATACATTAGTGCACCTCTTTGCCCTCCAAATTAGCTTATAGCAACAAATCAATTGCACCAAATCATAATTAAAGAAAAAATAAAAAGCATATCTAAGATACAAGGCATACCTATCAGATGCTGGGGAAAATCAAGTTGTTGTTTTAACTTACAATAAACAGTGGCATCTTTTTTTTTCTAGAGCAGGGCTATTCAACACACTGGGTACTGCCTGATGGCACAGACAGGATTTCTATCAGCTAATTGAACACATTTTGCATATGTTTGATTATTTCCCTAAAAAAGGTGATGCCCACTCTTAAATCATACAACTTGGTCTGCTGTTTGTCAGGTTCAGAGAATCATGATGCTTCCACCAAAGTTTTGGCTGGCCTTCCCTTTTATTGATTAGACTGGTGGCTAGATCTTTGGTGAGTTTGTATTTTGGCCCAGTGCTGATTTTATGGCTAGGTTCACACTTGCCTGCCTAGGATTGGATAGGCAGACAATTCCAGGCTGGTCAACATGAAGGGCACCTTGGACCATTTGTGTGCTGAGCACGCAAACAGTTCCTGTTCCATCCAGCAGTGCTCACAATGCAAATGGACATCCTCCTTGTTTGGTCCTGATCTTGCTTCCCAACCTTGGATGGTCCCATCTACCTCTCACCAGAATTGGGTGATGGGATGCCACATCTGATGTGCAAGAGTGCAGCAAGCCTAGTAAGGTGAAGATGCCTTGCAGCACCTGTAAGTGTGGTGTATACACTGCTCCCAATTTGTTCCTGATGCCGTGGGACTGAGGACAGCTTTTAACCTGTCCACAGCAGGTTAAGATTGGGAGAAGCTTGGGATACTGCAAGGATGCTACTGTCAATTGTGCTGTGAACAACACGTTCCACCAGTCCAAACGGACGTGTCCTCTAGGTGAGTGCAAAAAGGCCCTGTGTCTTGATGAACTGAAGAGAGCTGTTTTTACAGCACTGAAACCTTTTCTTAAAATGACCTCAGCCAACCAAACTGCAACGTCACAAAGGAAAAACAGATGAGTCAGGCTTTAACTGGAAGAGAAGGTTGGGGAAAGGGTATGAACTGATGGAAGCACAGAGAGGAGTCATTTCTGTTTGCAGATTTGGAAGCCTAATAAAGACCTTTTTAGGACTTCTGATATATCTGAGTGGCAAGCAACGGAATCACGTATTTAATTATGTTGACTTTGTTTCCCGTTGGTTAGATTTTTGTTTTTGTTTTTTGAGAAACGGCTGAAAACAGAATTTGAAGGAGTCTTCATTGCCAAACAGGAAGCAGCTTAATGGAGCAAATGATGCTATCACAGCTGAGGGACCACCGCCACCCCAAACTTTATAAGCAGCAAGGGTAAAGAGCATTTGACCACCCAGGCACAAGAAATTGACCTTTGCTTTGTTTAATGTTCCTTTTCCTTAATGTTGCTGTGGAGAAAAGGATTATATATAGAGAGAGATGGGAAATGAGGGAATAAAATGGTAGGCTGGCTTCCTGGTTATAACTATGACACCATTTTAAACTTCAGGACAAATCCAGAACACTTTATAACTTTCAGAAATGGGAACGTATTACCAGTCAAGTCTGTTGAATAGGCTGGCAGGGTTAGTAACTCAAATATATTTGGTTTCCTTAATTTATGAAGAAATCCCTTAGACCACTGACTGGCAGCCTCTGATAGCTGGTGAAAATTTTAACCAGAAATGGCTGAAATATGCATTTAAGCCCCATCTGTTAGTCTCTCGTGGGTCCAATATGTCTGTGTGTGTTTGTAGGGACATGAATACATACGTATTCCGGTTTTAAAATTATTGCAAAATGTGTCAAACTGAGTCAGGTACTCCACTAATAAATCTTGGTGTGTCATAAATTCTGATACAAATAAAAAGTACACAAAAGAGAGAGAGGGGAGAGAGAGAGAGAGAGAGAGAGAGAAAGAAAGAAAGATTATTTTACCTTTGAAGAAGAATAAAGATTTGGGGGAAATGCATCTAAAAACTTCAAGGGAAAAATGAGGAAATGCTGCAGTTTGTTCCTGATGCCTTTGAAGCTACTAAGGGCCCCTTCTAGATTATAAATCTGCAGTCATTAAAAAAAAATTGCAGCTTACCTGCTGTGACGCTGCGATCGGGCGTCCAGACTACAGCAGCCCCCTGTAGTTTCCAAGGAAAGTGTGGGGGTTGGCATTGACATGCGCGTCACATGGGGCGATGCAGCTGATTGCAGTTGAGCTGCCGTCCCTGTTCTTGCCAGCAATTATTGTTGTCCTGTCTGGACTGACAGGGAGCTTTGAATTTGCCTGATGCTGTGGCGCAAGTGTTCTCCAACCAGCATTAAGTAAATTTGCAGTAGTGGGGGAATACTGTATCACCACAGTATCATACAGTAGTGGGGGAATACTGTATCTGACACTCACAGCGGCTGCTCATGCCAGTGTTCAGTACTTACTAGTCTGGACGCAGCCTAAGAGTTATTATCAAATAGTTGTGACAGACGCTGGTGGTGTGTTAGACTCTCTCAGAAGTAACCTGTCCTGAGAATCTTGTTATAGGGTGGGAGGTAAATGTCAGTCAGTCCGGCATGATAGTTATAGAAAATGCCAAAGTTCTGAGTCAAGCTGGTGGTTTTAAATTGCTCTTACTAGAAAAACGTATGTTTAACCTTCCGTGGACAGGTTAAAAGGTCTCTGAGGCTCCTCTGAGATGGATCAGAGAAGGCTTTGCAATGGGATTACTCCACAACCAGTCTGCCCCTCCCCCCTCTTCTGCACCTTCTGTGCTAGAAAAGGTGGATTTGCAAAGGGCTGGAGACACGAGGGCCACGCACTGTCTCCCTGAGGCACCTCTGAGGCACCCCTTTTCTTATGGATGAGAATCTAAAGTTGGAAAAGAGCTGAATTAAGAGCTATACATTCAGGTTTATATCTTTATGATTCTCTATGCGCTATATTTGTGCAACATATTGCAGCCCATGTATAATATTTATTTGCAAAAATAAGAATTTGAGAATGATAAAGAAGGTTTAAAAAAATTAAAAGTTACTGTGTGGCTTTCTTTTTAAAAGGAATGATATAAAATGACTTCTTTCACATGATCTTTTGGTTTTACATTTTTCAGTGCAGAGCGCCCTAAGTCCTTTGCCTCTGAGCGGAATATGAATGCTCACATTGTATGTTGTTTTCAGCATGAAAATTGAAGATGACCTTTTTTTAGTTCTTTTGCTTGAATCCACACATTTGAACAGGGAGCAGAAAACATGGGCTTTGTGGAGGCCAAGGAAGTGCTCAATGACTGGGAAAGAGTAATTTCATGTGCCGGACAAGGTAGAGGGACTGCAGGACGATGTGGACAGATGCTTCATTGAGATCAAGAATGCTTCTAAGTTAATCCATCACCTAAGGGGAAGGGAGGAGGGGGGAAAGTCAAAACCATATGACACCAACCAGTGGGAGCCATCTGGAAAATTGCATAACGCAGCAAGAGCGGATGCAGCTGAGGTGAGTTCTAAGGATTTGTCCTCATTTGTATCTAGGCGAACCACCTGGCAGACACATGGAAGTGTTTGCAGATAGCTCCAATGAAAGAGGGATTGAAAGATAGTTCTTTCCAGATTTCTCTTGAGTCATAGATCACTAGGGATTCTTAAAAAAAAATCTTAGGACCAAACACCAAGCAACTGTTTCTGTTTAATTTACCAGAATTCCTTCCTGCACCATCAGGTTCGTTCATTATTTGGCAAATGGAAATATGGAGAAAATAATGGTCAGTGAAGCTACTTAGCCAGCCTGCTCTTGGGGTTATAGTGTCAGGACTCTGATACTTTCCCAGTTCGAGTCAGCTCCCTTCCATGAATCTAGCTGGGTGCTCTTGGGCAAGTCACAGCTCTTTCTGAGCTCTGACAGCCCCACCGACCTCACAGGGTGTCTGCTGTAGGAAGAACAGAAGGTTTGTTCGCCACTTTGAGGCCCCTCAAGGGTGAGGAAAGCCAGGATATAAAAGCCAATTATTCTTCTAACTTAGCACATGCATATGTGTGCAAATCTTAGTAATGTCTCAACAGCACATTTGATCTTCAGTAGCGCTATCACTGAGGTTTATAGCTACTAGGGTCCACTTTACGGTAAACACGGTCAACTTTATACCCACCCAGTTGTGACCGATCAAAGTCCAGTCAGCCGACGCGTGGAGCGTACTCCAAACTTTGAAGGACTCGGGCTTGGAGAAGATTACCTTTAAGGGAAGGTTGCTTGTGCTGGGCAGCTCATTTTTTTGGGTACTGCCTAGCCATTGCAGATGAGCAGGAAACCCTAGGGCTCCTAGAAATATTTCTTTTGACTCACCAGATTGAACAGAAATAGGTCACACTATGCTTTTATGGCCAGAGAATGCTGAAGGTGAAGAGATGTTCTGGAATCCAAATTTCCTGTTCTCTTCAAGTTCAATTTTTTAAGGAAAGATTAATTTCCTTTGTTTTTGGGACTAGTGGAATAAAAATGGAACTGTTGACGTTGTTCTTCAGATTTTTCTGTTTGGATGCAGATTAAGGACAGAAGATCATTTTTCTGAATCACATCCAGATCCACTGGGACCAATAGTGTCTTAGAGAGAGAAATGCCTCTTTTAGTGCATTAGTAGGCAAAGCCATTTGGGTGCTTTCCCTCTGAAGATGGAGTGTGTGTGCAACCATGAGCAGAGTTTATCTCCACATGAATTTGTCTAACATACCTGATGACAGAAGACTGAGAGTTCAGACACAGATATCTACAAAGGAAGCCGTTTTCTCCCCAGGAGATGCTGTATAAGGCATCACTGTCCCCAATGATAGAGCTGACCCTTACAAGCGGAAAGGCAGCTTCTACACCACAGTGAAATAGGAAAGAAGGGGCAGCGCACGCCTACAGTTTTCCAAAGCGGCTTTCTGAGGCTACCGGGGCCAATTTGTGGGCTGAATGCTGCCTATTGCAAGTGAGAGATCTGGCTGGAATTTGGTCAAGAAACTGGGAATTTGGCAAGAACAGCAACACCCAACCAACAAATTGGCACCAGGCTGGAGCTACCTTGCTCTCTGCTCCACCAGCCGCGAGCAGGACCAGCGAAGTTTTCAGATGGCTTCTCATCCAAATACTTAGACCCTTTCTCCACTGGGTCTTATTTCAGATTATATTCCAGAATAAGACCCAGTGCAAGGAGGGCCATAGATGAGATATACTTAACCGCAACCCTGGTATTGATTTGTCTGCCTACTGATCATTCCGAGAGAAAACTCATCGTTACATTTCTCCAAAGGACGCAACTGAAGAACTGCATAAAGGAAACTTCTGAAGGCCTTTGTAGCGTGAGACTTATTTAGAGCCTAAACCTGAGAAAGATTTAATGTGGGATAGTATATTAATGGATACTGTTTTGTCAAATTCAGTGATGTGGAAGCTCTGTTTTAATGCTATTTTACAAAAGCAGTGCCTATGCAGTGTGGAAGCGCTTTGAGTAATCTCCAGACAGCTACTCCGAATGCTGCCTGATCAAGGACAGAACTCAGTCTAAGTAGGCTATGAGAAGGGCAGTAGGTCATAACCACACAGTCTAAAGAATTGGCTTTTCTACCCTGCTTTTCTCACTTAGGGGAATTCAAAGCGGATGACAAAGCTTTCTATTCTTCTCCCCACAACAGAACACCCTGTGAGGTAGGTGGGGCTGTGAGAGTTCAGAAGAGAGCTGTGACTAGCCCAAGGTCACCCAGCTGGCTTCATGGGGGAGGGCGGAATTGAGCCCGGTATTCCCAGATGAGTCTGGCTCCTTAACCACTAGACCAAACCGGCTCACACTGGCTGCTAAAGACTGTAAGCAAGGAGGGAGTATGCTCATGTTCTGCTCATGAGCATGTGTATGCAATTGGCTCACCACCGGAAGACCAGGCTGCCGAATTTGAATGTGCACAGGCCTTATGTTCTTATGTCACCGTTCATGGCCTTTGGCACAACAACATGGGCCTCTGGGTCTCTGCCATGATTTCTAAACTTGTCTCGGAAGGGAATTTGTATTTTTTAAAAAAGATTTTGCAACTTGTGTAAGCCTCCCTAGGCATACTTAGGTATAAAGCCCTGGAGGCAAAAACCGGTCTCCAGATAAAATGACTGTGTAGAAGGTGTAATTCTGACCTCCCTCCCTCTTTCCCTGGCAGGAGGATACCCAAAAGTCCAAAAATGCTTTGGACCACTTCTGTGGGCACATTGTGGAACTTTGTAAAAATGTGTGCACCAACCTCATCATGGGATGTTGAAGTGGGATCTTACTGTCAGGGGCCCAAATTTTTACTTCTTCCACCATTCTAAGGGGTAGGTGTGTGTCATGGGACGCACATTTAAACATTGTGCAGAAAGTGTGTATGTGCGTGTGTGTGTGTGTTCGTCCTGATAGCCTGAGCATGCAAAGTAGGACATATTTGCCTCTGTAGGTGGTTTTGGTTCCAACAACAGATGCTGTAGGTGTGAAACATGAGCAATCAGCCCACAATGCATTCAAAATGGGAGCGCAGCAGCCCGCTGCTTGTCCCTTCCACCCCAGAAAAGGGAACTGCTAACCATGACTCAGAAACATTAAAAGATGTAGGTGAATAGAAGAACAGCTTCAGTTTCTACATGAAGCAGAATATTGGGATATGCTAACAGCAGAAATTTCCACAGCTAAGTTTTACTGTTAACCACATAAGCCCGTTTTTGATGGCAGTAATATTAAGCCTGGCAGCTTAAAGAAATAGAGGGGACAAAAAGAACATGAAACCTTTTTTTCCAAAAAATGGATCAATGCCATGTTGCATATACTTTAGAAGAATTGTGCATGTTGCACCTCAGACTGATAGTGTGTGCTCGTCATGTTCCCAGCCCTTCTCTCATCCACCTTTTCCTGCACATAATTTTCAGGAGAGGGTGGAGGGACAGATTGGTGTGAGAACAATCCCACCTCAAAGGTCTCTTGGAGGACCCTACGGCTGCATCCCCATTATAAGCTTAATTCGGTTTCCCTAAACCGAAATAATAGAACCGGATGCAAACGCGAATTTGCCTGTTCCCATTACTTTAAACTTAATCGCATTTGATCCAGATTCTGAGGATCGTACGTGACTCAAGTGGCTACTTTTTAAAAGCCGCTTTTCGGGGCTGCCCTGCCCTGTTCCTCCTGGCATGAACATGCCACCCATAACGGACCCCTGCACCGAGCCTGGCTGGGTGGCTGCCACTTGCCTGAATGGAGGAAAACCGGCAGCGGGCAGCCAGCGATTCTCCCCATTGCCCAGGGCACACAGCAGCAGCAGCGGCAACTTAAGCCCCCTTGCTTTAAACATTCACACATCTCCCAGAACCTGCCCCTGCTTTCCTTTCCCCTTTGAAGGTCAGAACTCCAAAGAGCTAGAATTGCATAAAATTGCAACCTTGTTATCAGGTGTGAAGTGCGTGGATTGCTACAGTGTAGCTGCTGCTGTGAAGGTTGGATTTTTACACTGACATCACTGTCTTTGGAAGCAAGCTATTGGGGGAGGGAAACCCTAAACATGGATTCTCATCCCTTAAAACGGTAGGGTCCCCACAGTAAAAAATGTAACACGTATCAAACGCATGATCCGGAGTGAGACCTGTTGAAATGAGGGTTAACATTTACAACGCTTTGGGGCAATTTAACATGCAGAAAGCGTGTTAAGCCAAACTGACATGGGGTCTGCGAGGACTGAAAACGGTTTGAAATCGAAGTAAGCTTGTAATGGGGATGCGGCCTAGATGATTCCCCCCCCCCCCCCCCCCCGCATCTGATCATAGCCTAAAATGGCAATCACACTTCTCTGGGAGCAACTGTCAACAGGGCAGATGGACAATAACCCACTCTCCCACATCAGTAACTTATCTGTCACCAAAGAAGATAAAGAAAGACAATGGGGATTTGCCATTTGCTCGCTCAGCCCCCCCCCCTCAGCCCCCCAATAACACAAGCTGAAAGTCATACTATTGGGAAGCTCATACTGACTGCATCACTGGAATTTGGGTCCTTGCCTACTTGAATGTGGATTTTCCCAGCACTCGCACACAGTGATAGATGATCCAGCCATCTGTCGGTCTCCCACCCCAACCCCTGCCAAAGAGTTACCACCTGTTAAGAGGAACGAAAACTGAAACTCACTAATCTGTGCATCCATGTGTGATGTCAACGTGGGAATCATGCCAAAATGCTCAGGCTACGCAGAGATGGAATGTCAAGGGAAATAGTTGAGTCTGTAGAAATGGCTAGTCAAATAGCCACAGACAGGCTAGGTTGTTTGCTAGAAAATGTGTGGTGATCAAAATTATTAACCGTTTCATTTCAGCTGCTGATTTATTCTATTCTAATGTATTCTGTTCTGTTCCGTGCCATTCTATTGAGAAAGTTTTAAGATGGGATTGTTTTCACACCAGTAGAGAATGGTGTGCCTAGGTACCTTTTTCCAGGCCAGGGTGACAGACAGGATGCCTCTAAAGCAGTGATGGTGAACCTTCTGAGCTCGGTGTGTCAAAATTCACAAGAAAACCTAGCGTAACTCGGGTGCTGTGTCACATCTAGAAATATCCATAATTTTGTGATATTTGTGGCTCTAGTAAAAAAGTTATATTTTTGATATATGTATTTTATTAAAAGCAAAAACAAATAATTCTTTACATTAATGACTTTTGTTGCTAAATCTTCAGTTGAAAGTTGGTATTTTGTACACTTCAAGAACAAGCAAGCACTACATGCCCAGGTGCCAGGATGGCCATGTATGTCACCCAAAAGGGCTTGGCGTGTCACCTATGACACGCATGTCATAGGTTGGCCATCACCGCTCTAAGGCCATCTGCTGGGATTTGAGAGCAGGTGAAGGTTTGCCCTTGTCTTCCGGAGTGAGACCTGTTGAAATGAGGGTTAACATTTACAATGCTTTGGGGCGATTTAACACGCGGAAAGTGTGTTAAGCCAAAGTGGCGTGGGGTCTGCGAGGATTGAAAATGGTTTGAAACCGAACTAAGCTTGTAATGGGGATGCGACCTATGTCTCCTGGAAAGACCAGCAATGCATCCAACAAATTACTACTTCTTCTGCATCCTTTTGAATGGAACATGCCAGAACCTGTGTCTGATATTTGTCTTGTCCTGTGCATGGGCTCAGCAGCTGCTAAATGGCCCTTCTATCAGGGCAATATCTGTTCTTAAAGGGGTATTAGAGTTTTCTTGCGCCACGTCCTGGATTCCTAGGAGCCTAAGTCCCAGGCTGCACCAGATATTTTTCTCTCTCTTTTTCCTTCCTCCTCAAAGCGACTTCCTTCTGCCCTCTCTGAATTGCAGCCTTCTAGGAACAGCACAAAAGCCTATTGTCGCAGCAAGTGGTGGAGTTAACCATTCGGTGGCTCACAGTCTATAAACTCTGCAAAATAACAAAGGCTCTTGTTTTGGAAACATCTGCCAGGGCCAGGGAGTTGGGTCGGGGAAGGGGAAGCGGCTACAGCGAGGGGGAGAGCAAAAGAAAGCATGGCGCTGTTCCCAAGAGGAGACAAATGGAGGCCCATGCTACTGCCAGCTGCTGACTGGTGCACTCTGTCCGCTGCCTGTGGGAAGTAGCCGTCGCAGAAGCTCAGCTGCAGGAAACTACGGGTTTCAAGTGGAGGCTGTGGCTGAAAGGGCCTTTTCTGCAGCCCAAGTCTGGCCCAGGCTGTGGGATGAAGGAAGCAAACCTGGAGAGCAAGCAAGCCCTCAGAGGGTTTGGAACTGTGGCCCCGCAACATGGAGAAGATGGATTTGGTTGATGAGTCATACACTGAAGAAAAGACCAAGTTGAGAATGGCAAACGTTTTCTCCGAAGCATGGAGTCTTGATTTTGTAATTAAAATCCTGCAGAGCGCGGGGCCTATCTGGGGGTGGGACCTCCCTTTGATCATACCGTGTGCTGAAGTGGGGCTTCTAATGCATTTGCTGGTCTGGTCTTCTTGCAAGTGTAGAATCACCCAGAGTAGTTAAAACACATTAAAAACTGGGTGGGCTGCATATCATGTTTTGTCCCTGGGAAGTGAAGGTATGGAATGCACCTGGTGTCCACACTTTGGGACGTCGGATGTGCCCAAGACTTACCTGGCATTTTGCCACATGCCCGGTAAATGCCATGGCAACAGCTGTGTGGACTGCTGATTGTTGCAGTGACAAGGCGATGTGGCTCACAGCTGTGACGGCACTGGCCCTCCTCACGTACCAGTCACCTGGAAGAGGTGTGAATAGTGCATGCAGGGCTATGCTAGCCTCATCCTTGATGTGGCTAGCATAGCTGCGGAGCAGTTTTTTGTGCTCCATAGCTATCTGGCCAGGGGATGGTTGGAAACATGCAGAGTCACTGTCCGGGTCTATATGGGGAATGTCATGATGACATGTGACATTCCCAATGTAGGACGGGGACAATTGCAGGGTTTAGTCTGTATCAGGAGGTACCCTTATTTGGCCAATGTTGCCTTGGTCCTTTTTTGCACATGCAATGAAGACTGTGGGTATGATTGGGGGTGCATTGCCCATTCAGCTAAAGCACAGTTGCTAAGCTGAAGTAACTAGGACAAAGGACATATCCTGGGTCACTGTAACTTTCCTAATATCTCTCTGAAACAAGGTCTCAGAAAAGGCATAACACCTCTTATCATTTGTATAACATCCACTGTGTATGTATAAATAATGTACAGCATTCAAGGATGGTAACATCTTAGCCGGTGATGCCAAATATGGGCACACCGGGGGGAAATTTCCATTGAGAAATGTATTTTGTAACTGGGCATAAAAAGCCTAAATCTTCAGTAAAACACAGACTCTTTCACCTGGCAACCATTCTGCGTGTGAGCCTCAATTCATTACAACAGAAGACCCCATTAGGAACCCGATAGGTATGCATGGATCAGTTATGCACCTTCTGTGCACAAGAACCTATTCTGAAGGCGTTGTCCACACGAGCACCATCAAAATCCGGATTTAATGGGGTCTTCTGGCCCTTAAATCCAGATTAAGGCAAAACCCCTTTAATTTGCAGTGGGGTGGTTCCAGCTCTGCCCCCTCAACACACACGCTACATAGCCCACATCATGTTCTTTGTAGCGGCCTATGAAGCTAAGCACAAGCTTCCTAGCAGCTACAGAGGCAGCTACGAAGCCATGTCCCTCCACCACACCCACCGTAACCAGAAGTGACCCAACTGACAGCTAAGCAGGCCAATCATGCTGCACCACTAGCAGACCTTCCTGCTGGGGCTGAATTGGGCCTAACTGGAGCCTCAGGATGGGTGCTATGGCATCTGCATGGTAGGCCAGGAGCTTTGCCATCAGTTGCTAGATGGCCCATGGGACCCTCACCATGATGTGGAACTTCAAAGACTCGATTCCACAAGGACCGGATACCAAAGATCCAGATCTTTTAAAACCGAATTAGGAGAGGTACATGCAAAAAGGGGCTCAATATGTTTTTGAAATGACATACTGTATGCATTTAGTGAGCACCAGTAACAAAATGTGCAGCTTGCAGGTACAAGACTAGGCCAAGTTGAGGGCCTTTGTAGATCTTCTGAATACCTTTGAGGCAGGGGAATTTTCACTGTTGGAAGGAGAGAAACGTAGGTTTCCCAAGCCGGTTCACACACTCTAAAAGAAGAATCCAACAGCTGAAACGTATGCACAATGAGTTCTGTACATGAGATCTGAAAATTCTCCTTTGGCTCCCTTCCTCTTAATGTTCTCCAGAAATCAGTAATATAAACACTGTAGCAAAAGGCTAAACAAAAACATGACCTTTTATGGGTGAAAGGCCTTCAGGCTAAGGACTTAAACCTGAACAACAGCCAAGCAATTGGCGCCTTGACGTGCAATACTCTAGAAATGTTACCATTACCTTTGACAAGTGGACTACTGGGACTCATGGCCTTTCCACACTTACTTCTGTCCTAGGTTCGCAAGGGGTCCAACAGCTTCTCTTCCACCTCTTGGCCCCTGGTCACACTTTAATTTAAGACAACTTCAGGTCATCTTCAGGTTGCGTTACTCACGTTATTTTTATTCAATTCGTTTTCCAAACTGGCCTACCCCCATTAGATTGTTCTAATCGGAGTCTGTTTTTCAGAGGACTCACCCCGTCCTGGCACCCCACGCTGTCTTCTCTTCCTCAGTGTGAGTGGGGCGATGGGCTAAAGGAGGCTGAACCATGCTGTGGTGGTGGGCGGGGCTCCAGTCAATATCTAGGTGAGGGCAGCATGCACAGAGTTTGTGAGGCGCCCTCCCCTTCTCTCCTCACTTTATGTGTATGATTCCTTTAGTGTTTTTCTGCAAATTTATTATTATTATTTAAAAATTAATTGCACGGAGAAAAAAAGCACCTAAAAAAGGAAGGGGGCATGGACGTGGGGGAGCAGACTTAAAAAGAGAACTGCAAACACATGCCCTCGCCTCCCTTGAGTGACACAATGACATCCAATAAGAAAGGAGGTAAATTTGACACAGCCAAAGGGGCAGAGAGCCAAGAGCTCCATGGAGGAAGCTCAGATCGATCGTGGAGAAAGATGGGATGCAGCCAAAAGTGAGGACAGCCTGATGATGACCCATAACGAACTACGTGTGAACAGAGCTGCTACGACCTCAGGTCAAATTATGAATAGGATGTCCCGTCTTATGCAGATGTGACCAGGGGCTTAGTACTGTCCAAGGGAGGCTCTGTCCACATTGGACAGAGCATATACTGGACTAGGCAGCCCCAAATTGTCACCTAGTCCAGCATATCGATAAGATTTTTTTTCAAAAGGTCTGCCAGTAACCCAACAGTTGCTAAACAAAATTGCAGAAACACGCGGACATGGCACATGCCTCTGGGTTCCAGTTTAGCTATTTCGGCAGTGCACAAAACTGCAACACTGAAATGCCCCCCCCCCCCAATGAGCTCGATAGGTCAGGAACTTTAGAGCAACGCAGAGGCTGACTCTGAAGGTCACATGACTTTTTTGGCGGAGCAGCGTATCATCTGTTCCTAAACAGCCATCCAAACATGGGTAGCCTTTTTCCGGGACGTGCTGACCACAACCAAACCTGGACTTGCTGATGTGGTCCAGTAACATAAGTGTGGAAAAGGTCTAAGTTGCCTTTATGAAGCCTCAGCCAGTCACCCCAGCGATTGGTGGGGTACCTGTAGGGCAAACTGAGGCTGGGCGGGGGGGAGTGTAGTGCTGATTGGCTGAACCTATTTGCCCCAGGCCTGGTATGTCCAAATGCACCATGCAAGTCAGTGCTTGGTGGTCCCCCATCCAAGTACTAATCAGGTTCTACCCTACTTTCTCTTTCAAGGAGAAGAGTTGGCTTTTCTACCTAGCTTTTCTCACCCTTAAGGGGACTCAAAGCAGCTGACAAACATTCTGTATTTCTCCTCACAACAAACATCCAGTGAGGTAGGTGGGGCTGTGATTGCTCAGCGGAGTGCTGTGACTATCCCAAGGTCACCAGCTGGCTTCATGGAGGAGTGCGGAATCAAACTCGCCGAGTACAAGATATGAGTCCAGCACTCTCACCACAAGACCACACTGGCTCATATCGCCAGAGGTGATCTGTGATCTCTTACTTGTACATTAAGAAAGCTTACCACACATCTGAGATCTTCAAAGCATAAAATTATCTCCCTAAACAAAGACTGCTATTTGTTTATAGAAATGTGTTTTTTCTTTTTCACGCCTGGAGACCATAATATCCCAGAGCCAAGCTGGCCCCTTTTGTAAAACCAGCTAAAGCTTTATTACCTTTATGGAATAATGAAACTGCTTCAAATGTGCAGCCATTTGTACACGCTCTTCAATAGATGTGTGAAATTCAGCGAAGTGGTAAGGCAGCTCAGCTCCCAACTGGGAGCGTGATGGTAAAGCTCATTTAAACCTGTGTACAGAAAACTCTGAGCTGATTCGGAAGTTGTCAAAACACTTAAAGAGGATGCAGCCACCAGACGCCAATTGGGAATGACAGCAGTGTGGCTTAATCCTTAGAATGGGCAATCTATTTTAAGAAATGTGCTTTGGAAGAAGGTCACCATTGGGCTTTTGAAGTATGCAGTAGGTATCCTAAATATGCTACATATACTTAGTTCCAAACTCTAAAATATGGCTCAGATATATGTATTTGGAAAAGCTGTTTTTTATCCTGTTGGTTTCTCATAAAATTCTATTATTTTGTGCTTGCAAGAACACTCGTGTTCCCCATCCGATGTCCAATTCATTTTCAAGGCCAGAGAATGCCTTGTGTGGCCAGAACACTTTGTTTGCCTGACGGACTAGCTCACTAGGCCCCTCCGTTGACAGCTACTATCAGCACAAATGGGGCTGTATTCAGCTCTGCCCGCGGACTGCTTTTAAGCACGCCTCGTGTAAGCCTACCATGGTATACTGGACCACACAGGCCAGCACATCAAGCCTAACAGTGTTCTAGCTCGGCAAATAGGAGCAATGCTGGAAGCATGCCTCTTCCAGGTACTTGGGGCTGAAAAGGCCCCTGGCTGGCAATTCTGAACAGGTTACCAGTAATCCATCCCACCACAGCCCAAGCAGGCAGCATTCTGTAATCACTCATCCAGTGACAGCCAGTGGGAAGTCCCTTAACTGCTGAAAGCCAGTATGTGAGACACAAATCCCTCTCCTTGCTGAAAGCTAATTCACAAGGCATACTACCCACCCCTGCTGTAAAGCTGGTTTGTAAACCATAAGTCCCGGCCCCTGCTGAAAGCCAGTTTGTGAACTGTAAGTCCTTCCCCTTGCTGGATGTTAGTTTGTGAGCGTCCTTTAAGATTTACTCAGCACTGCCAAAGAAAAGGAACAGCCTGATCAAGAGATTTCCAGTTGCGCTCACACGTCCCCCTACCACTGCGCTCATCTTCATTGGTCTGTTCAAGGTTCCCTCGGCCTGCAGTAAGAGGTTTTGCCCTTCTGTAAAGCCCCGATGCTTCCCAAGGCTTTGGTCACGTCTAAGGTTTAATCCAGCTTCTGTCCACTTTCAAAGCAAGAGAACACACCAGCGAAGTGACCAGTTATTCTTTCCACGTTAACTGACCCAAAGGAGTTATTTGACACTGAAAGGAAGCAGTGTGTCACTTTGCTGATGTATTCTCTCACTCTGAAAGTGGGCTTAAACTGGCTTAAACTTTCAGTGTGACCACAGTCCAAGTGTCTGCGGCTGATGTGCTGTTTATCCCAAGGGCCAACGCCCTCTGTATGTATTTGACCTGCTTCATTTTAATCAAAGCGGTGCCAAGTCTTACTGTTGATGGCAAATCTCTGGGTCCTTTTCTGTGCTGGAAGACAGATGTTGCCAAGCACTGAGCTAGCAGCAAGACTGAGAAACAAAGCAATGCTTTTGCAGAGATGTGGTCTGTCAGATTAATACAGGTGCAACTGCCTGGAATCAAGGTGCAAGGGAATTTCCATTTGGTCACAGGTAAAGCGAAGAAAATATGTGAATGCCGGACGTGTTCATGGAAACCACCTAAAAGGTCCTTTAGCAGCAAATTAAAAATTAGCAATCGCTCCCTTGTCTTAAATATACTAGTATCAGGTATTTCTGAGGTAAAGGGTCCTAGTCAGTTTTCTCTCCCCTGCGGTCCATCTGCGCGTCGCTGCTCCAGGGGAACTACCGTCTCTTTCGCATGCACGCTTCAAGCCTCCCCAGCTCTTCATAGGAGTGGTAGAAGATGTTGAAGTCTTTGGCACCCCAGCTCTTCCAAATGGCCAAACACCATTCCATCGCCTCATTCACAAAGGAACACACAACTATGTCCTTTGCTAGAACTGCAGCATCTACCAGGGACCTGGAAAACCACAAAACAGAGTTCAAGATTTTAACGAAACAGGAACTGGGAATTTCTTTTTGCATAGGATTACATGGCAAGTTGAATGGTGCCTTAGAGATCCATTTAGTCCAATGTACCGCCCTAGGGATGTACACGATTCCTCCCTCCTTCACTTTACATCGAAGTGAATGGGATGGAACTTTGCCCTCATGAGAATGGAGCCTCTTCAGATGTACCGGGCTCTGAAATTGCTTTGACTTCTCTTTGAATCCCTGCCACCTCCAAATCTCCTCTGAATGTAACAAAGCTTCAAATGAAGGCCCAAAACTTTCTCTTGTAAAGGTCAGTCTTTGAATACAGCCAATATTTGATTTAAGTAAGATTTGAACCTTCGCAATTTGTATGAACTGCAAAGGTTGGGAACATTTTTCACTTGTCCCTATGCTCCCCTCTTTTTTTTCTTTTTCTTTTGAGAGGTTGGGCCAAGTCTTCTGGAACTACCATTCACAGAGGGGAAAAGAAGAGCTTACCCATTTAAGGGGACTCAAAGCAGCCGACAAATCTTCTGTTCTTTCCACAGGAGACACCCTGTGAGGGCTGTGAGGGCTCAGAAGAGAGCTGTGACTAGCCCAAGGTCATCTAGCTGGCTTGATGGAGGAGTGTGGAATCAAACCCTGCTGACCATAAGTCTGGAATTCTAACCAAACTGGCTCACAAATGCATTTTCACCAGGGACTATAGAGCAACTTCTGGGGCTGTATTCATAACCCCTAGATTTGGATTTTTCTGGCAAGGCATCTGGAGAGAAATGTTTTATTTCGAAAAACTGCAGAAACTTTCTTTGTCCTTCAGATTTTTCACAATAAGCAACTGAATACTCTTTATCTATCCCAGAAAAGGGGTTAAATTATACCTGCTGGTACAAAAACCCAAACTGCAGAATAAATAATGCAACAGAGAAAAAGTGATGACAGCATGTTCAATTTGCCTGCAGTTTGTGGAATTCTGCTTTCCTTGGCTGCAAACTGCACTCTGGTTCTTTCATTCCTGTTTGCCTAAAGGCATCTTACTTATCTTTTTTCAGAAGACATTGTCACATGAAACATTATGGTCACTGTAGCAGCCTGTGGCCTGGGCCACCTCTGTTCTGGACACCTTGGCCATATTCCCACTGGACTATTTTAATCTGGATTCAGGATCTAGTGCGCATTCTGGGTGTTCCCATTTTCTTGAGGATAACACAGGCTGAATTTGAATACTGCAGTTCCCATTCAAACCACCCAAAGCCCCAGCATGGAGAAACAGGATATTTTCATCTCCGCCCCTTGTCCAAACCCTGTAACCTACCCCACTCAGAATCACCTGAGCTAAAGAACAGACACAGCGCAAAGCAATCACTCTGAAATCCGACACTCCCTCCATTCGCATTATCGGGAAGGCAGAAGCTTTGCAGAGAAGCAGCTGAGCGAAAGAACAGGCAGCACAGAGCAATTTCTCCCTTTCAAATCAATGGAGGCTTATGGTTCCTGCACAGGTTCAAAGAGAGAAGAGGGGATTCCCTTCCTTCTTCTTTTCTTGGAATTAGCTGCTCAGGACCTCAGCAATTGTTAGCTGCTACAATGTACTGCATCTTGTAGTTACAGTGGCATTCACCGTGTGGTGGTGTTCTAGAAGATGGTGAGAGAAGGAATGCCTACAGATGTGTGTGTCTTTGGCTATTCTGCAGGAAGTGACAGATGGCGCACCAAGCTATAAAACCCCTGCCTGGTGCATCCCTCCTCAGTCTTTCTGGAGCCAATAAAGGATAGCCCCTGGAATGAGAGGGTGAGAGCAAAGCTTCTCTCCTTAGTCAAAGGGAGGCAGCATTCCTTCCCTCTCCATCTTCTAGAACACCACCTCATGGTAAGTACTGGTGTTCCTTTCTCAGAAGATGGAGCTGAGAAGGAATGCCTACAGATGGGATGTACCCAAGAAAAAGTTAACTGGATGGGAGACTAGGGAGCATCCTCTTCCATGGTGTGTTGAAGTACCCTTCTCCCGAATGCAGCTTCGGCTGACCTGAACAGATCTAACTTATAGTGGCGGGTGAATGTGGAGGGTGTTTTCCATGTTGCCGCCTTGCAGGTCTCTTCCCAGGAGGCACGGCTGAAGAAAGCTGCTGAAGCCGCAGAGGACTGAGTGGAATTAGCCCATATGTTCTTGGGTGGCTCTTTCCCTAGCAAACTGTATGATGTGCAAATACAATTGGCAATCCAGGAAGCCACTGTTTTGGCTGAAGCTTTCCCCCCTCTTGTGCATCTAATGTAAGTGGTCAAAGCCCTTTTGACATCTAACATACGCAAGTCTCTTTCTTTGGTAATGGTTGGCTTTGGGGCCAGTGAGGGAATGTATATTTCCTGAGATCTGTGAAAGGAAGAATTCACTTTGGGCTTAAAATCTGGGTTTACACACAACACTACTGTCTCTGGGGTAATTTCATAACACTGCCTGGAAATGGATAGGGCTGCCAATTCTGAGACCTGTTGTGCAGACACCATGGCTACCAGGAACACTGTTTTACAGGTCAGGTGAAACCATGAGGCACTATCCAATGGTTCAAAGGGGGGCATGGTTAAAGCTTTTAGGACCCAGTGTAACCTCCGGGACAGAAAGTGGTGAACAACCAGCTTAGAGTTGGCTCTTACCCCTTTTGGGAATCATTTAGCATGGGATAAGAAGATGCTGGGGTTAGTCTGGTGATGTCTATGACACACGCGATTGCTGCTAAGTGCCTTTTAATGGTACTGGACTTAAATCCCATTTGGAAGGAAAGAGAAAACCTCATCCTCAATGGGAGATAAGGGGCTGATTTTGGCAGATTTGGCCCATTTAACTCACATTGAGTTATATAAACACAGCGTAGATTCCCTGGATAGTCCAGTAGCATTCCCATAGGGGAAAGAAAAGTGGGTTGGGTTCCAAAAGGGACTGAGAACAGGTTTTCCAAGGACTTTTTTTTTTCTGTGGATTTTAGCTGTATAGTCCTCATAAAGTCCAGGAATAAAAAATTAAATGGCATTGGATGGTCCCGAAAATGGAGTGGATTCACATTTAATCTTGTATGGGAACACAACCTTTATGGGCAACTGCAGCCGCAGATGACTGAACCACAATCCTTCCCAGGCAAAGAGTAACAGATGCTGGGACTGCCCCACTCTGTAACTCCTTGCTCTCTTTTCCCGTCGATCCTCACCCATAAGAAACCACCTCTGATGCCTCCAACACAGCTATCACTCTGCCCCGCTGAGATACAGCTTCTTTCTCCAGGCTGATCACGATGATATCTCCCTTTTGCCTAGAAATGGAAGAAGGATTTCCATTATGCAAGACTCTGGTGAGGGAAATTATTCAGGAAGGAACGAAGAAAGTAAAAAGAAGGAAGGAAGATTCTCTAAATTTCTTAGGAGAAAACTCTTTGAGATTCATAAAAGAGAGAAATGGGACTCTCAAAAGTAATCTTGCTGTTGGGTACCACTTAGGTTGCATTCACACCTAAGTTTTAATCCAGTTTCAGTCCACTTTCAGGGTAAGAGTACACATCAACAAAATGACTAGTCATTTTCTTTCCACTTTATCTAACCCAAGGGTGAATTTTCTGAGTTAGATAGTGCTGAAAGAAAATAGCTTGATACTTTGCTGATGCATTCCCTCACTCTGAAGTTGGACCAAAACTGGATTAAAACTTAGGTGTGAATGCAGCCTTAGCCATGGTTGATTCCTGGTTGGCTGAATGGGCCCTACATGGGCATCTCTATGCAGATACAGTGGTACCTCGACATACAGGTGCCCTGACATACAAGTGTTTTGAGATACAAGCCGCCGAGCGAGTGATATTTTGCTTTGAGATGAGAGCAAGATTTGAGATACGAGTATGTAAATACAGTACAGTACGTAACAAAAACAACTGAGGTGGTGTTTTGGGAGCTGGAATGGATTAATGGGAAAATTGCTTTGAGATACGAGCGATTTGACATAAGAGCAAGGTTACGGAACGAATTAAACTCGTATGTCAAGGCACCACTGTAAAGAGGTGGTTTGTTCATTGCCTACTTCCAAGGAGAGGCTGAGGATCAGCTGCAATGCCTGATGTGCAGAGAAAGCACTACTGGAACCAGACCCATATGAACCCATTGCTATGTAGCACCACATTGAGAGGGAGCAAGAAAGAAGCTATTGCTCCCAACTGTGTTTACCTGGGAATCCAGAGCAGGTCTTTCACAGAAAGGATTTTCACAGCCTGGAGACACCCAGGGCTATGGGCGGTTGGTGCCATATCATTTTCTGGTGCTTCAAGGAGCAGATGGGGCTCCTGATACCTGCCAGGCTCGTTGTAGTCTGTCAGGATCGGAGTGCTGGCGGAACTTGTGGGGGAACTGAGAAAGCTCGAGGGGCACCTTGGCACCCCACTGGGAGAGAAGGATGAGCAAGATGACACCGAGCAGTAATCTGTCAAGGACTCTTGATTATTTAATATCTGAATGCCAAGTCCTTGGCTTCGCAGGATGCTTACATCTGCCGAAGAGACGTTCTCAGGATCACTGTTCTCATTTGCTAATGCATCTGGGGTCAAGGCCGAGGGCTGCTGAACAGTAAACATGTCTCTCAATGGGCTACGGTCCCCACAAAAGTACCTTGCGCAGAGCTGGTATGTATTAGTGTGGTACATCACCAGAAAGTTGGTGGCATCATCCAGGCACCAGGCCACCTCCTCCCCGTTGCACTCTGACGTGCACACAATGGACACAACATTGGACGGTGGGCTGTAGGGCTCTAGTCTCCTCGTAATTTCCATGGTTGTGCAGTCCACAATAAGAATGCCAGGGCCATTGCTGTACCAGACCTCTGTCCCATTGTTGGCTGTTTCCATTGATTTCACAGGATAAGGGTTCTGGCGGGGGTCGCCATCACTGATCTTGAAGGTGGAGCGATTGGCAGTGTGGGAACACAGGTAGCAAGAGCTGTCCTCAGGAAGGCCACAGGAGACGTGGAAAATAGCTATAAGGCCGTCTGATAAACCAGCCAGGACCAGATAGGAATTCTGAAAGCAGAAGAAAAGGATGAATTGGTCAGCTAGTTTATGTATCTCTATCTGTCTATCTCTACCTATCTCTGACTATCTCCATCTCTATCTCTATCTCAGTCTCCATCTTCGTCTATCTCTATAACCCTATCTCTGTCTTTCCATCTCCATCTCCATCTCCATCTCCATCTCTATCTCAGTCTCCATCTTCGTCTATCTCTATAACCCTATCTCTGTCTTTCCATCTCCATCTCTATCTCTGCCTATCTCCATCTCTGTTTATCTCCATCTCTATCCCTCTCCATCTCCGCCTCCACTCCTCTCTCTTGATCCCTATCCCTGTCTCTATCTCCATCTCTATCTCTGTGTCTGTCTCTAAATCTGTCAGCTACAATTCCATTTTCCCAACCTTGTTGCAGGCCTGCCAAAGGATATGGTGCACGTAACACTCTATTAGATTTTAATAAAGTAATTTCCACAGCCTTGACAGGATATATTGGCCATTCATCATTATCTTTCCTGATGTAATTTTTCCCCAGTTAGCGCATTCACCGTCATTAACAGCACGTCAAAAACTAATTAGCAATGAAGATTTGAAAATGATTGTACATTTAGCAACTAGAGGGCCTTTTCTGTGGCAGCCCCCTCTGGAGATTCACCAGGTGCTTACACTGTATGGTTTCCAGTCCCTGGATAAAATATGCCTGTTTTCCCAGGCCTTTGATGTTTAGCTTTCTCTGGGTCTAGTCCAGCTGGAGAGGGTGAAAGGGAGGCAGGTCAGGTTATATTTTAAAGAAGTTTAAGAATATTTTTTATTTATTACTAATTGTTTTTGTTGCCTGCTCTGGGACCTTTTGGTGAAGAAAGGGATATAAATACTTCTACTTCTTACTTACTTGCTTGCTTACTTACTTAACGGCCATAATCAGAACTGGAAATGGGCAGGCTCTCCTTTCATTAGATTTGTGGTTTATGAGAATTTGGATATTGCCTCCATGGTCAAATTATGAAATCTAACCTGTGGGAAGTATGGATGGATAGCAGCTCAGCCATTTGAGCTTTGATCATATGGCTGGTGATGTTTATTTTTACACAAACAAGTTTGATAATCACCAATTTAATTATTAGTTATTCTTACTTGCACTATGTAAGTTTTATTTAATTGAGCACCACAAGCTGATTTTGCAGGTTACAACTCCTAGGAACGGAAATAGTGGCTTACATTTGGATCTGTAAAAATGTGGAAATAATGGTAAGATGGAACACACACTCCTTATCCAGTCTTTGGTAGAAAAAAAGAGATTGCAAACAGTAATTGAAGCTACAGTGGAACCGGATGAATCCCATCACATTCCACTGTTGAGGGGCCACTCAGAGGAAGAAGGCTGCTCTCCTGAGACTAAACAAAAGTAATTGGGAATTTGCTAAAATAATCTGGACAAATTGCTGCTGGGGTGGTGGCATGTTTGTGAGGTAAGTCCTCTGGTTTTTGGTCAGCCTAATGGCGCACAAAATATATATACTGTATCCTAGCATAAATATTAATTTTAAAAAGTTTCCCTTTAAGAAAAAAATTAATACATTTTAAGTTATTTTAACAAAAAGTGAAATAAGTCTATAAAGTCAGATTTTTTTTTCAAATAAAGTAGGAGTAAGAAGGAAAATAACTCAACTAGTAACAATTACAAAAGAAACAAATTAGATAACTCAAGGAAAAATATTCTAAAGAATAAGAATAACTTGAATAGTCTTAAAATAATCTAAATAGTAACAAAAACAAATCAGTTCAAAGGAGGGGGTCTTCCCAGTGTTCTGCATCGAGTGTCATATGTATGACTATCTGTCCACTGGATGGAAGTCCTTGGTGGGTGTTCAGTGCAATGAGCTCCTGGATATCAGGGAATGTGTCTCTTCCCTTGAAGCCAAAGTAGTGGACTTAGAGAATGTGAAAGAGCAACAGGACTGAGGGTGAGGCCTTAAGGGATGCAGCAGGAGCATCCCACTCCTTGATGAGCTTCCTCCAGCTGCCTTGAAGACTAGAGGCCTCAGGCAGGGAGGACATCAGGCTGAGGAAGAGGGACAGGCTCCCCTAGCTGGGACCAAAACACCAGGCCAAAAAGAAAGCGTAACATCCGGGACATGCCAAACTCCTGGAGGAGATCAACAATTGGAAACTCCCAAAAAGATAGGGTAGTTATAGTGGAGGACTTCAATTATTCTCACATAGACTGGGTGAGCTCCTGTTCAACTCAGGAAAGAGAGAAAAGCTTTCCTAGACTTGCTAAATGACTGTTCCATTGAACAAATTGTCATGGAACCAACCGGGAGAAAGGGAATCCTAGACTTGATTCTAAGTAATTCTCAGGACTTGGGAAAGGATGTCACTATGGCTGATCCAATTGGGAACAGCAACCATAATGCAATGACTTTCAACTTAAATACAGGGAGTAAGTTGTTAGTAAAGTCTGGCATAAAAACCTTAAACTTTCATAAGTGAAACTTCCCCAAAATGAGAAAACTAGTAAAAAGGAGACTGAAAGGGAAAGTTAGAAGAGTTCAATCACTTCAAAATTCATGGAGACTAAAAACACAATAACGGAAGCACAACTAGAATGCATATATAAAAGAAGAAAGGGAACTTCCAAGTCCAAAAACCCCCAGTGGCTCACAAATGCAGTACAGGAAGTCGTTGAAAACAAGAAAAGTTCATTTAGAAAATGGAAGACTTTCTAATGAGGAGAACAGGAGGGAACATAGACACTAGCAACACAAAAGCAAGGTGACGATTACGAAAGCTAAGAAAGATTTTGAGGAGCACATTGCTAAAAACATCAAAAGAATCCAACCAGGAAAGCAGTTGAACCATTAGATGATAAGGGACAGAAAGGGATAATTAAAGACACGGAGATTGCAGAGAGACTAAATGAATTCTTTGCTTCCGTATTCATGGAGGATAGAGATAACCAAGGAAGAGGTCCTTGCATATCTTAATAAACTAAATTTACCTTTTTTACAACAGGTACTGCAAGAAAACAGGTAACAACTGATGGAATATCTATGCCTTTTTCTGGAACTTTCAAAGGACACATGCCTTGTAAACTGTAAACATAAATCTTTTGGTCCTACAAAAGACAGAGAGATACTTCTGTCAGTTACAACTTCACTCATCGACTTATTTTCTCACACTACAAACACAGAGAGAAATATTCTCCAAAAATGAAGGTAAATGATAAAATATTATACTTTTTAGCTCCAGCAATGAAAGACCCTTCTTTCACTTACTAAAAAGATCTGAGTCTTTCATAGTTGAATGTTAGTTGGACCTCTTGTGCCTTTATTTTCCAACTCATTTAGGGCTCCTGACACTCTCTACATTTGGATGGGAAGTTTAACATTCCAAGTCCTGGAACCAAGGTCCTTTCCACAGAGGCCACTAGCATGGTCTGAGAAGGGTTCTGCAAGACAGGAGAAGCTCCCCTAGGAAGAGCCCTATATTGTTTAACTGATAGATCCTGATGATGAGGTCTACCACCAGAAGGTCCAAGGCCCATTAGAGTATATGAAGGGGGGAGGCCATTTTCGCAGTGAAACAGGAAGCACACCAGAAATGGGCATGCCACCAAAATGGGCCCTTCTAGGAACCGAAGAGGCCAGAAATGTCAGAGTCTCCGCTCTATCTGCAAGGGGTAGGCCACAGCCTTTGAAGGTGTCACTAGAGCTTAGGATGCAAGGTGCTGTCTGAATGTGGACAGTCCCATCCCATCTCTCTTATCATGGAGTGGGTTCCCCCTAAAATTCCTTTTCTCATAGACTCACATGATCAGTGCTTGTGGATTCAACATTTATACGGCCGCCGAGCTCTTGAGAGTACAGAGCAGGAGCTGTAATGATCAGTGATATCCCTCACCTGCAGGAGCAATTGTGGCATTCTTCTGAAGAAGAGAACAGTGACCTGGTGTGTTGTGCTTTTCCGTAGTTCTTTCCTGAGCCAGCCCTCCAGGGAAGCTGCTCATATGGGGCACCAGCCCCATTTCGGACTGTTTTTAAGGTCATTTGCAACTTCTGGCCATGCTGTGTCCCCATTTAATTTGGCCTGAGTGTCTAAATAGCAGCTGCAGACCAAACTGACAGGACAAAGAGCCCTGAGTGTGCTGGAATTCCTCTCTCTCTCTCTCTCGTCCAGCTGCCCCATCAGCTGCCTTGGGGCAGCAGCAGGGGCTTCAGCATGGGTTGGGCAACTCCCATATCCACATATCATGTGCAGTTGGACAGAAGAGGCATCCTCATGCCAATAAGGACAACACTTTTGACTCTTAAGAAATACCTCTGTGGCAGTCCATAAATAATTCTGAACTTTCAGTTGGGAGCATACTTTCATCCCTGGGCAGCTCATACTTGCAACTTCTATGAGTCCTTTCTCTGTGTTCACTACTGTATAATTCCTGAAATTAAAAAAGAAGAGTTTTAAGAAGGTTAAAAGCCTAGAGAAGCAGAGGCCTAGTATACTAGGCTAGAATCCAGGAGTCCTTCTTGTTTGAATCCCTACTCTGACGGAAGCCCATAGTGTCTTCTCAGCCTTGAGTAAAATAACCTCACTGCCCTGTGAGGAAGGCAAAGGCTGATGGAAAAATATGGAGCCCTAAGGTATTTAGAAGAACCAGAGGACATCTCTCTGGCAGTTTCTGCACTTTTAACTCATTCTGAGACCATAGGTCATAATATAAATGTAAATATCTTTTTTAAAAAAAATTACTAGGCTCCTTTGCAAAGTAGGGGTCTTTTCCAAAACTCACAAAACAGCTAAATGCACAACTACTGTGCACTGGTCATAAGGAAGGGGCAAATGGACTGAGGGTGCGTTCCCATGCAATAATAAGTCTGCTGAAAATCTTTTGCCACGGAGCGGTCCCATGCATGGCTTTAATCCGGATTTCCAGCGCCGCTAATGGGGAAAACCCGCTTTAAAAAAATACCTGTTTAAAGCAGTACTTTCTGGAAGACGTGGGTTTTCAGTGCAACATTTTCCATGGGATTGCTCCGTGGCAAAAGGGGCGGGGATTCTCTCCCAGGTGGGAATTGCCGGCCGGAGAGATCATCTCTCTCTCTCTGTCTCTCTTTTGCCTGTCATCTAGCCAGCGATCTATGCAAACAGCGATCTAGGCAGGCATTTTCTCTTTGCTGTTTCTCTTTCCAATCCCAAAGAGAAACAGCAAAGATACATTGTGATGAATTGCTTCCGCGAAAGTGAAAGTGTAAAAGAGCTGGCTGGGTGGAGATCTTGTAAAGAGTGCCGGCTGCAGTCTTCGCAAGCAGGGGAGATGAACAGAGAAGTTTTAAATTTTTCTTTTGGTCTTTTTGAAGGAAAGGATCGCAGGATCGCTGGCTGGGGGAGGAGGCGTTTTGGCAGCTGGAAATTCCTTCCGCCCGATCACCCAATTAAACAGTGAGGGGCGGGGAGAAAAAGATGCGGGTAAACAAAACACGCTTCCTTGGGGACGGTCCGTTCATTTTAAATGCGTGTTTTGCTTACCCCCTTGGGAATGCTTAAATCTGGATTGAACCCGCTTTTCTTTAATCCACTTCAGTGGAGGGGCAATAGAGATACAAATTAGTACCATGGGAATGCACCCTGAGATAATTTTTGAGGGAATCAGAAGAAGAAATTATCTAGGGCAACCCTGTGAAACGCACCACGGACCATTGGTCCAGAACATGCAATTAAGCAGGCTCAAGAGGATTCTGGGAGGTAACAGCTCGTCCCAAAGTGTAACATTTCTCACAGCTTGACACGTGAAGCTTCCTTTTCTTCACCTGATGCTGATGAAATTCCTGGGGCGCAGCCTTGGGAATCCCTGTCTGGTAGTACTAAGCCTGAAGGTGTCCACAGAACCTTGGAAAGATGGTCCTGTTATGAGGTGTTCAGGGGCTGAGAGCCATGGCTTGTCCATATGGTGATGGTGACATACCAGAACCTCAGCCTTGGAAGCAGAGGGCATCTGATACCAATCCCAAACTTTTACCAAACCCTTCCTACCTCTTTCAGGTTTAATAAAGAAACTATCTCCACCTTGACATTCTTGTTCCTTGGACAGTGAAAACCACCACGGCATTCTGTTGTGAGGATAAGTTTAATACCTCCACTTTTTGGAGGAAAAGTGAGGCACAAGCCCTTCTAAAAAAATACACTCCTGCTAAACAGGTAATTCGAAGTAGCTAATGCAATGAAAGATAGGAAAGTTGAGTAACGTTACCTATCAGATAGCTGCTGGATTTTTTTCCTTCAAGAAGAAAAAGATGGCAGGGAGGCTAAATTGACTTTTTACCTACTTTCACCCATACTTTTTCATCTATTCCTCTCCCTTTTGGCCTTGTTTAACAAAGATGGAAACTTGAACTTGCTTATTCAGAAAATTCTGGGAATTACAGGAGCAATTCCAGCTGTATGCCTTTTAGCATGTAAGGGCACATAAGAATCCCCAACCCCAGTTTGGTGACACCGTCCCCCAAGGGTATCAAGCTGCCCGTAAATCTTCACACAAATGCCTGCTTAAGAAAATGCCTTCGTTATAATTGGATCTGACTCCTGTTAAAACAGTTTTTAAACAATGACATAGAGAGGACAATTTTTTCCTTCCTTTTTTGGCACAGTGCACAATATGGTACTGTTCTGTTCATGTTTGCAAAGGAAGCCACAGAATATCCATAAATTTTATCACTGAGTGCTGGACATCTTTTCCAGCTTCAGGACAAAATGTTTCTCATCTAAAAATTTGAACCAGATGTGCCTTTTTATTATTATTCTCTTGCCAAAATAGCGGAGGAGCTACAAACCATTTGCACATCCAATTATGTGGGCCTTTCTGTTTCCAACAAACCCTATCCTATAAAGGGATAACTAGACAGGTCAGATTTGGGTATATGGTCAATCCATAGGTGTTTTTCCACTGAGCTCCTTTAATCCGGATCTAAGAAAATCCGGATCTAAGGAATGGGTACTTCCCTTAATCCGGATCTAGTAGATCTGGATTAAGGGAAGTGACCAATGGGTGCTTCTACACTTACTGCTTGAAATCCGGATTAAGTAGATCCGTTTTTATGAAATGTGTCTCTAGCCAAGAATCCGTTTTTAAGAATGTGTCTCTAGCAAGATCTGTCTCAAACAAATAAGGATCTAATAAAGCCCGATGCTTCCGCACACGCGTGGGAAGGACGGATTGGAGGAACAGATTCTGCCTTCGCTGTGCGGATGCAGTAGCACAGATTTCAAGATGGCTGCCCCAGGAGCTGCGTGATTGGAGCATTCAGCTGTCAGTCACCACTCCTTTCCTGCCGTGCGTGGACCAATCAGCAGCGTGTCTGAGATCCAGTGCCTACCTGGCGCCAAAGCCGGCTTTTTGTGCATGGAATCGCTACACTCAGACTTGCTGTCCCCCTGCCGACGTAGCTGGGCACCTGCCCGATGAAGATGAACAGACTGGAAATCAGGCGTCCTCAACAGAGACTGAGGGCCTAACTGATTTTGTGGAAGGAAAAGTGCTCATCATTTTATTGATGTGTCCTCTCACTGTATTTGTCTTTCTTTGTCGCACTTACACCCATGATTGATTTTGTTGCATAAACCACTGAAGGAGTTTGTGGAGGAAAACTGAAAAACACCAACTCCACACAAACCTGGTGTCTTCCTTCCCGTTCCAGAACACTACTGTGTACTCTTGTCCTGGAGAAGAGAAGAATGACGTCTGTTTCCCACATGGTAGCAAGTACATGAATGTTGCAAAGGCTGGGTCTTTCATCCGACCTACCACTGAGGCGGCCAATGGGCGCTGTGGAGAAAAGAAGAACAGACTGGCTGCATGGTTTGCACATGTTATGATCTGTTGTCTCAGTTCATAGCCCTCCATGCGTGTATATGACACACACATGCGCGTAAGAAATATTTGTACAGATAAACTTTTAAAAGTCTCCTTTCTGTGCGTGAAACACTTGGCACTCCTGGAACGCAGAAGCTCACAGATCAATGTGTTATTTGTGCATTACGTACCAGGCTTTTCTGCCAGTGCTCTATTGCCCAAGATCACTCCCTACGCTGTACCTTTTCGGGCTTTGTGTCCCAACATTCCATCATTAGAGCCTGCATTCGATGGAACTGCACTTCTTCTGGCTGGCCTAGGAGAGGCCGTATGCCCTTGGATAGCTTTTTAGCGATCTGGAGCTGATGCTGCCCGAGAGCCGGCCTCTGCCCAGATAACAATTCATACAGGACCATCCCGTAGGAAAACATGTCCACCTTAGGAAGAAACACATCTGGTTACATCCTTTGTCAATCTTGCTTTTCTTCCTTTCTTTTAATAAACTGATTCTGTTTTGGTCTGGTTATTTGAATCCTTTTCAGGATTTGGATTCAGGCGTTTGGCATACCCAAGAATAGCAAAGCGGTCACATAAAACGCTGAAGCTGCGTTCACACCTGAGCTTTAATTTAGCTTCAGCCCACTTTGAGAGTGAAATAACACATCAGCAATGTGACGAGCTGTTTCCTTTAGTCATTGTCTGGAAATTCACCTGAAAATTACAGAATGAGGAAAGAAAACACCAGTCTCAGCAGTTTCCTTTCCTCAAGGCCAACAGCCTCACAACCTTCCTGTTTGCTTCCCTTCTTTCCCCCAAGCTCCACAGCCTGTAAGTTTCTGCTTTCATACTCTTAGGCCCTGTCCCCATGCAATTGAAAGTCTGCTGGAACTCTTCTTTTGCCTCTGAGTGGCCCCATTCCAGGCTTTACAAAGCGCTTAGGGAGCTTAGGAAAGTGAGACACCCGCGATAAAATACGTGCACTTTAAAGAAGAGTTCCAGCGCTCTTTCGGCGATTCGCGGGTTTTGCTCGCTATATCTGCCTTGAGGACGCTCCGTGGCAAAAGGGGCGGGGATTGCTTGCCTGCACACACAGCCAAAAAGCATTCACACATCTGAGAAATGCAGCAGGCTCGCTTCCTTTCCTTTGTAAAAAGAGCCAGAATTGCTCAGAATTGCAACATTGTTATCAAGTGATCTGTGAAAGCCTTAAAAGAGAATGAGCGAAGGATCGCGTTGCCGATGCCTGCAGCTGCTGACTTTGCCGGGGCAGAAAGCCTTTTCTAACAGAGAACTGAGTGAAAGTAAGTGCTGAAAGTGAATGAATGAGCGATCATCTGCCTTTGCTAGGGGCGGGAAGCCGTTTCAGGAGACGGAGATCTGGCTATTTTTCCTTTTAACAAGAGAGGGGGCGGGGGAAAAAGATGCTCGGAAAGAGAAGACGGCTACCATGGGGACGGAAAGTCCATTTAGATCGCGGCTACCATGGGGATGCTTATTCCGGAAGTGGAGGGGACTTTTAAAGTCAGCTATAACAGAGTGACAGCAGAGGAAGCCGAGAGGGGCTAATAAGTCTTTTGGGGACAGGGCCTTAGCCTCATCAGCCCTCAAAGGTCTGTTTGCCAACCTCCAAACCTACACTCCTCTCCTTACTTGGAGCCTACAGTCCAGATACGCTCAGTAGAGGGATCTGGGAAGACAGATGGTCACATGATCCCCAGTGAGTTAAAATGTAGCTCCCTCATATCAGCAGAAATGTTAGTGTTACCTTTTCGTCATACACAATCCGAGGCCGTATCTCCGGGGCTTGGTACCCAGGTGTACCCTCCACCCCAAGAGCCCCTTCATGAAAAGACTGCCGAGAAATCCCATAATCAGACAATTTGATATTGACGCTCTCCTTCACATCGAGAGACCACACCAGAATGTTGTCGGACTTCAGGTCGCAGAAAATGATGCTCTTCTTATGGAGGTAGCTCAGGCCCGCTGCTATCTGGTAGGCTATTTTGAGGGTTAACGTGCGTCCCAATGGCACAAAAGATGCTCCTGTAGGTAAAAGACGTGAGGGAAAGGGAAGTCATGGAATGAACGCCATCAGCTAGCATTCTGTCTAAGCCAGTGGTTCTCAACCTGGGGGTCGGGACCCCTTTGGGGGTCGAACTACCCTTTCTCCCACCGCCCTTCCCTCCCACCTCCCAGCTGATCCACCCCCATGGTTGGGGGTCTCCACAACACGAGGAACTCCATTAAAGGGTCGCAGCATTAGGAAGGTTGAGAACCACTGGTCTAAGCTATATGCTAGAGCTCCTTCAGAAGGAGCAGCTTAGAACAGCCGAGAGGAAGATCAAAATGGTCACCTTTGGTGTGTTCTGATAAGACCGTTGTGAGGCTACCGAGGGGAGCCAACTCCAGGGCGAAGCAGAGCGGGTGGATGCTGATCCCAACCAAGGAGACCACACAGGGATGCTGCAGCGAGTGGAGCATGCTTGCTTCTTGGCGGAACTCGGAGAAGTTCTTCATAGCGTGCAATGCTTGCAGATGCCTCAGCATTGTGTCTAAATGGAGGGAAAAAGACACACCACTATTTCTCATGGGAAGCTCCAGAGTACCAGTGCATACATATAACAACAAGACTGGTCAATTTAACTCTGCTTAGCCTGGACATTCTAGCACAATATGTGTTAAGCGTTAAACTGTTTGCTAGGCTAGGGACCTATTTGCACTTGGCTTTATTCTGGAATATATCCCAGAACAGGGGCCTGCTGTCCACATGCTAGTACAGTCTACAGCAGGCCCCAAGTGAGGCCTGCAAGAGCCTGCATTAACATGGGGACCACAGACCCCTTATCCGGAGCGCTAGTCAACGTTAATCACGCACCTTTCCTGTCCACAGGATGGGAAGGGAAGTGGGAAATCACCCCAGGTGGCCTCTCTTAGACCACACTAGTGCTGCGAAGGGAGGCTCCAGCTATGCTTACTGGTTTGGTATACCAGCCAGGGCAGAACTGTCCTAAGGATTTGACTGAGCTATAGTCCCTTCCTCTTGCTTGTGAACAGCAGAGGCTGAAAGCAAACAGAAATGCACAATCAAATCCCAGGGCCTCTTCCACCTCCCAATCCCGTGCATTTCTCACACTTCCATTCTGCAGCATTTTAATATTCATGGCTGCAGGTTTCCACAATGGCTGATTGACAGACAAGGCATTTCACTTTGTCGCCCAGAACGATCACACTGAGATGCATGTTATGTCTTGTTATGATGTAAGACGGTAAGAAAATGCTACCTGAAGGCAGCAAAAAGCAGTCTGCTTGCTTGCTTGCTTGCAAATGTGGAGGAAGACAGTGAGGTGGAAAGGCATTCCCAGCCATCCAAACAAGGGCAAAGTACCTGTTGCTGAATTAGCAGACCTCTTGCACTTTTTGGTTTGAAACTGCTTCATAGCCACCGGTTTTCCTTGGTACTGGGCCCGATATATAATTGTCCCACTTCCTCCTTGGCCAAGAATACTGCTTTCGTTTTCAATGTATTCCAGCTTGCTGTTTTCCAGGAATAATCTAGCGAGTGTTCACAAGTCAGGGGAACAGGGAGGAAGAGAGAGAGATCGAGAATGGGAAATCACAGAGACAGGAATGGAAACAACTACCTTCAGGGATAGATAGAATAGGAATGTGTACAGTTTTGTTGTTGTTGTTGTTGTTGTTTGATGCATATTGAATTGAATGCAAGAAAAGTCATATTTGCCTGCCTGGCCGGAGCAGCCGCGGAGCGTGCAGCGATTGGTGAGGAGGTTCCGGGGCAGCGCAAGCGCAGCCTGCCTCCAAGAGGCTCCGAGCAGGGTGCCCAGGGGAGACGGGCCAGAGGTGAGGGGGCCCACCCAGCACCCAAAAGCAGCCGGCAACCTTACTTATTATCAGATGAAACTGTCAAGTGGCCTGCCAGGGAAACTTTAAACTCCTATGCAAAGGAGAGGGCAGCCAGGGGCTGCTGTCCTACAGGCTGAAACCCCACCTGTTTCATGATGTATTTGCCCAATCAGAGAGAGGGGGTGGGCACCATGGCTGACAATGGGGGAGGGAAAGATGCACTTCCCCCAGTGGGAACCTCAGAATCAGACTGACGTGATTTAAAGTGAAAGTAATGGGAACGTCCAATTTCACGTTTGCATCAAGTTATTTTATTCCGTTTTAATAAGCGTTGTAAATAGCAGTTTGTTTATTGAATGAGAACGTGGCCTTTATGTTGTTCACACAAAGAGATTATTATTTAAAAGCGTTTTTGCACATATAATGAGCTTTAAAACAGCAACAACATGCATGCTGATAATGGAAAATTCACTTCTCAAACTGCAGTCTGAGTTTTTATGGTCTTGCAGCCACACTTGGCGAGGGGAAAACTTTATTAAACTTCACTTCTCCTGATCCTTAGCCAAAAAAGCATAATCAAAATTATGGCCCTGTGGGGAGGGGAAGAATAAGGCTGGAACAAAGAGAGACAGAATGGACTTTTCCAAACTCTTTTCTATAATCTTGCAAACTGAAAAATCTTGTGCAACTATTGAGTTTGGTTTCTTTTTAAAATATACTTCCATCTCCTTCGTTACAAGGAAAACAGAATTCTGTGCCATACAGAAAGAGTCCATTCTTCTGTGGCTACAATGCTGCTCAGTCTGCGACATCACTTAATTGATTACTCTGTTCTCACACAACCAGATCTGTTGACCTGATTCAGCGTTACGCTTTGCTGTTTCTATCAGCTGAAGACAAGTAAATTACTTTAATGTTGCTGGACCCCAGCTCCAATTATTTCCTGCCCTCGGTAGGACCCGCTGGTGTACACTGGTTTTTGTAATTCGGCCACAGTTGGGGGGACCACAGCTCAGGCGACCCCCCCCCTTCCAAGGTTGCAGAAATGACTTTTACTTTGTTATACGTTTGCAAAGAAATCCCAGCGATTTGCCATGCATTCAACGCAATTTCCAAATGATGCAGAGGAGAAGTTGTTTATACAGTTTGACACTGAACAGGCCACGCTCTCTTCTATGGGTGTGCAAAATGCTACTTTGAGTACATAATGAAGAATTCCAAACAGCCTTGCCTTCCTTACATGGCAAATAAATAAAGTAATACAAATTCAGTTCACGCTTGAAAAGTTTAAATCAAACTCAACTGTTTGAAGTGATCTGAATGGAACCAAATCAGCCCCTGATGTAAAGGAGCTGGTTCAATTCAAGCAAAAGCCACCCTGACACCTTCCCTAAGGCTATGTTCACACCTAAGTTTTATTCCAGCTTCAATCCAGCTGTTTTCTCTTGGCATTATCTCACTCAGAAAATGCACCTTTGGTTTAGACAAAGTAAAAACTAGTCGCTCTGCTGATGTGTTCTCTCACTTTGAAAGTGCCCTGAAAGTGGATTAAAACTTGGGTGTGAACGCAGCTTAAGTTGCCTCAGGGGTGTTTTGTGTGCGTGTGTATGTGTGTGTCTCGCTGTGTCTGATCACAACCCTAGTGGGAATAAGAATGTGGCTAATCTTGACAAGAATGGAATGGAAGGCAATATTACCTAGCAGGAAAATCCGTCATGAAGAGTTCTGGGACCAGCTCTTGTAAAGGTACTGGTATACCTGGGTGGCGAACACAAGTGATGCTGTCGCACTCTATGGCAGTTAAAACGCAATCCTCCATGTCGAAGTATTGCTCATCCTCACTTTTTTCACCATCTTTCCCTTCTTTAGGGGTTGAACAGACAGGACACGGGACATACTGCTCCATTAGCAGAGTTCCATCACTCTCAGTGGCTGTGAGTGCTGCGGAGGGGTTGAGATAAAGAAAACAAATTTTAAACATTGAGTTAAACATTTCCTTGAAATTGGAGACAAGGCTGCTTCTACCCTCAATGTTTTGGCCCTGCTATGCTGCCAGACCTGTCTAATGAGACCTATCAGTGGGCCAATTTGCACCTTGGCGGCCAATTACTGCCTGGGATGATTTGAGCATCTGCATTAGGGACATGCACGCAACCCATTGGAAATCTACCCAGCACTTGACCGCATGCCTACTAAGTGCCATTTGCTGCCATTATGGCAGTGACTGTTTTGCTGCAGCAAAGCCACCAATGTGCACACATGGCATCGTTGCTGCAGTGACCGGGTGGCGCAGTGCCGCCCATGCGCTCCCTTTGCACCTTTTCCATGGAGCATGTCAGGCTCTTTCAGGCCAGTACTAGTTTAAGTGTGGAACAGAACTGCTCTACCATTATACACGCACAAATCCACTGCTAGTATAGAAGTGAGTCTGCAAAGTGCAGCTATACCATGCCGGAGCGCCCCAGGGGTATTCCAATATTCCAGATCTAAAGCAGACCAAGGGGGCTTTTTTACCTCCTGATTTGGGTCCGTTCTGCACTTGACCTTATTCTGGAATATATCCTGGGATAGGGGCCTGCTGTCTCCATGCTAGTGCAGACTATGACAGGCAGGGCAACAGACTCAGATCCCAAGATATATTCTAGAATAAGGCCAAGTGCAGAAAGGGCCGTAGTTTACACTCCATCGGGTGCACTAAAGTACTGAATGATCTGCAGAAAAGATATTTCAGATTTTGCAGATCAATTTACTTCTCATAGGAATAATAAAATTCACAGGAAAGGAGAAAGTCTTCTTATAAACGTGCTCCAGTTTTTATAGAGCAAAACCCTAGAAGAGAAGTGTTATGTTAACCAGTTTGATATTTAATAGAGGGCTTCTGTTTGTAAAACAGAGCAAACAAAGCAAAGCAGCTTCCTATTTTTCAGTTTGTTTTTGCCGGAAGTTCATAGCTGGGAAATCTTAATTCTTCAGCTGCTTTCACAAGGGAAGTTTAGGTGCAAGCATTGTAGCTGGCTCAGTGGCTGTCACAGAAAGGTCTGTCCCAGTGCAGGCCAGGAACAATCCATCCCTGCTTGAGATGGTATGACTATCCCAGGTTAGAGTCTCACACTCTGATCAGGGATACTGAGGATAAGGGTGGAAAAAAAAGCTGTAGTTAGGGTATTGGAAGACCTTTAGAAAGGGCTGCTGGGCTGGATGAGGCCTATGATCTGCAATCACTGTTGGTTAGCTTTGGGCACTTCAACTTAGTTTCAGAAACAAACCCTGCAACATCATACTAATATGTACAACAATACAATACATAACACCAAGTTCTTAAAGAATCAACTGTGAAACCAGAAATGAGCTTCTGAAGGTTCTTTGAATTCATTTTCTTTGAACAACAGTTCATCTCTCATATGAAGATAAGAAAAGCCCTGCTGGATCGGGCCACAGTGCAACTGGTACAGCATCCCATCTCACACAGTGGCCCTCCAATTGCTCGTGGACATCTCAAGCAGGAGACAAAGGCAAAATCTTCACCTATTCTCAAATCCCTTTGGAGGCACCCTGCCTGTCTCCCCAGCCTGGGGACAGGACCCAGGTATCCATTCTAACAGCGAACGATGCACCTGCCATCCATGATGATGTCTAATATGCCATGGTTTTAATATGCTTAATATATCGTTGGTTTTAATGTGTTCATTTTATATGTTGTAACTCGCTCTGAGACCCTTGGCTATAGAGAGGGATAAAAATACAAACAAACCGCTTCCAGAACTGAATGGATTCCCCAAAAGCCAATAGTGGAAACGTTCAAGAAGCGTAAAATTCGGCCAATTCTTCATTACCCTAAACAAAAACAAAAGATAGTTGCTTTTACCAGGAAACCACTGGTCTATGAGAGAATTGATGTGATCAGTAATGAAAGCCATGGCTGAGAAATCCCTCATGTCTGACTGGCAGATAATTTTAATCCCGCCGCTCTTCTTCTTCTTCCAATTCACATCAGAAGACTCCACGCTGCAAGGGTGAAACGTCAAAAGAAGTGTCTTTGAGAAACTGACAAGACAGAAGAGCAACGTCTATTAACAACAGCTCCCAAGGAAGGGTGATTCCACACTCAACTACATACTGGACCACCAAGCATCCCACGAGTTGCCCTTCTGCACCTGGTGCAGTTTAAGGACTATGGAATTATGAATGCTGAAGAGACGACCTTTCTGAGACTTCTGTGCAGAGTTCTTACAGACTCAAATTCACCCAGAAGGCAGTTCCTTAAACATGTCTGATCACGCCCTTCGTATGCTATGCGCCTGTCAAACATGGCCCAGGTTGTTCATGAGGATTACTGCCCCAGAAACCTGATTATCTTTAAAAGGTGAGCACTATGGAGATTACAGGTTGCCTTCACCCTCAGCTCTCCCCTGCTTCCTCTCCCGGCTGTCTTTGTGGCCAGAAAGGACTGCTGAAATCTCACTGCATTAAGGGTGTGCACCAATGAATCTGCATTTGAAAATTTGATCAAATTTTCATATTGAAGTGAAAGTACAGATATTATAATGGACTGAAAAAGGTTCCTGGCACATAAATATGAAAATTTGATTGAATTTTTGCACTTCCACTGTATTTTACCAATGAATTAAAAAAAAATGCAGTGAAAACGTTCCAGTGAAAATGAATTTTTGGGTGTTTGTTTCAACTGTCAAACAGTCATGAATTTTTCGATGGTGGGCACTGTCCAGAATATGTTTCTACCATTACCTCAGGTATCCACCATCAAAGGTGACAAACAGCCCCTCCTGCCAGTAAATTGTGTGATTCCGCTTGACCCGAAAGGTGCTGCATCTGTTGCGCTGTGTTCCTGTGAAGCTGTAGACGGTGGCCCTCTTGCTCCTGCTTTTGGTGTTCTTCTTATTTTCAAAAAACTGAAATGGGCAAAATGGCCACCGAAAGTCAATGCTGAAGTTTCAGCGTCTTCTCATACACCTCTCTGCCAGGAGATCAGACTGATCGACTAAGACTCTAAGGACCCCTGCCGCCTTCAAACTCCTCTTAGGCCTGAAAGTCCTTTCTACTCTTGACCGTCTAACTCAGGCCCAATCATTGAAATTTTACTCAACAGGAATCAACTAAAACACGATCCACAGTCATTGGCTCTTTCTGCACTTGGCCTTATTCTGAAATATATCTGGTGATAGGAAACTGTTGTTCCCATGCTAATGCAGGCTACGACAGGCCTTGCCTGGGGCCTGCTATAGTCTGCACTAACATGCAGACAGCAGTTTCCTATCACAAGATATATTTCAGAATAAGGCCAAGTGTGAAAAGGCCCATTCTGTGTCAAAAAGGGAAGCAGAATTTGACAGATCCAGACCCAGCATTTAGCATCATTTCTGTAACCTTGGCGATCCCAGACAAGGGTGAGATGTCCTGGCCAGACATGCAACCTGCCCCATGCTAGGGTGGGCTGACAGTGGGACAGGATAGGGATGTCTGCACCCCTCCCGTCCTAGGCTCCACCACCAGTTCTGAAGGTTGCATCCAGCCCTCAAAGCTGGTGCAGAGCCTCCAAACGTCAGGACAACAGTTCCCGAGTGTGGCTGCACGTCATCATTTCTCAGAAACTTCCTTACCTAGAAAAAAAAAAAAATCAAATGCAAATTTTCACTTGAGATTGAGGGTTCATCCCACATACGCTCTGGTCCTGCTGCAGGAACTCTGTTCTGCCCAATGGCAGAGCTGACATTCCTTACGGGCTTAAGGGAATGTGGCAAAAATATGAACCAGAGTTGCCAAGGGCCTTCCGGGTTGAGTTACTATCTCAGCGAATGCTACTGTTGATGTTACTGGAACTAGAGGGCCTTTGTGTCAGACAATGCCTTTAATACAGATTTGTTTTTTATTTCTATCATCAGCACCAACAGCAATCAGCTAAATGCTCAGAGGTGGTGACAGCCCTACACCAAGGTAACAAGGTCTGGGGGAGCAATTACACAGATTGCCAGTGATGTTAATACTAATGCAATCAGTGCAGAGAATTAACTCATGCCAACAGCCTCTTGATTGAAGCCTCTGTGCAAAACACAACGTTACAATCAATTTTTGAATAATCTTTGTCTGAGGATAAACAAGAAAGTCTCTTTTGGAAGTGTCAACACAGGGTGAAAAAGCCCACACAGAGGGAAAGAAATATCTGGCATTGTGTCTGAGGAGGATTTCTCTGAAAAACCTTTTTCTAAAAATGCAGATTTTCTCCAAAATAACACATTTGTATATTGCTTTCATTTCTACATATATTTTTCTTCTAAAATGCACCTATATATGTCAACTTATTTTTACCAGAGAACTGTATTACAAAATTCGCAACAGGGCATGTTTCTGAGCATAGTTCCATTTTGGATTGTGTTAATTGTTGTCACCACCCTGGAACTTCTTGGTGAAGGGTGGTGGTGGTATAAACTCTTCAATAAATTCTTAAATAAATAAATAAAATGTCAAAGTTAATCAATTCCCAAACAAACGGACCAACTTCATCCCTCATCACCACCGTAAATTGACAGTGACCAATAAAAATGTTGTTGTGGTAGTGATGCATCTGTGACATCATTTAGTTTAAGATGCAGGATGTCGAGGTAATTATCAGCAAACAAACCTTTGTCATAGGGTACATAACACAAGAACCTAAGAGGAGCCCTGCTGGATCAGGCCATGGCCCATCTAGTCCATAAGAGCCTAAGAGGAGCCCTGCTGGATCAGGCCACGGCTCCTTTAGTCCAGCATCTTGTCTCACACAGTGGCCCAACAATTGTCCATGGGCATCTCAAGCAAAGACAGGGACAAACCGTCTCCTGAAAACGACCTTAGAAGTATCGTGATTGTCCCAACAGCCTGAAAGATGTACTTAGGTATCCATTCTAGTAACCTTCCTTAAAGCCATCCAGGTGGTTCCATACTGCCTAGTATACCAGGCCAGTAAGTATACTAGGAATTTCCCTGTTGCATGCTGGGAGGGCCTCTCCTCAGAAGGCAGCCTATTGGGGTGAGACCTCCCTTAGACCCCACAGTGCACAGAAGCTCCTTGTATACTCTTTGGTTCAGTGTATCAGCCAGTACGGAATCCCCCATACAGCAAAACATTCTTTCTTGAGCGCTTTCTCTCGGTTTGCATCCACCTACCTGCAGATCCATCTCTGCCAGACTAATCAGCATCCGTGCTATAAACCTTTGCCAAAAACCAACAGGGACAAAACTCATCTTGAATACTCTTTGGATGGTGTTTGTGGTCTGGTGACGCAAGCTATGGATATCAAAGGCGGGCTTAGCGGGAAGCAGGTGCGGCAGAAGGTAACTGAAAGGGAAATAAACTTTTTTAGATCAGCTGGAAATTTCAGTGCAGCAAATGGCTTACTGGCAGACGAGAACATCTTGGTTTTCCTGTCAAAAGTGCAGCCGAGAGTTTAGTGTGTTGGAAAAAAAAGCTCGAAGCAGTACGGAAAGATGAGGTTCTGTGGCTGAGAGGATCACTGTCTTTAAAATTAAGCTCTGAAGAGATGAACAAGCAACAAACAGCTTGCAGGTCTGTATGTTTGCCCAGAACAAGATGGGTCCCTATTTTGAACCTTCTTCCCGTAAGAGATTTCTTAATTTTCCTTAAGTCAAGAAACATTTAAGGTAATGAGCTGGTAACTGGTCAGGTTCAGAGGTTCTGGAGCCTGCTGAAGCCTGCAAAGAGCTAAGAATAGTTTGGTATGAAATAGTGATAGGTGTCATCAAGGGTCTGTTCTCCACTATCACGGAGACAGCAGGTCCCTGTTCTGGGATATATTCCAGAAAGGACCAAGTTCCCCACTTGCCCCCATCTTGTTAATGGCTGACCTGACCTGACCTGAGGCAGTTCACGTCCAGCTGATGTAAAAGAGGAGACATGACTAGTTTCACTGATACTTCCGGTCCTGCATGTTGCTCTGGTGATGGCGTCTGCACACATGCAGGGGCACCAGCTACCCGACACAAGATGGAGGTGCCTGCACATATGTCCACGCTTAAGGATAGGTGTGGGGTGAGCTGGCGAGTATCAGCATCCACTAGTGTGAATGCTTAGTACATCCGTGGGGAACGTGAACCTTTGCCTTCCACAGATGGGCGGCGGCAAAGTGCCAATTTCCACCAGGAAAAAAAAAAAGACACAACAGTCTAACACATAATACACAAATTACAACTGTTCCAGTAATGGGCCTGATTTTATGCATCCAGAGTTTAGGTGCCAAAACCTTCAAACCCACCCTTCAGAATTTGTCCTATACTATGGCAGCATTTTGGTGGCCCTTGCTCTTTGCTAGGGTTGGCTGGGAATCATGGGAGTTGTAGTTCAGCACCATCTGCCTACACAGTTGAAGCTGAAGGAAATGGCTGGGTCCACTGTGTACTCTCTCTTTCCCCCATACCTCTGGGTGACAATTACCAGTGTACCTGTTGTTGGCTACTGGCAATGCGATTTCAAACTTGGCAAGGAATTGGAAGTACTGTTCTTCTGTCTGCTTGGTGAACCCGGTCCCAACGAGCAACATCCGGAGGTCCTCTGCTTTAATCACACCGTTCTTTGCGATGGACTTTGAACTTTTTATGTTGAAGATTCTTTGCAGGCACTCTGACAGCCATACGGGGTCAAGGAAATAGAGGTTCCGAAGCCCGTGGCTTGTATCTGGAAAGTGCAGCAGGGTTCCGGTTTCTATCAAAAAACTGATAGCTGTGGACAAGAAAGACTTCAGAGTGAACACCTTGCTGCAGGGAAGGTGCTTCAGAATACTATATTCTACACATCTTCTAAAGAAGAGTGGGCTTTTCTATCCCACTTTTCTCACCCTTTTAAGGGACTCAAAGCTGCTGACAAACCTTCTGTTCTTCTGTTCTGTAGGTGGGGCTGTGGAGCTCAGAAAGAGAGCTGTGACTAGACCAAGGACACCCAGCTGGCTTCGTGGAGGAATGCAGAATCAAACCAGGAAACTACCAGATAAGAATCCAACACTCCAACCACAAGACAAGGATTTGGCTTGTGTACAGCCGAGCCAGCTCTCTGAGTCAGATTGGTGGTTTTGTTGAGGCAACTGGTTTGCCTGGGCTCACCTCACCCACTTTGGGAAGATATGGTGGCCTTTAAGGGCCATTTTCTTGATCTTTGGCACCTTCAGTGGAGCTCCATGATAACCTTGGCACTGATTCAAAGCCTCTTTTGGTATGGTTATTGAGGCTATTGTGGGTTGGCTTGAAGTTGGGGTGAACTGAAAAGTGAATCCCTGGTTTGGTTCATGGACGAACTTGGTGAGCTAGGGAGGTTTCTAAACATCTTCTAAAGAAGAGTGGCCTTTTCTATCCCACTTTTCTCACACACAACACCAAAACTGTGATAAATATACTGTTGTTGTTTTAATATATGTCTGATTTTAAATGTTGTTACCAGGGATATGCACTAATTTTTTTTTATTCGATTTCTGTTGAATTGAATGTCAGAAAATTTGTATTCTTTCAAATAGATCTCCTTCAAATGTGGTAGGACTCGAATTTGATACAAATGCTTGATACAAACTCAGTATGAATAGTCTATAATGAATCCCATACGTATCCAGTCTGAACGTATCAAATCCGCCCTGAATTCACTTTGAATCCGCTACCAATGCACTTCAAGTCCACTCTGGATCTGTTGCAGATGTGACTGGCGCAGCCGGTTTCCCACTCCCCCAGATTCCTGAATTTAACAAAGCTTCATATGAATGTATCAAAACATTTGGTTTGAATTCTAATATCCATCTCTGAATGTGCCAACATTCTATTTGAATTTGATGGCTGAATTTAGCTGAATTTGTACAAAGTTCGAATGTTGCAAATATTCATGCACATCCCTAGTTGCTACCCGCCGTGAGACCTTCAGATATAGGGGAAAACAAACAAACAAACAAACAAATAGCGTACATGTGGCTTTCTGGGAAGCCATGTGTACTGGCCTACCGGATTGCAAGTCTTCATAGTCCTTGATGTCATTGCCTGGGGTTTTCTCTATGATTTTCTCGATTTCCTTGTCTGTTAGATATTGTACATTGTCGTTCTGGCTTCTCCTCTGTTGTTCAGCTATGACAGATGACTGGAGTCCCAGGTAACTCCTTGGTATCTGTTAATACCAAGGTATCTGTTAATCTGAAAATCAGCGAGGCATTCAGCAATCTTGCTATGTTTATTCTTTATACTCTGGATAGGGTGGCCTCACTTATGAATGCTCAATCCATGAAGAAGCGACTAGTCATGAAGTTGGCATTGGTGTAGGCCACGGAGCAATTGAGGGAATTAAATCTACAGAGCGACCTTGCTCCTTCTTCGTCTGCACGAGACAGTGCCAAGACAGGTAAGAAATGATGATGATGATGCTAAGGAGCCTAAACTCTCTCCCTCTCTGATCCAATCTGAACTGACAGCCCTGCTTTGCATTATGCGCGGTATGTGTGTACGTATTTGGGGGGAACCCACATTTCTGTTGTCCTTGGGCACCTGGTTCATTGTACCTCCATGGGCCCCTCTATGCAGGTTTTCTTGGCAGAGATACAGAAGCAGCAGCGTTGGCTTTTCTACCCCACTTTTCTCATCCATTTAAGGGGACTCAAAGCAGCTTGCAAAGCTTTCTATTCTTCTCTTCACAACAGAATACCTTGTAGAGCTGTGAGAGCTCAGAAGAGAGCTGTGACTAGCCCAAGGTCGCCCTGCTGGCTTGTGGACAAGTGTGGACTCAAACCCAGTATTCCCAGATAAGAGTCCGGCTCCCCAAGCACTAAACCAAACTGGCTGAAACTGGAAGTGGCTCGCCGTTGCCTCCTTCTGGGGAGAGGCTGGGGATCAAACTGGTGACCCTCTGCTTTCCAGGCAGTTCGCTCTACCACTAAGCTACAGACACTCCCACGTGCTCCCATTTACTCCAACAGAAGTAACATGTGCATTCAGCAGGCCCCACCACTGCCGGAAAGAGCACCGACCCCATTGAACTAGCAAGGACAACTGGGTGGCCCATCTTCTCCATCGAAAACCCTTTTGCACCCTGAGTGGCACAGTTTCCCACAGCAGAGGGGAGACCACAAATTGGAGCGCTTGCAACTTCAAGGGGCATCGAGCCATGAGCAGTAGGTCCCTGTCTCCCCTTGATCTTCTTTCCTAGCTCTGCTGTAGATACCCACCAGTCTCCCCACCAGTCTCTGTGAGCAAATGGAACCTCCAACATCCTTCATGCCCGACGCGGTATTATAGATCAGCTGGCGCAACCCATCCAAGCCTTCCAACGTCTTGCAGGACAGCTCACTGCAGAGGGAAATCAGGGAGCAGCAAAATTAACCAGGCTAATATCCTTTATCAATAGGCAGTTCTGAGATTGGTCTACATCAGCGAAGCCTGGATTCTGGACCGCACACCAACAACCGTTATCTCTCCTTTGATTGTGTGTTCCGTGTGTGTTTGTGTACGTGTGCGTCTATCCATACAATCCCCCTTGGCAGAGAAACCATGTGCCTCAGCAGCGCATAGAACTTCAGACTTATCATTCCGTGTGCCGGAATGAAGCGGCAGCATAATGTTCTTGTAACTTACTGGCCTCCTGGGGGAAGCCGGCTTTGAGCACAGGAAAAAGTCAAAGCCAAGAGCGGACATTTATCTCCTTTCTTTGCGTCCGTGAGTCACCCCTCTGCCTTTCTGAGCAAAAGCATCTGCCATAGTCTTTACTGGCCAAAGAGAACCGAACCACGCCACGTTTTCAGAGATCGCCAAGCCCCTCGAGAATAGCTCATAGTTCATCATGACCATGAACTTGGAAGGGAGGCAACCCCTTGAGAAGATTAAACTAGTGCAACCTCAGCCCCCCTTCACCTCTACAGAAGGAAATCAAACTGTGGAGGATATTGCTGTTCAGAGCCCTAGTTCAGCCCAGTGACAGAGAGAGAGCAGGGGTCTGGAAGGAGTTCAGACTAGGGATGAGGACGGATATTCATCACATTTTAAATTCGAACGTTGGTGCATTTGAAGATGGACATTTGAGTGTGGATCAAATGTTTTGCTTCATTACATTCGTGAACCTGGGGAGGCAGGAAATCAGCTGCCCAGTCACATCTGCAGCGTATCCAGAGTGGATTCAAAGTGGATTCAGAGTGGATCTGACACGCTCAGAGCAGATACGTAGGGAATTCGTAGGTGTGGCCAGCAGCAGGGATTTGAATCAAATTCAAAGAACATTTGCCTCGAGTTCAAATCCTACCACATTCGAAGAGGCTCTATTCGAATAAATGTGGATTTCCTTGCGTTTGATCCAACTGGAATCAAACACAAAAATCATTGGTGCTATATCCTTAGTTCAGGTGCCAACATTACATGGCTTTTGGCAACCAACTAGAACATCCGACTTCACCCAAACCTTTGATGTTCAGCTTCCTCCCGGTGCTATCCTGCTAGAGCGGGAAAAGTGCTGCATTTGAGATGTTTTACATTGATTGATTGATGCTCACTGTGAGCTGACCTGGGAATTGTGGATTTATGATGAATGGGAAGATTTAAGTGCTTAGAATAGGAGGGGAGGGGAAGGAAAGGAAAGGAAAGGAAGAAAAAAAACTTTAAAGCCAAGATGGTAGGAGGGACAGTTCCTCACTTTTGATGTACACTTTTCAGAAAATGTAGCCTGTTGAAGTTCTGTGACTTCAGAATTCTGTCTCAGTCTGGTTTTTGCTTTTAGAGGGTGTGATTTTTTTGTCCCAATTGGGACTTTAATTAGGATGTTGCAGCCTATTCCATCCGCCCACAGTGAGAAACCGAAAGAGCTGCCCACCCTCCACATACAAAACCAGCCTATCTTCCCCAAAGCTGAGTCACAAGTCCTTTGTTTTCTGGGTTTTGGCAGGCAAATGCTTCTCGCCAGCCCTCCAAAGCTGTGCTGCCACATATATTAGCCGTTCCAACTCTCGCATAATAGTTCAGAGGGTCCCAGGTGAGTGAAAGAAGACGACGTGGGAAAGTGACCCTGACCTCGTCCTTTTAGTCCTCCAGTGGAAGCCCTGCTATGGGTTCTGGGTAGAGGCAGAGATTAAACTTGCATTAAACTTGAGTTTCCCAGTCCAGGCTTCAGGGCAAAAGGGGTCCTGAGCACAAGGTCCAGGCTGGTTTCAGCTTTTGTTAATATATTAACCACCTGAGGCAGCACAACGCGTGTGCAGTGGAGGAAGGAGGCAGTGATGACATTCTGAATAAAGGAGTGGGAAAATGGCGTCATACTTACTGTAAGTGTTTCAGGGTGATATCTGGGAATCCAGTGGCTCTTGAGCCAGAAGGGGAGCGGCAGATAGCCAGAACATATGCTCTGAGCGTAGCAATCCTCTCGACACGGAATTTAGTGTCAATCAAGTCAAGGTGTGTTCCTACCACCAACACAACGGAATTTGGTGCCTTTGCCTGGGAAGAAAGGACGCAAAGAGAATTTCCTCACTAAGACTGCAATCCCACTTGGGTTCTTTAAAAGGAAACAAAGCTAAACCCGATGGAAACGCACATTCTGCCCATTCCCATTTTTTTCATTTTAAATCACAGTCAACCCCAATGCTGTTCCCACAGAAAACACTTCAAAAACGCATTGGGGAATGAGAATCTTCTCCCCCCCTCCCCCTGCCTTTTGCCAACTGGGATGCTCAACCCTCTCTCATGACTGAGATTGATTCCGCAATGTGGCCAAGGGTGGGGAATCCCAGCTCCCCCTCCTCTGTGTTTTTGCTGCCGCTGTTTGCTTCCCCACAGCAAAGCCAAACCTTGCAGCGAGCATGACCACAGGGATCGCTTCTACGATGTTCCACAAAATCACCTCCCCAAGCCTCCTCACTCACGCTTTCCTCACTTTCTCCTTTCTTGCATCTTTCTCCCAGCTGCCCACCATGGTTGGTTCACGCAGGAAGGAGCCAGCCAAGCCGTCTTTCCCCGGCCAAAAAAGGAGAAAGTGAGGGGAAGCGTGGGTGGAAATGAAACTTATCAGTGTGAAGTGTGTGAAAATGAAACTTTTTATCCATTGTGAAGCGTTCTGCCAAGGGAAAGAGAGGAGGGGGAGGCTTTAACACTTTGCAAAGGAGGGGTGGGAAGGGGCTGATCTACAGGGTGAAACCCAACCCGTTTCAAGACGCATCTCCCCCCAATACTGCAGTACCGTTCCCAAAGGAAAAAAGATAGTGAGTGAGAACTGTTTTTTCAGGTGGTGGTGGTGGGTATTGTGGTTTTTAGGGATTTACTTCTCGGAAAACACGGGAACCCAATCTGTAATGTGGACAAACAAAATTCAAATTGTTTTCAAATCACAATAAAACCCAGGTGGGAACAACCCCTAAGTGTAAGTACCAAAAATACTCTCTTGGGCTGCATCCCAACACTGGTTACTTATTCCACTATAGCTTTATTCTGGAATAATAAAAAATAGAGGGACAAGTAACCAACATCTAGATGCAGCCTTATTTCTTTCAGAGTAAGAAGTAAGGTTGCTTTATAATCAAGAAACCCTTGCGTTCACTAAGAAATCTGTACAAGACTTGCCATATTGATACTAGTTTTAGTTGAAGCAAGGGTGTGTCCAGATAGGGCTAAATATCTGAGTTTAAAGCACAGCAGTATTGGATTTGACATGTTTAACAATTCTCCACTGTAGCTGCACGTTAAACTGGTACTCCAGGTTTTAAAGATAGTGGTTTAAGCACTCTCACTGCATAGCACTGTGTTACTCTGCCTTTTTCATCTGTGTGGGCAAAAAGCGAGAGAACAAATGAGAACTCGTCTTCACCCCAGAACACACAGACCTGTCAGAATGTACTTCACGCTGAGCATGGAGGGAAGGGCTGAACATGTGAATGGAAGAATCTCGCCACTGCAATGTCACAAAATTCTAAAATGCAGAGTACTGACAGTGGATCTAGGAGAACCGTTCTCCTTTCGAAGCCTCTATACTCCAGACTATAGGTGAAACGTCTGCTGGCAGTGCAAGTCATTAATCACCAAAAAGAGATTTAATTTTGATAATCAGTAAACAGAATAATTAATAAAACCCATACAACCCGTCCCTTCTTAGAACTTATTATCATTAGTCCAGCATCCCATGGGTTTTACAGCCTGGAGCAGCATTGCGGGACTGTTAACCTCTCTCTCCACACCACGTGGTCCAGAAATGACAGAGAGCAAGTTGCAGACTTCAGAACGCTGCTTCTGCTCTCCCGATGGCCAAAATGTACGTGTGCCAGGACAGGTTTCACGGCGCCCACGTTTCACGTCATGAAGCACTCAATGTGAAAGGAGGCCACCTGGGTTGCTCGGGGTCTCCCATCAATGTAAAAGTGTCCTGGGAGGCAGCCACAAAGTCTCGCTCACCTCAATATTCAAGAGCCAGAACTGAAGATTCGCAACAGCTTCTTCCCCCAGCGCCAAGTTCCAGACAACGAGGTACAGTGCTTTATCTGTGAAGAAACACTGATTGACTGTGGACATGCTGGTGGGGCCTCCGATATCCCAGACATTAAACTCGACTGAATCGATCTAGTTAGACAAAGAGGAGTATTGAAAGAAAGGCAACATCCACAGCGGTTGGAGTAAATCAAATGGAGATAACCGTTAATGCATACTAAACTTGTGCCCGAAGAATCTTTTCATGCACAACTCTAAGGCATCAATGGTTACCAATGTTCCAACTGAACAAAGAGGTGTTTGTCACCAGAGGGCTATCACTTCCATACAGGAAATGTAAGCTAACTGAGCATGGTGTCAGTTGAGACTTGTGAATCTGGACTGCTAGCCTTCCTTTGTTCTACAGATTTACCGTCTTTCAGAAAACACACAATGCCCCGGGCCCAATAAAGGAGAAAGCTTTGCTCCGTAAAGGATAACACTACTACCATTTGGGCCTGGTTCATCACTGAAGCCAGAAAACTGCTAAAGAAACAAAGCAGGCTGTTCAATCAGATATGTTCAATCATATGGAATATCCATGCTTTATTCCAAAATATCCAAATATAGCAGAACAAGTAACCAATGTCTGGATGCTGTTTCTGTCATGTACAACTCTTTGTGACCTCACGGACAGGCCTTTCCGCCCTCCACTGTCTCTAGTGGTTTTCCTAAACTCATGCTTGTTTCCATCACACTATCGAGTAATTTGGTTTAAGACCATTTCATAGAATCATAGAATGGTAGAGTTGGAGGGGACCTCCTGGGTCATCGAGTCCAACCCCCTGCTCAAGGCAGGATCTCCTAAACCATCTCAGACAGATGGCCATCCAGTCTCTGCTTGAAGACCTCCATCGAAGGGGAACCAACCACCTCCCGTGGCAGCCTGTTCCACTGGTTGATCACTCTTACTGTTAGAAATTTTTTCCTAACATCTAAACTAAATCTTTTCCCCTGCAGTTTCACCCCATTGTTTCTAGTCCTTCCTTGAGAGAGTGAGAACAGGGCTGATCCCTCTGCCTTGTGACAACCCTTGAGGTATTTGTAGACAGCTATCATGTCTCCTCTCAGTCTTCTTTTTGATAGACTAAACATTCCTATTTCCTTAAGCCGTTCCTCATAGGACATGGTTTGCAGACTGTTCACCATCTTGGTAGCTCTCCTTTGAACCTGCTCCAGCTTGTCAGTGTCTCTTTTAAACTGGGGTGACCAGAACTGGACACAGTACTCCAGATGAGGTCTGACCAAGGTAGAGTAGAGGGGGATAATAACTTCACGTGATCTGGACTCTATGCTTCTCCTAATACACCCCAGGATTGCGTTTGCCTTTTTTGCAGCTGCCTCGCACTGTTGACTCATGTTCAGTTGATGATCTACCAGGACACCCAAGTCTTTTTCACATGTGCTGCTGCTCAGCCGAATTCCTCCCATTGTATATGTGCTTTTTTCATTTTTCTTGCCCAGGTGCAGAACCTTGCATTTTTCTTTGTTAAATACCATTGTATTAGTTGCAGCCCATTGTTCGAGTTTCTCTAAATCTTTAATTGAAGGATTTCCTGATCTAGGGCCTGTTTGCAATTAACATCCATGGGGCAGTGTCCCACAGAAGTGAAAACCGGGGATGTAAATGCTGGCTCTGTTCCAAACCTACTTGGCACTTACCTTAGCACCACTGAAGTGCAGACCCCGCCATCTGGGAGCATCTGCCACAATGCAGCGATGGCCATGCAGGCCAAGCTTTTGCTATGGTGACTGAGTAACGTAGTGCATGACTGCACAGCTACAGCCACCCTACCTTGTCCCCACACAGCCTTTGCATGGAAGTAGGTGCAAAGGCTGGGGCTGTTCTAGTAGTGCTGTTGATGGTCCTGGTAGGGCTTTGTAGCAGTCTTTACTGCTACACAGCTATCAAAGTCAGGAGTGGCCGCACATGCAGGGAGCCGCTCTGGGATGAAAACAACTCTGTGGTGTGCACACCCTCCGTGCTGGAGTGTGAGCAACTGTCCCCATCTTGCAAGTGTGAAAAGGCCCCCAGATTAGCTTATCTGGCCTTTAAGATGAGCTTTTGAACCCTGCCTGCAACATATATGAGAATCACCGATATCAGCTTGGATAAAGCCTTGGCACTAGATCTATGGAAAGAAAGCACCCTGTCAGATCAGGAGGGCCATTGCTCTTTGATTTCGGTCAACTGTGGCTCATCAGCCAAACCTACACCTTTCCAGCCCTAGTCTGCTGAAGGCACTAAACAATTTACCTTTGATTTGAACCCAGCAGGTTTCTGAAGTTCCCACTTGGTGGTCCGGATTGTGGTGTCACTGGGCATCGACTGGGAAACTTTGCCAGTCTGCAGGATCTCAATCAGGGTTGACTTCCCTTGCCGTGGGGGGCCCACCACAATCATTTTCATGAGGTTGCACTTCTCTGCTTTGCGAAGTTGGGCTCGTAAGAAAGCTAAAATAGCCTTGGGACCTGACAGGCAGACATAAGAACATATGAAACGCCCTGCTGAATTGGACCTCTGGCCCACCAACTCCAGGAGCCTCTTCTCACAGTGGCAGCCAACAGCATATGGAGGCTCACAGGTTGGCCTTCAGAGATAGGATGATTCTGCACTGGCCAGTAAACCAGAGCAGCAAGCATATAAGAGCCTCCTTCCCTCATGCTGGTGTGGTCTAAGCGGGGGGTGGGGTGGGGTTCCATCCTTTTAGGCCCCAACCCTTAGACGAGCCCTTGGGGGTGGACCTGCCTTAGACCACATCACCATGCAGAAGGGAGACCCATCATCATCATCATCACCACCACCACAAGAAGAAAAACATTTATTTCTAGCCCCCTTTCCACCAAAGGGCCGTACAGGGATACAAAACACAACGCTTAAATATAAAACATAATAAAACAGCTTTAATACATAATCATTTAAAATACTTTAAAATCTATCCTATTAACAGCTCAGATTTAACATTCATGCTGGAGAGCTGAAAAGAAAGGGTTTTGAGCCCTTCTGAAAATGGACTAAGTTTTCCTCTATTATGAGATCCAACAGGAGGGAGTTTCAAAGCCATGTCTTGAAATGCCTGTAGTCTAGAGGAAGCCATCCGTGTCACTGGGACAGCCAGCAAAGTTTTATCTGTTGGCCTCACATTCCTGGTTGGCATACATCACGATAGCTTGGATGCCAGCTAATTTAATGTGGGGGTCTTGAAGCCACAATAAGATCCCAGTGTGCTGGCCAGTGCAGAATGTCCCATATATTCAATCCACTGCAATCCACTGTTAAAGTAGAGTATTTCCCCCCTCCCACTATGACATGCTGCCAGGGCAGAGAATGCAGGATGCGAATGTTTGTGGAAAACAAATAAGAAAAAAAATATATTATGAATGTGTTGTTGGTGCCAGAACGTGATGCATAAACTTGCAATTCCTAATTGAAAGAGTTAGAAAAATACAGATGACCCTAGTGTGAGACGTTTTGCTGTTAAAACAGTTGGAAGAATGTGACTCCTCTCATTTCAGTTATGCGTCTTGGCCTCCTGAGACACCAGTGACATATTTTGGTAGACGGGGTCATTCTTCCATAGTATAATAGACACTCAAATAGACTTGGTCTCCCCTCTGCAGTGTCTTTGGCTTACCAGGGTTGACTGGGTACCATCTCTGCCAGTGCCATTAACTCACATTGACTAAGTTTCACCTCTTGATGCCATTGATTTACCGTAATAGACTGGAACTCCTGGGCCTTTCCTCCATGTCTAAAATGACCCCTTGCAGTCCCATTCACTTATTGTGGTTAAATTATTGTTGCAACCCACCCTGAGATCTTCTAGTGAAGGGCGGAATATGAACACTGAATAAATTCTCTCTAATGCCACTTACTTGCCTTAGTAGGCTGAACCTCCATGGTTCTTCTAAGGCTCTCATTTCTATAGCTGACCATGACTCACATCACACAGTTTTGCACTAGACATTGGTTTGCTGGAACCCGATCATAGCACTATACAAGGGATGATTATTATTACACAAAATAATGATGCCATCACAGGAGGAGGAGGAGGAGGATTGTCTGAACGTGAATTTGGATGACATGCCACATTTTAGGTTTTCCATTTCATTTTGCAGCAACCGTGACCTCGAGAACTTCCACACCGTTGCTTTTGCCACCCAATAAACAAACAGATGTAGGATTGATTTGGATTCCCATTCTTTTCAAGCAGCTGAGACTGATAAGCCATGAGAAGGAAGCCAACTCACCCTCTTTTCTGATCTCTGCTGGAAGGTTGCCAATATTGAGCTCCTCAATGTCCAGCTGCCAAAGATTAGTCAGTTGTCCAAGTTCAGGAGGAAGCTCTTGAATGCCTGCGTTGCTGTGCAAAAGTAAACACAGTCTTTCACCAGCTTTTCCGAGATAAATTTTGGCAAGAGAGGATACCAGACTTTGCTGAAACTGTCAGCTTGAGGCAACGTGCAAAAAAATCCCCTTTGGATAAAACACTGAAAGATTTCCTTGGAGACAGTGTCATTGAACTAACGGCGTGCCTCAGGAGATAGGTTTGCCTTGCAAATTAAGACTTACAGAAAACATAAATACATTAGCAAGACAGAGAGACAAGGGTGTTGCTCTTCTCACGGACCCTAAACGCCTGTTGAAAAGTCAACAGCCAACACTGTAATCTTCAGTGAAATGGAGAAAATAAAACAATTGGTATTAGTATTTGAATCTACCTAAGTTTTCCTTAGAACATAAGTCACATGTTGCAACTGAGGTAGAGAGACTGAGGTATAGGATAATGCTTCTTTGTTCAGCCCAGGATGCATCCACACAGCCGAAATGGCCACCTAAAAAGAATTCATGGGATGTAGTGTCTGCACACTGGTACCCATGCTGGGCCTGAAGTCTGAGGAGAAGAATCCTTCCTCTGCAGCATCTTTTGCACTATGTGAAAAATGAGACTGGGGCATCTGGTCCCTCTCCTGTCCCACCACCACAGTCTGGAAAGTGCTTTTGTCTCCTTCTAACCAGTGTGACCAAGCATCAGATTGAAAACGTGCCTTGTGATCACTTCCTGACTGACATTTTACCCCACCAGTAGGAGCATCAGAGGCTTTCAAAGGTTCTTGTAGACCAGTGATGGCCAACCTATGACACGCATGTCACAGGTGACACGCCAAGCCCTTTTGGGTGACACACCTGGTCACCCTGGCACCTGGGCGTGTAGTGCTTGCTTGTTCTTGAAGTGTACGAAATACCAACTTTCAATTGAATATTAGCAAACGAAATTCAGCAACAAAAATCACTAATGTAAAGAATTATTTGTTTTTGCTTTTAATAAAATATTACTAGAGCTACAAAATTCACAAAATTATGGATATTTCTAGATGTGACACAGCACCCGAGTTAAACTAGGTTTTCTTGTGAATTTTGACACACTGAGCTCAAAAGGTTCGCCATCACTGTTGTAGACAATTAAACACTTCCTGTCACCTAACCTTACCTGGCGCTCCCACCAGCAAGCACAAGTCACTTACACCTCATGCCTGGTGCAATCGGTCACTCACCTGTGAGTAATCCCAGGACCGGCCCTCTTCAGGGTGCCACTATCTTGATTGTGGCGCCATGACAACGCAGATGCTCTGCATCAGAAGGGCAGCAGGGGTGCTTGGAGCCTGTAGCAGCCTCCTCCAAATGCAGGTGCTTTTCCCATGAGTTCCCTAAACACACACTATGGGCTGTAGTGCAAAGTGGCCCCAGGAACGACCAGAGGTGTGTGGCAGAGATGCACAAAGTACGAACACTTGATCAAACAGATTGTGTTTGCGGATATTTGTGTTGAACCAAATCTGCAGTGGTTCGCATATCCAAAAGTTCAATTGAACGAAACCAATCCACCCCAGTCACAAACGAACTACTTGATTGAAGAGTTCATATTTGCTCTGGGTCCTTGCCCTTCAAAAGGGCTCTTTTGCAATGGAAGAAAAAGGGTATTTTTGTGTTTGAACAAGTTTGAAACGAAGCACGAACCCATTTGTTTGATTAAATGATTTGCCGTCAAGCTGGACTATTTGGTTCAACAGTGAACTGAACACATGACTTTCATTTATGCACATCCCTAGTGTGTGGGTATAAACATGCTGTGCATCTCACCTAACAACAAGGCCACTGGATTCTACCACACAGGCACTGTGGGGTGCTAATGGTGGAGCCTCAAAACAGATACATCCTGCAATGAAGCCTGGAATTTTAGCTAATCTAATGTGCCTTACTAGACCTCTTCAAGGGAAACGGTTCATTTGTAATAAACCTGCATCTCCTGGTCCTCCAAAGCCTAGGGGATTCAGAACGTGTCTACTGTGTCATGTGATGAAGTCATCAAACTGCTAGATGGTTAGGCCTCTTGGAGCTCCCCTGAATTCCAGGCTTCGTTCTAAGCCAAGAGCTATGTCCTAAGTCTAGGGTTTATCTTCACTGGAGACATCAAGGCTTCTGTATCTTCTTATGTAAAATCACTAAAGTGCAGACATTGTGGTCGCCACATCATTCTTCTGTTCTGCAATCTTTGCAAATAACTCTAGCTGAATGACAAAGGACTCTATACTTCCAGATGGTCTGGCCAAAAAGGTCCATAGCAGGAATGAAATCTATCAAACAATTAAACAGTCACACAGATTGTCCCCTGGCTGTCTTTTCCTGCTGTCTGGCCACTAAAGTCCTACAGATCCCAAAAGGAACTGTCCACAAGACAGTGTAGCTTGCAGAACAAAACTCCAGTCCTTCACAAGGTACTCCACCGATTCCCCACAGGGAATCTGGAAGCTCTTGCTCAGGGCTAACTGAAATACTTCAGTGATGTTAGCAACATTTATTTCCATTGCTCTAGACAGGCGAACTTACTTTCCTAAGTAAAGCTCTGATAGCCCTTTGAGAAGGCAGATTGATTGTGGAACGGATTCTAACTGGTTATCATTCAGATAAAGGACCTCAAGTGACTCACACAGGTATTCAGGAAACTCCAAAGAAGAACCTAGGGAGAGGAGAAAGGATAATGTGAAACAGATTAAAGTGTACACAAGGCCTTACTCGACAGATACACCTCAGAGGCAGGACAGAGTTTTCCACACAGAATCTTCTAGTTCATAGAAACATGGAGTTGGGATGGACTTCCAGCTCAATGCAGGAATCATTAGACCATCCCAGATGGCCGTCCAGCCTCTGCTAGAAGACCTCCAGTGAAGCAGAATGTACCTCTTCATGACATGACCTATTCCACTGACTGATAGCTGTTTATTCTAATGTATAATCTGTATCTCCTTCCTTGAAGTTTCATCCCCACTGGTTCGAGTCCTGCCATTTGGGCCATGTGAGGATAATTCCAAACCCTCTAAAGAAGTGGTTCTCAACCTGGGGGTCGGGACCCCTTTGGGGGTTGAACTACCATTTCAGAGGGGTCGTGACGAGTCTCCCGCCAACCTTCCCTCCCACCTCCCACCTGCCCTCCCCCCATGGTTGGGGGTCTCCACAACACGAGGAACTCCATTAAGGGGTCGTGGTATTAGGAAGGTTGAGAACCACTGCTCTAAAGTGTGACAACCCTTCAGATACCTGAAGACAACTATCATAACCCACCCCACCCCCTGCAGTCTTCTCTTCGGCAGGCTAAATATTTCCAGGTTTTCTAATTGTTCCTCATAGGATTCTGTTTTCAGTCCTTTTACCACCTTGGTCACCCCTCTGAACTCACTAAATCTGTTCCCTGTTGCAAGGACCAAAAGACATGTGATGGGGAAGATTTTTCCCAGACCGAGTAGGAGATGTACTGCCAAACAGAAAAGACAAAACTGGTCTACATGAAAGACCGAAGGCAACTTCATATAGTCTTCATTTCAAAGCATTTTATCCTGGCCACATGAGGGAGAAAGTAAGGTCCCAACTGAAGTTGTGGCTCTCAGAAAGAGCCCTGTGGATCAGTACCAGATGAAGAATGACAAGAAGGCGGCTACCTTTCTACCTTAGAGATCTGTTGTATATTAAAGTTTATGGGTCTCTAGTTCCCAAACCAGTGGTAAAGGTCACCCTAGGAGTTGGATTTCCTGCTTCTGGAGGAAACCTCTGGGGGTTGGAATGGAAATCTTTGCTTCTGGTGAGGGGGGCTCAGTACCAGCTTGAAATGGCAACAGTACCAGTTTCCCGCGCTATGACATGATGATATTGTTTAATTTAGCACCCATCGACCTTTTCCCGCCAGAAATTTTCCAGCCACTTCCCCCACATACCATACCTGCCTCAGCACCAATGTGAGTTTTCCTCGTCGTACTGAAAAATGAAATCCGTTTAGTTTTGACTCCTTCATCAGTTCTGTAGGCAAAGGCAAAGAAAGACTAGTGAAAAGGAAACGCCTCCCTTGCTGGATTTCTGTGACAACGACAGAAAATACTCACTTTCCAAGCTGGTTCTTTGAGAGATCTAAGGATTTCAACTGCCTACAGGTCCACTTCTCTTGTGTCGGTAATGTGACCAGCTGATTTCCTGAGAGTTTCAATGACACCAGTGTCTGAAACAGAAAGACACAAGGTGAAAGAGATAGAGGGTTGTAAGGGTACACAACACATTTAGTTTCACACATCAAAATACTTTTTAAGGATGGACTAAAAACTGTCTGAAGATTTTAGACCTTCCCTAGAGAATACTGACAGAGGGTTCAGTTGTGAGTTGATCCAGGGAGCAAAACAGACAGTAAGGCACTATTTGTTTTATTTTATTTATTTTATTTCTATCCTGCCCTATACCTGAAGATCTCAGGGCGGGTAACAACGTTTAAAATAAAATATATTAAAACAATAAGAGCATATATTAGAACAACAGTATCAGTTGCCTTACTCCTTTTCAGAACTTGGTTCTCATTTAGCAATGGGCTTACTTGTGCTTGCCTTGCCTCTTTAGTTTTTGTTTTCACTTTCAGATAACTTCCTGCTATTGGGTACCAGACGATATGGCTATTTTTCACTCTGCTTTAAGTCATGATGTCTGTAAGCCTTTGCTCAGTGAAGAAGAGCCTCTTTGGGAAAGTTCAACAGCTCAGCAGAAGTACATAAGGGCCTCATTTCAAGGATCTTCTGAAAGAACTAGAAGATACCAGCCAGAATAGACTAACTGCAGGTCAGGTCAGCTGACATACAACTTCAGGCCCTCACACAGCCTTCGCATTACTTTCGTGTGAAGGCTGCATGCAGGTGGGGCAGGATGGCTGCACAGTCCCACACCATTTAACCCGATCGCCATAGCAATAGCCTGGCACACACGGCCGTTGCTATGGTGACGCAGACACTTCCAGGTGGAAGTATTTGCACTTCACCTAGACTAAAGTTTAGGACTGGCTAATGGTTTCAATGTGAACTCCAGCCTCCGTCCCTGATCTTAACTGCCGCGAGACAGTATCTCATACGAGTTAAGTGTAAACAATCCTAAAACAACCTTCTGGTCAAGACAATGAAATCTTGATAGAGACCTAGTTCTTGCATTAGTGTTGATTGTATCAAAATGCATTGGTCTGCACAAGACTGATACACCAGAATCAGGTTCATATGCTGCATGAACACCATCTAGTGTTGAAACAGGCAAACTGATTTCCAGAATCAGTTCATTTGGAATCTGGAAAAGCTTTCCAAAAGGTAGCTTTTTTTTCCCACTGGAAAAGAGGCAATTAATTTAAGAGTTAAAGTTGCAATAGGAACAAGAGAAGACGTTTAGTCGTGTTAGATGAATGCTTTATGATTTCTCTGCAGCACATGTTAGTTTTTGTGGCCAACTGCAACCCTCAATGCCAACAGGCAACTTAGTTAAGTCCTGGCTAAGTTCTGAATGCTTTGGGCATCCACACATGTGATGGGACTTCACTTAACGTGCATAGTAATGATGGGAGTTCTCCTTACTTACATTAAGCTGGAACAAACAAAGGGGGACATCTTTTAGGAAGTTTTCAGAAACGTCTACTTCTCTGAGATGATTTTTCCAGAAAACAGCTAGGGTATCTGGTAGCGAGTCCAAATCATTCTTTGCTACTTTGCAGAACTTCTGAAAATGTAACGAAAAATCCATTTGGATATCCAGCTGGAATTCCCAATCCCAACGATCTCAGTTTCAGAATATGGAGTCTGACATGGTAGTAGGCTGGACCTATCACAAGAACACCAGAGCCCTCAATACTACAGGGGCTATTCAGGCATTTACTAGAGAGCGGGAACCTTCCACATAATATGCCTGTTTCAAAGAAACAGTGCCTGATCAAGCATGAGTATCCGGTCCTGCCTGTGCAAACATGACACAAATTGTGTGCAATACACCCAGCTTCTGTGATTTTCAGTTCAAGTATGTAAAGGATGTAGGTTTGACGGAGACCCAGATCAAGACTCAAAATCCCTCCACTTTGCCTAGCAACTTATGAGTTTAGGCCCTGACTAAAGTTCAGACTTACCAAGGGGCAGGCCCAAGGCTGGGGAAACATCTTCAGATTATTCCGGGATGCATGAAGAACGTTCAGCGACTTCAAGCAGTGCATAAAATGGCTGGGCAGCTCTGTCAATCTATTGTCTGAGACATCGAGTTCCTGCAGCTTTCTTAATCCAATCCAGTTTGTGGCTTAAAGAAGAAGACACGCAATGAAACATCAACAAGTCACTTGTTCAAGCCAATTCCTAATGTGACAGACGACTGGGTTTTACCAACAAGGTCTAGGGATGGGAGATTCAAATGTCAGTAGCAGTGCACACATGGGGCCATGACATCAAGATTATTTTAATGGGAAGTGGTATATAAATATTTTAAGTAAATCAGGAAAGAAGGAAAAGCAATGTGACATTAACTGGCATTTTAGTAGCCATCCTGCACTGTTGCAATGAATATTTTCACCTCAATAATCTTCATATAATCATACATTTGGAGAAGACCATCAAAACCAATGTCTTGCTCCACGTAAGAATCCAGATGGAAGCATCTGTCATTCCGCTTCTTCTTTAACACATTCAGTGAAGGAGTTAGAATGTGCACAAACCAATTTGCATTAGAAAATTTGACTGAATTTTCAAGTTTGCAATTTTCAATTCACATTGAATTGAAAGTGTGGACTTTCGAACAAATTGAACAATGATCTCAGTTTACAAATATGAAAATTTCATCACATTTTTGCTGTATCTTAATGTTGAAAATAGGCTTTTTCAAAGGAAAAAGCCACAAAGATGTTCAACCGTGAATGTGAAAGTCCAACTATGTGAATGAATGATTCAACAAAGAAACATTTTTGGATGTTCATTTCAACTGAGAATCAAACGTGAATTTTTCATTTGTCCAGGACAAGGGGGATTCCAGTCCAAGAAGTACTCACCATTCTCATCAAAGAGCCTTTCCAAATAATTTTTGGCAGCAACAAGCTTTCGCAATTTGCAGAGATACAAAATTCCAGAAGGAAGGCTGAGAAATCTGTTGCTGGATACATCAATCTCAAGTAACCTGCATATCAAAAGGAATCAGGTAAAACTCATCACTTGCACTATTTAAGCCAAAAGATCCCCCTCCAAAACAGCTCTGTCGCTGTAAAGAGTTTGATTCAAAATATAGTCCATGTTAAAAATTGGTCCCAAAAACATACTTGGTGCATAGAATTTCATCTGAAGAATTGACTCCCGGCAGTTCACTCAATTTGTTCTCAGTGAGATTTAGTTTCTGGAGGTTTATCAGCCCCCAAGGTATCACGGATGGGAGGGAAGTTAAGCAATTGGAAGAAAGGTCAAGCTCTGTTATCTGGTGAGATATATCTATCAGCCATTCAAGGTCCACCCAAGGCAGTCTTAAGCTTGACCAGTTCACCACGAGAGCCTAAAAAGAGAAGAGGAGGAGGCTTTAAGAGTTTTCAATGAATCCAATCTGAAACTGGCCCATGTCAAATCTCTGGGATGAACCCACAGGATAGATCAACTCCTAATGGTCACTTTCTTTCCAGTTTCTTTTTCCACCCTGCCAGGTTTGACCATGTACAATCATTTTTATTTTAATATTTAATACTGAAAGGTACTGATGAAGGCCAAGGCACCAACTGGACATTTGGCCCTTTCTGCACTGGGCCTTATTCCAGATTATATCCTGGAACAGAGACCTGCCATTGATATCCTAGCGCAGACTATGGCAGGCCCCAGGGAATGGGAATTTAATTTAAGTGGGGGGAAGGAATCTAATTTGTCCAAGCCCCTTCTTTACCCCAAATCACCTAATACCATAATCAAAGAGTTGAGTAACATGATAAAACTATAAAAATGCAATAAATAAAATAAAATTATTACTTTATTAACAATTAAATTAAAAATTTAAACTCATACACAGCACATAGCTTCCACTCCGTATTATCCAAACCAAAACTTTCAGTTTCAGTACTGCAATGGTCTTCAGGCTAGGAAAAGTTGGAAGGATTAGACTTTATCACTGAATTTTTTTTCTTTGTGTATCAAATTGAGATAATAATTGGCACAGATCTTATAAGTAAAAATCTGGATAAAAAGGGTATGAAAGATGAGGGATTAGTGTAATTTTTTTTAAAAAAAATATTTATATAATACAAATATTAATACATACATAAAATTAAAAACATAAACTATACACATGTCTCCTCATTAGTTCTATTAATTATTAAAGCAATATATAAATTGTATTTAGAATTTTAAAAAATATGTTTTTATATAAGATCAGCGTTAATTCATAATACAATTTTAATGCAGCAATTAATAAAACAGCACTGTTTTACCAAATATTTTAACAATATAAAAGGAGGCAACATATCCTTTGCCTTTTCAATAGCGTTAAGCAAGAGATGGTCCCAAATGTTTGAAAAAGAATAATTTAATGTTTCTCATTTTTTCAATTTTATATGTTATTAATTCCATAATGCATATATCTCAAACTTGCTTATACCAACATGATATGGTTATTGTTTCTGTATTTTTCCAAGAAAAATGATTACTATTTTTTCTGACAGTAACCAAAAAAAATCTATTAGTATTTTTATTGCACTTGAAATATTTATATTGGCATGGATGTTTAATAAAGCAGTGTAAAATCTTTATTACAGTCGTCGACCAGCAAAAGTCATCAGGTCTTGCTTCACATCTTGAGAAAAACCACAATAAAGGAAACGAGTAATATTTGACCTCACTGATACCCACACTGGGCTTGTAAGAGTGACAGACAGCCATATCTCCCTTCCAGAAAAGCTGAAGTTTATAAAAAAGGCCCTTTTTCTCTGTTACACAAGTGACCACTCACTCTTTCCGCTGCAGTTCTTCTCGGGGATGTGATGCTTCCCACAAAATATTTGCAAAGGAGGTCTTTGCTTGCTTTAGGGAAGTCCATCAAGATGTAAGAACAAATATGGGACCCATTTTGAAGCAAGAAAGCAGCTACATCTTCATGTCCTAGCCCAGAAGAAAACAGAGATGAATTAGAAGTATTCCTAGAACAATTTTAATTCCTAATTTTACAGGGAAAAAAAAATTTAATGAGAAGCTTGCAATGCAGGGAGAGAAGTTACCCTATCAGTTGCATTTTGGAAGCTATTAGTTAGTTTGCAATCTGTTTGGGTCTGTCAAGGTTCCTAACAGCCACAGACCACATGGCCAAGGTCCAGAGATGACGACAGCAACATTTGGAAGATGGCAGCATTCCCCATCACGTCTTTAAAGGGGTATGTCATAGAAAATGTAGGTAAATACCTGCTTTAATAGCTGCGTACAGTGGCAGTTGGGTAAGAGTTGGATATTCATCCTTTCGCACTCCAAAGCCATCTGGGTCTGCCTTATATGTCAGGACTAAGAGTCTGACAATCTCTAGATGACCTCGCTGGCAAGCAATGACCAACATCCAGTTCAGGAGCTGCAAGATGTTCGCGGGACCTGTTGAAAAGAATGCTCATAGATTATAACAGCAAGATGCAAATTTCCACATTTACATGCAAATACATTAGAGGTATTACGGCAGGTTCGACATAATACAGAATGCCATCTTACGATAGCTTAAAGTAGGGCCTTCTCAGTGGTAGCACTTTCTCTTTGGAATGCCTCCCTTCTGCTGTTCATGAAGCACCCGCACTTACAACTTAAGAGCACCTCCTAAAGACTTGTTTTACTCAGCCATTCCTTGTGTGAAACACAGAATAAATGTTACTGGATCAAAGACTGTTTAGAGACTGGGGAGGCTACGGCACTTAAAGACTAGGAGAAAGGAAACCTGACAAAGTTTGCAGACATGTTGACTATGTCAAGTGTGGGGCCACCAAGGGAAAGGCCATAGTTTTGGTAGCCTTTAGACCTAAAGGGCGGTTATTTTGAGCCTGATCTTAAGAGCGCAGACTCATTCAAATGGTGTGTAGAAGATGTCTCCAAACAACTCGCTGGCAAAACCACAGTGATCAAAGTTTCATCCTGGAAAAAGGCTAGGGAGAAAAAAAGGAGACAATATAACAGAAGCAAAGATGACTCCTAGATAAGACAAGAGATTCATCTTACCAAGGAAAGAATCCAGCAGCTCCTTTGTGGCATCTTTGTGTCCAAAATATGCTGCCACAATGGCTGGGTTGTCATCATTGGGTTCAGGAGGCACCTTGGCACCTACTTCTTTCAGTAGATACCTCACTGCTAGCAGATCCCCATTGGCAGATGAGATGCTCAGAAAGAAGTCCTAATTTGGGAGAGAGGAGAATATTGTGTTTGGTAATCTTCAGGTTTGAAACACTGAAGGGGCTCTAGGTCTTCAGAGACATTCTCCTTGGTGTTTCCATAGAGTTAGATCCAGTACAACCAAAACAAGTTTGACTTAGCTTGTTGAAGGTTAAAAGGGGGGCGTAAATGAATGTGGTTTCAAGTGGACTGAAAGCTTTTCAAGTAGGGATGTGTACAATTTTTTTCACCATTCACTTTGCAATGAAGCAAATGGGACAGAACTTTGCATTTGCGCAAGTGGCGCCACTTTGAAATTTGCTAGGCTTCAAATTCGTTTTGAATCCCTGCTGTCACCAAATCTGATTTGAAACCACCCCAAAGCTTCGAATGAAGGCACAAAAGCTTTAGCTTTGCATGAGGCCAGTCTTCTAATATAGCCAATATTCTATTTGACTCTGAAGTTTCAATCCTTCACAATTCATACAACATTTTTCACCCCCATCCATATCTTCAAGTTTCCCCCATTAGCTGTGCGGAAGTTTAAGAAGTACAAATCTAAGCTTTCTTACAACTTCATGGAAAGGGGCCCCAGCTTTGGAGGTGCTGTGGAAAGTTCTCATGGTCCCCTAGGACTTGAGCACAAAGGAATAAAACAATGGAGAAACGTCATTTTCACAAAGCAACACTAAATGTTTGTGCTTCTTCTCCTTCAATATAGGCTCATCTGTCAAAGAATTCTGTCAAATAATTTTGGAAAATGGCCACGTCCCAAAAGAACATAACAGGAACATGTCCCCCTACTCAACTGGCCCACAGAGGTGTACATCCTTCTGCATGCCCCCTGGATTGGTCTGGCAGCCCCAGGAATGTCAGCAGTACTGTAAAAACAGGAGGCATGGCCTCTCCTGGTCCACACCAGTGTGTGGAAGGAAAAGCCCAGAGGTCTAGGCCTTGTACTATCCTGAGGGCTATTCACATCTAGGTCACTAGTCAACAAGTACCGGGGAAGAGCATATGCACGTCGACTAGGCTGCTACAGCCTACAAATGTGCCCAACCGCCCCAGCTACACCCGCCTGTTTTATGGCCTAGCAAAAGTAAAGCATTACTGGAAGCATTGATGGTGTGAAGGCTTTCCAAAGGAAGAAACTGTACGTTGCAGAAGAGTTAAGTATCCTGCATCATCCAATGACTTCTCCCTCCGTCAGGCCTTGTTTACATTTTGAAGATCCTATGAAAATTATCCCAGGCTTGCAAAAGGGCTTCTTAGAGCATGGAATAACCATTGTTTTGCTCTCACCTTTTCAACTTGGGAGAGATTCTCCTGACATGCTGCTTTAATCAGCTCTGCAGCTTTAACAAATTCCTGGCTTCTGTAAGCATCTTGAACAGCGTCCACCACGGAAGACTGACTGATGGGGAAATCTTCGGCTGTGGAGTGCCTGCCACCCATGACTGAAAGATCTGTGAACACTGAAGGGAGAAATGTTTATTTAAGTTTTAAAACTCCAACCTTTGGCCAGGAAGACCTCAAGTCTGTTTTTAACATAAAAAGAAAAACAAACAGACCAAACTCTCTAAATGCAATCAAACCACTCCAATGCAATTAAAAGAGCAATTAAAAAGTCTCTGTGAGGGAACTCCAATGCTAATAAAAGCCAGTAATGCCATGGGAAAATAGGTAAGGATTCTATCAGATCTTTAGAAAATAGTAACAGAAGTATGGAAGATGACACACACAAACCAAAAAAAGGTGCCTTTTGGTGGTGGCCCCCTTAAGGAATGCTGTCCCTCAAGAGGATCATTGATATTTGCATCATGACTTTTTGGAGACAGAGGTTCCTTTTTATGCAAGCATTTGTTCACAGTGGACAATGTCTAACGTTGAATTGCCCCCTTTTTTCCATGCACAGTCAAAGATCCGGATCTTCAAGATCTTCAAGATCCAGCTATTTGAGATGGGGTCCTCCTGGAGATCCGGATCTTGAAGATGCCTGAAGACCCCATTGTGGACACCTTTAATCAGGTCCACACGAAATCCAGTACCCTCAAGACAGTATCTATCACATAGAACACCTTCCGCCCCCCTGAACCGTCAGAGAAATGGGAGTTCCTTATGCGGAAACTAAAAACAAAATTTATTTCACCATTGAAACACTCAGTGCTACTGCTTTAAACATTAGGTTAAAAAAAAAGCTAAAGATGGGAGTGACTATAGCTCAGTGGTACAGCAAAGTGCTTGGAAAGCAGAGATTTGCTGGTTTGACCCCAGTGTCTCCCTGAAAGTAGTCAACAGCAAACCACTTCTGCATCCCTGCCAAGAAAACTGCATAGAGGCCCTCACACAGGTGTCCATGCAGTGAACTAGGAGTTGGCCAGGACAAAAAGCTAAGGATACTCTTGAGTTGAGGTCAACTCCTGATGACCATGTGATGTCCATGCAGTGCGGACGTGGTTCGTTATCACCATCATATAGGACAGTGATGGCGAACCTTTTGAGCTTGGTGTGTCAAAATTCGCAAGAAAACCTAGCTTAACTCGGGTGCTGTGTCACATCTAGAAATATCCATAATTTTGTGATATTTGTAGTTCTAGTAAAAAAGTTCTATTTTTGATATATGTATTTTATTAAAAGCAAAAACAAATAATTCTTTACATTAGTGGCTTTGGTTGCTAAATCTTCAATGGAAAGTTGGCATTTCATACACTTCAAGAACAAGCAAGCACTACACACCCAGGTGCCGGGGTGTCACCTGTGACACGCGTGTCATAGGTTGGCCATCACCGATATAGGAGATGCAAGAGAATGATCTAGGAGCTTCTGAAAGTGAATGGCTTCCAGAAGCTTTGGATTGGAATTCTGCAGGCAGCATGACTATACCTGGGCCCATGACTTGTAGCCGAAGCCAGGGTGAGCCTTTGAGCTCTGTGCTCCCCTGCCCTGTGTTAGGAAAGCACACTAGCAAAGCTCTTATGTTTGTTTCACCACTGAAGCAAACACTCACTTGACTTAAAAGCGCTTTTAGGGATGGTAGCATGCGGCCCTCTCATTCTCATCCCATTTTTAATTTCCCTTTTCTAGCCTGGAATGTTGATTAGAAGGGACTACGAATCAACCCAACTGCAAACAGCTCTATGGGTCTTTCTGCACTGAGCCTTGTTCTGGATCATATCTTTGAATAGCGACCTGCCGTCTACAGCAGGAGGGCCTCTCACAGTCTGCACTGGCATGCAGATGACACTCCCCTATTTGGGCAGCACATCCGGGGCAGAGGGCCTCTGATCCAGATCTGGGGCTTCTGTATCCAAACATTAATCCGGATTGTGGAAGCCCTGCCCCCAACTTCCAAGGATGGATCCTCTTTCCAACAGCCCTGTGAGGTGGGCTAGAATTTTTTTTTAAAAAAAATGTGGTCCTCTCCTAACCATGACCTGAGAAACCCCCCCCCCATCAACTCAGGAGGCCTTCAGGCCTTCAAGCATCAACCCTACAGATGCAAAGAGGAATCACTGTACCAGGACTTTTCACTGCCCTGTGGAACCGGGCACAAGTTTGGCTCAATCCGAATCTGACAGTAAATACCTCTGGATGTTGCCAATTAGACAGCCTGTGAAGTCTGACTAACCCTTTCTTGTCAATTATTAAAAACGAAGCCTCCCTTGCGGAGATATCTGAGATAGCTCCTGGGATTTGAGCCATTAAGTTGGGAAGGCATCAATAACCTCAACAGAGTCACCCTCAAGACTCAGAAAATGTGTAAAAGATGAGAGGATAATGCAACCTGAAAAAAATGCTGGAGCCAGACGAGGTCTTCAATGTTTTTAATGCTTAGGCTCCTGGTATTTATCCTCCGCTTTGCAAATCCAAGCGACATACTATGTATTACTGACAGTAAAGCCGTGTCTTCACGGCAACCTTATCTCGAATTCAAAACGTTTTCAGTCCTCGGAGTCTGCACGGCAGTTTGGCTTAACACACTTTCTCCGTGTTAAACCACCGCAAAGCGTGGTGAATCTCAATCCTGATTTCAACAGGTCTCACTCCGGATCCTGTGCTTGAAATGTTTTACATTTTTTACTGTGGGGACCCTACCGTGTTAAGGGATGAGAATCCATGTTTAGGGTTTCCCTCCCCCTATAGCTTGCTTTCAAAGATAGTGATTTCATTGAAAAAAATCCACCCTCAAAACAGCCACTATAAAAATTCAGTCCTTAAAGCTACACTGTAGCAATCTAGCCACTTCACACCTTAATAACAATGTTGCAGTTTTGCACAATTCTAGCTCTTTGAAAGTTCTGACCTTTAAAAAAGGGAAAGGAAAGGAAAGCCCTGGAGGTTCTGTTTTAAAGGCTGTGGCTGTAAAGGGAGTTTGAGTTGCTGCTGCTGCTGTGTGCCCTGGGAAATGGGGAGAGGAGGGGAAAGAATCGCTGGCTGCCGGTGCCTGTTTTTCATCCATCCAGGCAAGCGGCAGCCACCCAGCCACCCAGCTAGGCTCCGTGAAGGGGTCTGTTATGGGTGGCACGTCCATGCCAGGAGGAAGAGGGCAGGGCAGCCCTGCAAAGCAGCTTTTAAAAAGTAGCCACTTGAGTCCCCCCTTGAGTCACGTACACCACGTACGATCCTCAGAATCCGGATCGAACACGATTAAGTTAAAAGTAATGGGAACAGGCAAATTCGCGTTTGCATCCGGTTCTATTATTTCGGTTTAGGGAAAGCAAAATAAGCTTGCTGTGGGGATTCCCCCTAAGTTTTATGGTAAATGGTTCAGAAGGGCAATATAGGCATCATAATCTGTAGTTCAGTTTGAGGCCCTTTCTGCACTTAGTTGTTAATCCGGATCAAAAAGCTGCTAAGGGCACATCATCTGCACTGGAATAGAGTAGATACAGATCAGGATTCACTAATCCAGGTTAGTGGTAGACCAGATAAATGTGGTCTACATCTGTGCTAGCACTCTTTAGCACACACTCGGGCTGAATTCCCATTACAAGCTTAAAACGGTTTCAAAACGGTTTCTATCCACACACTGAACACACAACCACCACCACCAACAACAAAGGTTTGGTAAATCTTCAAGGGACAGACGTCTTGGTAGAAGCCACCCAAAATTCCTGCATATGCATATTTTGGGGCATGAATAAAATCATCTATAAGATGATGACAGGGGTGGAAGGGAAAAACAAATTGTTTTAGGAAAGTAGTAATAAGATAACACATTTTAACTGAAATATTTTGGTTTTCTATTGATACGTTTACGCATCGCAAACCAAAGCGAAAGGTGAAGTAAAAGACAGTGAAGTGAAAGATGGAAAGTGCTATTAAAACCAGGCAACAGGAAGAGAAAGCTTAATTGATGGTACAAATAAATTCAGCTTCAACAGAATAACTGCACTAGCAAACAGGCAGGGAGAAACTACCCATATTTGCTTTGTTTACAAGATAATCTTCATAATCTCACAGCATGAAGAAATGAAAACCATGATAACCTATGCCCAGCATTTTAATTATCTTTTATTACAGGAATACTGACATAAATGTTCATAGTTTCTGGCCACAGACCACTTGACCATGGATCTCTGTAGGCATAACTCAGACTTCTGCGGCTATAGTTTTTCTAGAAAACAGAACTGTGGAGTCCTGATATTCCCACACGTTTTCCCCTTTGCTCACCAAACTCACCTTGTTATACTTTAAGAATGTTGATCCAAACCCCTGAAGCAAGGCAATTTATAAATCCATTTTTAGCTAAAATAATCTGCAACCTCCAGTGTCATCCTAGAATTTCTCCCGGCCATTAACCTATCGAAAGCTGCAAGAATAGTTCCCAAGTGTTCTTCTAATACCTCCAAAGCAAAACTAAACAAAAACCTTGCTTGAAAAGAGAGAATTTTTACTCCAGGGGTTAACAGACTGTCCTGTATCCCTTTGGAATGAAACCCAAGCTTTAAGCTTTCAGCAAAATAAGGTGGCAGAAGGTGACTGGGGGAGGGGTGGGGAGGTTGCAGGGTGACCTCAGACATCAAATTTCTGCACGACACCAGAAGGCTGTAGTTGCAATGTATCAGATTAATCTCGTCTCACTTTGATTCTTGATCAATGGACTCAACACTAGGGCAGCTGAAAAAGATGCCAGATAGAGCTTCTTAAGCAGACCTATAGAAACTAGATCAAAAAGCAGCAGTCATTATTTGTATATTGCAATAAATCAGGGTTTCTAACCGATCATGGTCCGACAAGATTCTCATCTATGTAATCCAATGCCTTCTGTTTATCTCTGGGCGAGTATGCACTGGTCAGTATATTGAACAAGGGGCCAATTCACACTTGCAGCCCGTAGTTCACAAGTCTACAAGCGCCCCCTGCCTAATCACAGACTAGCTGTGGTGCACCAAATCTTTACCCCACGCGACTGGAACCTACCTGAAAGTGTTCAGCCAGGGACCATCTGCACTTTTGCCAGCTGGGGAGGTTATACAGGAACAGTATAGGAACATTCCAGGTACTGGTGAGGTCTAAGGGACCCCCACCCCCCGGCAATATACTGGCCTTTAATATGAATACAGCTTTAATTTACTACTACTACTACTACTACTACTACTACTACTACTGCTGCTGCTGCTGCTGCTGCTGCTGCTGCTGCTACTGCTGCTGCTGCTACCGCTACTACTACTACTGCTGCTGCTGCTGCTGCTGCTGCTGCTGCTGCTACTACTACTGCTGCTGCTGCTGCTACCGCTACTACTACTGCTGCTGCTGCTGCTGCTGCTGCTGCTGCTACCGCTACTACTACTACTGCTGCTGCTGCTGGTGCTGCTACTGCTACTGTTACAACAAGCCTGTTGTTCATTGCAGAGTTCCAGAGCACCCAACAAAAAAAAGCACCATTCTTAAACTGCACCTTCCCCTGGTCCCCCTAAATAGCAGATGTCAGAATGATCTTACACCTACAGCTTTCTCATAAAAACTATTTGTGCTTCGCACATTATGGCTTCCAACTGGCCTCCTTTGTCCACAATACCTCCATGGCACAGATTCTAATTCTAGGATGGGCAAAAAGGCACTAAGGTGTGATGTCTTTCTTGTGGTGACTTTTCCCCATAACTTCTTTCTAAGAACATGAGACGAGCCCTTCTGGATAAGCCACATCCCATCTAGTTCAGCATCCTGTCTCACGCAGTGGCCCACCAGTTGCTTCTGGGCATCTCAAACGGAAGAACAAGGCAAAACCTTCACTTGCTCTCGATTCCCCCCAAATGGCCTTTAGAGGCCTCCTGCCTGTCTCTTCAACCCGCAGGTGTTGCTTACGCATCAGTTCGAGTAGCCACTGATACATTTGCCCTCCATGAATTTGTTCCTATTTCTTCCTGCCCACTGGCATTTTTGTTTTGGGCCATAGAACTCTCTACGGCACTAAGACCCCCTATGAGGGGCCTCATGGGCACTCTCCCAACAGGGCAAGGAAGCAGGGTCACCAAGACCCCCATCTGTGCCTCTAGGCTGAACTGATGTGGAGGTGTCATGAGAGACAGGATCAGATCCTCTCTACTCCCCAAAAGCGCATCAGGGCACACGAGCAGCTTTCTTGTGCCATGCCTGCTCTTGCTGAGAGCACATGGGGCGTGTAGATGGCAACCATTGAGGCATCACCTCTTTGTGCAGACCAAACTTCAAACAACACACCAGAGATTTCTGATCAAAGACTCTCCAGTCTTTAGGACTAGAGGAAGAAAGGATTTCTTCTATTTGAAGCCATTCATTTGCCAAAGCTGCTATTTTTAGTTTTAAGGGTTTTTTTTTTAAGTGAATAAACAGAAGCCGTGACGAAACAGAGAAGATGGGAAGTTGGAAAGATGACACCAAAAGGAATTGTTAATGCAGAGTTTAAAGAAGTTTTTAGGCTACAGCTCCCATGATCCCCAACCACTATAACTAAGGGATTTGCACCTCCCAAAAATAACTGCTCTAAGTATCTGTGCTAAACCAATCTTCTTGCTGTGCCCAGTTTCAGCCTTAATCTTTATTTATTTTTATTTTTTTTGTCTGCTTTCTGTAAAGCTTTAACTAGATAGGACAGTGGTTCTCAACCACTGTAAAGCTTTAACTAGTTAGGACAGTGGAATAATTTAGGCCAAAACGGAGGGAAATGCATTAAAGATTTGTAGTAAAGAAATGTGTCACCATAAACTATTCAAATGGCATTGGAGGGCACTGAACTCTGCGCGTCACTGCAGCACCCCACGCAGAAGCGGTATGTGGCTGTGCGTCAGGGCCTGGTTGCCTCTGTGTGCAAAAAGTTCAGTGCATCTGAAGAGTTCTGGAGCTTCTCCTTATGCACCAAGTTGGACCATCACTGCGGCAAAATACATTAGCAAAAGCTTTATCAGAAGGGCTTCACAGTCTTTGATGTGAGACCAACCCTAAAGGAGGTCTTGGCCTGAAGTGATCACCAGCATTTCCTCTACCTCTGGCTTCCCTAGAGACTTGAATTTGTAATTCAAATAGACCACGTATATAAACACGAAACTGCTTGTTCTCTGAAGCATACTGTATACTTTTATGCTGAAAAAAACCCCACCCAGCTCTATGGCTTTTTGAACGAGGCATGAATAGACATAACGCACACATCTCTGGCTAGATAAAAATCTTCAAAACAAACCGCTCTGGGAAAACCCAAATTCAAATTAAAGTGAAAAGCCTGGAAGTGAGCGCTCATGGTTGTTTTAAAATTGGAGTAGGATCACACAGACACCCTGCGAATCTCATCCTACTGAAAGTTTTATAGTATGGAACTTTTGAATGTCCCTTCAAGGGTGCGAGGGGGAACATGCACCAATGATGAACTGCGGAGGGGAAGGAAAGCAGGAAACGCTTCTGGGGCAAACAGGACAGGTTACGTGTTTTCTGGAAAGGTAAAAGTAAACAAGTCCAGATTCAGATGTTGTATAACACCTATGAATCCAGCGGTTGGTCCAGGATTTAAGTTCAGCCCTGTAACTCTCCTAGATAGATTATATTCTAACTTAGCCTCAAGTGCTCCTATCAAAATCACTGCAGACAGAGATGAAACACATTCAGGAAAGCAAAAGGCTGAAGAAACGCCATGTACTGTCTTCACTTTTTAAAACACGTTTACATATAGCATACTGTTGTTTGCACAGTCCTCATACTTGCACTAACACATCTGCTAAACCAGAGATCCTTGGCCATCCAAGACCACTGACTTGCATTCGTCAACAGGGCGAGAAGGGACTTGAAACCAAATTCTGGTCCTGTATAAAGCAACCAAAGGGTGATTCCTTCTTGGCTAATATACCGGACCAGAAAGTGTACTAGGGCCATTTCCGCACTTACCTCACTTAATCCTTATTAGCTAGATCCAGATCAACCAGGGGCAGGGACATCGGCGCTGAGGGGGCTTTAGAACAGCAAACGTGTGCTAAGAGTGCTTGCACGAATGGTACACCATGGGCATTTTTTGCACTTCCTTTCCCGTCCTGTGTGTGCAATGCACTAACGTTGACTAGCGCTCGCACTTGTGAATGCTAGTCAATGTCAGCCTACCGCCCTCCACAACGGAACACTTACTTCTCTTTTGGTCACTGGGCTGGTCCTCTTCTGGGCGTGGGCGTCAGCGCCATCACTATGATGATGCTGAGACGCTCTTTGCAGACGCATCAGGGGGCCATCAGAGCCACCACCGTGCTTGCGTGGCGCCTCCAATGACCTCCCCAGCCGGCAGGGCTGCGAATGCTTGCCAGCTGGATGCTTTCAGGAATGTTGGGGTAAGGGGTGGTGAACCTGTGGAGCACAGTTTCAGCCTCCACAGCTAGTACGTATTTAGGCAACTCCTGGGCAGGCAGGGGGCAGTTCTATGCTGTAAATGCCTCCTGACAGTGCAGATACACCTGCCCAGATGTTGCCTGAGAAGTGAGAATTCAGCCCAGATTTATCTGATCTGAACCTACTCTACCCCCATGCAGACAACATGTCCTCAGCAACTCCTTGATCCGGACTAACAAGTCAGTTCAAAAAAGGGCCTAGGAGCCTCCCTTCTTCACACTGGTGCAGTCTAAGGGAGCCCATGCCCCCTTAGAGCTGCCCCCTGGGGCACGAGCAGAGCCTCCCTTGGGACCGCACCAGCATGCAGAATAAAGGCTCCTAGTATCCTTGCTGGTCCAATATAGTAGCCATTGTGGAATCCCCCGAAGTCTCTGCATAAGGATCCGAAAACACCATCCCACCCGCAAAGCGTGAACCAGAAACGCAGGTCTGTTCTCCTTCGTCCCACTTAGAAACAAAGTTAGGCAAAGCCACAGCTCAGCGCCACGGGGGCAGACGTCTCACGAGCACTGGGCGCACAGGGCGGCCGCCTTCGTCCTTCTGAATCCCGTAACTCTTTTGCCAATCAGCCTTTCAAAGCGGCAAAGCCAACCCAGACTGCAGTTCAATACGACCAAAAGCATCTGCTGCATAGTTATAGGCGGTAGTTGAAGCGATCTTTCTCCCTCATTGTCATAGCAACTTAAAAAGCTTGTGCGCAGCTTTAGAACGCAGGACTCCAAAAAAAAAAAAAAAAGAAAAGAAAATTAAACAAAAAGACATTCAGAACGAAGCCGGAACGTCTCGTAATGGTTACCTGTTCAAATGCGCATGCAAGCATGAAGCCCTCCAGCGCAACCCGTTTCAAAATACAGACTTACTGTAATGGGGAAACAGACGAGAACTGCCCAGGTTCCTCCTGGATCCCCACGCAAAGGACTTTCTAACCTTTATGAAGAAGAGGAAGATCAGGCTGTTGGGAGAAATCTTCCCCTGCCAAACCTTTTGCTTGGTCCTGGCAGACACACCAACCCTGCTGCCCTGATCCATACATTCTGTTTCTTGAAGACTTGCTAGAGAGGGGGAAAACGGCAGGGATGGAAGGAGGGAGGGAGGGAGAGGGGGGGAGAGAGCGAAGGAAGCTCAGCCCACCCAAACCCCAAAGCAATACCCTCTTACAGGACTGTCCTTGCCATGGCTGAGGAAGAACGAGTTTTTGTGCCGCGGATTCCCGGGCGAACGGCGCTCTCTCGCCGCTGCAACGCCAACGCCTCCGTTGACTCTGCTTCCTCTGGAGTTTTACCGGGGGTGGGAACAAAAAATCATAATTTGTAGGCCAAAGCTAACTGAAACCATTGGAAGCTCAATGTGTCTTTGGGTGGGGGAGGGGGTAATGTGCTGAAATGAGGTCAAACTGCTGCCTTTCCCCCCCCCTTTTTCCAGGGGGAAGATGTCCTCAAACAACTCAGCATAATAGGCTGTGTAGTGCGGTTTCCTTGAGCACAGCTAGCATTGGATGCTGCGTGTCGCATGTGTTAAAAAAAAATGGGGAAAGGACACTGCTGCACCACCACCACCTTTTTGGAACCCCCCCCCCCCAGCTAACCTGTGCTGCATTCACACCTAAGTTTTGATCTAGTTTCAGACCGATTTTAGAATGAGAGACCATATTGGCAAGGTGACTAGTTGCTTTCCTTCTACTTTGTCTATCCCAAAGTTGGGTTTTCTGAGTTAGATAATACGGAAACAAAACAGCTTGACACTTCGCTGATGTGTTTTGTCCATCTGAAAGTGGACTGAAGCCAGATTAAAACTTAGGTGTGGCTGTAGCTCTGGACCCCCTTAATGTGACAATGGGAATAAGTAGGAAGTCAGGACCTAAGTTTCTAATCTTAATAGTAAGACAATCACCAAGGGCAGGAAACCCCATAAGGCTTCCAAAAACTGACATTTAATTGCCCTCTGACACAGGCTGAGAACTGGCTGGGCTCTCCTCCTCTCTAGGCATCACAAAGCGTGCAATTTCTCTCGTGCTGAAGGCCCCTAAGACCTCTGGTCCATGCAGTGTTCTCAGTCTGTTTCTTTACCCACACCAAGGGGACTTCAGAGCTGGTGAGAGGAAATCCCAGGATCATCTTTAGATCTTCTTTCTCCAGCCCTGCCACATAGCAAAGTACTTCTGTCTGGTGTTTATAAATGGGATCATTCCTCTTACAAAATACCTCTATGTAGATAGTGCCGGCCCATTTTCCCTTAGCTATTTTTCTTCTGATGTATGGAACTATCCCCATGAAGAAATGCCAGACAGAGGCGAGCAATCGCTATTATAGAAAGCATGGCACCATTGGCTAGGTTTTTAGATAGCTGAGCAGAAACACACTAAATCTCTGTTGATACTGGGATTGCCATGAATATGTGCACTCAAAATAGACCCGGGAGGGCTTGTTCCCACTGCAAAATTTACACTGCATTTCAATCGGGGTCTTTTAAACAGCAGTGAGCTCTGTATTTTTGTGCAACCATTGGTAGCTTATTATTCTGACTTGCAGGAGAGAAACCTCCGCTCTTTTCCGTCATACCCTGGGTGGGGATCCTGGGTCCACCCCCTATATAAGCCTGATTCAGACCACCACGGGGAAGCAGAGAGGGAGGCAAAGGCATGGCTGGAAGAAAGAAGGGGGTAGCAGGATCACAATCGCTGGCAGAAGAGTCCCTCTTCAACAATCGGAGGGATGAAGAAGACACCAGCTTTGCACAGCATCAGCACAACAGAAACTGCAAGCATTTTAAAGACTTTCCAATCCCTGCCTAGGCGAAATCAGACTCTCCCGGGGCTATGGTCTAATATCTCATTACATCGTATTTTCTGATCTCTCAATACATTGCAAGTTGCTCACTCACACTTTCAGCCAAGCCCAAACCGTGGCACTAATGGGGAAAGAGAGGAAAGGGGTGGAAATCACAGCTTATCATTGGAAAGTATGCAGCCTTTTAAGCGCCAACTCACTTTCACAACCCCCCAGGAGGGAAGCTGCCAATCTGAGCTCCGGGTGGGAGGCAAAAGGCAATAGGATTCCTCCCATCATCCTTCATTTTCTTTTCTATAGCTGAAAGTGGAGATGGAGTGCTGAATGGGACAATGCAGCTGGATCTCATTAGCAAACAGCCCGGGGAACAGAGGGGAAATCCCAGCTTATCATTGGCTCAGGGGAAAGCCAAGAGAACGCCCCCAAAACATGATTTCCTCCCCGCAAAATACTGCTTGTGTTCCCACTGTGAAACAGCAAGGAATATTTGTACATCCCACAGCGAGAGTTATTTTTATTTGAAAACAGACAATCCCCATCCCTGGACCTTTAATCCTCAGAAACTGTGGATCCCTTTGATTCTTTGGGAATGCTCAGTTCTGAAAATGAATTCAAAGCTCTTTAAATCTTAAATGGGGAATGCACCCGGGGGCTCTTTACCCGTGTCTGGAAGTGCCCCGATATTTTAGTGGCCCCCTCAATATGACTGAGAAATGTAAAGAGAGCAAAATAAAGATTTAATTTACCATTTTGATCCTCTGCGTCGCTCTTGCTGTTATCCACACTGTGTTCTGTTCCAACGCTCCAATACATTTTTGGCTTCACAGATCTTCTGATACTTTTACTATCCAAACCGGAGTCATTGAAACAAGGCTTTCCTTACCCATCTTGTAAAACCAGGTGATGCTTTTTCAACATGGTGCAGAAGGAGGAAACTATCTAGGAAGAGAGAAAGCGGAGAAAGATGAAGAATTAAATTAGTTCTAACAACAAACAATGGATTACAAATATTCAGTCTTCCTCCAAAGCACCGTTCCCCCAGGATTCTTGTTTGATGAAAAAGTTAGATTTATGAAAAAAGCTAGATTTATGGAAAAAAACTTCATTTTGGTCATTCAGCACTCGATCTTAGGCAAGAAGCTCAGCAGCTGCATATTCCAGATATGGAGCACACATACTGCTAGTCGGCCAGCTCCCCACCTCTGATAGACTGTGATATTTGGCCCTCTTTTGGAAATATCCAATTTTATGGGACTCCAACATCAAACTGTTTCCAGTGATCATATATGATATGTATGATGCAGAGGGGGTCAGGCTATTTCTTGTTAAGTCTGTGTGCATTAGAAAAAAAATCCCTATTTGCGCCACATGGCGGTGGTTTGCTTGAGTGAAAAGAATTTATGAGGTTGTTATCGCATCTCTGGATATGATCTTCAGAGCAAACAATAAAAGTTTTGCTAAGTTCTTATGGTCCCAGAGCAGGAAAATTAGGTCAGTATTATATAAACTCATATAAAAGCAAGTTATAACGTCTTAAAGCCTGGGTTCTTAACCTGTAGTCTGTGGACCCCTGGGGGTTCACAAAGACGTCATAGGGGACCCCTGAAGGTCCGAAGAAAAATGCAACCCCATTATAAGCTTATTTTGGTTTCAAACTGTTTTCAATCCTCGCAGACCCCACGTTAGTTTGGCTTAACACGCTTTCCGCATGTTAAATCGCCCCAAAGCGTTGTCAATGTTAACCCTCATTTCAACAGGTCTCACTCTGGATCATGCGCTTGATACGTGTTACATTTTTTACTGTGGGGACCCTACCATTTTAAGGGATGAGAATCCATGTTTAGGGTTTCCCTCCCCCAATAGCTTGCTTCCAAAGACAGTGATTTCAGTGTAAAAATCCAACCTTCACAGCAGCTGCTACACTGTAGCAATCTAGCCACTTTGCACGGATAACAAGGTTGCAATTTTGCACAATTCTAGCTCTTTGGAGTTCTGACCTTTAAAGGGGAAAGGAAAGCAGGGCAGGTTTAAAGCGCCTTGCTTGAGTTGCTGCTGCTGCTGTGTGCCCTGGGCAATGGGGAGAATCGCTGGCTGCCCGCTGCCGTTTTTCCTCCATCCAGGCAAGCAGCAGCCACCCAGCCAGGCTTGGTGAAGGGGTCCGTTATGAGTGGCACATTCATGCCAGGAGGAAGAGGGCAGGGCAGCCCCGAAAAGCGGCTTTTAAAATGTAGCCACTTGAGTCCCCCCTTGAGTCACGTACGCCACATATGATCCTCAGAATCCAGATCGAACGCGATTAAGCTGAAAGTAATGGGGACAGGCAAATTCGCGTTTGCATCCGGTTCTATTATTTCGGTTCAGGGAAACTGGATTAAGCTTGTAATGGGGATGCGGCCCTATAGAGTCACATCTGTTTCTCTTGCTGCTTACAGCAGGGGTGGCAATCAGGAGGTCAGATAGAACAGATTATTTATTATAGATCACAAATCAGATCACTATATGAAAAATGAATCAAACCACATCAATTACAACATGCTAATACTGCATGGCAGTTCAGGTGAGGATGCCTATATTACCGTATTTTCCGGCGTATAAGACGACTGGGGGTATAAGAGGACCCCCAATTTTCCAGTTAAAATATAGAGTTTGGGATATACTCGCCGTATAAGAAGACAACACCCGGCGTATAAGACGACCCCCGACTTTTGAGAAGATTTTCTTGGGTTAAAATGTAGTCTTATAAGCCAGTAAATACAGTAACATTAACAAGTAATACTTTTCTTTGTATGAAAATAGGGCACAATCCAGTTGCCACTAAACTAGGTAGCTGGTGTGGTCCCCCCCCCCCAATAGTAGGAGCAATCTGCAGAGGTTGCTGAGTCCAGGGGCCAATTCACACTTCAGCCTGTAGTCAACAATTAGGCAACCTCTGGGCAGGTGCATCTCCACTTGCAGGAGGTGTTTACAGGTTAGAAACCCCCACCTGCCCAGAGGTTGCTTAACTGCTGACTAGAAGCGGAGCATGAAACCATGCTACCCTACCTTACCAACCTTTACCCCAATGTAGCAATTGCAAACTTGCCCAGGTTTCATCCACCAGCTTCTCTAGCCTCAGGGTAAAAGGATTGTGTACAGAAGCTTGCAGTATACACCCAGCACAGCAGGGTGCTGGACGTAGCCTGAGGGCTTAATGGAGGATGGCCACATGCTGCACGTAGCGTACAGCCTGTTCTCTTCCTGCCTGCCACAGGATATGACCTCAGAAGGACTTCTGACCTGCCCAGCTGATGGACTCCACCTATCACCTACTTGGATTTTCTCTTGAGGTCACTTCCTTCCCCGCCTTCTGGTGGGGGATATAAAAAGCTTGGCACAGAAATAAACTCTCTCTTTTTCAGCCCATCTTGTCTCCCGCCTAACTTCTTTCTCCTGTGCTCTCTGTCTTTAAATCACCATAAGAGCACATGGTGACCCCTTATAGCCTGCCGGTGGCTAATAAGGGATTTACTTTCGTAACACCCGGTGACCGTACCAGTCTACTGGTACCACGATCGTTGCAGCCCATTGGGGTTGTAACCACGTATCGCTGTGGTCTTAGGACTGCAGCCACGATCGAGGTAGTCAGAAACTACCTCCCCCAGGTTTCCCAGAGCCAAGGATTCAGGTTGCTTATCCGGAAAGCGACACCCCAACTTACCTGACAGCGTCCAGCCAGTGACCATTTGCACCTCTGCCGGCTGGGGAGCGCAAAGGAGCCGCCATGCAACCATGCTGACAGCTCTGATGGCCCTCTGACGCAACATCAAAGGGTGCCAGTGTTGCCATAGTGATGGTGCTGACACACACGGACTCACAGAGGGTGCCGCACACAAGATGGCAGCACCCAGAAGAGGACCGGCCCAGGGACCAAACAGAAGTAAGTGTTCAATCACGTTGCGGGTGCGGTGGGGGGGTTGGCCAACATCAACGCGCGTTCGCAAGTGCAAGCGCTGACCAGCATTCGTCGGTGGCACAGGACGGAAGTGCAAAAACGTCCCTGGATCAGCCTCAGCGACCTGCTTAAGAATTGCTCTGTATATTCAGAATGGCAAAAAGCAGAAGTGCCATCTAGTTATGTCAGGAGGGAAGTAGGCCCAGCGTGTTCAATGGAGCTCACTCGTAAGAAATTCAGTTCAGGGAGACAATCCTTTGCTCAAGGGGTCTAATATTCACATTTCTCCACCTCCAGCAGAACGTGGAAACTAGACTGTAAAAACTGAAAGCCCGGGGCAGGAAACACGCTTCTGCAAGCTAGAAGCAGCTGCAATTTTTCGCTGTTAGGCAAAGTATTTTTAGACATGCCCATTGCCTTCTTAAAAGCTTGCAACCTCCTCTGCTCCTGTATCTGGGACCTGTTCACCCTTGTCCGTATTCTGGAATATAGCTCAGGATAGGGGTCTGTTGTCTGCCTGCAATTGCAGACTCTGGCGGGCCTCACTTGGGGCCTGCGGTAGAGTGCACTGGCACGGGGACAGCAGAGCCCTATTCTGGGATATAATCCAGAATAAAGCCAAGTGCAAACAGCCCCCTGGCTTAATTTCTACATCATGGAAACCAGCTAGCCAGAAAAGCAAATTAAGCACACACGCACACACCGTGAGGCATGCCAAGATGAGGAAAAGCTTCGGTCTTGTGTATGGGGTCAGGCTACTGTTGCATGAGAAGCAACAGGAGGAGGCAACCCAAAATCCTTGGGAGTACCAAAACAAATGCTGGAAAAGGTTTGGAGTGTCCCTTGGACTACAAGGAGATCTAATCAGCGGGAAATCAATTCTGACTTGCTGAATAGCGCTCGCACTTGGGCCGCCTCCCCATTACAAGCTTATTTCGATTTCAAACCTTGCAGACCCCATGTCAGTTTGGCTTAACACGCTTTCAGCGTGTTAAATCACCCCAAAGCATTGTAAATGTTAACCCTCATTTCAACAGGTCTCACTCCGGTTGGTGCACTTGATACGTGTTACATTTTTTTACTGTGGGGACCCTACCATTTTAAGGGATGAGAATCCATGTTTAGGGTTTCCCTCCCCCAATAGCTTGCTTCCAAAGATAGTGATTTCAGTGTAAAACTCCAACCTTCACAGCAGCCACTACACTGTAGCAATCCAGGCACTTCACACCTGATAACAATGTTTCAATTTGCGCAATTCTAGCTCTTTGGAGTTCTGACCTTTAGAAAGGGAAAGGAAAGCAGGGGCAGGTTCTGGGAGATGTGTGAACCTTTAACACAAGGGGGCTTGAGTTGCCGCTGCTGCTGTGTGCCCTGGGCAATGGGGAGAATCGCTGGCTGCCCACTGCCATTTTTCCTCCATCCAGGCAAGTGGCAGCCAACCAGCCAGGCTCGGTGCAGGGGTCCGTTATGGGTGGCATGTTCATGCCAGGAGGAACAGGGCAGGGCAGCCCCCAAAAGCAGCTTTTAAAAAGTAGCCACTTGAGTCACGTACGATCCTCAGAATCTGGATCGAACGCGATTAAGTTTAAAGTAATGGGAACAGGCAAATTCGCGTTTGCATCCGGTTCTATTATTTCGGTTTAGGGAAACCGAATTAAGCTTATAATGGGGATGCGGCCTTGGAGTGCTAGTGGACATTAGCCTCCCCTCCCCTGTGATCAAATACTTACCTCGATTCGACTGCGGGGCCGATCCTTTTCATTTTGGCTGCAGCGCTCTGTGCAATTGCGCATGTGTCAGCACCATCGCCATGACGATGCTGCCAATCCGTGTGGTCGCAATCGTGTCAGGAGGGCAGCACGGCTGCCAACGTGCTTGCATGGCGGCCCTGTTGACCTCCTCGTCCAGCAGAGGCGCGAATGCTCCCCGGCTGGACGCAACAGGTAAGTGATTGGGGAAGGTTGGGGAAGATGTGGAGCACAATTTCATGGTCCATAGGTAACGCACGGTTAGGGAACTTCTGGGAAGTCAGGGGGCGCGTGGAGGCTGTAGCAGCCTCCTCCAAGGGCAGATGCCCCCCTTTCCCCAGAAGTCCCCTCATCATGTACTACAAACCCAAGTGCGAAAAGGCCTCAGAGGACAGAAAGGCCTGCAGTTCTCTGGTCCATGGAGTTACGAAGAGTCAGGCGTGCAAAAATGCCCCCCATGTTATATAACCCTGGAAGAGCCCTGAGATCATTTGGAGAGGTCTTGGCGTAGGTCCCACATCATATAGAATGCCATCTTATAATAGCTCACAGTTGGGCCTTCTCAGTGGTAGCCCCTTCCCTTTGGAATGCCCTCCCCTCTGGAGAAGATAAAGGCGCTGAGATGGAACAAGAATTAGCAAGAACAGGAAGGATCTGAATACACCAAGTGAGTGCACAGGAGAATACTGAAAATCACCAAAGACAAGTCAAGTTTAAATTGTAACTTTTGTTTTGAGCCAGTTTGGGGTAGTGGTAAAGGAGCCGGACTCTTATTTGGAAATACCAGGTTTGATTCCGCCATTCTCCATGAAGCCAGCTGGGTGACCTTGGGCTAGTCACAGCTCTCTTCTGAGCTCTCACAGCTCCACCTACCTCCAGGGTGTCTGTTGTGGGGAGAAGAATAGAAAGTTTTGCCAGCCGCTTTGAGTCCCCTTAAATGGGTGAGAAGCCAACTCTTCTTCTTTTGTGTTAGGATGTTTTATGCTTGATAAAATATAGATAAATAAATGTATGGCATACCTTCCCTTCTGTGAAGCACAAACAACTCACAGGCTTTAAAGACCCGTTGACATTATCTTGGCCCTCTCAGTTTTATTTATTTATTTTTTTACTGTTTTTGCCCTTGTTTTCAGTGTTATGCAAACCTTGTGACTTTTTCTTAAATCGCAAAGTGGTGTAGAAATATTTTAAATGAATAAAATGTGCCACTACCTTCAACCCCAGATATTCTGCAATTCAGTTTCTAGCCCACAGCTATAACCGAGTCTGGTCCCACCTGACTTCCTAACAGCAGGACACAGGTGCAGTTTTCTTGGCAACAACACAGAGGTGGTTTGCCATTGCCTTCTCCTGGGGAGATGCTGGGAATTGAGCTCGCGACCATCTGCTTTCCGAGCGCTTGTGATGTCGCTGAGCTAAAGCTGTTACACGGGCATTTCGGTGCAGTTTTCTTGGTTACAGCAAGGAAGCGGTTTGCCATTGCCGCCTCCTGGACAGAAGCAGGCGGGGAGGAGGAGGAGAGTTGGCTTTTGTACCCCGCTCTTCTCACCTTTAAGAGGCCTCAAGGCCGCTGACAGACCTTCTGTTCTTCTCCTCACAACAGGCAGCCTCTGAGACAGATGGGCCCGTGAACGCTCAGAAAGAGAGCAGGTCACCCAGCAGGTTCACGCCTAGGTCTTAATTGGGCTTCAGTCCGCTTTCGAAACGGAAGAACACATCGGAAAAGCAAACGATCATTTTCTTTCTGCAATACCTGACTAAGGCGGATCATCTGGGTTAGATAATGCCGGAAGAAACCGGCTTGCCGCTTTGCTGATGCCTTCCCTCGTTTCGAAAGCGGCCCGAAGTCGGATTTAACCTTCGGTGCGAGCGGTCCGTCTGAAGCGATCCGCCGCTGATCCGCAGCATCTTTTGGGGCGCTCCCACCCCCCCCACCCCCGCCCCCGGGGCTCTTTCTTTCCCCGCGCACCGAGGAGGAGGAAGCGAGGAGTTCCGGGCGCGAAGGCGCAGCAGCGGGAAAGAGCCGCCCGCCCTCCGTGCGTGGCGCGCCGCCTTCGCTCTCCGGCACCGCCGCCGCCCCGCCGCGCCCCGTCGGGTCTCCCTCGCCGTGCTTCGTTCCGTGGGGGGAACGAGCCCCGGGCGCCCGCACTCACCTCGATCGGCGGCGGCGGCACCAGCGACTTCCGAGGGGAAACTGTTGCGGGGAGCGCGCGGCGCGGGCTGCCGTCCGTCAACCTGGCGGCGCCGGATCGAGGGCGGGCGGGCCGGCAGGGCAAGGCAGGGCGTTCCGGCGGCGGCGGCGGCGGCGGCCTGCCCCTGCCTCCCCTCCTCGCGTCCCGTCCCGTCGAGACCGCCCTCTCCTCCGCCCGCCTCCGCGCTCCTAAGGGCGAGCAGGCGAGAGGGGAGCTGCCGGTTGGCAGGCGTGCAAAGCCAAAGGGCTTCAGATGGGAAAGGGGCTCTGGGGGGGGGCGGGGGGAGGGCAGGAGGGACGCCCCCCCCCCACTGAAGGAGCCACAGTCCGGAGTGGCTGCGTGGCGCCCTCCTCCTCCTCCTCCTCCTGCAGGCAAGCGGACCAGCAGCCTCCCGCCCACGCCCTTAGGAACGCAGCACCAAGCCCAAGTTGCCCCGCCGGGCTGTCCGTCGGTCGGTCGGTCGGTCGGTCGGTCGTCCTTTCCCCGCTGCCGCCTCTGGGGGTGAGGCTCCTCCGGCGCAGGAAAGGGCAGGCGGGCGAGGGAGGAAGGCGAGGCGAGGGAGCTGGAGCCTATTCGCACTTGGCCTTTTCCTGGCGTCTATCCCAGGCTAGGGCTTTGTGGTCCAGATGCTACTGCAGACTCGAGCAGACTTCCCTTTGGGCCTGCTGAAGCCAGCACTAGCCAATGGGCAGCCAGTCCCTATTCCAGGATATAGTCCAGAATAAAGCCCAGTGCGAATAGGCCCTTGCTGGTGCGGGAGCCGCGGAGGCCCCGAGACGGTCCGGGCCTGCCTCAGATTTAATCCGGCTTCAGTCCCCTTTCAGAGCGGAATAACGCATCAGCGGAGTGAACGGTCATTTTCTTACCACGTTCTTTCGCCCGAAATGGACTTTCCGAGTCAGAAAATGCTGGAAGAAATCGGCTCGCCGCTTCGCTGACGCGTTCTCTCGCTCTGAAAGCGGATTTTTAAAAGCCAAGTGCCGAGGCAGCCTGGTGGGAAGAGAGGGTCAGGCCCCGGGCGAGGGGGTCGGGAAGGGTTGGGCGCCCATCACGCCTGCATGTTAATCCGGCTTCCGAGAGAGAGAACCCGGCGGCAAAGCGAACAGGAATGGCCTTCGCACATTATCAGTCCCAAAGGTGAATTTTCTGAGTTGTTTAACGCTGAAAGAAAGCACCTACTAGAAAAGGTGGGTTACGGACAGGCTGGGGTCGTGGGGGCCACACGCCATCTCTCTTGAGGCGCCTCATTTGTTATGTCCAAACATGGCAGCCTTAGTGGAGTCGGAGCCTACAGCTGCTCCTGGCTGTCCGTGCCGTTTTCCTAGGAAAGCTTCAGAGGGGAATTTTTCTTGCCCTTCTTCCTGGGGGTGCCAGGGACCGAACCTTCAGCCGTCCGTTTTCCAGGCCGCTTGCGTTATTGCGGAGTCAGACCCTTCCCTGGAGTTCCTTTTCGTGCCATTTTAAGCTCAGGCACAGAAAATAAAAGAAAAATGGATCTGAAAAGGGTGGTGCTGGGCCAGTGAGGCAACTTGCTCTGGAAGCTGTGGCTCTTAGCTAGGGACGGGGTTGTGGTGCTGCTGTTTCTTTGCCTAGGAGGCAGGAGGGGTGGACGGAGCTCCCCTCGCCTGGTGGAGCCCAAGGCTGCCAGCTGCCCTCTTCACAAAGGCAGGGTGGGCTGTACCAGCCGACACCCTCAGTGCCCAGGTGTCACTTTCTAGTAGCCACTGATATCAGGCCACAGCCCGTCCAGCCCAGCATCCCATCTCACACAGTGGCCCACCGATTGCTTCTGGACACCTCAAGCAGAAGAAGACAAAGGCAAAACCTTCACCTGCTGTCAAATACCTTGAGAGGCATCCTGCCTGTCTCTCCAACCTGGGAGAAGTACCTTGGCGCCCAGTCCAGTAGCCATAAATATACCTGGGGCCTTTCTGCATTTGGCTTTATTCTGGAATATATCCCGGAATAGGGGCCTGCTGTCCACATGCTAGTGCTGGCTGCAACAGGCCACAGGTGAGGCCTGCCAGAATCTTCATTAGCTTGTGGGCCACAGACCTCTGTCCTGAGATACACTCCAGAAAAAGGCCAAACAGAAGCAGGCCAAGTGCAACGTGGCGTACAACCCCATCTAAACTTGAGTCAGGCTTCGGTTACTGTATCACAGGGATGTTAAAGCTAAGAGACTTTAGCAACTGTCACAAGAAAATTCGGTCTATTATGTTTGACAATGGAACTAGCCTAAATGGGAACTGAATTCAGGGTTGGTCTGCCACCAAGTGAAAAAGAAGAGGAATAGCAAGGAAAGGAACTGAAAATGAAACTTTTGGTTAGTATGTGTCCAGAATCTGCAACAAATCCATGGTGAAACTGCAGCTGGATACAATGCATGGTACTATCTGTTTGTGGTGCGATGGATGGTATGATCCTTTCCATGCATCGTGTGAAAGGGAAACTGCACTCCACGCGTTCTGGCCAAAGTGGTCAACAGCTGTCTTAGCTGTAGTGCGAAAAGGACTCTTACTAATTTGTATCTCTATTGCCCCTCCACTGAAGTGGATTAAAGAAAAGCAGGTTCAATCCGAATTTAAGCGTTCCCAAGGGGGTAAGCAAAACACGCATTTAAAATGAATGGACTGTCCCCAAGGAAGCGTGTTTTGTTTACCCGCATCTTTTTCTCCCCGCCCCTCGCTGTTTCGTTGGGTGATCGGGCGGAAGGAATTTCCAGCTGCCGAAACGCCTCCCCCCCAGCCAGCGATCCTGCAATCCTTTCCTTCAAAAAGACCAAAATAAAAATTTAAAACTTCTCTGTTCGTCTCCCCTGCTTGCGAAGACTGCAGCCGGCACTCTTTACAAGATCTCCACCCAGCCAGCTCTTTTACACTTTCACTTTCGCAGAAGCAATTCATCACAATGTATCTTTGCTGTTTCTCTTTGGGATTGGAAAGAGAAACAGCAAAGAAAAAAATGCCTGCCTAGATCACTGTTTGCATAGATCGCTGGCTGGATGACAGGCAAAAGAGAGACAGAGAGAGAGAGAGAGATGATCTCTCCCACCGGCAATTCCCACCTGGGAGAGAATCCCTGCCCCTTTTGCCACGGAGCGATCCCATGGAAAATGTTGTGCTGAAAACCCACGTCTTCCAGAAAGTACTGCTATAAACAGGTATTTTTTTAAAGCGGGTTTCCCCCATTAGCGGCGCTGGAAACCCGGATTAAAGCCGTGCATGGGACCGCCCCGTGGCAAAAGAAGATTTTCAGCAGACTTATTATTGCATGGGAACGCAGCCTTTGGGTCCTTTTTTTTCCCACTGGAAGCAACCAGAACTATTTTCAGTTTCTTTCATGGCAGTGAGGCTGCTTAGACAATGAAGCTTTAGAATCAAAAAAATACTTTTATTACAGTGCTAATTTTACATGAGAGATACCCTTTTTTAAAAGGTGTAACATTTTCATGTACAATAGGCAATTTCAAATACATTAGATTAATTGGATTCTAATTTATAAATATTTATATATTTTAAACATTTTTAGAAGTTATATTTTATTGGAAAAGCACTAACATGCATTGAGGGGATATAAAGGATCTACAGAATTGTACTTTACAATTAGTGCCTATTGATACTTTTAATATTCGTTGTAGAAAAAATATTCAGTGTGTACAAACATTTAAAACCCTGTGATAGTAAGCAGTTAAAACTTTTTTTAAAAAAAAATGGAAGTAGAAAAACGCATACAAATATTTTAAAATGCAAACCACTAAAACAGATTTAATATTACAAGTGCATCTCTGCATTTCTTATAACAGCCTGTTCTTTCTTTCCTTCTTGGGAATGATCCACCAACAGCTCCCAACCCCCATCTAAGCCCTTCTAAAATGAAAGAAAGTTCTAAACAAAACTGCACAAGGCTGTAGACCATAATTTTTGCATTTAAAAGAACTATCATCTCAGCAACAGTAAAATATTTGTCTCAAAACCCCATCTTTGAGCTCCTTTATTAGTTTTTTTCCCTACAAAAATAGATATTTAATACAGTCTGGAGGATTTATCTGTAGGGAAGCTGAGGACCGTGAAAGCGATACCTTCCAAACAGGAGAACTTCACAGAAAAGTAACTCAGAATTGCTTGAGAAATAAGGATTTTAGCTGCATACCTTTAGGTATATGGTCTGTCTTGTCAAATCTGAAGGAAAAGAAAATATTGAATATTCTCTAGGTTTAGCTTTGATCTGAGGGATAGTGGTTCCCCCAGATATCTAGTCAGTGAAATACCTCAAACAAGCTTTAGTCTTCCCTGAGTAGGAAAACTCAAAGCACATTTCTTTCACTAAGGATATGAAAACTGGCAGCCAAAACCTTCTCCAGCATCCATATTCTTCTGACTCCACTATCATTAAGCCCCCTCCCAAAAGAAAGAATTCTAAAACCTACAGTATATCTTGCACCCAGAGCAGGTATGAGAACTGTATTGATAACAAGAATCTGATGTGGTGTTGGCTAGGAAGGAGCCATCTTGAAAACGGTCCAGGTTATTCTTCCAGGCTTCCATTCACGCTCCCCAGGGGAAAAAAAAGGACCCAAAGGTCTTAAGGGTCTGTGCTTTTGAATCAAGAAACAGATGGACAGGATTTGGCAAAAGTGCTCCCTATCTGGAGATGTTGACCCCATCTTCTGCAGTCATTGCAACACAGCTTGGCCTTCCACTAGCAAAATAGGATTTGCTGTAGTCCATTCATACTTTATCCAAAAAGGTGTGACGTATACCACAGCATCCCTCATCGGTTTGGGAAAGTCTAATTTCTTTTGGCGTGAAACAAGGCAGGCAGAACTTTGTTCTTCCAGGCTGTCTGCTTGGTTGTTTTAAATTTGAGTTCCTTTCCATCCACCCCACCCCGCAAGTCAACATTCAGAGTGTCAGAAGATGAAATCTGGTGTCTTCAGTCAGTGGGCCTTCTGAGACATTTTAATGGTGACTGTTTTCACCTCTGTATATTCAGTCAGAGCATATTCACCACTGCAAAGAAAAGACAAAAATATGATTTTAGGGTTGGAGAGAATCTGGTGGCGGCAGGCAGAACCCCCTTCCCTTGGTTCTTGGGTTTCCACTGAAGAACACACAGTGAGCTTCTCTTTAAATGGCGGTTGCTTGCTTTTGCTGGAAAAATAAAAGTATTTCATCCATTCATGCAATACAACCATTTTATAGTGTAAAATTGTGCTCTAGAAAAAAAATCTGAGGCACCTTTCAATTGCTTTTTTGCTAGCTGTGAAGAAAGGGATTTTTTATGGTGTGTGAACATGGCCAAGGGCAATTTTGCACTTCCGTTCCCAGCCTGCACATGATCAAGGACTTACCTATGTTCCATCACCAGGCTACTCCTCCGCTATCTTGAATGTGGCGCCATGTGTCAGCACCATTGCTACGGCGATGCTGAGGCACAGTTGCAGTTGTGTCAAGCAGTCATGGGAGCAGCCAGCCTGCTTGCACAGCGGCTCTGATGACTTCCCCAGCTGGCGGAGGTGCAATGGTCACCAGCTGGACTCTGTCAGGTACGTTCTGGTGACATGGGGTAAGGGATGCTGAACTTGTGGTGCATGATTTTGTCCACCACAGCTAGTTCACGATAAGTGAACATCTGGGAAGGCAGGGGGCACTTGTAGGCTGTAAGCACCCCCTGCAATTGCAGATGCACTGGCCCAGGTGTTCACCTATCATGAACTATAGGCCGAAATGTGACTTGGCCCCATACCAGGCCAAATTTGCTAGTAATGTTTATCACTCACAAAGATGAGCTGTGTCCCAGGCAGAGCAGGTAACTGACCGGCTCTTTTTCAGACTGGTTGTGAAATCAATAATTTCACGTTTACTGGGCTGGCCCAACCTACTAGGTGGGTGTTTTTAGATCCGTAAGTTTCACGCCCTCACATACATCAATGAATAAAAACTTTCCCATTTGTTCCTGAAGTCTCCGAGTCCCTCCAGTGATCAGAAGAAGAGTGTTGGAAGCGAGACATGCAACAAAAGCGACAGCAAAAGAGCAGAGATGTGCAGAATGATATTGACATTTGCAAATTCAGTTTTCCAAATTTGAACATTTGCATTGAATTGAATATCCAGTTCAATCCAAACATTCAGTTGAAGTAAACAAAGCTACTTGCAAAAATGAACATTTTGAACGAATATGCATGCTTTCACCATGTTCTTGTTGACGAGAAGTTTTTCAGTGGGGAAAAGTCACAAAAAGCTTGCAAAAACGTTCAATTGCGAATGCAAAGATCAAGTTGTTCAATTTAACAATTCTGCAGTGAGACAAATTTCTGGATGTCCAATTCAGTAACAAAACAAATTTGATTTTTTTTTAATGCACTCCCTATGAAAGAGATTGTGTTTGCCCGAAATGGACCAGTTTTGATTCTTAATCAAAGAAAAAAGATTTTTGAAGCAAATCTACTTACAGTTCCCTGCCGTTCCCCGACATTTTGAAGCCACCAAAGGGAGCTTGTGCAAAAAGGGAATTATAGCAGTTGATCCTACAGCATAACAGAAATTATCTGATTATGACATACCAAGCTTGTTATTTCAGGTTTTTCAAGGATTGTCAGATAGTAACTCCATGAAAAAGGCATCTTATTCTAGGCCATGTTAAAGCAAATAAGTCATTTTACTCTGTTAAACTGTCTGAGTCACTGCAAAGAACAGGATCCTACCACCCGCTTTGGGGTATATCTGTCTAGATCTGAGGTTTTTCATGACTCAGTGTTATCCAAGTGCTGAACTCCCCAACACCATCCATGCCACATTGGCTTCACCAGAGGCTCATCAAATTCCCATCCCACACTTTTTAAGGATTTGTTTGCATTTGGAGGGGAAGCATCACCTACCACTAATCAGAGAGAGCTGCTTCACAGGCAATTTGCAAAAGAAGCTACTCTTAGTGTGCCTCCTTTTAGTGATGGATGAGGAATGATGCCAAAGAGAGAGATGCCAAACTGGTTTGAACACAAATCAGTTCAATTCAAACTGGGGGTGTTCAGCTGGCTTGAATTTAAACCAAACCACCCCATGTTCAGGAGGATTGGCTTCAACTGAAGAGGCCGTTCACTGTTCATGTTCATTTTGCTCTTTAAAACAATTTTTAAAAGAAAAAAATAGGGCTTTCCCCCCAACCAGATTCAATGTCCGAATCCACTAAAAAAAAAAGTTTAAATTCAAGCCGAACCACTTTGATTTGAACCAAACATTTTTTTATTGTTTGCGCACATCTCACCAAGACGAAGAAGAGCTGGCTTTTCCACCCCGCTTTTCTCACCCATTTAAGGGGACTCAAAGTGGCTGACAAACCTTCTGGTCTTCTCCCCACAACAGACACCCTGTGAGGTAGATAGGGCTGTGAGAGCTCAGAAGAGAGCTGTGACTAGCCCAAGGTCACACAGCTGTCTTTGTGGAAGAGGGTGGAATCGATCCCAGTCTTTTCAGATAAGAGTCCGGCTCCCTAACCACTAGGCCAAAGTGCTCACAAAGGAAGCCTTGTTCTAATTATCTTTTGGTCTTGGACTGTAGATAAATGAGAGAGGTAAGAAATACTGTATGTAAAAACCATAGAAATGAATGGTTTCTCAATACTAGATGTGCACTGCTCAGAAATGCAGAAAGTGCAGCTCTTCGGGATTCCTAATACGTGCTAAGGAAGAGGACATAACTCTGGTAAAGCACTTGCTGGGTTTGATCCCTGATCTCTGCTGAAAGAAAGCAATGGCAAACTAGAAGTCTGTGGCCTCCCTGGAATCACCCTCTATCAGCCTCAGCTCAACAACATCTAGCAAGTACACTCTAATATCTAAATATTGTCCAGGGTTGTTTCAGAAAGGTTAAGTGGCAACTTGATCTTTAACTTGGATTGGATATTTCCACTGGACTACAAATCACACTTTGATCCAATACAGGAATGGACACAGCTACTGCAGATCAATTGGTGGTTTGCATCACTTTACAAACAGCAAAGTGGAAAAGCAAATTCTTGCTCAGCCCTTCCGGGATGCCCTGTAGCATCAGGCACAACTGTTAAAGCCTGCAGAACTTCTCTAGCAACCTGACATGTTTATTGTCCTGACCTTTTACCGGAAAGGTGGGAAGGAAGTGAAAGCTGTAAAGAAACAGTCTAAGTAGAAGACTCCATGAATTATGCTTCAGCCTGAGTAAAAGAACAATCCCAGCTTACCATACAGTTCCGGCTTCTAATGCCGAAGCGAGCGTCAGTGCTCTGTCCAAATTCTTGGTAAATACAGCTGCCGTGAGACCATATTCTGTCTTGTTGGCCCTTTCTATGACCTCTTCTATACTTTTGAACTTCATTATGGGCTGCACGGGCCCAAAAATCTGTTAACGTGAGATCAGGAGTGTCAGGATCATAAATGGTTTGCCTTTTGCATAAAGCTACTTGAGAAACATGCTTCCTGCTTAAGTAGGGTTTGTCTTGGGGTTGTATTGAAAGATTTAACAAGGTATTTATGTGCCTCCAGTCTCAGGAGCTCTTGCAACCGATTCTGAGCAACATACAGTTCAAATGCTGTTTGCTCCAGCATAGAACTGGGATGCAGATGGGAGAGGAATCCTTCACATAGCTGCCTTGGGCTGACTAGTCCTCTGATGGGCCAAAAATGGCCAAATTCTGGCCCTATTTCTGGTCCATTAGACCGACCCCCTTATGCCTCCACATGCCACTGCCAACGGTGGCTATGGAGGTTCATGAGCTGATAGGGGCTGGTGAATTAAGAGACCATGGTACTGGAGTTCCTCAGTGAACATGTCTTTTGCTTGTGTGGCGGCAGCCATAGTTATGACTTACTAAAGTTTAATCTATGACCGAACACTCAACTTGGACTAACTGAAAACCAAAATGAAACCTCTTCCTGGGACTCCAAAAGAAGAGAAACACGTCTTCACAGGGAGTGTCCACAGAAACGGCCATTTTGGGACCAGGAACTGCCAAGTTCAACATGTAGCATCAGTGTCCCTTGACCAAGACACTAAGATTCAAGAGACGACAGGGTCCTTTTCCCATTCCAAGCTATCTGACTAGATGTGGAGCTTCTGTTGCAAAGTCAGTAGTATCTGTTACGCGTGGACATAGTCACATTCAGTATGGCAACAATCTCCTCTGGCATGGAAAATAAAACTTTTTCCATGCCTTGTATGTTGGGTGTGCATGATGCGCTGTCACTTGGAGAAAGGACAATTTAGTTTTCCAAGGCTGTGTTCAGACATAACCAAGGGGGCACTTCAGAGGTGCCTCAGACAGTGAGTGTGTGGACCTTGTGTTCCTAAGCCTCCTTGATCCACCTTTTCTAGCACAGAATCTTCACATGGGGCAGGCTGGCATGCAGACAGTCCCACCTCAGAGCCTTCTCTAAACCACCTCAGAGGTACCTCAGAGATGCTTTGTTTGCTGAGTCTGAACACAGCCCAAGATGGAGGCCCTCCGGTCCTTCTCCATTATGCTTGTTCCCACTTCCACATCAGCTTGACTGAGTAATCTAGCCCACTCAGTCTGCGTGACCCAGACAGAAGATCCTTGAGAGCCTTTCAAGAACCACCTGCCTTCTATCTAGGCCCGTACGTGGGAGGGGGGGGCAGAGAGGGGCAGCCCCCAATTTTTTGCCTCCCCTCAAAATTTTTAATATGGGCAAGATCAGATGGGACATATTACCCATTCACTCCCCAATGTGTGATTCCCCACCCCCACCCCCACCCCCACCGCCAATATATATGGAAGTGGCTATGGGCCTGCTCCTATCCCACTTGTCAAGCCAAACGCACTAAAGACATGATGACCCTTGCTACCTTCTAATGCCCTCAAGGAAACAGAAGCTTGGGGTGGGGGACCAGGTGCAGCAAGAGGACAAGAACCTGAGTTTTTCCCCTTCCTGCCCTCTAAATCCTGTCATAATCAGAATCCAGACTTTTCTCAGAAGCAGTTCATTAAAAGAACACACATGGGTTGATGCAAGATTGTGCGTTTGTGTGTGCATGCATTTTGGTTTTAACCACTGAATACTGGAACCCGAGACATTCATGACTAGGACTGGATCCCCCAAATTAGGGGGGGGGGAACCTATTGTAAACTTTTGCCATTTCAGCTTTCTATACCTCCTCTTTGGCAATCCGCATGTTATCTGTGACTTCAGAAAAGACAGTGGGTTTTATGAAGAGGCCTCGGTCACCCACAGCCAACCCTCCGCACTCGAGCTTAGCACCTTCCTTCTTTCCACTTTCAATCAGTTCCAGGATTTTGTCGAACTGTTTTTGGTCGATCTACCATGAATGAAAAAGACCGATCAAAGAAATGCAAACAATGACAACCCCACAATTTTTTTTGTATATTTGCAAGGACAGATCTGAGTTTACTAGAAAACATAGAACCTGATAAGGAAAGGTGATCAGTCATAGAGCTAAGAGGTATACTTTTCTTTAGTCATATTTTTTTTTTATTCCAATTTCCATGATAACATCTGCCTCCAGGTGTTCCCTGAAAATCCTGCTAGTGATGGCACCAAATACACAGAAGAGTGCAACTGCCACCAATCATGCACGCACAACCACCATTTTCAAAGACCTCACACATGCAGAGTGGCCGTTTTCAGGACAAAGGCTCCCAGCAGCAACATCCAGGTAGATCAGTCAATATTGCTATAGCGGGAAAACACGTGTTCTTTTCCACACTATAGTGTTACTGTGAGATATCTATTACCCCTGTAGTTCAGGGCTACGTTAGGATTGTCATGGACTCATCTGCCAATCTCATCAAAGCCCTGGGTACTCCCAAGTTTTATACCTGGCTGGATGCAGGTATACAAAACAGCCCAAGGCTGAGTCCCCAAAAGACTTATTTGCCTCTCTAATCTCCCTCTACTGTCACTGTACTCAAGCGGACTTTAAAAGTGCCCTGCACTTCCGGAATAAGCGTCCGCATGAGGCTCAGCAAAACGCGTATTTAAAACGCACCTTCCATCCCCACAGAAGCGTGTTTTCTTTCCCCGTATCTTTTTCTCCCTGCCCTCTCTTGTTCAAAGGAAAATAGCCAGATCTACATCCCACAAAATGGCTTCCCGTGCCGGCAAAGGGAGTGATAGCTCACTCATTCACTCTCAGCACTTACTTTCACTCTGTTCTCTGTTCGGCTGCAGCCACTGGCCGCACAATCGTGCGCTCATTGACTCTTAACACTTTCACAGATCACCCACTTCACACCTGATAACAATGTTGCAATTTTGAGCAATTCTGGCTTTTTGAAATTTCTGACCTTTACAAAGGAAAGGAAGGGAAGCTGCAGCATTTCTGGGAGATGTGTGAATGCTTTATGGCTGTGTGTGCAGGCAGCAATCCCCACGTCCCCAAGGTAAATGTTGCGAGGAAAACCTGCGACTTCCAGAAAGAGTGCTGAAACTCTTCTTTAAAGGGCACGTATTTTGTTGCGGGTTTTCCTGCTTTTGTAGCGCTGGAAGCTCGTTAAAAACCCTGGCATGGGGGCGCTCAGAGGCAAAAGATTTTTAGCAGACTTTAAATTGCTTCGGGACAGGCCCCAAGATAACTAGTGCTGGCTGAGAGAAGGTGAGAAATGTTTAAGATTTCTGGGAGACCTGAGATCTCTCAGAGGTTGCCAAACTCTGATCTCCAGCAATGAGAGCAAGAACGATGAGGATTTTCTTATAACTTTTTTGTGCACCACAGAACACCCTTGTATTGGTCATTTGTTTATTGTTGCCTTTTAGAGGCAATATTTGCCCGCAAAGCTAGCTCCAAAGCACTTCTGTTGAAGAGGATTCCAGCAATCGGCCTTAAGGGTTGTGTCCTGGACCGAAAGAAGGGAAAATACAAGTTGTGTACCTGCGGCCCTTGCTCCGTTCGGGCATCAAAGGGGTCCCCCACAAGACGCTTCTTGGCGTAGTCCACACTGCGCTTGACAAACTCCGGGTACACCTGCTCTTCCACAAAGACTCGTGACGCAGCTGTACAGCACTGACCTTGGTTAAAGAAGACCCCTTGGTGGGCACAGTCGACAGCTAGGTCCACTGGAAGGAGTAGGGAAGAAAGGAGGAAGGAAACCTTTACTGTAGGAAACTGTTTGCTATTAAAGGTAACCCTTACATTGGTCAGTTGAGCTCAGAACTGCTCATACTCTCTGGACAGCAGCATCCTATCATTTTGGATCCAAAATTTTGACCCACTCAGAGATGCTTAGTAACACATTTTTACATCTAACTGCTAGGATGGTCGAGAAATCTAAGCTTTAATCTGGTCAGGATTTGACACAGTGACTTGCTGGTTGCTTTGGACTTCTTGTTTGTTTTGAGAATAATAACAGCAGGGTGCAGGACTGATACCTGGCTTAGGTATATGGAATGCAAATTCTTTAAAGATTCTATAGTCTTGTTTGGCCTAGGAAAACAATTGGATTCCACTGTCTCCCACTGATGCTGGATCAATGGCTATGACCAGACCTTCAGTGAGGGCCACTTGGACTAAAGAAATTTCTTCTATCGCACCCATGGGTTTTGCTTACCATGGGCCTTTCCTCTAGAAGTTCATCTCTGAACTGAGAATCTGCCACAGATACTTCGATATTAAGGCATGCACAGAAAATGAATTATGGTTGTATGGCCAACATAACTCCGTTGCAGTCTTCTAGATTATTTGGACTATGGGGTGTTCTTGTGCTTACTGTAATAATGATCCAACACATTGTCCAGACCTCTTCAGTCCCCCTCTTCCAATGCCAGAATGGGACAAAGAGGCTCTTCTCCTTTCCTGGCTGGATCCATCCACAATGGGATGGAATGTGTCCCAGTATATCTAGTCCATATCGAGTCAGAAGGGTGTATATCTCCCTGTTCTGATTTAGCAGGGGGACCAATTTTGGAGATACACCAAACTGTACATCCAAAATGGGTCCCCCGGGGAACCGATGCTACGAACATCAATTACTAGCCCTTGGCAACTCCAGAAGTGGATCCAGAGATCATACAATCTCTAGAGCCGCCATGGGGTGCTGTACTGGGACAGCTTTCCAAGTGCAGAAGGTTTCCCCCAATACTTTGCAGCCGTTCCTGCAGTCAGAACTGAGTCAGTCCTGCCAGACCAGCCCTGTAGAAGAGTTGGCTTTTCTACCCTGCTTTTCTCACCCATTTAAGGGGACTCAAAGCGGCTGACAAAGCTTCTGTTCTTCTCCCCACAACAGACACCCTGTGAAGTAGGTGGGGCTGTGAGAGCTCCAAGAGAGAGCTGTGACTAGTCCAGTGTCACCCAGCTGGCTTCATGGAGGAGTGTGGAATCAAACCCAGTATTCCCAGATAAGAGTCCAGCTCCCTAACCACTAGACTAAACTGGGAACTCAGCTAGGATCCAGGTTGCCAGAGGCACTAAACTCTTAGCATCAGACGTCACTCACAGTCAGCATCTGCACAGACAATACAAGGATTCTTCCCGCCAAGTTCCAAGGTCACTCTCTTCAGGTTACTTTTTGAAGCAGCTTCCTTGATCAGTTTCCCAACCTGTGGCCAGAAGAGAGAAATTATGCTACTTTTGGTCCTCTCAGATGAAAATGTATACAGTTAAATCTAACAGAGAAACAGGGAACTGTGTCCTGAAGAAACCTGGGTTGTGATCACACCCGGCTGAAATAGTCGGTTGTGACGGTTTCAGGGTTCAGGCTGCAAAGGGCAGTAATATTCCTTTGCTCCCTTGCAAGCCTCTTTTGCAAGCCTTGCCTGCAAACTGCAAAAAGGGTGGGAAACATTGCCCGGGCCCTTTTGCATTGATTGGCTGCTGGCAATTTGGAGGGAAAAGCTGCCCAGGGTCCTGGAGACCTGATTGACAGGCAGGAGGAGATGCAGGCATCTCCCAGCCAGCACACATCTGCACCTTTCCCATAGAAAAATGAGAGGCTGCAATCTGTCATTTGCCTAAAACTGCTAAAACACTTTCACTTCTCAGTAAGAGTCCCAGTTCTACTTTTTACTGAAACAAAACAGTGTTCCCCTTGCACATTGGTGAAGGGAAACGGAAGATCCATTGTCCTTAGAATTGTATCATTTATACTCTAGCTCCACTCTTTCTTCTCCTCCTCCTCCCAATAGTGCTTTTCTGGCCATTTACTTTTTAAACCCCTCCCATTTCCCCAGAAAAATGCTAGAGAGTAATTACAGAAATAGATCACATTTTAATGCTTAATATGTTATCTGTTATATTCGTTTTATTGTTTTGCCTCTGATTTTTAATGTAAATTTTTTTATTTTATCTTACTTTAGATTGTACGCCACTGGCAGGTTTTATACTTTCTTATTGATGTTATTTCATGTACAGCGCTGAGTACATGAACAGTGCTTTATAAATAAACATAATAATAATAACAACAACAACAACAATATTGCATTATCAGTCTAGTGCAAAATATTTATGTTTTTAAAAATAACAGAGTCTGTAAGTTTGCAATTGGAACAAAGGGGAATGGTGGGGGCAGGATGGGGGGGGGCATCCCAGGAATGGTGACAAGCAAAGTCCAAACTGCTTGGCAAGCGAAGAAGAAACTACCAAGGTGATCAAGCCTTTCTGCCAAGCCTCCCCTCCCTCACAAATATGAACCTCCTTGGGAATTCAGCAGAAGTGCAAAGGGAGGCAACGAAGGGTGTGTGTGTGTGTGTGTGTGTGTGTGTGTGTGTGTGTGTGTGTGTGTGTGTGTGTGCCGAAAAACCACACCTGTGCAAAAACAGACCGTCTCCCCCAAGATGGATTGAGTCCTGTGTAAAAGGTCCCCAGAGAAGTGGACTCTGGAGGAAACACAGCCTGCTTCCAAGATGAACCCAGGGGGAAAAGTTTGAGCGATGTGAAGAGAAGACAGCCGGACTCCGCCTTGAACTGTGGGTGTGATCACAGCCTTAGGTTGTGTTCAGACGTAACAAACGCGACGCCTCAAAGATAGCAGCGTGTGGCCTTTGTGTTCGCAGCCCTTCTCTAATCTAGCCTTCCTAACACTGATGGATGTTCGGGAGAGAGAAGGGCAGGCTGGTGTATGGACAATCCCACTCCAAGGTTCGAAGCTCTAAAGTTGTAAATAAAACATGCAAAATGAACAGTTGAGTCTTGTACCTCCGTAGATCCCGTAAAAGCTATTTTGTCAACATCAGGATGTGTAGAAATGGCAGCTCCGGCTGTGGGTCCATAACCTGGAACAATATTAACCACACCTGGAGGGAACCCTGCCTGGAAAGAGAATCGAAACATTTTTCTTTAGAGTCAGCATAACAAAGGTGGGAACTGAACGTTCAAAAATTTAAGTGGTGGAAACCCGGAACGAACAAACACAAGCTTTTCTGCTGGATTACATTGACACATTTCAGACTGCAAACCAATGGTGCCCAATGAGGTTGGGTGGTTCGCTGGCATCAGCCCCTTCCTCACACCATGCTGGTCTATGAGTTCGGCTCCCTAACCACTAGACCAGTGATGGCCAACCTATGACACACGTGTCACAGATGACACGTCAAGCCCTTTTAGGTGACACACATGGTCACCCTGGCACCTAGGCGTGTAGTGCTCGCTTGTTCTTGAAGTGTGTGAAATACCAACTTTCAATGGAAGATTTAGCAAAGGAAATTCAGCAACAAAAGTCACTATTGAAAAGAATTGGTTTTGCTTTTAATAAAATACATATAGCAAAAATATAACTTTTTTACTAGAGCTACAAATATCACAAATATTACAAAATTATGGATATTTCTAGATGTGACACAGTACCCGAATTAAGCCAAGTTTTCTTGCGAATTTTGACACACCAAGCTCAAAAGGTTTGCCATCACTGCACTAGACCAAACGGACTTATTGCTTGCAAGAAAGGATTTATTGGCGTTTAGGGAATGTGGTTGCCACTAGAACTATGATTCAGCCACTAAAACCTATCTTTCCAATTCACTGGATGGGGGCAGCCACATCACCACCTTGATTTGCTGAACCCTGAACACCCTCCCCTTCCTGAAAACTGTTAATCAGAGCCTGTTGATGAACGAAGTTGCATTTGTTGTTGGGTACCATCAAATTGTGCCCAATGTCTGGTTGTCTGCATGGGCATCTCCACAGGCACCTCTATGCAGTTTTCTTGGCAGAGACACAGAAGTGGCTTGTTATTGCCTACTTCTGGGCAAAGGCTGCAGATCAAACTTGCAAACCTCTACTTTCTAGACCATTTCCTCTACCACTGAGCTACAGCCACTTCCAAAACCTATGGATACCTCTATGCAGCTTTAATGGCAGAGATACAGAAGTGGTTTGCCGTTGCCTACTTCTGGGCAGAACCTGGGGACTGAACTTGTGACCCTCTGTTTTCCATGCAGTTTGCTCTACCACTCATCTACAGTCACTCCTCGGAAGTCACACAAGCACCCTGAAATGATTCCAACGTTACTTGCCTCTTTGACTAAAGAACCAAGGTAGAGCGAAGTAAGTGGCGTTTGCTCAGCAGGTTTCACTACTAGAGTATTCCCACAGCATAAAGCTGGTGCCATCTTCCAAATCAGCATGAGCAACGGGAAATTCCACTGCAACAGAAGAAAAAGCACCGTGGTGACGTTTCAACAGCTGGACATGACACACCATGGCAGAAGGACAGTTGCACCATGTGCCATAATGCTCCCTTTCCCATTGTGTTCTGTTTATGTTGATCTCTGATTAAAATAAAGGAGCATCTACAATGTGACAGAAACTGAGTTATGGGAGCAGGGCTGTTGCAGAAGACATTGTAGAGAGAGGCATCAACATCCCATGAGTTTCAATGCAAGGCAAGGCCTGCACCAGGTGTGGTTCAGCTTAGCACCAAATCTTCCCAGTTCTGGAAGGTTCTGGAGCCCTGCACATGGAAAACTAGCATGGTGCCCAAGCTTCTTCTTCAGCACACAGCTAGAAGCAATGAGGTCCACACACTTTGCCTTCTGCCAGGTATGCCTCCTAATACTTGCCTTCTTCCAGCGCTTCCTCCATGCTCATCTATTCACAAACTTGCTGTCAAAATCCTCAGTTTGGCTTGAGAATGCCCTATTTTGGGAAAACCCATGTCGAGTGTTGGGTTTTCCCAAAATAGTTGCCATGGATACATGTGGCCATCCTAACAAAATCATGCCATAATCGTGTTTTTTAACCCTGTCTGGTTGCAGTCATAGTATTTTTGCACCCAGGGAGCCACTGGTCTATGGAATTTACTACTAAAAGAATTGGTGACAGGACCAGCCTGGCTTTGAGAAAGGGTTAGACAAGTTCATGGAGATCAGGTGTATCAATGGCTACTAGAATGGATGCCTAAGTACTTCCTCCAGGTTGGAGAGACAGGCAGGATGCCTCTCAAGGCCTTTTCCAGAGATTCAAGAGCAGGTGAAGGTTTTGCTTTTGTCTTCTTCTTGAGATGCCCATAAACAATTGATAGGCCATGGTATGGGACATATTTCTGGAGTACGTAGATGGGCTGTGGCCCAATCCAACAGGGCTCCTCCTAAGCTCTTGCATCCTCCACCTATTATGGTACAATATTTGAGCCTAGCTATACCACTGCTAACTCATTTCAATCTTCCTCAGGTAAACAGAAAAAACAATTTCATTCAACACTATTTGCTCCATATTTTGCTCAGACACCAGTTGCCAACTATAGTCTAGTCTAACATCATGTTGGCTGCACCCCAGCAAGGGTAAGGAAATCTCCCAGAGGAGTGTTCTATTTCAACAGCTGCACAAACATTCTCAGCTTACTTACAATCATCTTTTGCCAACCAAAATAGCTGCTGTATATTTAACAGAGTTAATTGCTAATTGTGGTGATCTCCTTCTGCAGAGAAATCCACAAGATGGGCTACAATACACCAAGCTAACCATTAAGCCAAACAAGCTAAAGAACCATAACCCAACCTCATCAAGTCTTTCCTGGGGTGCCATAAGCTAAAGACGAAAGAGAAGCTGATCTCCGGCTTGCTAGGGAGACTTTACAATGTTTCACAAAGCTCAGAATACAGCAGCGTCCCACTCCCGGAAGAAAGAGATGGGAGAGCAGGACACCCTCCCAATATGAGACAGTCTGAAGGTGGTAGCTTACAAGCAAGTTTTACTTCACATTTCATCAGCTTCTGCTGAAGCAAAATCATACCAAAATGTGAGATCTTGCTTCCAATGCGCAGCATTTTCCTTCTAATGTAATTTTTTGGCACTGTGCTTTTGTTCTACACAAAAAAGTGTGTGCCTCCTTCTAATATTTGTGGATTTTTAGGGGCTGGGAATGCACATTCCAGGAGAGGGTGAGAGGTATTCTTTCCTTCTTTCTTCCCTTGTCAGGGAAAATGCCAGGTCATATTCTGCACCGTGCCATGCAAATTGCCTTCTGCCAGATTTAACAGGTCAGCGCAACTTCCAGAAAGTTGATAAAGGGAAATTGAGGGTTTTTGGTTTTGGTTTTTTTTAGCCATTACAGAATCTCATAGATATCAGCAGGTCAAGTTTTTGTTGCATAGGAACAATGTATACCTATGAAAAAGAATGGGAAACAGATGTCTAAAGGCCACTACAAAATATCCTTCAAAAACACACCACAAGGAGCCCTAGAACAAGTGAATTCTAGGTGAAAGTCATACACAACACTCCCTGATGATGTTTTCCTTCTGTTATGCAGTAGGAACTGGCTAATGTGTCTGTAACATTTGTCAAGCTCTGGGCAGAAGGAACAGCTCCCTTGGCAGGGCAACTGATTGTGAAAAACATCCATGCACAGTGGACTGGACCCTTGAATAGAAAAGAACTGCGCTTGTGTGTGTGTGTGGGGGGGGGCGGCAGAATGAAGTAGTAGAAGAAGGGAAAGCAAAATAGATGAAAAGCAGGTCTGTTTCTTATCCCAGAAATGTTAACATGGGCATCATACTCACAGGTGTGATGGCAGCACAGACTCCCACAGGTTCATGCCTCGTGAAGCAGACAAAGTTTTCATCTGCAAGGTATCCAAGAAGACAAGAAGTTACTGTCAGGCAATGGTTTCTCATATCAATCATTCAGGGGCTACAGAGAAGCATTTCCAAACCACTCAGCAGAGAACATCCTAAGCCTGAGAGGGCCAGCTGAATTGAGCTATAAGCTTTTATTCTATTTTATTCAAGAACACACACACACATAACAGTAAAGCACAACAACAAAAAGATAAAATATACAGAATATTCTTTAAACGTATTTAAAACATAACCTTGCATGTTCCAGAGAGTTACAGCTTGAGGATACCAGTGTGACAGATGTCCAAAGAAAGGGGAAAGGATACTTGAATTAAATGTTTCTCACTGGCCAATTTTTTGTTAAAGTGGGTGTAAAAGACTGGAAGGAAACCCACCTAACCCAGCTAGTCTTAAATGTTACTATTTTATATTTAGCTTTGCCTGGAGAAACTTTATACAACAATACAGTGGTACCTTGACATACAAGTGCCCTGACATACAAGTGTTTTGAGATACAAGCCGCCGAGCGAGTGATATTTTGCTTTGAGATGAGAGCAAGATTTGAGATACGAGTATGTAAATACAGTACAGTACATAACAAAAACAACTGAGGTGGTGTTTTGGGAGGTGGAATGGATTAATGGGAAAACTGCTTTGAGATACGAGCGATTTGACATAAGAGCAAGGTTACGGAACAAATTAAACTCGTATGTCAAGGTACCACTGTACTTTAACAGGGATGTGCACGAATGAAAAACTGCATGTTTGTCCTGCTGTCAAACTGAACATCTGTTGATGTTGATCATTTCGTGACGAGCTATGAACTGACGTCAGACTTGTTGGAAACAACAGATGCAGTCCTTCAATGGATGAGTGGCCTGAATAGTGTTATATGGGGTCCATTTAACTTATGAAATTTAACTGTGAGCCAGTTTGGTCTAATGGTTAAGGAGCTGGACTCTTATCTGGGAATGCCAGGTTTGATTCTGCATGCCTCTATGCAGCCAGCTGGGTAGCCTTGGGCTAGTCACAGCCCTCTTCTGAGCTCTCACAGTCCCACCTACCTCACAGGGTGTTCTGTTTCGGGAAGAAGAAGAATAGAAAGCTTTGTCAGCTGCTTTGACTCCCCTTAAATGGGCGAGACAAGCAGGGTAGAAAAGTCAACCCTTCTTATTTTAACTTTGTGTTCTAACTGTTGTTAGCCCATGTGTTGCTGCCATGCTATAAGTAACCAAACATCTGCTTGTTTGGTTCTGAAGAAAACCATTAAATTGAACAAAGGGGTGTTCATTTTGAATTCTGAACTTGAAGAACAAAAATTCTTTATTTCCATTGAAAATACCCTTTTTTGAGGGAAATAACACAGCTAACATGAACAGTTTGATCAGATAGTTGGTGTTTGGGAGCAAGAGACTAGTTTGTTTAAATCAAATTTCTGGATAGCCAAATTACCACATTTGGTTCAGTGCAAGCGTTCATGGACACTAACCTTTTGATCAGGTTTCTGAACATGAACCAAACTTTGTACTTTTCTACAGCTTAACCCATTCCCAGGACATTATATTATTCCTATTATCTTCTTTGTACCAAGTTCAGTCTTCTACAGATTTCAAATGCACGAGCAGTGGTTGAGGCCTCACAGATCCACACTTACATCTGGCACAGTGAGTCCAGAAACGGACTTCACACAGCCCCTCGGTACTGAACTAAAGCATGTGCAGAAAGGGCCTTCATTTCTACAAGCGAAATTAGTACCCACTTGCTAAGGTTAAGAGGAAGAAATGCAGCCAGCTGCTAGTTATTGTGAACTTTCTTACTGGCTAGGTGTTCAGAAAGAGTTTCTTGCTTCCTACATTTTACTCAGTTTATTTTAGTTTGGTAGACCTGAGAAGTCAGATCCACAAGACGTCTTCTTACCAGCAGGTATAGTTTTCCCTTGGATTTTATCAGCCCATCCAGCATAATATCGAAGGGTTTTGATGCAACCTTCTAGGTCAATGAAGAAAGCTTGGAGAAATGGTTTCCCTGTGTCCATGGTTTCCAAAGTCTAGAAGAAAACAGGGCGATTCTTTTTTTTTTAAATCCACAAAGCAAATCAGAGCATGTATAGGTTGTGTTACAACAGCACAATTCTTTGTCTAAACACACACAATGTGGCTCATTCCAGATCAGAGTTGTGGGTAATCTCTTTGGGGATCACATGATCTTCCAAGTTTCACCGGAGATAAGGTTCACAGGGTAGTGCACAAAAAATAAAAAATCAAAATCAAAAATTTGCTCCAAATGCTAGATTGCAACAGCCATCAGATCTAGCTAGCACAGCCAATGGGAACAGATGGCAAAAACTGTGTTAACATCTGGACAGTATCATGTTATCTACTTGTTCCACCATGATTTCCAGCTGGATTACTATTGAGAAAGGTAGGTGAAGGCTACAGTCATGAGGGACTACATAGAAAACTGAGTACATTAATATGTGATGTTTTATTCTTATTGTAACCCACCCTGGGACCATTTGGTGAAGTGTGAGATATACATTTCTTAAATAAAATTTACGGGTTGCTCATAATAAATCATGGACACCAACTCTTCTGTTTTGCCAAAGCTGACTAAGGCTGATGGGATAAAGAACCCAACAATATCTGGAGGACCACATTTTAAAAAGGAATGTTTTTTGCATATTTACTTACCTGTTTTCTTCACAACAAGACAGCCAATGCCAGGATCCTATCCTGCTATTATGAATCCCTCTTTTGATTTGTAAATTTTAATACCTGCTTTACATAAATAGTAAATTGAAGGTGGCAATCCCATACCCTTGGAGTGAAGCAAGTCCTGGATCATTTCCCCTTGGATGTTAGTATTTACACATACAAGGTCATGAAATCATAGAAAGAGTCAATATACCCATTATCAACTCTACATTAAACTACTTGCCTTTTAATAGTGAAGACCAAAGTATGGGCCCTTGTTCATAAGCAGACGGGCACTTTCTAAGCTCCATTGGCAGCAGATGCCAAGACAAACAAGCAGTGTATGCAGGAAGGGCATGTACCCAAAGTACCCCCTCTGTCATCTTCCCAGCTCCCATACCTGCCCTTGAAGATGGTTTGGAACCTGCAGCTGATTGAAAATGCTGCAGAAAGACTGCTAATTGGAACTGCTGACCAACACATCACATTGGTTTTTTAAGAGATTCCCTGGCTGCCAATCCAATACTGAGCCCAATTCAGGGTGTTAAGTCTAAAGGAATGTTGTCTCCCACATCAACCTGCCCATGCCTTGAGATCTGGAGGGAAGGCCCTCCTGCCAGTACCACCACCTTCAGTAGCTGAAAGGATGGTACTCAGGATAGGGTCTTCTCAGTGGTAACTCCCAGAAAATGGAATACATTTAGAAGCCTGGTAAAGATGCACCTATTTACCCTGGCCTTTGGCTGAACAAACACCTTCACTTTCAGGCGCTGTTATTGTTCCATAGAATCATAGAGTTGGAAGGAACCTCTAAAACTTATCTTCACGGCAACCTTATCTCGGATTCAAAACGTTTTCAATCCTCGGAGTCCGCACGGCAGTTTGGCTTAACACACTTTCTCCGTGTTAAACCACCCCAAAGCGTGGTGAATCTCAATCCTGATTTCAACAGGTCTCACTCCAGATCCTGTGCTTGAAACATTTTACATTTTTTACTGTGGGGACCCTACCGTGTTAAGGGATGAGAATCCATGTTTAGGGTTTCCCTCTCCCTATAGCTTGCTTCCAAAGATAGTCATTTTATTGAAAAAATCCACCCTCAAAACAGCCACTATAAAAATCCAGTCCTTAAAGCTACACTGTAGCGATCTAGCCACTTCACACCTTAATAACAATGTTGCAGTTTTGCGCAATTCTAGCTCTTTGAAAGTTCTGACCTTTAAAAAAGGGAAAGGAAAGGAAAGCCCTGGAGTTTCTGTTTTAAAGGCTGTGGCTGTGAAGGGGGTTTGAGTTGCTGCTGCTGCTGCAGTGCACCCTGGGAAATGGGGAGAGGAGGGCAAAGAATTGCTGGCTGCTGGTGCCATTTTTCCTCCATCCAGGCAAGGCAGCCACCCAGCTAGGCTCCGTGAAGGGGTCTGTTATGGGTGGTACGTTCACGCCAGGAGGAAGAGGACAGGACAGCCCCAAAAAGCAGCTTTTAAAAGGTAGCCACTGGAGTCCCCCCTTGAGTCACATACGTCCTCAGAATCAGGATTGAACACGATTAAGCTGAAAGTAATGGGAACAGGCAAATTTGTGTTTGCATCTGGTTCTGTTATCTCGGTTTAGGGAAAGCGAAATAAGGTTGCCGTGAAGACACAGCCCTAGAGTCATCGAGTCCAACCCGCTGCTCAATGCAGGATTCCCTAAACCATCCCAGACAGATGTAGGTCCAGCCTCTGCTTGAAGACGTCCAGCGAAGAAGAGCTCACTATCTCCTGTGGCAACCTGTTCCATGGACTGATCGCCCTCACAAGTTTTTCCTAATATGTAATCTGCATTGACTCCCTTCAAGTGGGTTCTCTTTAATTTGTAACCCCCACCCCTGCCCTGAGACTTTAAGGCTAGATAAAAGTTCAAATAAATAGAAGTATGACTGAAGAGCAATTTCCAAGCGACAATCTGAAGGCTGGGAAAGCTGGAACTGCGCCTCCTTTTGTGGAATGGGCCCAGTGAGCCACTCTAGAAGGAAAGGCTCTTCTGTCCCTCAGCTTCACTTACAGCTAGTACCACTCTGTCGCGTTCAATGAGATCTGCCAACATGTTGAGGAGCCTCCCCCGGCTTGCAGCGTCCATCTCCCTCCACGGTGATCCCCTCCGGAAGGCTATTCGTGCTGCTTCCACTGCTTTGTCTACATCAGGCTACAAAAGAGAAGAAGAAATCAAGAAGTAAGGCCCTTTGACTTCCAGGAGGCTGGGATATAACCTGTGTAGATATTCCAAGAAGGAGCAGGAAGACATCAGCAAACAGTGTCTTGGTCCAATTTGAGAAGAAAGAGAGGGTGGTGGCATGGCAGATGGTAGGTGTGTCCACCAAGTACTCCAGTTCTTTTCCTGCAACCAGCCTGCATGGTTTTAAGAAATTGTTCAACCAATTCATGGAGGACAGGTGTGTTATTAGACTGGATGCTTAGGCATTGCTTCCAGGTTGGAGAGACAGGCAGGAAGCCTCTAAAGGACATCTGCAAGGAGCTGAGAGCAGGTGAAAGTTTTGCCATCATCTTCCACTAGAGATGGCCAGAAGTAACTGGTGGGCCACTGTGTGAGTCAGGACAGTGGACTAGATGGGCTGTAGCCTGATCCAGAAGGACTCCTCTTATGTTCTTATCTAGAATAGATGCCTAGGTACAACACCCAAGTTGGGGAGACGGGCATGGTGCCTTTCAAGCCAGCTTTTCAGGCAGTTGAGAGCAGGTGAAGGTTTTTCCTCTGTCTTCTGCTTGAGATGCCTAAGCTCTTACGTTCTTAAGAGTCACTTTTTTTTAGCATTTTCAATACCAGAAGGAGTTCTCAGAAGCCCCACGTTTTCAAGAAATTTGGTTGGTCCACTTAAAATTTTAGGACATGATAGGTTCTACTAGCATGTCAGACTTTATCCTCTTCAAAAATAATTTTATGTCTCGCATTTTATTCCTAACATTTACTTACTTTTTATACCCCAAACTTTACATTAGAGGGCAGCACACAGACCTCAACGATGAAGAATATCAACTCATCAGGAATCTTGGCAACTTCTGATGGTATAAAGCTCTCAGGCTTCCAAAGCAAGGTTTGCAGAATCTTGTAGCTCTCCTGGGAGCGAAGCAGGTGGCCCAGCTGAGCCCTCCATCACAAAGGATATTTCCCTGTCCAGCTGAGGTATGTAGCTGTGTTCAATCACAAAGATTGGTTTGACCTTCACAGCTCCCCAAAGATTATCATAATGCCTCAATGTGGTCTGAGGCACTGTACTGTCATTATTTACGCAAATGGAAACACTTGGCTGAATATTCTTAATGGAAAAGGTCAGGGCAGGCTCACGTAAACCCTCATTTAAGAGACTATAGCAAGGTCCCAAAGAAAACCCACACAAACAAGGAAACGAGATGGGCAAGGCTGACATTCCATTCCTAATCCACCCAGCACATAATTAGTGTTACATTACATGGATGTTGCAATGCAAAATCATGAGCTAAAAGGCTGGGGCTGGGGAAGATGGGAGGACGCAATGTGGGGCAGCTGATACCAGGCAAAAAGCAGGAGTTTAGGTCCCATTTCAAATGGGTATGTGTGAAGGCATGGATTTGCATGCAAGCAAACAGAAGGTCAACCAACCTTGCCTTGGGTTGTGCTCAGACATAATAAAAGGGGCGCCTCAGAGAGCCCGGGCGTGGGCCCTGTGTTCCCAAGCTGCCTCTAATCCACCTTTTCCAGTGTAGAAAGTTTATGAGAAAAGGAAGGGCAGACTGTTATGTCTCTAAGCCATCTCAGGTGTGCCTTTTTTTTTTTTTTGCTCAGTGTCTGGATAGGTAAAGACTCTCCAAGCACAACCTACATATTTAACATTGTACATTCATCCTATTCCTCTATTAGATTCTGAGGACTTTTACCCAGAAGCCAGCTATGTGCTTTAGATGTAAGCCTATAGGATTTTCACCAACATTCATGGCCCATCCCTATGTGGCGGAAAGTTGAAGGGAAACTTGAACATGAATATGTTCAGGTAAAACCTTCATTGGACCTTCTGAGACTTGGCCCAAGAGCCCAACTAGTCACCATAAGGCACCAAGAACCACATTGCCTGAGGGGAGAAGAGACACCAAGTTGCTGAATCCCACCACTGGAGTTCCAGCCATGTTCCTGCTCCCTCCATAGGCTCTAAGGACCATCATGCCTGGGAGACTGGACAGGACCACACTAAGTGTCCTTCAAAAGCCTTTCACTGTTTCCGGTTATTCTCTCCTCATGTCTCATGTCCATTAATAAGTCTGAGGTTAATGATTTTCCTTTTATTATTAACAATTTATAAGGCATGCACAGTCTTTTAGAGGCCCAAGGGATCAACGCAATAAATATTGAAAAAACAAGAGTGATTTGCTTTACTGAAGCTAGGAATGGTCCAATATAATTTTTTAAAAAGAATTTAACAGAGTAGGCTCTGTTCTGAGCACAGGGTTTTCTTCTGTTCATCTGCGTTGTTTGTTTTATGATTCAGTTGCACACATATTGAAATCGTGTAACTCAGTAAATTTGAGTTGAAGCCAGAATACAGAAATCCATATAATCAGAACTAGCACAAATGGAACGCTGGATGATTAAATGGTAGAAATGGATAAATCGATGCGTTTGATTAGAGAAAAATCTCTTTGTTTATACTTGGTGTAACTTTTTGTATTTTTTCTTTTTCTTTCTTTCCTTTGGATTTATTGTATGTCTTTCAATGTCTTAAGAAAACTTTGATGAAACTTATGAAGGAAACAAAGAAATCCGTACAGATAAGAGGGACCTTGAGTTGTCACTCAAAGTTTACAATGCAGTTAGTTCTTCACTCCATATCGATTCTGATGGGTGCTAATCCTACTCATAATTGCACTCAGGCAGGCTGGTTTGGGAGCCCTCCACAGGGAGAAAATGCTTTCCATTAAAGATTTTCAATTCCCACCTATATTTTTCCTACAATGAGGTTCATTTTAAAAACGTCATTCAATTGACTGTCATAGATTAAGCAACAACTTGAGGCTAAGTACAGGGTGTTCCTACACTAGAGGAAGTTAACACTATCCTACGCCTTGGGGGATACCCCTTTTTCACATCCTAACCATAGAAGTAGCAGTTTCCAAAATTAGGCAATTCATAGTGATTAGTGACATACATAAACAAGAATTGCACATTTGGTTCACCATCAAACTGAATGCCTCTTTGTTCAGTTCAACAGAGAACCAATTAATTGTTCATTTCTGAACCTGTTCAAATACAAAAAAAAAAATGATTTCCAATTGAAAAAAAAAATTCCTTGTCGATAGCAAAACCACTGTAAGCATGAACTGTTTCATCAAATGGTTGGTGTTTGTGAGCAGCAAGACTGGTATAATTCAACTGAATTTTCTAGATATTCATACAACCACACATTCAGTTTGACCTGAACTGCTCAGTTAAATTTCCAAAGAGCGACTGAACTTTGCAAATCTCTAATAGTGATGCTACAATTTCCCCATACTTTCAAACCAATGTGTATACTGTGCAGATGGTGTTATTCCAGACCCACTGGTTCGGGCCATGGAGAGATGAGTGCAGAAAGGCCCTCAGAGAGGTTTACTGAAGGTACCTGGATGATTAACTAGGATGGTAGAAGTCAAAGTAGAATAAGGGTGTTTTTCCACTTAGCACTGAAGGACCCATTAAGCGTCCTTAATGGGTACTCTAGTGCTAAATGGAGAAACACCCTAAAAGTTCCAGTAAAATGAGCCAAACACAAAATAAAATTCATCTGGGTAGATTCCATCTGCTTATAGGACCTTTGTCTTTCTGTCTTGAGTAGGGACGTGCATGAATATTCAGAACATTCAAAATTCAATCGAATTTGTTCAAATTTGGACATTCAAATTCAAATTGAATGTCTCTACATTCAAATATAAACACTTGAATGAATTTCGAATCTTTCAAATCACTCATACGAATTATTCAGACATCTGTATGTGCACACATCTGTATGCATCTTATTTGTGCCCGTACGCGTTTGTACGGATACATACGGGATGAACATGGAATGCATACAGGATAAAAACAGGATGTGTATGAATGTGTACTGATGAGTACGGGGACAGACGAATGTTGTCGACATTCGTATCTTCAAATACAAATTGAATATTAATAGAAATAGATACGAACGTATTCGAGTTGAATAAAATGTGAATACATTTGAATTTTAAATATTTGAATCAATTCAAATCTTTGGATATTTGATTCAAATTGAACTGAATGCCAGAAATTGCATTCGTGACACCTAGTCTTGAGTGCACTAAACCAAATTTTGGCAAATCTCTTCTTAATTTTGGCAGTCTCAGAACCTAGCATCATGCACGTTCTTCGGTTAGGATCAGGATTTGTTTTGGATAAGAAAATACATGTGGTATGTTCCTTGCTTAATATTGCTGTGGCTAAATCTTTTGAGTAGGCCAGTGTTTCCCAAACTTTTGACATATGTGTACCCCTCCTATAATTTTCGTAACGCTGAGTACCCCTCATAAAAAACATTAGGGATAAAAATTGTATTTTATAAAAATAATCAAAATCAGTGGAACTTACTAAAGCACAATAACAGGCGCCCAGAACTAACTATTAAAGAAGTAAGTTGTCTCTGTAACGAAGTACAGTATATTCACGCTATGTCACGCCTCACAAGACCGTTAGATAACACTGCAATTCTCTGGCATTTGAACAGCTCCGTGGCTCAATGTCAACTGTTAATGTTCCCGCAGTTTAAAAATGGCTGAACCCGAGCTGCGCGAAGGATGCGCAGAAGTTCCCGCCATAATGAGTTGCGATATAATGTACAATGGCCGCGGTTCCCGTGTAAAAACTGCAATACGCACCCATTTCTTTCCTTGTTCTGTGGGCACAGCTAAGCACGGTACAGTGGATACTCCCACGTGATCCCCACCAAACTCTGGTGCAACGCGTACCCCCAACAAACTCTTCCTGTACCCCTGGGGGTACGCAAACCACACTTCGGGAAACACTGGAGTGGGAAATCAGTTTCATTCAAGCCTGGCTGAATGAATGGCAACACAGAGAAGGGATGAGAAAGGAACTGTCCATCAGTTCAACTTCCTGCTGTCCATCAACGGCCTGCTTGTAACACGTAAGATTTCAAGCCATTGTGACTCTATGGAGCCTAGCTGTCCATTTCTGTTTTCTCTTTAAAACAGCACACAATCCAATGTTACTCTATCCTCAGTCGGAGATGGGATATGCAAATAAGCCTTCTCTGTGGTGCATCTTGCTCCAATGCTAGGACCGTGTTGATGAGCATTAAATATATTATTCATTGTCCAGGAAATCAAGCAGATATGAACTTATCTGTTTTCTAGGGAACAGTCTTGTTCACGAGAATGTGAGAACAAAGGAGCAGTCCTGCTGGATCTGGCCACAGCTGATCTAGCCCAGCCTCCCACCTCACATGGTAGCCCACCAATTGTTTATGGGTATTCTCAAGCAGAAGATGAAGGCAAAACTCTCGCCTGCTCTTGACTTCCTGAAAATGGCCTTTAGAGGATCCCTGCCTATCTCACCATCCTGGAGGCAGTACCTGGGCATCCATTCTAGTAACCATTGATACACCTGTCCTCCATGAAACTAGAGAAGCCCTGCTGGATCAGACCACAGCCCATCTGGTCCAGCATCCTGCCCCACACAGTGGCCCACCAATTGCTTCTGGGCATCTCAAGCAGAAGACAAAGGCAAAACCTTCACTTCTCTCAACTCTGCAAATGGCCTTAAGGGACATCCTGCCTGTCACTCCAACCTGGAGGCAGTGCCTAGGTATCCATTCTATTATACCGTCACACCCTGTGACCTCATTGAAAAAAAACAACAGCAAAATTTGGACATAAAGAGGGTTCTTTTCTCCTTTTTAAAAAGCAAGATAAAAATGTAAAAAATATAAAGGAAGTCCTCCTAGGATATCTTGTACCATTTGAACTTTCCACAATCCAACGTAAATGATTTGTGTAAACTATCTGTATAAAAGTTACCAATTCATATAAAAAGAACACATATTGTGATCAAACCAGGACATGACAAAGAAGTACTTAAATAATAACAGAAATAGTAAGCACCTATTCACATGGAAGAGAAATCAGTCATTTGATGTTGAAACAACAAAGTTTGACTAAGAAATTTTGTTCCATGGGGATAAATGCTAACTCTTGTTTTTCCCAGTCCCTTCTATTCCATCTTGATTATAACCCCTGACTAAGTCACAGCCCTCTTCCTTGCATGTTTACTGCAAGAAACATGTTCCTCCAGAAAGCAGATTAAGACAAAACACCAACCTTGTCACCTTCCTCGATGTCACAGATCTTCTCCGCCTTTGAAGGACTGAAGGTGGGGAATTTCTTCCCACTCTTTGATTCATGCCATTCGTTGTTAATAAATATCTAGAGAAAACAGAGGGAAGGTGGTATGAAACAGGAGCAGGCAATGTTCTTCTGACATTCTTTTTATGTGCCACACTTTTCTTTTAGTGGAAGTAACCATCAACACGGGATGGTCCGTTCTGATGTCATTGCTACTATGCCTTTTATCTGAGATTTCTAGTCCAAGCCCTTGTTTAAAGACCAAGAAAAGTATGCTGCTATTAAAGATCACCTAGCATCAACATCAGCATAGGGAGAGCAGACTCGCAGACCTTGCTCATGTGTTCTAAAACTAGAGGATTGCATAGATTCTCCAGGCTACTCAAAGTTGGTAGGAAAAGAGGTTGCAGAGATTTGTTCAAATAGCTCACGATCATGCATGGTTGTACAACATTCCCAGAATGCTATGCAGTGTTCCTGGAAGCCAGCTGTTCTGAAGGCCATAACATTTCCCCAGATTGAAGAATATGGGGTTGCACCAGGAAGTTTTACTCTTTAGAAAGCTAGTATGAGGAAAGCTATTGCCGAAAGCCCTCTTAGGTTGCATCCAGAGGTTGGTTACTTATTCCTTTATATTTGGATATTCTGGAACAAAGCATGGATATTCCAGAGTATCCAAATATAGTGGAATAAATGAGTGTGATCTTGATAGAACCTTGCACTGGACCAATATCTTTTGGAGTGAGTCTTTCTCTTTGAAACCTTCCAGTATTATGACTGCACTCTGTATGGCTCAGAGGAAATGACTGCGTTATGTTTTTCTACTGTAAACTTAACTCAGCGAATCACAGAATTAAAGAGTTGGACTTCCAAGTAGAGTCCAACTCGCTGCTCAATGCAGGATTCCCTAAACCACCCCAGACAGATGTCCATCCAGCCTCTGCTTGAAGACCTCCAGCAAAGAAGAACTCGTCACATTTTTTGGCAACCTATTCCACTGACTGATCACCCTTAGGCCATGTCTTCACGGCAACCTTATTTCACTTTCCCTAAACCTAGATAACAGAACTGGATGCAAACGCAAATTTGCCTGTTCCCATTACTTTCAGCTTAATCGCGTTCAATCTGGATTCTGAGGACGTACATGACTCAAGGGGGGACTCCAGTGGCTACCTTTTAAAAGCTGCTTTTCGGGGCTGCCCTGTCGTCTTCCTCCTGGCGTGAACGTACCACCCATAACAGACACCTTCATGAAGCCTAGCTGGGTGGCTGCCTTGCCTGGATGGAGGAAAAACGGCACCAGCAGCCAGCAATTCTTTGCCCTCCTCTCCCCATTTCCCAGGGTGCACTGCAGCAGCAGCAGCAGCAACTCAAACCCCCTTCACAGCCACAGCCTTTAAAACAGAAACTCCAGGGCTTTCCTTTGCTTTCCCTTTTTCAAAGGTCAGAACTTTCAAAGAGCTAGAATTGTGCAAAACTGCAACATTGTTATTAAGGTGTGAAGAGGCTAGATCGCTACAGTGTAGCTTTAAGGACTGGATTTTTATAGTGGCTGTTTTGAGGGTGGATTTTTTCGATAAAATCACTGACTTTGGAAGCAAGCTATTGGGGGAGGGAAACTCTAAACATGAATTCTCATCCCTTAACACGGTAGGGTCCCCACAGTAAAAAATGTAAAACATTTCAAGCACAGGATCCGGAGTGAGACCTGTTGAAATCAGGATTGAGATTCACCACGCTTTGGGGTGGTTTAACACGGAAAAAGCGTGTTAAGCCAAACTGCCGTCTGGACTCCGAGGATTGAAAACTTTTTGAATCCGAGATAAGGTTGCCATGAAGACGTGGCCTTAGTGTCATGAAGTAGACGTGTCTACGAAAGTTCATGCCACCAACCCTTCTCCTATTACTGTCCAAGTGCTACTAACTACCTTGCTGGACTTTTTGAATTAGACTAACAAGGCTATTTCTCTGAAACTGAAAAGTATTTAAGGAGAGATCGGAAATAAGGGACCATAACAAGAAAAAGAACAGCCAGGCCTGGCAGGGGACGGAGTATGCAAGTTGCTCCATCACAGTTGTTACTGTAATTGTTTGCATTTAAAACATAATGTCATCTACTAGGCAGTTATTCCTAAGTAAGAGGTTTTCGTAACACAGACTCACAGACTCACTGATCAGCCATGTATTGCACTGGGAAGTTTGAGTGCCATTGAATAAAGTACCTGTAATGTTCTGCTCTTACTTTTCCACGTCAAGATTTGAGCTTCCATACCTACAAGGACTACACTGCAGAATTGTCTTTATCCATCCAGGTTGAAATAATTTGGAACCATTATTTATTTATTTATTTATTTGCATTTTTATCCTGCCCTATATCCAACGGTCTCAGTGGGGGTTACAACATACAGTATAAAACGAACACATTAAAACTAATAACATATTAAAGCCATGGCAGTGTCTGGACGTGTGGAGAAAGAAGCTGTTCCTTACTTAGCCAAAGGGCTAGGGTAAAGAGGCACCTCTTCACAGCTCATCTAAATGCATAGAGTGATGGTGCCTGATGCACCTCAAGAGGGAGATTACTCCACAGTCTGGGAGCTACCACTGAAAAGGCCCTATAATAAAACGTTTATTTCTAATGCCCTTTCTTCCAAAGGGCCTGACAAAATAAAACATATAGAAATCAATGAGAATATACACAGACAACAACCTACAATGAAACTTCTCGCCTACCCCCCATAGCAGGTTCACTCAAAAAGTTTTTAACTTCCTTCGAAAAGAACCAAGATCTTCTTCCAGCCTTAATTCCAGTGGTGCCCATCCCTTTTGCTGCTGTGAGTGGTGCTACAACCAGGAGGGCCTCCCCTCCAGATATTAGGGCACGGGCAGGTTGATATGGAAGACTGTATTTGGGGGCCCAAGTCATTTAGGGACTTATAAGTCAAAGTTAACACCTTGAAATGGGCTCGGTAGCGAATTGGCAGCCAGTGCAATTCTTTTAAAATGAGTGTGATGTGTGTCCGGCGAGCTGTTCATGGCAGCAGTCTAGCAGCTACATTTCTGCACCAGCTGCAACTTCTGAGCAGTTTTGGGGACAGCCCCATGTACAGTGCATTACAGTAGTCCAGTCTGGAGATTACCAGAGCGTGAATAACTATGGCTAGATCATCTCTGTCCAAAAGGGCCCTTTGCTGTTGAAGTAGCTGTAGTTGGGAATAGGCACTCTTGGCCATGGCCTCCACCTGAGCTTCAAGCGTTCGCACAGAATCTAAGAGCACTCCCAAATTTTGCACCTATCCCTTCCAAGGCATTATGACCCCATCCAGTGTAGGATGCCTCTGAGACCCACTGACACACAGCACCTCCATCTTGTCTAGATTCAGCTTCAATTTATTGGTTCTCATCCAGCCCATTACCTCCTCCAGGCACTGGTCAAGCACTTCAACCACCTCTCCAGATTCAGATGGTACAGAGAGATAGAGCTAGGTGTCATCTGCATATTGATGGCACCTCACTCCAAATCTCCTGATCACTTCTCCCAAAGGCTTAATATAGATGTTAAAGAGCACTGGAGATAAGATCAACTCCTAAGGAACCCCACAAGTGAGTTCCAAGGGTGAATAACTAGAATCTCCCACAACCACTGTCTGGAATCAGCTATGGAGATAGAAGCTGAACCAATGCATTGCATTGCCTACAGCTCCCAAGCTCTGTAGCCTTTCCAGAAGGATACCATGGTCAGTGGTCTCAAAAGCAGCTGAGAGGTCCAGAAGGGTCCAACAGGGTTGCACTCCCCTTCTGTTTCTCTCCCGGAGAAGGTCATCAACCAGGGCGACCAAGGCAGTTTCCGTGCCATAACCGGGCCTGAAGCAAGATTGAAATGGGTCTAGATAATCAACTTCTTCCAAGCATGCCTGCAGTTGAATAGCCACAGATCTCTCTAGTACCTTACGCAGAAAAGGTATGTTGGTCACCATGTTATAGTTTTACAAGAACCGTATTTCACTTGAATAAAAACAGATGCACATGAAAAATGGGATGGGATACACAATGTAAGAGATTAAGCAACTTTTTAAAAGAAAAAAGCATTGAAATTTCGGTGTTTAAGAGAATGGCATTCTGAAACTCAGAAAGTTCCTTTAACCTTCCGATTACAGATTGTGGGAAGGCAATCCTATCTACATATTCTATGGCATAATAACCCTTTAATGCAACCCATCATCAGTTATACGAAAACACCGTGGAACTTTATTTGTATAATACTGAAGTGGCAACATTAAGCTCTTCCAAACCAGCATTTTTATTTATTTGTTTATTTGTTTACATTTCTATCCCACCCCATACCCTAAGACAGTGATGGCCAACCTATGACATGTGTGTCACAGGTGACACGCCAAGCCCTTTTGGGTGACACATGGTCACCCTGGCACCTGGGCATGTAGTGCTTGCTTGTTCTTGAAGTGTACGAAATACCAACTTTCAATTGAATATTAGCAAACAAAGTTCAGCACAAAAGTCACTAATGTAAATAATTATTTGTTTTTACTTTTAATAAAATACATATCAAAAATATAACTTTTTTACTAAAGCTACAAATATCACAAAATTATGGATATTTCTAGATGTGACACAGCACCCGAGTTAAGCTAGGTTTTCTTGCGAATTTTGACACTCCAAACTCAAAAGGTTCCCCATCACTGCCCTAAGGTCTCTGGGTGGGTAACAGCAGATTAATTAACAAATTAAAAACAAATAGACATTAGAACCAGATACACATTAAAAACAAAATACAGATTAAAAACGTTTAAAAATTCAGCAAATTTGGCTTTGTCAATCCTGCGAAAAATTTCATGTGTCCATTATCTCTATAAAATACCAATATTTTGTTTGCTGAATTTTCTTTGACAAATAACAATTTCTTATTGTTCATGCACAGAATGTTGACACTGAGAATGGGTCTGGGAAGGATTGGAAGAGGTATCCAGGTTGCTCTAGAGTTCACATGGCAGGTTCTTAGAGCAGAAATGTACTAAAACTGCTAGTTTGGAAGAGCTAAGATTTTATTTCCTGGGAGGGGACCTGAATGTTGCCACTTCAATATACAACACAATTAAAGTCTGTAGCATTTTTGTAAAATATAAATCCTACTAGATTAAAGAGGCGTTAGAACAAGAGAGGGTATTAAGAATTCATCTTTCTTCTTATTGCCTCTTGAAAATGATGGAGAGTTTATGCCTTACCATCTTTCAGCATACGATGCAAGCAGGTGAAGGGCTAGGGCACAAAAGTATCATGGTTGGCAAGACTGAAAGATCCTTGAGCAAGACAGCGGCAAGAAGGAGAGGCTTTAAAAGGCTTCTGGAATGATCCTTGGAAGAGCTGTGCAGCACAGATTTGCCCAAAATTAATCAAATACTTAGATGCAACTTAGAGACCGCATATATCTCTGTACCTCAGTTTCAAGGGGAAACAAAGCAGAATAAAATTGGGTTGTAAAATGTATGAATACTTTGATATTAAAAGCTGAATGGGGCAAGTTAATTTTCAACAGGCAATGGAAACCGCTCACTATTGATGTCTGATGCATCTTTGCAGGGAGACTGTTCCAAAACCTGGGGGCCACCACTAAGAATGCTCTTCACTGAGCTCTATTCCGTAACCCAGGAGATTAACTGAACCCAGTTTGGCAGAAAGCAAACCATTACATGCCTGCGCTAACTTGCACATCTTAACTCGGGTGGGGTTCTCGTCTCTACAGGACTCCACCAACTCCGGTTTACCACCATTTCCAAAATTTTATGACTTTGGGGGCAGTGGTAACTGAGAGTGGACATTTTATTTAAGAAAGGTCCCAGGGTGGGTTACAATAAGAAAGAATAAAACATACAAAACATTAAAACATATTTTAAAATGTAACACACACACCCCTCCCTCAGAAGAACCTTGACCAAAATTTAGTCATGGCATGCAACACAAATTCCCTGGTCTAAGGGTTATTTAATCCACATACAGCATTTTATACCTCGTTGGAAAATCCTGGGATTAGAAATAAGCTGTAAAATATACCTCACAGACCGGAGTCCACTACTGCTGATCTGCAGAATAAGATCCAGAAAGTTCTCATGGGGAAAGACAAATTTCAGCATTAATTCCATCTTTCAAAAATAAAATGGAAAGAGAAAGAAAAATCTTCCATTTGTGACGGCAGTTTTTAAAAAGGGTGTAGAAATCAGTGGCAGAACAGCGAGATCGATGCTCATCTGCACCCAAGTTTTGACTCACCTTCAGACTGAGAAAACAGAACAGCAAAGCAACTAACCATTTCCTTCTTGGGCTAAATAAACTAAGGGTGACTTGTTGGGGTTTTGAGTGTATGTTTTCTGAACTTGTCCATATTTACTGAAGTGCAAAATCCAGGAGTCTTAACTATAGGGGTACACAAAGGTTTGTGACGCTGCTTTCTAGACATTTATTTTGCAAGTTTGGCACAAGTATCTGCATTCTTGAGTTCATTTTTCCAATATAAACACCAGCTATGAGGACACAAACATCCATGTTTCCCAAAAACCACAAAAGGAAACTTAGAAACTCTGAATTCTAAGTGCAGGACTCCCATCTCAGTACCTGTCTGCTCCATTAGCCATGCATTTTGTTTTAGGACCATGCATATCTTGAATTAGTCCTGAATGACAGCCGATCTATGTTCCTTAACACTAACCTGCCTCAGCAATGCAGGCAGGTTCATGATCAGCGTGGAAATCTATCGGCAGATGTTTCCATCTTAGATTGCAAAAGTAGTAGGGGGCTCAAAGTATCCAGATTTCAAGAACACGAGAGAAAATGTCCTCTCGGCCATTCTTACAAGAAGGGCAAGACATTTTGCTTCCTGTGGTAAAACAGAATAACAAGATACTGTGGCGTTCCAGGCATCCATGGAACACAGGAATCCCCAGTAAGTTTTGATCTTTCATCCAGAGAGATAGAAACACTGTTAGAATGTATCCCTCCAACAATTTATTAAGGTGGTTGAAATCAAGGTTCGCCAAACAGGTTTTTTCCTCTTTCCTCCCCGTTGCTACTTCTGCATCTGGCTTAAGAGGAGAAAATTCTAGTTGTGCCCTCGCCAGCAGGGAGTAAATAAAAATAAAAACTACTGAAAATAAGTGACTGATAGTTCTATATAGAAGCTACCCTGGTTATCTGAAAGAAAGAAAGAAAGAAAGAAAGAAAGAAAGAAAGAAAGAAAGAAAGAAAGATTTCTCCCATGTAGACCTGCCCAAGTACTGACATCTCAAAGAGAGGGGCTTTTTGTAGTTCCTCTTCCCTCAGAAGTGTAAAGAGCTGAGACATGCAAGAGGGCCTTCTCTGTGGTGGCCACGAGACTCTGAAACAGCTTCCCTCAGATTCACGAACCGCCTATATCATGCATTTTTTGGCACCTGGTTAATGCATACCTCTTCATCCAGGCCTTTGATATTTAGCTTCCTCTGGGTAGGTGGGAGGGACCATTATATTTTAAATATGTTTTAATATTTTGTCATTTTATCTGTTTATTACTGTGACCTGCTTTTTTCTTGACCTTCTGATAAAGGCTGGTATATAAATTCTTCAAAAAAAGGAATACAGAAATAACATTACCTGATGGGACCAGGCCCAAATACCCTGCTTCATTAATAATCATAAAAAAATATAACTGGCAAGTCTAAAAGGGTTCTGAGAGTGATTACAACTCTGTTTGAAAAGCAGAGTGGTCCTCTTTTCAATTTCCAGCACCTCCATGGAACAAAATGGAAACTCGAATCAAAAGGAAATCTTAGCAATGAGCGGTGTTCCACTTCCTCTATGTGGAATGCAACAACTTATTTTACTAGCGAAATCTCCCATAAAAACCCTGAAAAAAACAAAATCTAAGCATTGTCAGCCACAGTCCATATCATCATGAGGATGCGATAGTTTGTATGCTACAAAGCTCTGTTTCTTTCTAGCACCTCAAAGCAACACAGTTCTGAAATCTATTAATACAGGTACCAAAACTAATTAGTTCATCAGCAAAAAGTCTGGTGCCCATCAGTTATAAAATTCAGAAAGCACTTGGCCAGGATGGGCAGGTAAATCTTTTAGAGTTCACTCAGCTTAATGGCTACATCTGGCCATAGCTCACAAAATACAAATTTATTCTTCCTATATTTCCAGGCTTTGTGAACAGTACATGTGTATTTTATTTCGTATCTCAAATGCTACTTTGCGTTGCAGAATAAGAAAATATGTCTACAGCAGTTGACAACACAGAAGTGTGCCCTACCCTATGTGTTCAATAAACATCAGTTTTACTTTGCCATTAGACTCTTGTGGGTAGATTGTTCCAAAACCTGGGAACCACTACTTAGAATCATCTACCCTGGGTCAGGTTTCAAATGTCAAAGCTTTCAGGCCCTTCTTGAGACACGGAGTTTGCACATGAATTCATGCTTAAAAATTTTTTTCACGATAAGCAAAAAACAAACAAACACCTTCCAAGTTTCTTCTTATTTTAAATACAAATTTCAACATAAGAATATTAGCATTCAATTTCAGTTATACCTCCGAGTATAGTACAAACATTAGTCTAGATCAAACCATCTATCATACTATTTTAATTTCTTCTTTCTGCATTCTTATAGCAAAAAGCAAGTCCTGTTAAGCGCAGTGAAAGAACATTTGGGCAAATGCAGTTTAAGCAGAATTTATAGCAAACTATCATGGCAAGCATACATCTTATTTTTAATAATAAAAATGATATTATATAACTAAAGGAAATGCTAATGGAAAAGGTCTAATTATGCGTGAGAGTTATGCAGTCCAAGCTGTGAGAAATGCAGGAACATCTTTTGAATTAATTCTTTAAATTAAATAAAATAAAATTCAGATACAAAACAAAGGAGGAAAAAACCTCTCAAGCTTCGGACACAAATATATTCATGAGAAGAATCAAGTTTATCCACATCCGTGCAAAGTTGCTGCAAAGAGAGAGCGCATTGCAGGGGAAAACATTTCTCAGCAGCGCCATATTTCTAAACTTTATTTGATTCCTGTTCAGGAGGAAAGGTCATCAGTGTCTAACAAATCTGCTAAGAAATTACGGTTTTCTGAGGATTCTTCTTTTTGGCTCTTTGGCTGGACAGCTATTCTTCCCATAGACACAGTTTCCCAGAGGTACGAATAACAGTGGGCAGATGACTCTGAAGTGCTTCTACGCCATTTGAAATAATCACTCTTTGTTTCTATGAGGCTACAAGAAAAGTTCCTCAAAGAAACAGCGCGCATCCAGACGTCGGTACTTATTGTCCTATATTCCATAGTAAAGCGATGGATATTCCGGAATATCTATGCTTTCATATAGTGGAATAAAATGACCGATGTCTGGATGGAGGCATTGTTTTTTAAAATGTCACCTACAGATTTCACACATTAATTCTCTTAACTTTGAGGCCTGGCGGTTTGACACAAATGGTAGACACTGTGGTCATTCGGTCTCACAACATGATGAGGCCATTGGTTCACTCCGGCCAGCAGCTTGCTTTGTCCATCTCCCCTAGCAGGGGCATCCCACACCCAAGAGCAGACATAAAACAGTCCTGCCCCACTAGGCAGTATTACTGTGAGGACGAATTTTATTTTCTGTTCATGACCCGTATAGATACAAAAGTATGGATAAAATGTATACAGCTGTGTACAGCATAAAACAACGGGTCTAGACTAAAACCTAGTTAAAAATCTATGCCTTGAGTTAGTTTGACTTTTGTCTCCAAAGCCTTAGTGCAGAATTTAGCCGTTTATCTTGTGGTGCGCTGGTCTGTATCTGCCAACAGTGGAGAGATGGTCAGCTCATCTCATCTTCTTGGTTTCTGCCTTATCAAGGGTAGGATATGCATCACACAAATATCTTGGTAGTAAGAACAGCAGAGAGGGACCTGTCCGGCTGTTCCAGCTCTAACTTTATCACTGGCTAGAAGCACATAAGATAAGACCTGCTGAATTGGGCAGAGCGTCTCTTCCACTGAGGCCTCTGTTAGACCGCATCAGTGAGCAGAAGAAAGACTTCTAGCACATTTCCTACTCCAGCATACTGGCCAGTGCAGAATTGCCATTATTGCTAGAAGTCATTATTAACCACGATTTGGGTGACTCAGAGGCAATTGCAAGCCCTGTGGGCATCATTCCCATTTTAATCTGAAGGGAGGGCTGGAGCACCCTATATAATGTGAGCCACAGAGGAAAGATCTGAATCCCACCGTGAATTATGGTCTAGGAAGTACTCACTGGAAGCCATGCGTTAGCCATTAGGCTATATTAAACAAGCCATGTCACATAATGTAAAAACATTGACCTACAGGATTTTAAGAATTAGCAGGGTTAACAGGCTTTATTCTGGAATAGCCAAAGTGAGAGAAAGAATAAGCAATGTCTCTAGAAAACAGTTTCCACTACAACTTGCATGTCCCTGAGCCACAATGGGCAACAATCCCAACGTTGACTGTGGGACTAAGGATTGTGGCAGCTCCGATCGAGAAGGGGACAGTATGCAAAGGGGCCATCCCCAAGTTTCAGGAGGTAGGCACTCAGTTATGGGTTCCCCAATCACTGGTGGTGTCAACAAGTCCCTTTCTTGTTGACACCACCAGTGAGATTCTATACAACGGAAACACCAGTCAGCCCTCCTCTTTGAGCACGACCATCATGGGGGTTCTTGGGTACCATTCGTTGGCTGAGTACCACGAAGTCGTGGCTAGCTCCTGCCTGACTACATAGGCACCTCTGTGCAGTTTTCTTGGCAAAGATACAGAAGTGGTTTGCTATTGCCTTTCTGGGGATCGAACCGGTAGCCCTCTGCTTTCCAGGCGGCTTACTCATACACCGACCTACAGCCACTCCCAGATGCCATGTGCTAGGCAGTTTTCTTGGTAGAGATATAGGAGTGGTTTGCCATTGCCTACTCTGGGCTGGGCACCGAACCAGGAACCCCGTGCTCTCCAGGCACTTGGCTCTAGCACTGAGCTACAGCCCCTCCCATCCTCGCAGCAGTAGCCCCAAAATTCGGACATTCCATCAAACAAAACCTGCAAAAGTGATATTTAATGTTTTGTTTTTATATGGGTTTTTACCGGAAGCAGCCCAGAGATCTCGGGACACAGAGCGGGATATCAATATTTTTAAATAAATAATAGGACAAAAGCTTTCTGCTGTTGAAAGTGGACAACCGCCTTTCCTGCCTTATCTATTCTGTCGCTATTCCTAAGTATCTTCAACTCAAGGGGGGGGGGGGCGGTAGATTTAAAAAGTGCTTTTCCATGGTACCCTTTTGGTTGCGTTGGCTTTTCTGCCGGGGAAGAAGAGATGCCAAGGATCAAAGCGGCCCCCTCGCTTCCCGGGCAGTTGCTGTGGGTGCCACCCTCCCACGGCCCTCCCACGCGCCCAGGGAGCCCTTGCAGTCTTCGCCGCTTAGGGATCGGTCGACGATGAGCATGTCTAAAGCGCGACCCCTCCAGGGCAGACAGGAAGCGATCTGCGGGCTGCGGGATAACGGAGAACGAGGAGGCTCAGAGGAGGACCTGGAGACCCCCCCCCCCCCAAGCAGCCCGGGACGCAGTGGGTGAAGCTGGGGCGACCCTCGTGGAGCTCCGCGCGCCTTTCCACGCAGCATCTGCGCGCGAGAAGGAAAGAGCTGCCCAACCGCGTGGGTGGGTGGGGGGCGAAACCGCTTTTCACGTTCGGACAGGCAGCAACTGGCTAAAGCCACGGGGAGAAAGGGTGAAGCGGGCTGTCCGAAGGGAACCACGCGCAAAGCTTTCCCCGGCGGGCGACTCAGTTTGCCCGGCTGTAAAATGGGCGCAACTGCGAGCCATGCGGCGCCTCCTGCCCGTAGCGCCTTGGAGGAGGAAACTCGGCAAACAGACGGATTCGTTGCGCGCCCCCAGACTGCGACTTCGGCCGCTTCCTTTACAAATAAAAGTCGCGATCGGGCGTTCACACGGAGAAACGCCCGAAAGCCAGTTGGGTCTAGCGGTTAGGGAGCCGGACTCTTATCTGGGAACACCGGATTCGATTCCGCCCGCCCCCATGAAGCCAGCTGGGTGACCTTGGGCTAGTCACAGCAGCCTTCTGAGCTCTCACGGCCCCACCTCCCTCACAAGGTGTTCTTTTGTGCGGGAAAGAACGGAAGGTTTGTCAGGCGCTTTGAGTCCCCTTAAACGGGTCCCGCGCGCCCCGCTTCTCTTCCGCGGGAGCCTCGGGGCAGATTTTGGGGGGTCGTGGCAGGAGGGGAGGGGGAAACCCTCGTCCACCCTCCACTCCGGGCGCGATCGCGTGGCTGGAACGCCCTACCTTGGTGTGTTTGACCTCCAGGTTCCGGAGCGGGCGCGGCAGCGTCGGCGGCGCGATCTTCCCCTCGGGCTGCCCGTTCTCCACGGCGCCGTTGATCGCGGCCATCTCGGCGGCGTCTGCTGCGCGGCCCTTCGCGGGAGAGCGAGGGACGCCTCCCAGGCTTCGCCTTTATGGATCCGCTTTCGCCCGGGGACTCCCGGTTCGGCGGCTCCCATTGGCCGGCCGGCCGGCCGGACCTCGGCCACGCCCACGCCCGCCCACGCCCCCGTCCGCCCGGCGGCGACGGACAAGCGGCAGGTAAAGGTCGAGGCGAGTTAAAGGGCGGCGCCGCTAGCCCGGAGCTTTGATCCGGATTCGGTCCGCCTTCGGAGCGAGAGAACCCGTCAGCAAAGCGGCCAGTCGTTGTCTTCCCACGTTATCCGTCCCAGAAGTGAATGTTCTGAGTCAGTGAAGACTGGAAGAAAACAGCCGGTCCTTTTGCTGATGCTTTCTCCCGCTCTGAAAGCGGACTGATAGCGGATTAAAATGTAGGTGCGAAACACAGCGCCCGCCCGCCGTGCCAAGGTCGTAAGGATGCAGCGGCCTAAGAAATGACAGATTTCTCGCTTTTATTTTGTGAATCTTGTTCTTTAAAAAAAAAAAATACCCTCTGGATTTAACCTTTTGCACGTGCTTCGGAGCGACTTCGGTGCGCTTTCGTTCCTTTTCTCGGCGCCCGTGGCTGATCCTTGTCGGAAATAAAGGGAAAAAAGGACCCGCGGGATCTGCCCGGCGGACCGTCCAGCCCAGCAGCCTGCGCCCGCAGTTGCACGTGTGAACGCCCACACGCGCGGCAAGGAGGGGCTCGCCGGTTCCCCAGCGGCTGCCCTTCGGAGGCGCGTGTCCGTGACAGCGTGTGCGCGCGCGCGTGCGCTCGTGTGCTGGGGGTGGGGGTGGGGGGGTGTCCCTTCCTAAAACCACGGGGCTCTTCTTTTCCTTTCCTTTCCTTCTCTTAGGATCAACTCCAGCGAGGAGCAGGGATCTCGTGTCAGATACGTGGAGGGGGGCATCCAGACGGCGCCCCCTTCCCTCTCCCCCCTCCCACGGTTTCCTTGGGTTCCGCTCCTGCCGCCGTCGAGATCCCAGCAAAGACCTTCTGGTCCGGTCCGGTCCGGCCAGCCCGGGACCCGATCTCCACCCCGTCCCCTCCCGCCCCCTTCTAGCCCTTCGCCCACCGGCTGGACAACCCCGGACTGGGCTTGGAGAGCGGGCGAGGCGGACTAGCCCCCCCCCTTCCTCCGTGGATACCATCTAATGACTACCCACAGTTTTAGTGGGTGGCACCTACCTTCTGAAATAGTCTCCCCTCTGATAGGTGGATGTCTCTAAAGGCACTTGCAGAGAACTGAGAGCAGGTAAAGGTTTTGCTTCTGTCTTCTGCTTGAGATGTCCAGAAGGAATTGGGCCAGGATGCTGGAGTAGATGGGCTGTGGCCTCATCCAGCAGGGCTCCTTTTATGTTCATAGCTAAAAGAGATGCCCAAGTACCTCCTCCAGGTTGAAGAAAAGGCAGGATGCCTTTAAAGGCCATTTGCTGGGAGACAGGAACACGTGAGGTTTTGCCTTCAAAAATGCCCAGAAGCCGTTGGTGGGCCACTGTGAGATTCGATGCGGGAATAAATGGTCTGTGGCCTAATCTAACAGGGTTCATCTCATGTTCTTCTGTTCCCTTATCTGTAGGGCACCTCCAGTTCTTGTTTTTTTGGATGTCAACTGAGGACTTATCTTTTTACCCAGGCCTTTCCAGAGCAGATGTTTCCACCATCCTTGATTTTATTCATGTTTGCATACAATTATTGTGCTGTTATCTGTTTTTATCCTGTGTTAAACTATAAATAAATAAATATATATATATATTTAAAAAATGTCCTGATAATCTGTGCATTGTGTAATCTCATGTTACATTACCAACTCTTCATTGTGCATGTGAGTTACATTTTAGTTCAATTTATTTTTGTAACATTTTGAACTTAGGTGGTTTTATTATCCAGAATTCTCTCTTCCTGCTGCCCTGAACTTTTTGTTAGGAAAAGCAGATTGTAAAGATGAAATCTGCCTGTACAAACAAGAAAGCAAGAATTTCATTTAGGAAGAGACAGTTCAGTCAGGGCTGATGCAAGAGGTTTTGATGCTGGATTCAGAGATCTGGGGAGGCTTCCGAAACATTTCCTGCAAGAAAGATTTTTGTTGTTGTGGCTGCTGTAAAGTTTGCAGTCACAGAAGTGAAGAAGGTTATTCTGGGTAAGTGTGACTCTTGCAAAATGCTGAATTTGTTCAAACTGCCTAAGCATCATTTAAGTCGGTGATGGCTAACCTATGACACGCGTGTCACAGGTGACACGCCAAGCCCTTTAGGGTGACACACATGGTCACCCTGGCACCTGGGCGTGTAGTACTTGCTTGTTCTTGAAGTGTATAAAATACTAACTTTCAATTGAAGATTTAGCAAGTGTAAAGAATTATTTGTTTTTGCTTTTAATAAGATACGTATAACAAAAATATAACTTTTTTTACTAGAGCTACAAATATCACAAAATTATGGATATTTCTAGATGTGACACAGCACCTGAGTTAAGCTAGATTTTCTTGCAAATTTTGACACACTGAGCTCAAAAGGTTCACCATCACTGATTTAAGTCAAACTTTTCACAAACAACACACAGACCAGGTTAATTGTATTGAAACTGTGTTAAGTGTAGTGAAGTCACAATGTACCTTGCTCTGTTCTAATGGGGATGCTGGCCTTGGCTGTAGCAATCCGCTCAAGCAATCCTATTGTGAACTATATCTTTGTACCATGTGAGATCAAACCAGAAAACGTGACAAAATCACTGTAGTGCCAGAACAGGTACATGGGGCATGAATGTTGGAGTCTTAGCTATTGTAAAGTTTAAAAACAGATGCACCTGGGGATGTATGTTTCATTTGTCAACAGAGAAATACAATTCATGGTTCTGTGTTCATTGGGACTTTGGCTCCGTTCAGGCCAAACCAGAAAAGGGACTCAGAAGCATCACACAAATATCTTCATCCCGTCTCTGTTCCACCTTTTCCAGCCTGGAATTGTTCATGAGAGTGGAAAGAAAACCAGACTTATTGGTGAATGATCCAACCTGTGAACCATCTCTGAGCCAAGTCAGATGATGATGACGATTAATTATTATTATTGCAATTAAATAACAGTAACACAGCAAACAAGATATTTATGCTGGTTTTAGTCATTGTTATCCCAAGCGCCTAGGACTGAGTGATGTATCAGCGAATGATACAGGCAGATCCCAGCAAAGTGGCTTTCTGTAGCTGGCAGATGGATACTGTGTTGATGCCAATGCTTTTCAAGGGCTCACTAATGTCTTTCGGCACTGCCCCCAGTGTGCTGAGAACCACTGGGACCACCTTTGCTGGTTTATGCCAGAATTGCTGTGGTTCCATTTTCAGGTCTTCATATATGGTTAAGTTTTTCTAACTGTTTTTCATCAATCCTGCTGTCGCCTGGAATAGCAATGTCAACGATAAACACTTTGTCTTTCTCCATGATTGTGATGCCTGGTGTGTTATGTCCCGGTGTTCCATCAGTAGTTTGAGTTGTTCATTTTCGACCACTTTTTCTGGTTTACGGTCCCACCAGCTCTTTGCCCCTGGCAGATGGTAGTTCTGGCATAAGTTCCATTGTATCCTTTGAGCCACTACGCTGTGCCTGTTTATAGTCCGTCTGTGTGATCTTTTTGCAGAAGCTCAGAATGTGCTCAGCTGTTTCATCAGCTTCTTTACAGAGTCTGAACTTTGGGTCTTCCATTGATTTCTCAATCCTAGCTTTGATGACATTTGCTCTGATGGCTTGTTCTTGTGCAGCAAAAATTAGTCCTCAGTGTTGTTATTATTATTATTATTATTAAATTATATATGATCACAGTCTTAGTTCCTAGTGAATTTATTTAGGAGTGCAGTCATGTGAAGAGTTAATTGTTCTGTTACTTTCACACAGAATTGTTTATATAGCATTTTTACACACACCCCACCCCCCCACACACAACTTCTTGTAATTTCACCATTTCTGGTTCTTGGATCTGATAAAGATCTGGAATTCCCCAAGTTCTGCTTCCCATCTGGGGCAGCAGGTGGTGTTGAGGAATATTCTGTTCTTCCTGTTTTGTTTTTTCCCTGTAGCTGAGTAAACAAGGACTTTCTTGCCTTAAACAGAAGATGTTCTTTTATTCTCTCAGTGCATACCAATGTTTCCTGTAATTCACACTGAATCCAGGTTGAGGCTCTGTGCTAAGCCACTGACATGCACTGTCTCATAATGAAAGTATGAGATGCATCATTAGAATTTTGGAGCCATAGAATCATTGAGTTCCAAGATGCCATCTAGGTCATCAAGCTTAAAGCCCCACTTCATGCAGAAATCCAGATCAAATCATCCTTCAAAATACTGCATCCCTTTACAAGGTAAATCAGAAGGTGAAATTATTCTAAGAAAAATGCTGAAGGACAAACATTCTTCTGCCCAGCAGATGCCTCTATGCTAATCTGCAGATGTCCATTGCCTTAACCTTTCCAGCACAACTCTCTTTCTACCCATCATTTGTGACATAAATTGCTCATCATTGATGGATCAGTAAGGCACTGCAATGGAATCAGCAGAGAGATGGGGTGGATTTTAACAGAGCCTTACTGTTGTTCAGCCTTCATTTGCCGTCCAGCCAGTTTCACCACCTGGTCCACTTCTGGCTTCACACAGTTCCTCGCCTCATGCAGCCAGAATTGTCAAAAGCCACTGGAACATCTCTTAAGAAATAAGGCTGCAACATCTAGGCCTTTTCAGCCTTGACATATGGTGTTTAAGAGGTGACCTGATAGAAATATGCATGGTTCTCATGGAAAGAAGAGTTAGGACCGAGAAGGGGAAGTATTGTTTCACCCAGAGGGCCATTGGTCTATGGAATTGACTGCCAGATGAGGTGGTAACAGAAGCCAGCCTAGTTAGCTTTTTAAAAAGGTCTAGACAAATTCATGGTGATCAAGTGCATCAATGGCTACTAAAATACATGCCTGATAACTGCCTTTCTACCAGAGAGACAGGCAGGATGCCTCTAAAGCAGGGTTTCCCAAACTGTGGGTCGGGACCCACCTCTAGGAAATTTAACCATATTTGAAATAACTTTTTTGATGTAATTATTTAATTAAGTATTTAAAAAATTGTATTAAAACTTTGTTTGTTATTTGAAAAGTCCTTTATTCATATTGGTAACGGTTAAATTTCCTAGAGGTGGGTCCCGAGTTGGTAAACTTATATTAGATGGGTCATAGCCCAGACAACTTTGGGAACCACTGCTCTAAAGGCCATTTGCTGAGTGTTGATAGGATGGTGGACTAGATGGACTGTGGCCGGATTGAACTAGCATCACAAAATCCGGGGCCTTTCCCCCATGTTATCATTACAGAATGAATAGCTATGGGACACCTAGTGTCACCTGTATGTACATAAAATCATAGTTCTGCAATGTTCTACTGCCATCTCATATTGTTACTCCTCAGTCTGCCTCACCAGCTGTTCTGAGCACCAGCCACTCCTGCCCACCCAAGATGCTGAGTCCAATGGTCCTGCTTTGAAAATCTCCTCCATTTTGTGTGGGAGAAGTGCTCAGATCCAGCTAAATTAAAAGGAGGGATTTTTCTGCTGAATTCAACAGGTCTCTCATTCCATCCCTGGTGCATTCGCAGCTGGGTTCTCCTTGTTTATTCAGATATTAGGATGGTTCTTTCTATGCTTTTCGTATACTTCCCTTCCTAATTAACAATCATAGTTTCTTATCTTCGACACTGATCTGTGCAACTGTGCCATAGAAATGTTACTGAGAAGCTCTTCCCCTTAGGGTTCCTTTCCCTTCTTCAAGTTTTTTCAGACTGCTTGGGAGATGCAGGTTTTGTTTGTATCTCTCTATGGGTGAATCCCCACAGCAAGCTTATTTCGCTTTCCCTAAACCGAAATAATAGAACCAAATGCAAACGTGAATTTGACTGTTCCCATTACTTTTAACTTAATCACGTTCGATCCAGATTCTGAGGATCCTACGTGGCGTATGTGACTCAAGGGGGGGACTCAAGTGGCTACTTTTTAAAAGCCGCTTTTCGGGGCTGTCCTGCCCTCTTCCTCCTGGCATGGATTGGCCACCCATAACAGACCCCTTCACGGAGCCTAGCTGGGTGGCTGCCGCTTGCCTGGATGGATGAAAAACAGGCACCGGCAGCCAGTGATTCTTTGCCCTCCTCTCCCCATTTCCCAGGGCACACAGCAGCAGCAGCAGCAACTCAAACCCCCTTCACAGCCACAGCCTTTAAAACAGAACCTCCAGGGCTTTCCTTTCCTTTCCCTTTTTTAAAGGCCAGAACTTTCAAAGAGCTAGAATTGTGCAAAACTGCAACATTGTTATTAAGGTGTGAAGAGGCTAGATCTCTACAGTGTAGCTTTAAGGACTGGATTTTTATAGTGGCTGTTTTGAGGGTGGATTTTTTCAATGAAATCACTATCTTTGGAAGTAGCTATTGGGGGAGGGAAACCCTAAACATGGGTTCTCATCCCTTAACACGGTAGGGTCCCCACAGAACAAATGTAAAACATTTCAAGTACACGATCCGGAGTGAGACCTGTTGAAATCAGGATTGAGATTCACCACACTTTGGGGTGGTTTAACACGGAGAAAGTGTGTTAAGCCAAACTGCCGTGCGAACTCCGAGGATTGAAAACGTTTTGAATCCGACATAAGGTTGCCGTGAAGACACGGCCTATGAGATACAAGCATAGTGCCAAGGGAGCATTTTGTCTCCTGGGGCATTTTCTTACTTCCCTTCCCATCCCATGGACAGGAAAGGAGTGCAATCCACGGACAATGGCCAGTGCTCACACTTATGATCACCAGCCGATGTTAGCCTACACACACATGCGCATGCGCGCACGATTGAACACTTACCTATGTTCGATTGCAAGTTATCTTGTGTGTGGCACCCTTTGTGACTGCGCATGCAACAGCACTGTCACCATGACCATGCTGATGGTCTGCACAGTGACAGTCGCAGTCACCCCAAGAGGCCAGTGGAACCGCCAGTGTGCTTGCGCGGCAGCTGCAATGACCTCCTCATCCAGCAGAGGTGTGAATGGTTGCCGGCTGGATGCTATCAAGTACATTGGAGTAGGGGTTGGAAAGGCTGTGGAGTACGATTCCATGCTCCACATCTAGAGTTTTTTCCACTAGCACTAAGTACCTATTAAGGACTCAGAACCCATTAAGGACTCATTAGGCTAAGAGAAAGAAGACCCCATTTCCACTGCAGACCCCATTAGAGCCTCATTTGTTTCTACCAGTTCTAGGGAAATCCAGACTGAATGGGTCCTTCAGGACCTATAATCTGGATTTCCTGTAGACCCTATTAAAGGGGGTCTACAATGGGGTCTTCAGGTATGAAATCTGGATTATATGGAGTGCATTTTCACTGTGATCGGGCAATGGGGTCTAGGGGTGGGTGGACCCATGGAGGGGTGTGTGCCTTGAAACCCAAAGCTCCAAAGCCTGTGCACAGTTTTCAAAGCTGGCTCCGAAGAATAGCACAGGCTCCAAAGAGGACCCCATGTGAGAGCAATGCCAAGCCTGTGGACCTTTGTCAAAGGCTCCAGAGAATCTTCGAAGTTTGCAGCAGATTGCTCCTGAGAATCTCTGGAGCTTCTGACAAAGCTCTGGAGACTCTCTGAAGCTGCTCCGGAGAATCTTAGAAGAATCTCCAGAGCATCTACAGAGATTGCACCTCCTGTCCCCCCCAAAACCTGGGGTGATGGGCAGGCCCCATGTGGGCGTTTCCACTGTGGGCAGGCTAGCACCCATTGCTACTGGGTGCTGCACTGTCCGTGGGGATGCATTGGGTAATCTACTAGATCTGGATTAGTTGAAGGACCCATTCCTTAGATCCGGATCATCTTAGATCCAGAGTAAGGGAGGTCAGTGGAAAACCCCGCCTTGTCAGCAATTAGGCAACCGCTGGGCAGGCAGGGTGCATTTCTAGCATGCAGACGCCTCCTCCAAGTGCAGATGAACCTGCCCAGATGTTGCCTAATTGTTGACTATGGGATGAAGTGTGAATTGGCCCCTGATCTCCTTTCACTGAAGATAGATTTCATTATTATAGGGAAGATGGCAACCAGTAGACCTGGATGTTTGCTCAGTCTGAAGTCCAGGTACTGTCCATTAATTGGAAGACCCAACATCCTTCTTGATCTCCTTTCTTCCATGACTGACGTTCAGCAGGCAGAAATGCACTTCCTTTGGACATGGGATGTAAACAGGTGAAGTCCTAGAAGAAATGATGCTAGATTAAATTAGGGAAAGCAGAAGATGACATTGCTTTGAAAGAGCTACAAAACCTTTATTATTGTTATTTAATTCATTTCTACATCTGAAGTGGTTTCCAATAAAATTCAAGAACAAGGCCTTGCTAAAGCCTCGCCAAAATGTCAACTGTTCATTCATATAGTCTCACCAGGATTTGAACTTGACAGCATCAAACAAAGTTTGAGCTGTGGCTGGACCAGGTGATCCTTCAGATAAAACAAAAACCATAATTGAGTTTGTTACTATTTTTATTGCATTTAATAAAAACAGGCCTGGCAGATTACTGGAGTCCTGAATGGGAAGGCAGGCTCCATCTCTCTGCTACTATTTTTAATATAAGTGGAGCTTTCATTCTCCTCCAAGCCTAGATGATGCTGTTGTCATCTACATTAGGTCAGATTTGAAAATTTGATTGAAAAGTTCATGTTCGCGTAAGTTCATTTCAAATCGAACATGCAGTGATTTGCATATCCAGAAATTTGATTTGACTAAAGCTGTTCCCTGTTTATGAACACAAACTATTTGACAGCTTGTGTTCACTATATTTTTTTCCCTTGAAAAGGGCTTTTCTTTTCTCAATAGAAAAAAAAATGTATTTTTGTTTTCGAACAAGTTTAGAGTTGAATGCAAACAACACTTTTGTTCAGTTAAATGATTCTCTTTTGAGCCAAACAAATGTCTTTTGGTTCATTGTTGAACCAAATACATGATTGTCATTCATGTATATCTCTTTATCTACATTTTGTGATAATTTCACAGTACAAGAATTCAAATGTACAAAATTCACACTTCCCAAATAACACCCAACTTACCTGAATGTTGAGACATACACTTTTTCTTAGGTGCACCCTTCACCCCAAATTCCAGGGTTTGGTTAAGGATCGTGGAAATTTTATCCCCCTCCAAAAAAACCCCTTTCTAAGCTTGTTTTAGAGAAATATATGCCCAAAGATATGTGATTGCTTGCAATGATAAATTTGGTAAAATTACATGCTAATTATTACGCAAAACTGATATGCAATTATACACCTGCTGGTATATTGTAAAAGAAAAAGAAGGCTTTTTTTCAAAACAAAAAGTTGATATAGATAATAGGTTAAATGGGACTTCAGACTGTAAAGAAATCAGAAACTGTAGGTAATTCAAGTGGACAGATCCATCCATCCTTAAACAAAGACTTTTATACTTCCGATGGTGATATGGGGATCAGCAATGCTTTCAGAATTTATTAACTCTGATTATTACTTTTTAAACTGAGTGTAAATTTGAAACAGCCCTTAGACCAATTCAGACAAATATTACTGCACAATATTCAGTTTTTGAGGAAGGTATTTATATTTCATATATATATATATATATATATGAAAAATACATGCAAAACACATGTATTTTTCAAAATACAATAATTAAAAAGCAGTCGCTAAAACCAGTCGCCTGCTGGTTTATAATACAGCGTTGCCTATAACTGTGATAAAGAGCCAAATAGGAACGATGGTAAATATAATGCTACATTTTTAGAAGTGTGTGAAACAAGCCGAGGAGGCCCCAAGTGATACCTCTGCATTGCTGAGACTACCATGGCACCAAAACCTCGTATTGTCATGTCCTGGTGTCAGACCTACCAGTGTTCCACAGACATGGGGTTCCTTTTTCAGTATACATAGAACAAAGTCCGTGTTCATGGCATAAACTGGGTTGAATGGCAAGTCTTATTCCTCACCACCCCAGTTCTAAATGATGGCATTACTCTCATGCTAGCGAAGGTTCTTTCCCCTCATTAGCAAAGCGCTCTGGGAGCACCCTATGGTGCTTCTTTTCCGACAGCCGATGCGGCACTGCTGAGACAACCAACAACAATCATTTATGTCACAGCAAAATATTTACTTTGCGAGGGACTCGCTTTGATATGGGCTCCCGGAGAGAGCTGCCCCCCCCCACTCTTTCCATCAGTGTCCCTAAGTCAGAATCCCAGGGTCTTTGGCCCTTCAAAGGTGGAGTGGCTTGGCTTGGAGAAGGCTGAGCGGGTGGGTGAGCGAGAAGAGACGGCACAAGGGGAGGGGGTTGCACCTGGGCCTGTTGAAGTTTAATAGGCTTTAACACATGCAAACAAGTGCTTTTGTTCGGGGGACAAAGGCGTTCCCAGCTTAAGGCTGATTCCCAAACACTGTGGCCATTGTTTCCCCTCGGATGCCTCTTGTCACTCTCCTTGCCAAAGTTTAATTAGGACAACGAGCTTTTGGAGGCTCATTTCGCACTTCAGCAACTTCCTAACACTTCCCTAACGAGGAGAGGTCTTGGAGGGCCCTGGGCCTTTGGGGAGGGGGCTGGCCAGAAGATGAGCAAAGCACCAGGCTAGGTTGGCCTGGACCATGGCAGGAGAAAGCAGGGGTGGAAGTAAATATCTACGAGAGTTTAACTCTGCAGAAACCAGGTGCATTCACTCATCACAGAATGAGAATCGCCGACAACTGCTGTTGACATGTATCAGTGGACTTTTTCTTTTTTGGTGGTCATGCTTCCAGTTTTGTGTGTGTGTCTGTGTGTGTGTGTCTGTGTGTGTGTGTCTGTGTGTGTGTGTGGTAAAACTGTACAGCCCAAATGGGTCTCCCTCGGGCCCTGAGCCATTGGAGGTTTTAGCCAGAAGAGAATCCAGAAGTTGGTGGTGAAGACTGTGCGATCCTCAGAACAGCCTTCCCAATGTGGAAGGCTTGTTCCTGAACAATGGGGATAGTTCCTGCCACTAGATTGGAACCTCTCCAGCCTGGACTGGTCTTGGTGGCCTGGACTAGCCACATAAGTGCAGAAATGAACTTCTGCCTCGAAATCTCAAAACTCATTTGTCCATCTCTTCTGCCAGAAACTTTAGTGATGCACCAGGCAGATCAAATTTCCTAACTCTTTGCTTTCTTGCCTTGAAAGCAACAACAGTTGACTTTGATTTTGTCATTGAACCATTGTTCCATCTTACCATCTGCTGCGCCTTCACCCTTTCAAGTTGCTGGTCATTCTCTTGGGGATGCTGATGCTACCTGTGCTTCAGAGATCAGCATAGCAGGCATGAGGGAGTAAGAAGATCTCTTTCCCTATTGCTGGTCCAGAAAGATCCAACAGCCGGTTCTGGCTGTAGGGTCTCAGAAAGGTCCAGAGAAAAGTCACCACCTGCAGTTCTGTGACTTACCACTTGGGGCAGTTGTCCACCAGTCTCAACTGTTTGCAGCTCCAAATGAAAGGTACTTTCATTTCCTTTAGAACAGGTTTCTCCTCCAATCATACTCATTTAACATACTTTATTCCATGTCAAGACATTGTTGCATGTTTTGACACTCATGGCATGTGGTTTTAGAAGAAAATACCCGCCATTAGACATTTTTGTAACTAATAGAAATAGTCCAAACTGAAGAGAAGTCCCTAGTCACACTTCATTTCCCTTTGGATCAGTTTCTCTTTTTTGTGTGTGCAAATCATTCCCCAACCTTATGAAATCTCATTCACATTTTTTGCTGCTGCAGCTGCGATGCAAAGCCAGGATTTTACCCAGATCTCAAATGAAACCAAACATTCAGTTAGCATTCAGTGACATGCAAGTTTTGCAATTTTCACATTTATGGCATGCAATAAATTCTTTCCTAATTTTGCTGTCTGCTTCCAGGAATTGAACCGGGGCCTTTCGCTTGCAGGGAGGATGTTCTGCCATTAATCTGTCCTGCCCCTTTCCCACAGTATGTTATTACTGGACATATAATTGGCTATGCAGGAAGATTTCATACAGTGATATTTCCCAGCAAATATATATTGACGGCAATTTCAAAGTCTGGACTAATCACTCTTATTCTAAAAGTTGTTAAGACAAGCATATTTCTTGAAGAGACAATGAAATCTCAATTATAAGTACTATAAATATTATAATTATTCTTTTTTTAATTGAAATTATAAATAACATAACAATCCACAACCAACAAATAACATGACAGCCAACAAATAATAAGAAAATCAACCATTAACTACATTGCCTGAAGACATTTGAAGAACAACAATATCTGTGTTACATTGTTGTTTCTCCTGTATACAAGAATTAAATCATCAAATCCAGGAACAAAGATAGTAATTTATATTTTATAACTGAAAGGGAAAAAGAAGCAGAGGGACGCAAAGCGGGATTGACCTGGGCCTGAACAATAAAGGGTGCCCATTTTTTAATAGAGCTTGCTGTTCCAAGGCCTACATTTTGTATTGCTGAGCCGTAATTAGCTCATTGACAATGAGGGACCAAAGACGAGTGATCCATTTCTCCTTCGACAGAAGATCGGGGTTCTTCCAATGGAGTGCTATTTCAGCCTTAGCGGCTGTTATCATAGACCTATTATAAATATTCTTACTTCTGTATCAATTAGGTTTAAGATATGTTAGATGTGATTATAGCATATAATGCACCTTCTTCACTCTTGGTCTGTCTTATGCACCAACTGCGGACTTTGTGTTGCCCAGACCTTTCTAGAGTGAATGTTTGTTGTATGTTTCCACCATTATTTATTTTAATTCTGTTTTTATATAACTATTATTATTTTAGCACTTTTTAATTCCTTGTTCATGGTTTTGAGATTATACAGTATTTTAATTAAACTATAATTAACAGTTTAAATAAATAAGAAGTTCTATTTGCATTAGTTTATTTTGTAGTTGTTGCATATTTTCTTCTTCATCTTCATCATCATCATCATCTTCTACTACTACTAGTACTACACGTGACTGTGACTGGAATGAACTGAAATAAAATAAATAAGGGAAGCCCTACTTACAGCACATTAATCTAACCTCCAGGTCAGAGTGACCATGTGATCTTAATCATTACTTAATTTAGTACTTCCCTACTTTTGTTTCTTATTGTGAGATAAAGGAAAGGTATCTGTAGGCTCTTCTGCCTTGTGTGCCCAAAATAACCTGCATTGGCATTGGAAGGAGGCTACACTTAGTTGCTCTGCATCTTCAGCAGCACAAGATACCAACTTGTAAAACTTTGAAAACATCCAACGCTTTTTGACTTTTGAAGCTGCCCTTTCATCAAGTGCCTTTGCCTTCCACGCACAAAGACTAAGATCTGTGTCTGACCTTACTCACCATGAATTTATATTTCATGTGTCATTTTTTACAGATCATCTCTCAGGTCTGCCCGCCTAGTCACCACTGTGGATTGGCTTTCAATTAAATATCAATTAAGTAATCATCACCTGCATATAAGGCATGAAATAATATCCAACATCAAAACTAACCTGGAGATGGAAGGGATAGGAAGAAAGGATCTCTTTGCAACGGGTTGTTATGGTTTCTTTTTCCCTGCCCTTGGCCGTATTGATCAGGAATTTTAAGGAGTTCCCATATGGTATGCATACCTGTCTTTTGCTACCTTGTTGGGGTGAAGATGGCTGTCCTTCAGATGCCAACTTACCCCTTTCTTTAGCTATATCAGTTTGATGCTTATTCACCTCCCTTTGTTGGCAAAAATGCCAGATTTTTTGATATTTTGGAATAAAGTACAGATATTCATGCTTTCTTCCCGAATGTCCAAATATAGCTGAATAAGTAACTGACGTCTGGATGCAGCCTTAGAAAGCTCAAGAATGTTTGCTGTTTTCATTTATGATATGCTCTTCAGACTTATCAATGAACTCTTTGAATGTGAATTTACTGTTCAAAAGAGTTAAAGGAACTCTTAAACATTACAGTATAACTAGCATGTCCAGTTTTCAGTTTGCATATTCATTTTTGGCTGGAGTTAAATCTGCTGAGCATCATGGATTTAGCAATTGTGTTCTGTTTATTTTTAATGCAAATAATTGGTTGCTAAGATTGCAAGTTTGTTTGACAGGAAGATAAGGATTAGTATGAAAGTGAATGATGTCACTTAAGCAAGACTTTGCTAGAGCAGGAAAAGGCAGCATTTCCTCGATGGAAAAGTGTAGTAAATCTATGGGTTACTCGGAGTTAAAAAGCGGCATGATTAACTTCCAGTCGCTTATACAGCTCTTCACAGAAGATGCTGAGAGATGGGAAAATCAAGTTAGAGGAACGCTCGCGTGTTTCCTTAGAGTATAAAAGTTTATATAAAAAATTGTTATTTCAGCAATTGGGGTCGGAGTGTTGGTGTTTTTTTCACTCAACCAAACCACAACATTTTCAGGTTCATGGTTTCACTTTCTGAGCTTGGCTGAGTCTGCACAGCTGGGAAGGGAGGTTCTCATTACAGACACGAATACGAACAATTTTAGTACATGAGTTCCAGATCCAGAAGTGTTTTCAAAGCAACCAGGCTTAAAGATGACTCTGGCAACAATTTCTCCTTAACAAATTTTAATTAGTTTTTCAAGTAATAAAATACACTTGAAATATAATTAAAAAGTAAACAGCAGTTTGAATCACTCAAAGCGCTCTTGGGTGCCAAGCTGTGTGGGTCGTTCCCCCCCCTCCCCGCCAACACACTTTTGGTGGAGATTTGTGCCTGCGATGGTGGCTACTATTCAACAACCTGTTGAGGAGATCTGAAAATGCTTCCACCTCTGGAGAAATTTTACAGTTTCCCTCAGATTCCCTCAGAAAAATGAGTGAAACTCTCTGTTCTTGGTTGCATTTTTCGTTTTAATGACGCTGATGATGTGATGGCAGATTTCTGAGGGAAGGAAGGAAGAAATGAAGAGAGGGAGCATGAAAGGGAAGAAGGAAGGAAGGGGAAGGGAGGGTGAGAGGGAAGAAGGAATGGAAGGGAGGGTTATGAGAGGGAGGAAGAGAAGGAAGGAAGGTATTCCAGTGAGTATTTGCCAGAACTTCATTATTTTTGACCACTTGATCTTCATTAATTTCATTATTCCCAAACTGTTGGTCTTCACACTTTCAGTAATTTGTATGAATTTTAATGTGATCTTGAGTTGACTTATATACTATGCATTTTTTAACTATTCTCTGCCAAAAAGAAAAAAATAATTCAAAAATTATCAAAGGATGAGACAATATTCTTATAAAATAAACATGTAAAGAGATGCCCTTGAGTCAAGCTGTACTCCTGAGGATATTTAACAAATGTTAGCAAATAAAATAATTACAAGGTGAAATATACCATCAGTAGCATAGTGTACTATGGATGAAATTTAGGACAAAGTGATTTTTTTACCAGAATATCTGTCTCCTACTCAAGGCCAGATTCCCATTGGTTGGTTTGGTTGGTTGGTTGGTTGATTAGTTCAGTCAAGGACCAGACATATAAAATAGTCATAAAATCAAGACATATTAGAATTTTAATAAGCTATAAAATGAACTCTCGAAGTTCAGAAAGTCATAAAATATCTATGTACCAGTAGATCAGGCTGTCTTCATGATTCCAAATACTGAACATCAAAAGGATCTGAGGAGAGTTTTTAAAAACATTTTTGGAATGAGTGTGAGGCTGGTCTTAATCCAGCTATGAAGCAAAACTGCACTCAGGCTACATTCAGAAGCAGTAAAAAAACCTCCTTCAAGATGGCTTATTGGTGGCTCGGGGAATTGTTCAAATCCCAGACTGCCCCTCCCTCCTCTCAAGAACATCTTTAGACTTGAGAAAATGGACTGGGGTGGGATGGGAAGATGGTGATCACATATTACTATTTTTAAGGCACTTTTTGCTAAATGTGATTGCAAAATTAAGAAGAGGATTCTCCAAAATTTAAGTTGACGTATTGCTATCTTGGAAGACCCATGTGCAAAGATCCAACATACAAATCAAACTCATCCATGTGAAGGTCAGACAGTGGGACTGTTATGTCATGTAACACTGACCTGTATTACTTGGAGATTATCCCACACTTCCAGCTAAATATCTAGGCAGAACCAATTGGCTTTATATTGGAATGTTTCTTGAATATCAGTTTTTAAGGTTGTCCAAATACTATTACGGAGGTCTGCGTAGTAACTAGCAAAATATGTAGACTTCATGATAATAAATCATCCTGTACTATGCAAGGTATGCACTAATATGTTGTCAGCACACATGCTTCAGTTTAATTACATTTAATAGTTTAATTCACATGATGGTTCCCCAATGCAAAATGAAAATGATAGCTTCAAGACATAATTGCACACACATTTATGTGCATATGTACGTGATACTCTGATTGTAAAAAAATTTTGATTGGGACCTCAGTGCAACAAAAAGATTAAGATTATCACAAACAAAAAATCAACTGTTCTTGGTGTTAATTAAGTTCATACAGTTGTATTTTTTTATATGTGATTTCAAGGATACTTTTTCGTTTTTGCTGCAAACCAGACCTGGGCTGGCTGCAATTACACTCATGCCAGGTGACTTTGCTTCCTAAAAAACTCCTCTTATTTGCTTGGTCGGATTTTCCTGAAAATGTGTAAAGTGAGAAATTTAGCCACCAAGTTCCGGGCAAGCTGGCTGAGAACAATTCTTCACATTGTTCATACTACTATCTCAAACACTGGTCTACCCTTGTTTTTATACTGATATTCTGTAAACCACCTGAAACGTTTTTCTAGAAAAAAAGCACAGAAAAGTTTTAAATAAATAAATAAAGGCTTACTTGTCCAACAATTACAGGCAATTTTGTCCATTTTTGAAAACTGATATTACGTGTTAGATCTGATATTGTTTTCAGCATGCGACCCCCGATGTACTTTTTCTGTGTTCAGTAATGTGGAAACGAGCTTTTCTCTAGTGCTACCGCAGTGAGATTATGGTATCATATTAGTGAGTGTTTTATATGATTTTTAGATTTTTATGGCTGCCCTGAGCTCTAAATTAGAGGAAGGGTGGATCTCACAAAGTCATATTTAGGAGTATTTAATGTCTGCCAACTTAAAGAAGAAAATAATCCATGGACCTCAAATATTTAGGAAAAATATCATATTCAAAATATGATTCAGACCTCTGACTTTGGGAATATGTGCAGCAAAACTTGAAATTTTTGGCAAAGACGGAGGATTTTTGTTCACCTAAGCTATTTCTGGGCTTGGTGCGTCTGCTACGCCGACTTGTTTTAAATGCTTGGAATATGTTGTGTATGTATAACATTGGTAGCACCAGACAAGGTAAGTAATATTACTAGGTGGGGAAACCTGGGTTCAGACTTTTTTGTCCTGCAATAACAATATTGAGAGATTTCACCTCTATATCTCGAGAATGTGTTGGAAATGCCACAGGTGTGTGTGACAATCCTGACAAAGTGGTGAGATAATCCCAAGGTTTAGACTGTCTGGACACAGCCTGATTGTGTGTCCACACACACAAATATGTGCACACATGCTTGCAGAAAGAGGGAGAAAAATTGAGATATATATTTTACATACAGACGGGGGGAAGGTCATCTAAGCTCTATGTGTGTGGCAAGAGTTTTTCCAGAAGAAACTATAACTGGGGGTGTTTTTCATCCCTAATCATTTTTGCCAAAAGGTCCCCACAATAAAATTTGCCTACTGTCAAAGGAGTGAATGTTTCCGGTCTTTTCCCTCCTGTGCTTCATGCTGTACCTAGAACAGTTAACTACTAACAGCTTCTCTGAGCCTTTATGCGCTTTCAACTGCCAGATTTCCTGATACTGGATACTACATAAAAACCAAGCAGGGGAGAAAAAAGGCTTTGAAAGATAGACAGAGAAAACACAAAGAATAAGCATTTGTATATTTTATTTCAAAGAAAAAAGACTCCGCTATTGTCCTGCTGTCCTTGCTTCTGTTTGAGCCTTCATTTCCTTAAAAGAGTTAAAGCAATTCAAATACCTCAAAGCTTAAGAAGACTAAAGAAGCTGCAGCTTCTGAAACCAAACCAACTCCTCTGGCATTCTGGATTGAATGATATGGAAACGGCAAATGAAAATGAATATCCCTCTTGCCTTTCCAGAAAATTCTCAGGATGATATCTGTGAAGAAAAGAGGGATTAGTCATGTGGACCCCAAGATTTGCTGGCTGGAGAGGTCCACCATGGGACGAAAGAGAAGGGACCTTTCTGCACTTAGCCTTATTCAGGATCATATCCCAGAATAGGGGCCTGCCGTCCACATGGCTATGCAGGCTATGGCAGACACCAGGTGTGGCCTACCACAGTCCTGTATTACCATGAGGACCCCAGACTCCTATCCCAAGATATATTCCAGAATAAGACCAAGAGCAGAAAGGGACAAGATTGCTGAAGGTGTAAATCTATCAGTACAGGAACATCTATGGGGTTGTTCCCGCATGGATTTTATTGTGGTTTGAAAACGATTTGAATTTCCTTTGGCCCCATTACAGATTGGTTTCCCATGATTTCGGAGGAGTAGATAGCTAAAAAAAAAACCTAATAAAAAACACTGGAAAAACAGCTCTCCCATTTTTGGTGCTAAAACGTTTTCCCACCTCCCCGTTTCGTGAATGTTCCAAAGCTTCGTACAAATGCAAATGTCAATGTATGAATGTCGTAGCACTCGATTCATAAACAAATGTCCAAATTCATACAAATTTGTACAAATATTGAATGTTATCCATATCCCTATCCTCCGAATCAGGGGCGATTTTGCAGTTCCCTTCCCATCCTCTGGACGGGAAAGTTGTATGATGAACTAATGTTGACTACTGCTCGCACTTGAAAGTGCCAGTCAACATTATGTTTCTCCCCCCCCCCCCTTGTGACTGAATACCTACCTCTGTTTGAACACCGGGCTGGTCCACTTCAGGGCGCCACCATCTTGAGTGCAGCACCCTCCGCGACTCCGTTTGTGCCAGTTCCATTGCCATGATGACGCTGATACTCTGTGCAGTTGCAGTCACATCGGGAGGGTAGCAGAGCTGCCGGCACGCTTGTGCGGCAGCTCAGTTGACCACCCCGTCCAGCAGAGGTGTGAATGGTCACCAGCCGGATGCAACAGGTAAGCTTTTTGGGGAAGGTTGGTAAGCTTGTGGAACATGATTTGGTGCTCTGCAGCTAGTTGATTATTAGGGAACTCCTGGGCAGGCAGGAGGCATTTCTAGCATGTAAAGGCCTCCTGCAAGTGCAGATGCTCCTGCCCAGATGTTGCCTAATTATCAACTACAGACAAAGTGCAAATTGGCCCCAGGGTGTTGAGCTTCTGCCTCCATTTTTTTTAAAGTCATTACCAGGCATGTATCCACCAACTTGCTAGAATCGGAATATCAAAGCTTAAAGACTGATTACTGATACCATTTGTGTGCCAGCTGTTTCAATGCTTCATCCATTGTCCTCCGTGTAACTGGAGACGCCACTTGTCATCCTCTCAAGTTTAGTGGGATTTGGTTGCCAGTTTAGGAAGCCAAGTCCACAATACTTTTGCTCACACCTTAGGAGTCTGTGCTAATCCCCATCAGAGAAACTCTAATGCCAAAGCAATGATAAACTTTTTCCCCTTTCTCCTCTACTCCTATTCACAGAAGTGAAGTCCCAAACGCCTCTTGGCCCCCTCTCTTTAATTTCCTATTTATCTCTTTCTTCCATCTTCACCCTGTCAGGGCTTTCACATACCTGTAGCTGACAGCTTGGAAACGGGTGACTTTGATGTTGCAAAGGATATTTTATCTTGGTAATTCTCAGCAATTCACATGTTATCGTGCAGGATATTCAGAGGCTCCTGAGAGCCAACAGTGGCTTTGTTAGTTGAGATCCAAGCAATTTGCAAGCTTTTCTGACGAACAAGGACCAAGAGATGTAATCTGTCAACTCCATTGAGAACGCGGTCCTTAGGATTATTGATAGTTGAAAGCTTTAGCTGAAACAAAAACAGGGAAGTAGACTGGGCAGGAAGCACTCCATGTTGCTGTCACATCTTGGTTTAAATGAGGAGGAAGTTCAAAAGTAGTCCAGGAGGTTGGGAAAGTTGGCAAAATGATTGCCTTGCCCCTTGGCTTCCACGCCAACCACCACCGTGGAAACCAATCAGAACAATGGGCAACTTACGCACGGTGGATCAGAGCCTGTGGGAAGGCATCTGCTCGGTCTGAAGATCTCACTGAAATAAAGAAGCAACAAAGTGAAAGGGAGCTTGTGGCGTTCGATAGTTGCTCAGCCTATAGTCCAAGTTGTTGCTGGGTTCTACCAAGTCATGATCAACTCCTGGTTGACTTCATGGGCACCTCCATGGGCACCTTGCAGAAGTTTTCTTGGCAGAGACACAGAAGTTGTTTGCCATTACCTCCTTCTGGATTGAACCACCAACCCTCTATTTTCCATATTGTTTTCTCTAACACTGAGCTACAACCACTCACAGGCTCCATGGCTGCAATCCCACTTAAGTTTTTAAAAATGAAACAAAGCTAAACCCAATGCAAATGCGCATTTTGGCCGTTCTCATTTTTTTTCATTTTAAATCCCAGTCAACCCCGATGCTGTTCCCACAGAAAACGCTTCTAAAATGCATAGGAGAAAGTGAATCTCTTCCTCTCCACCCTTTGCCAGCCAGGGTGCCCACCCCTCTCAACAGCCTGGGTTCGATCCCATGATGACATGGCCAAGGGTGGGGAATCCCAGCTCCCCCTCCCCTTCTGCTTTTGCTGCCACCGTTTGCTTCCCCACAGCAAAGCCAAACCTTCAGCAAGTGCGACCACAGGGATCGCTTACAATGTTGAGTAAAATCACCTCATTAAGCCTCCTCGCTCACACCTTCCTCTCACTTTCTCCTTTATTGCACTTTTCTCCCACCCACTAACCATGGTTGGGTTCACGCAGGAAGGAGCCAGCCAAGCCATCTTTCCCCAGCTGAAAAAGGAGAAAGTGAGGGGAAAGCGTAGGTGAGAAATGAATCAGTGTAAAGTGGGTGAAAGTGAAACTAGTTATCAGTGTGAAGTTGGTGAAAATGAAACTTTTTATTCACTGTGAAGTAGCCTGCTGAGGGAAAGAGGGGAGGGTGGAGACTTGAACACTTAAACTCCTCTGCAAAGGAGGGATGGCAAGCCAGGGGCTGTCCTATCGGGTGAAGCTGCACCCGTTCCATGACGCATGTCCCCCAATACTGTGGTACCGTGCCCAAACGAAAAAAAGATAAAACATTTTAGCAGCAAAAACGGGAGTGGTAGCTGTTTTTTTAATTGCAGGTATTAGCAATTTACTCCTCGGAAAATGTGGGAACCTAATCTGTAATGGGGCCAAAGAAAATTCAAATCATTTTCAATCCACAATAAAAGCCAGGTGGGAGCAAGCCCCAAATGAATCTCTGTGCAGAAGTGCCTTGCCATTGCCTTCTTCTGAGGAGATGCTGGGATTAGAACTGGGAACCCTCTGCTTTCCAGGCAGTATAGTCCACTACATGGAGGGTGCCTTCCAATAATGGACTGTCTTTTGGGAGATATCAAATTTGGTCATCCTGCTGAAAGCAAGCACTTGCCAGTTTCAAGGTTCACTCTTAACATGGCACAGAGAACCAATAAGGGGAATGCTGGGATTTGTGGTTTAGAACACCCGGAAGGCTGCAGTATGAGACCCCTGGGTATACCCTTGTATCCATAACTCAGCACAGTAGTTAAGATTATCATCCAAGAAAGCTATAGGACAGGTAAAACTTGAGAACACAAATCCCACTCTGTTAGACTGAACCAGTATCTCTTCTCATAGCAGCACCTGGACTACTAGCAATGTGAAAAGTTTTGTTTTTGTTCAGCACTTTGATTGTGTTCATGTTTGAGAATGTTCACATCAAACCAAACTTGGCAATTGTTTGAATATCCAGAAATTCATTCAAATTGAATCAGTGTCTCACTCATGAATACAAATAGTTCATTCAAACAGTTCATGTTCACTGTGTTTTTGACTTTAAAAAGGGCCTTTTTAATAGAAAAAATAGTACTTTTTTTTTGTTTTTGAACAAGTTTGGAATAAAATGTCAACAATGGTTTGTTTGATTAACCAGTTTGCCATCAAGTTGAACACATGGGTAGTTGGTTAGATGGAGAACTGAACCAGCAATTTCCGTTCTTGCACATCGCTACTGGCTAGGTTTCTGATTCTGAGACCCACCAAGGTTTTTCTGCCTGAAAAAATTTCCAACAACCAGGTCAAAACATCCATCTAGTATAGAACCTAGTTTTCCTTCAGCATTTCCTCCGGTCATTTTATTCTTCCTTTAAAAACAACAAGACTTCCCTAGGTTTCCCCCAAGTATGTTCAAGATTTACTGCTGCCTTGTCCCACCATTCTATTTGCATAATATCGGCATTACACTGAAGCAGAGAGCAATCTTGTTCATGTTCCTTGTAATGGATTCCAACTTGTTTCCTCAAATCTCTACGGCATGGCTCAGTTGCAATGCAATGATGCAATTCTACAGGGAATTCTTGTTTCACGACTTTCATTTATTCTCCAGCCTCGGCCCAAGAACCTGATGGCTATACTGCTATACTCGGCTCCTGCTGCCTTGCATACCACAGGTCTACACGTGCAAAATCTGAAATCCACATTCTTTTGGGAGATACCTCACCAAATCTGATTAGCACAACTAAGCCTTCGCATAATGCAAGAGGGCCAGGCCAGGAGAGGCTCATCTGTTTCATATTAGGGGATAGAGGTCTGGTCTACGTACAAGAGGCAGCAGAATGAGGTGGTAACATTTGCAGGAGAAAAATGGGCCATACTATCGGATGTCAGGAAGACGAATTCTTAAGAGGGGAGAAAAGGACAAAACGGCATGCAGTGAAGCTGGGTGGAAATGAAGTGGTCTGAAAATCAACCAAGAAGCATCACTAAAAAACCCCACCCACGACCTTCCATTTGCTTAGACATGTTCATTTCTGTGTGGATAAGGGCCAGAGTCACATTTTCTTGAGTCTCCAGAGTAGGGCTGGACAGCTCACCCTTCCAGTCATTGCGGATCTGTGATTCCCATCATTCCTTGCCATGGCCAAACTGTTTGAGGATCATGGGGGCTGTGGTTCCGTAGGATGCAGAGGGCCACGCGGAAGACAGTTTTGATCCAGGATTGGGATGTGCACGAATATTTGAATTTGTTCAAATTTGGACATTTGAATTTGAATCAAATTGTCTATAAATTTGAATTTAAATACCCAAACAAATTTTGAATTTTTGAATCAGTCGTATGAGTTATTTGGACGTTCGTATGTGTATAGATACATACATGATGTGTACTTGCTCATATGGATCCTTCCTGCATTTATACACATTTGTCCGGATCCGTACAGGATGAAACGGGATGCATACTGGATGAATACAGGATGTGTATGGATGTGTACAGATGCGTACAGATGTGTAGGGGATGCATATGGGCACATACGAATGTTGTCGATAATCATATTTGCAAACACAGATTGAAAATTTGCACAAATAGGGTGAATTCCCATTACAAGCTTAAAATGGTTTTGAAACAGCTTCGATCCTCGCAGTCCCCACGTCAGGTTGGCTTAACATGCTTTCCGTGTGTTAAATCGCCCCAAAGCATTGTAAATGTTAACACTCATTTCAACAGGTCTCGCTCCGGTTTGTGCATTTGAAATGTTTTACGTTTCTTACTGTGGGAACCGTACCGTTTTAGTGGGATAAGAATGCGTGTTTAGGGTTTCCCTCCCCCTATAGCTTGCTTCCAAAGATAGTGATTTTACTGTAAAAATCCCTTACAGCAGCTGCTACACTGTAGCACTCCACCCACTTCACACCTGATAACAATGTTGCAATTTTGCACAATTCTGAAAGTTCTGACCTTTAGAAAGGGAAAAGAAAGGAAAGCAGCTGCAGGTTCTGGGAGATGTGTGAATGTCCAACCAACCATCCAAATTGAACCCTGAGCAGCAAGCCAGGAATGGCAGAGTGAATATTTTGTTGTGGCTGTGGATCTGTTCCTGAATTTTGTTGAAGCAGGTGTCTCCAGGAGCAATATATTTACTTCAAGGGCTGCATCTGGTCCCCAAAAGGAATTAGCCCCCAACGCCCAGGCCACAACGTATCTGGCTGAAGTAAACAAGCCGAAAATGCAGTCCACATTCTGGGTGAGCAAAAAACATGTCGTGCTTCAGAGTCAAAGGACTGGAACACAAATGTTTTTGGCTCTCAGCACAACACACTTTGTTTGGTGCCAGAAAGCGGCTTTTGTGTTCTTTACAGAGATAACAGTCAGTATGTACAGTACTCTGCCACCTAAAACATTCCGAAAACACAAACAAATTCTCCTCACAGAGGGGTGTGTGTAAGTGACAGAGGGAACTAGGTTAAAACTTCTGCTGTGTGGACAGAAATAGGCTTTGAGCTATATGCTGAAACTGTCCCTCATATGCTACAAACTGATATTAAAAACACAAGAACAATTGGATTAGATCTTTGTTGCCCTCAGAACCTTTAAGCCTTACTCGCTGAGGGAGATATTTTACACTTGGTTGTTTTGTCCTCTCGTTGAAAGATGATACAAATTTGTCCTGTAAAGAAGTTTGACGTTGTCTTTGAATACCAGGCTCTACTTGCCACAAGCTGTGCTTGAATGCTTTCTTCCGGCAACGGGAGCAGTGCAGTCCACTTCAGCATGCGACTCCGGGAAGAAAAAGAGTAGGAGTAGGAGTCTCAAAATGACTGTCAAACCTTCTGTTCTTCTCCCCACCACAGACATCCTGTGAGGTACGTGGGGTGGTGAGAGCTCAGAAGAGAGCTGTGACTAGCCCAAGGTCACCCACCTGGCTTCGTGGAGAAGTGCGGAATCAAACCGGGAGAGCTCCACGAGAGTCTGACACCCTAACCACACAACCAAGCTCCCTCATTGCAGAGTCAAAACCTAATAGGAGCCTTTGGCTCCCCTGTTCTTAACAATGTACTGATTTCTGCAGGGAATGAAAAGGAACCATCCAGTCACATACTAGAACTGCAGTGAGATCATCAGAGCAGGAAAGGTGCTGTACAGCCAGGAATCCAACCCAACTTGAAATAGGCATATAGGAGAAAGGGAGGCACTACCGCAGCACCCCTGAAGTTGGTGCTGGTCCCTTTCTTAGGGGCACACAGCAGATCATATTTGTGTCTTTGTGTTTCCTTTCAGTAATGGATATTATATCAGTGCCAGTTAAAGCTCACTGTTACCTTGCCTCTCTTCCTGGACTTTTTTCAAGAAGATCCAGGATTGGTTCAGGAAAGTTTATCAGATTCCTGCACAGAGAAAAAAGTTGGACTGGCCATTTCTACCTCATATACTTCTAACTGAATATTACCTTGAGCCAGTTTGGCCTAGTGGTTAGGGAGCTGGACTCTTATCTGGGAATACCGGGTTTGATTCTGTCCTCTCCCATGAAGCCAGCTTGGTGACCTTGGGCTAGTCACAGGTCTCTTCTGAGCTCTCACAGCCCCACCCACCTCACAGGGCATTCTGTTGTGGGGAGAAGAGTAGAAAAGCTTTGAGTCCCCTTAAATGAGTGAGAAAAGCGGGGTAGAAAAGCCAACTCTTCTCTTATTATTATTATTATTATTATTATTATTATTATTATTATTATTATTATTATTATTATTATTATTATTATTATTATTATTAATGGCATGGTTGGAGAAGACTCCTTCACTTCGGGTTTTGGGCTAACTGGATAGAAAAGTGGTGCTCTGTAGGATCAATAAGATTGTTGATTGTCTCTAGAAAACTCATTCTGATTAGGAATGGTTATAAAATCATATACTAGATATTTCCAGAGCAACCCTGGAGAGCAAATATCAATCAGTGTTAAAAATGCTGAATAAGTGAAACTAAAACCCAGCATTTCCTGTTGTGGCCTTAGAAGATTCTAAGAGATTGTCATGTCTCTATAGCATGTTATGGGCTCATGATTCCCTTTCTGGCCACAGATATGGTGGACCAACTCACCACTCTGCTGCTGCTAGTAGTGCTAAGTACAGATGGTGCAAGTATAGTGGGAAAATGTGAGTTTTTTCTTTTCCTTTTCATGAGGAATCTTGCACTTTCTTAATCTAGCCGATTGGTGGATTGGGACAGCTGTGCATGACAGCATCACTAACTAGGGATGTGCATGAATGAAAAATCCACATCCAATTCGCAACTGAAACGAATGCCCCAAAATTCATATTTTCGTTGAATCATTCCTTCAAGTGTTTAGACTTGCACGTTTGTGGCTGAACGTTTTCACTTGTAAAATACCACCAAAGGGCGAAAAATTGTATTTGAAACCTGAGAAGCATTGCTTCATTTTTTCAAATTTCCAGACATTAAATGTCCATGCTTTTGATCTGATGCAAAATTTTGGGAACTTGGAAACTTGATTGGATTTTTAAATGTTAATTCATTTGTGCACGTCCATACAGAGCCAGGAGACAATGATCAAATGTAGTGGGGGTTTTTTTTAAACAATGGCTAGAGGTGTCCTTAGACTAACCCCCCCCCCCCCCGCAAAACAGTTTCCCAAAATCCCCATAAGTTACCATCACAGGTCTCTGTGACATTCATTTGCCCCCTTCTTTATCCCTGACAATCATGTGGCTCTACTGGAAGCTTTGGAAAGCAGAACAGGTTTACCCTGGAATCACTGCCAGCTGCTCCAGCGGTTATAATTCTGCTCCACATCCTCTCCCGCCTCCTAATCTCATTTCTGTTGAATGTATTGTTTTTGCCTTCCATCATTTATAAAATGAGGTCATTTATAATGAGTATTGGAGCTTGACAGAACTCTTAAAAAGTTTTTTAAAAATATAAAAAAAAACATTTATTCCCCCATAGGGCTTGGAAGGAATTGTGGGGGAAGCATTTTCTTTCCCCTGGACGAATGCCAAATCTTACATCTTAAGTTATTTTCATGATAACAAAAAACTAACAGTGTAGCAATGCTTCACAACTATTGCTAATGTTTTCTTCCAGCTGCATGAGATGCAAGAAAGGATTTCTTGGTGACACAGGCCCTATGTCTTTTTGCAAGTTTTTGCCGTTTGTTTTCACAACCACATCTGTATTGGGAGGTGCCTGGGCCCTGCAGCCAGATCTTAGGTGAACAGTCTGGAGTCAAGCATCTAGCTCACTGAGTCAAAATGGCCAACTGAAAGTTTCTTTATCACCAGAGATAGGCCAAACTGGTTTGGGTTTGAATTGACTCAAACTGAATAGGACTATTTGGGTTTAAAATGGTTTGAATTGAACAGGGGTGTTTGAAAGGTTCAAGTTTGAACCAAACACCCTATCTGTTTGAAAACAGAGCCTGAATTCAAACCAAAGTGTTCTTTGAACAAACCCAGGAAGCAGGGCCTGTTGAATCCAAGGTTCAAAGGTGTTCATACACGCAGAGAGACACGCACAAATGGATGGGGGCAGTTTTGGCTGAGTGCCAGGAAGAAGGTGAGGGTCAGCAATTATGAATGGTACATTCAACTGAGGGGGTGGCCAAAAGGTGTGAAGAAGCATAGTAAAGAAGGAAAGACAAGCCAGAAATTGTAGTCCCGGTGGTTATCAGCACACTGGGTAAAAACCATACCCAAAAAACCTTGGTCAGCACTTAGAAGATCTGCATATTGACAAAAGTCTCCATTGGTTACCCACAAAAGATCACACTGCTTGGATCCCCACACATCTTACACCGATTCATTGCATCATCCTAAGTTCTTGGGAAGAAATCAATGCAAAATGAAGGCCAACACCAGCTGAAGAACTAGGCAGCTGTGATATTGTGTGGTATTATCATGATGATAATGTCTCTATAATCTGATTATGAGCAAAGACATGGGGAAGGAGCAGTCATGTCACTTTCACTAGCCCTTATTTCATTTCCTGGTCCAGTGTTGAGTTGGTCAGCTATGATGTTGAAAGCTGAATGCTCAGTTTGGCATTAGCAGGATGGGGCCCCAGTGGAATACAGGTGCTGGTTGAAGAGACCACAGCCTGGGAAGTAAGAGAGTCAACGGTGCACTAAACTGAGATGCTCCTTGATGAACCCTTCCTTCCCCTAAGTTACCTTACCTGATAGTTGTGAGGATTACCTGAGATTGAGAAAAGAAGCCACATCTACCACTTGGAAGTCCCTGAGGAAAAGTAGAATGGATATGTGGCTCCCATAAGGCAAAATAAAATAAAATCCCATTCTCTTCTATAGCTTAGATGCTGATCCCCTCTGTTTAGCAAACATTGGACTGTTGCCTTTGGCATAATTGTCCCTCCTGTCTCACACAGGACCTCAAGACACACTGATCTGGAACGGCAAAATAGCACACATAATTGGTTTCGATATGCAATTCTCTCCTCAATTAAAATAAGATGAAAGCATTTTTGCTTCACCAGTTTTTAATATGAGCGAATATTAGCTACATCTAAGGGCCGTTTTGCAGGCCAAACTCTCTGTGTACATTTGTGTGCACACACAACTGTGTGTGTTGCACCCCGGAATCCTTTCTGATTTAATTATTTTGTGATACCCTGTAATTTAAAGTGCCTTGCCAAAAAAAGAAGGGGGGGCTTATTAAAGGAGGATGCTAACCATGACATGAAAATAAATTGTGCCATTCACCATGGTTAAATGCCGTCTGGCTTGGGTAATATGAGGATTATGAGGATTCCTCCAGTCCAGCAATGTGTCAAGGGGGTCTCTAATCCAAACCAGAGATTAAGATGGGGTTTGGTTTATGGGCACACTACCAATAGGCTAGGCTGAACCCAGGGAATGCTGGGATATAGAAAGCAAGAGCACCAAGAAAGAATCATTACATTGCAGCTTTCCCATTAGCAGTGATGTCAAACCCACGATGCAGATGGTAGCATTGCATACTGGCTTAAGAAAGCTGTAGTGAACTGCAAAGAAGGTGAGGATAGGTGAACCAGTGGCTACTAGAAATGAAACCTGAGTACTAACTCCAAGTTGGGGAGAATGCCTTTAAAGGCCATTTGCAGGGGCCAGTTCACACTTGGCCTCTTAGTTTATCATTAGTTAACATCTGGGCAGGTACATTTGCACTTACAGAAGGTGTTTACAGCCTACAAATGCCCCCTGACTACCCAGATGTTAACTAACTATAAACTAGCTGTGGTGCATGACCTGACGCATCTAGCGGTGACCATCTGCATCTTTTCCGGTGCTGACATGATTGCATGTGCACAGAGCATTATCACTCCTGTAATGATGGCACTGGTGCACACACAGTCTCACAGGGCACCACAACCAAAAGAGCGACACCCTGCAGAGGACCAGACGTATGACCAGACACAGGTAGGTCTATGGTCACATTAGGGCTAGTGCACGTTAGGCTATCATGCACCGTTCACATCCAATGGATGGGGAAGCAAGTGCAGAAATGCCCCAGGTGAACGTTTTTGCCTTTGTCTTCTGCTTGCAATGCCCATAAACAATTGGTGGGCCATTATGTTAGTCAGGATGCTGGGCTAGATGGATTGTGCTCCAATCCAGCCAAGCTCCTCTTATGTTCTTATGATATCTGAGCATGCAGAATCCACACAAACTCATTCAGTGTCCCACAAACTGGCTAACTGCTGTTTGTGAAAGGAAGGCTTCAGCCATTGGGCTCATTCAACTGCGCCCATTAAGGTCACAACTGATGGTGATTCAATAGCACATGCTGCCTTGTCTTGCCATTGAACTGGAGTGGCGAAGATATGGCCTTCCTGATGTTGATTTCTAGCTCCTCCCATCCCCAGCCAGTGGTCCCTGGTTAGGGAGGATGAAAGTTGGAGTGCAAAGAACATCTGGAGAGGCCCAAATTCCCCAACCTTGCTTCAGGGACTACCAGGGTTTGCATCTGAGCCCCCTGGTAACATTCCTAGATATAAACATCTGTATGAGAAGGGAGGATGAAAAAATAAAGAAAAGCTACAGTAAAAAGAACAAAGTTATCTCATGCCAGAAGTATTTAAGCTGAACACACTAAGAGGTTACAAAGATTGGAGAAAACATATAATTGACCCAGCTTTCTAATCTTTGGTTTTGCCCAGGCATTCCCATTAATCTAAACAATGAGCAACATTTCCTTTATGTTGACAAAGAAAAATGATGTTATGCAGGAATGCCCTGGATGACGCCCAGTGAAAAAGGAAACAATCAGCTTTTTACCGACGCCAGGCTTCAACGAGGCATTTCTGCCAGTATTATTTCACTTCTGAGCTGTAATAACTGGGTACAGCAAGTGCTGGTTGATGAATCACCTGGTGACATAGTTAGTGGCCATGGTATGCCTTGCGTCTTAAGCACAGATCCCACAGGTTCAGAGGGTCCAGCCCTCCTTCCTTCCCTGCCTATGAGAAGACCTTCTCCCTCCATCAAGCAACCAGGTGTGGAGAATGGCCCCAGGTGAGAAAACCTGAGGGAGTGAAGGGGAGAGTGATAGAACAGCACATTCTTACACACACGGGCCTGAGGAACTGCCTGTCTGCACAACAGCTGAAGCGCGGCTGTTTCCTGGCAAGAGGAGAGCGCCAAAGGGATGCTACTTTAGAGTGGCCTCCCATGCATTCTCAGGGGTAAAATGGACCATATGTGTGCCACGACCCATTTCTGGGCTCTTAGTTGCTGCAATAAGGACAGACCCTGGCCACTGCTCCGCCAGTCTCCATGGAGTGCACAAACATATGCCATGTGAAAATTTCCTTCCTTCCTTAATTTCTTTATCCACTGATATATATATATATATATCTGGGACAGATTGGCATGTACTTCACAATAAAAAAACATACACGGTTCTTGAAGGTTTCCTCTCAGATGGTGAAGTTCAAAACCTAAACAAGACTACCAGCATGGCATCTGAGGTAACGTCGGTGTCTTGTTTCCTGTGGTGCTCTGAAACTCCCCTCTGCCCATCCATTGCCCCTTCTATTTTCCACAAAGAACGGATTGCCAGAACGGATCCAGCCTAAGCTGATCCTACTGGACTGGTCCTGTAAGGTAAGCGTGGAATTCATCTTATGATTGGCTTTCCTTGCAGATAGGATTCTTTGTTCTTGTGACCAAATGTGAAAGAAATTTATTTCCACTAAGACTGTGCATTTAAGAGCACCCTGCGCACTAAGTGGCATCTGCGGTATGTTGGAATTGCTTTTTAAAGAGCTAGCAGAGTAAACGCCGCGCTTTGGGGTACAGCGATAGAGAAAGCAAGTCAGCACCACCAGGGGACCTTGCCGACAGTAAACAGTTTTCTGCTCTGCTGAGATTGCCCTATATAAAGTGTGTAATGTCTCCATTTTAATGGCACTGCGGTTTCTGCTCCCCTGCCTCCCCCCCAGCAAGTTTAAATTAAATATATGGAAATTGCTGGGAACTAGGAGATTAAATTAACGAGGAGGAGGAATGTTAAACTCCCTGGACCTATGGCCACAGATGATATGAAAAAGAAGGAGGATAGTGCAGAGAGTGTGAGAATGTCATGAGGGGAACAAACTCTTCCAGATGGGAAGGCTCCTTCTTGAGCCTTGGTTTGCTTGTTTTCTTCCTACAAGAAGACCTGGTGGATACAGAACATAGACACCACCACCACCCCCTTTGGTGACCACTTCTGAGTTGCATGAGGGAGATGAAGGAAGGGAGAAAAGTGCAGTACAGTAGGAATTCTAAAATGAACTGTCTCATGTACAGTGTCTGGACATTGTCCTCTTTCTCGTAAGGGCCCTTCTGCACTTGCCTTTTTTGCCCAGGCTGTGGCCCAGAGGCCTCCCTTTTTCATGATGGACCAGCTGAATGGCAGCGCCCTCTGCCCACATTGCAATGGAATGTAGCCTGGTCTAAGTGTCCAAAATGGCCACCTGGAATGGGATGCCAAGAGACCATTTTAAAAAAGGTCTACTGGTGGTCTAGACTGTGCTAAACTGGTCCAGGAGGTGGGGCCAATATCAGGACTGCACAAAACTGAGCCACCAAAATGGGTCCCCTTACAGGGGATATAGGTGCTGACTCTGAAGATTGTGTGATCTTTGGCGCCAGTGAAGGTCGGTCCCAGAAGAGATTTCCAAGTGCAGAAAGCTCACTCCAGACCAGGACAGTTGGAGTGCCTCCTGTAATCTGACATTCCTTCAGAAGGAAGGAGATGAAGAGACTGAGATGTCTTCTCCACTTCTTACCAACCACGGCAGCTGAGCACAAGGTGACTACGTATCACATTCGGCAGGAGAAGGAATGTGGTGACCACAGGTTACAGGTCCCTGACCTGCTCTGTGGCTGGAATCTTCTCCTTAGAGTGATTTGTTTTAGAGTGGGAAAACTCACTCTGCAAATTCAGTGGTCCAGGTCTGCTCCTGTCACCAGTGAGCTAGTTGGTCTTGTGGTTAGTGTCAGACTCTTATCTGGTAGTCTCCCAGTCTCCACACGCCTCCATGAAGCCATCTAGGTGACCCTGGGCTAGTCATAGCTCTCTTCTGAGGTCTCACAGCCCCACCTACCTCACAAGGTTTCTGTTGTGGGGAGAAGAACATAAGATTTGTCAGCCCCCTTGAGATCCCTTAAGAGCCAGTTTGGTCTAGTGGTTAGGGAGCAGGACTCTTATCTGGGAATACCGGGTTCGATTCCGCCCTCCCCCATGAAGCCAGCTGGGTGACCTTGGGCTAGTCACAGCTCTCTTCTGGGCTCTCACAGCCTGACCTACCTCACAGGGTGTTCTGTGGTGGGGAGAAGAATGGAAGGTTTTTCAGCCGCTTTGGGTCCCCTTAAACAGATGACAAAAGCGGAATAGAAAAGCCAACTCTTCTTCTTCTTAAGTGTGACCCAGACCTTGTTGACCCCTATCAAGACCTTCATTTACTTTCCTCAGAGCTCCCCATCCATTTACCTGTTCAAAAATAAAAGGAAGTTAATGAGCACAAAGCTTATTTCTCCTTTTTTTTAAAAAAATGAAAGTACCTGGGGAAACTGTTGCATTTCCATTTTTTTAAAAACGTATTTATTAAGCACCTATGTGGGAAGGAAACATTTTTGGATGCCATGGCAAAGTCCCGTTCTCGGAATGGCAGCGCTGGCAGCGTTTAAAGGCCCCACTTGAATCAACAGTAGTTAATTGTTAAGGCAAAACCAAGCCGGATGGATAGGGTGTCCCCGGGAAAGGATATCGGTGTCTAATCTTGGTGGAAATGAAACACAAGGGTATCCAGAGCCTTGTCAGGCTCAGTGCCCTTATGTATGAGGCTGAATAGTAGAACAATGTTTACATTCCCCCCCTTGTGCCCTTGGAAGCCGGGAAGCCGCACAGCTGAAAAGCATGAGCGGTTTTCAAAGGAGCACCAGCCTGGTGTCTCAGTTTCCAATGGTTTGACTGGCAGGCACTGTGGGCTTTAACGATGCTTCAGTTACAGGTGAGGGTCTGGCTTGAGATCTTTCTGAGGGTGGGTCTGTTCGCCAGGTCAAGCAACTGAAATAATGCACAGGCCGTGTGTTACCTTGGAAGTCCCAAAAAGCTTTGAAGAACTGGCTCCGCGTACAGAGGGTGGTTTGGATTTTTGATTCACAGGTGTGGGCGTCCTTCACCCTTCAGTGCACTCAAGCAAAGTTATAAGAACATCAGAAGACCAGAGGAGCCTTGCTGGATCAGGCCACAGCCCATCTAGTCCCACATACTGTCTCACACAGTGGCCCACCAATTGCTTCTGGGCATCTCAAGCAGAAGATGAAGGCAAAACCTTCACCTGCTCTCAAATCCCTGCAAATTGCCTTTAGCAGCCTCCTGCCTGTCTCTCAGCCTGGAGGCAGTGGGCATCCAGGGTGGTAGCCATTCATACCCATGTCTTCCATGAATGTATCTACCCAGGCTGGCTGCAATCACCACCCCTGTGGGCAGTAAATTCCACAGACTGGTGACCCTTTGGGTGAAAAGATACCTAGCATTGGCACACTGGGCCTCCCCTGAATAGCACAGTTGACACAACAAAACACCATTGCCTTAATGATGGTCTAGACCTTCCATTGTTAGACTGGACCTCCACAGTTCCTTTAATTATTAGTTTTCCATCCATGGCAACGACTTGCACAGCACAGTTCTGCATCACATTGTGTTGTAAGAAATAAATCACAGTGTTAGGCAATAGAGTACTGTAGTGGCTTTAGGCTGAAGGTGGACAGAATTCTGTAGATCTATGAAACAGAGGAAGACCAGGTGGCAAACCAAGATATGGAACCATCATACAGCTCCCATTTTTTGTAAATATTTTGTAGAAGAGCAGGTAAGCGCTCAGTTGATTGGGTCAGGGCTGTGTGTGCAATCACCTGGTTATCTTTTAATTGCAAAATCACTTGAGAAGAGTTGGAGGAAGAGGAGGAGGCTTTTCTACCTGCCTTTTCTCACCCATTTAAGGGGAGTCAAAGTGGCTGACCAACTTTCTTGCCTCCTCCCCACAACAGACACCCTATGAAGTAGAAGGGGCTGTAAGAACTCGGAAAGAACTCGGAGTAGTGCGGAATTAAACCTGGTAAACCTGTTTTAATTATGGATCATGTTTTATTGTTTTTAAGTTTTTCTTTGAAAAAATAGTTTCTTGCTATTTTCATTGACTATTGTGAATCATTCTGAGACCTTTGGGTGAAGGGCAAGATAGAAATATTTGAAGGAAATGAATAATGGTTTGCAAATTACTTCAGGACCAGTTTGGTCTAGTGGTTAAGGAGCTGGACTCTTTATCTGGGAATACTGGGTTTGATTCTTCCCTCCTCCACAAAGCCAGCTGGGTGACCTTGGGCTAGTCACAGCTCTCTTCTGACCTCTCATTGGGTGTCTATGGTGGGGAAAAAATAGAAAGCTTTGTCAGCTGCTTTGAGTCCCCTTAAATGGGTGAGAAAAGCGGGGCAGAAAAGCCAACGCTTCTCCATGAAGCTAGCTGGGTGACCTTGGGCTAGTCACAGCTCCCTTCTGAGCTCTCACAGCCCACCCAACTTCCCAGGGTGTTCTGTTGTGCTTTGAGTCCCCTTAAATGGGTGGGAAAAGTGGGATAGAAAAGCCAACGTTTCTGCTGCTGAGTCATCAAGCTGAGACGGGAAATTGAAAGATCCTTAATATCCCCCTCAGTCTGATATGCTGGAAAGAGCCACACTGGATGAAGCTCAGTTCAGAATAAAATACCTGTCCACGGCTGTATCAGCACTCATATTCTAGGCTAGGGCACGCAGATAGCACACTCCTGTAGGCCAGAATATGACCAGTAAGCACTGCCAGAAATGGCATAAAGTGGCCGTGCACAGAAAGGGCCCTCCCAGAAATGGTGAAGACCAGGAATGAACATTTCCAGCCTTTGGAGGATCACTGCTGCCTCTAAGCCCAATTTGGAGGCTGCAGTTGGGGCTGGAACAGGTTAGGCCAAGCTGAATGCAGAAGGCTCTCTCTAACCCAAACCACTGTGAGACAGATTGCTTGTTCTACAACAGAGCATCCCACCTTGACATGGAACGGCAAGGGAGAGTGCAGAAAAGGGCCCAGAGACCGGGTCAGTTGTCCAAAATAATTTTTGGAAATTTATTGAGCTTTTCAGAGGAAACATGGAATCATGGAGCATAAAGGTGGAAGACTAGAGCAATATGGAAACTGAAATGCAGGAGGAGAGGCTCACAAGCGGAGGGAAAATCAGGGAACATTCAGGCTGATAGGCAGATGTTTGGCAGTCGTGTGACCCACAGAAATTAACAGGCCCCAGATCACCTTTCCAGCAATGTAGCTCCAGCCACATCATGAAGAATAATCTCTTATCAGCTGTTCAGAGGCAGGAAGAAGGATCAGAAAGCTAGATCTGAATCCTATTGGTCTACCTCCTGCAAACAGATGACCATTGCTATCCCCAGTGAACTGAAAAGCTGCTGTAGTCATGGTAGATTGCTATTGTGGGAGCGCAGAGCACTGGATCCAAGCCAATCTCTCCATCTACTCCATATAGGTTCTCTGGGGTTTATGACCCCTCCCTTCCTCAGAAATCACACTAATCCATTACAAAAATTCCTCATACACACAAGCAGAGCTACGTCCAGTTAACGGCCAGCCAGCTGTAAGAGCTGAGATACACATGGAGAAAATATTTGACTATTCACCAGAGGACAATAAGTGCTATCCAGTAAATGTTATAATAGATGTAACAGCCTTACAGAGCATGGTGGTTGTGATGGTGGTGGTGGTAGTAGCAGTGGTAGTGGTAGTAGTGATAGTGGTGCACAAATCTTTGAAGGCATTAATCAAAATGATTGTGGATTTCTTAACTGGATGCCCCTCCCCTGGACCCTTAGCAGAGAGGATTGTAAAGTTCTGCACACAGGCAGGAAGAATTAGGTGCACAGATAGAAGACAGAGAATGGAAGGTGTCATTGCAGTATACTTCATTGCAGTATATTTTAAAAGATTCTGAGGATTCTAATTCCTGCAAAGCTAAAGCTGCATCCACACAGACAAGGCACAGGGGCTGAAGATCAGTGCCACCTTTGGGTCTGTAATGTGTCTCCAAGATCACTGCAGGAAGAACAACCCTTCTTATTTATTTACATTTTTTATCCTGCCCTACAGTTAGAAGTCTCTGGGCGGGCAACAACATCTAAAATCAAACATCAATAAAATAATAACAGTATGTATTAAAACAATGGCATCTGCAAATGGGAAGGGAAAGTTTATCCACATTTAACTAAAGGCCAGGGCAAAGGGGTACATCTTCTGTGCCTTCTGAAATGTGTACATGAAGGTGATCAATGTACCTCAAGGGGGAGACTATTCCATAGCCTAGGGGCCATCACATAGAAGGTCCTCTTCCAGGTGCCCACCCCTTTTGCTGCTGAGGTTGGTGGGACAACCAGGAGTCCTCCCCTCCAGATCTTAAGGCACAGGCAGGTTGATAGGGGAGTAGGCATTCCTTTAGATCAGCGGTTCTCAACCTTCCTAATGCTGTGAGCCCTTAATGGAGTTCCTCATGTTGTGGAGACCCCCAACCACAGGGGCAGAGCAGCTGGGAAGTGGGAGGGGAAGGGCAATGGGAGACTCGTCGCGACCCCTCTGAAAGGGTAATTCGACCCCCAAAGGGGTCCCGACCCCCAGGTTGAGAACCACTGCTTTAGATACTTGGGGCCCAATTTAGGGTCTTATAAGTCAAAGCTAACATCTTGAATTGGGCTCAGTAGTGAACTGGCAGCCAGTGCAACTCTTTTAAGACCACTTCCATTTACCACCTCTGCCACTGCATAGACAGTTCTTTGCTTGGTGCTTGGTGCCATCAAGGAATGGACACAAAATGGCCGACTTCCACAACCATTTCCTCTCCTTCCCCTAAGTCTGTAGAACATCAATTTCTCCAGGCCTCAAAGCCCGAAAGTGTGGACGGCACACAGAGACGTACCTTCTACACTCTCTGACTGCCAAGATCTACAAATCCCACTTTTCCAATCCAAATATAAGTCAGCAGGACAAAATAGCATTTAAAATGGTAACATCCTTCTGGGTTTTTATCATAGGGCTGTGCACGAATATTTGTAACATTCAGAATTTGTACAAATTCAGTTGAATTTGGAAATCTGATTTTGAATCAAGCGTTTCAATACATCCGAATGAAGTTTTGTTATGGATCTGTATGGGATTCATATCTAATATTTGTATCGAATTTATATGGAACATTCATATTGAATTTGATGGGATTTATTTGAACAAATATGAATTGTCTTGCATTCAGTTTGATATGAATCAAATACGACAAAAAACATTCATGCACATCCCTAATCAACATAGGTTTTCAAAAAGAAATGATACCTAGTGTGTTTTTCCACTGTCACTAGAAGTACCCATTAAGTACCCATTAATGGGTACAAAAATGCCATTACGTACCCATTAACGGGTACTTAATGGATACTTTTAGTGACAGTGGAAAAACACCCTTAGTGTTCAAAACCTCTGTCACAATATTGTTTAGCAAATTTTTGTAGATAACTCCAGGGCATGAAGACAGAATGATTTCAACAAAGGCTCATTCAGACTTTTGCATTGAGATTGAAAGGTTCAGATTCAGTTTCAGATACAGAATTGGTTTAAAAAGCTATCTTCTGAGAAATGTCTTCTCAGACATGGATCACGTGGCAGTTAACAAAATGCTACCAGTCTATCTTCTGCCTGTGGGCTATTTTTGTGTTTGAAGAGTTTACCGAGATGCTGTTCATGGACCAGGTAAGTCTACCTGAGTGGCAGAACACCTGTGTGGCAACGAAACACTTCTGGAAGGGTGTTAGGAAGAGCTACCTGGATTCTTCTCACATGTCTGTCGCTAGAGCACTTGAATAAGTGTTTATGGTAGAATGGCAGCAGGACAAGCATGGCTCTGTGCAGATGACGCACTTAGGGCATGTTCCCACCTACTTCGAAACCGGATTACTCTGGTCCAGAGTAATCCGAGTTCTGATGTGGGTTAGGGTTGGAGGCCTGGAACAGCACTGGCTGTGCCTCAGGCTGTTCCCAAACTGAACCCTCAGGTGTGCAAAAGCACACCTGTGAATGGCATAGCATGGCGTGGCAATTTTTGAGGACAGGAGCCGCTGCTGCCCCCCGGCCTCCGCCACCATCTGATACTTGCTCGCTCACTCGCTTGCCCCAGCCTCCTCCTCCCATCCTGCAACATTCCCTCTCCACACACCCCGCTTGCCCCAGCCTCCTCCAATCCTGCAACAACTGTCCGCCGCCACATTCCCTCCCTGCACCCCCCCCCCCACTCCCTCGCTCGCTTCAGTAGCGCTCGCCCTGGCCATTGGCTTTTGCTGGGACTAAAATTCAGATCGGAAAGTCCTCATCTCACCAGGTGGTCCCCCTCCCCCCTGATTTCTGTAGGGGTTTCTGCAGAAAATCCGGGGGGAAAGAACTGGCACGGGAATGGCCCTTCCCAGATTCAGACAACTGGTGAATTTAATGGGAATGCTGGTTCCCGAGTCCGAATCCAGTCCAGATTTTAGTCCTTATGGGGACGCGACCTTAGCCAGTCCATCCACTGTGGCTGCCTCCAGATGAGATGTAGAAGGCAGGATTAACCAGGGTTATGTTTAGATTGCCAAACTTCTCTGTGGCAACCTCAACATGGTCCCAGGATATTAAGGTGATATCCCTCAATGTCATTATTGTGGGATAGTCAACTCCCAACTTGATTTTTAAAAAAGGAGGGGAGCACTTACCACATCTGGATGACAGCTTTTGCACCATTTTGAAAATGGCCAGCACTCATGGGTGGCTGCGCATGCGCATGGAGCAGCGATTACTCCAGCAACATCATGGAAAGAAGCATCCAGACCAGGTAAGTCCTTTCACTTGCCCCACATGGTTGCCCAGCTGTCTAGGCAAATGTTGGTTATTCTGGAAGTGCTTTCTTCCAGGATCTCATGGTATCGCATAAAATTTAGCTGCCATCTGGAGGCAGCCTGTGTCAAAATGCCATAAATCTCATATGGACATTGCTTCTGTGCTATCTTCAAAGCTTCAGATCAAATAGACCTCTACCCTTTGGAGCTGTCCATGGTCCGAAGCATCCTATGGCTTTCTAGGGATACCAATCTTCCTGTAGTCTATTTCCAACTGCTGCCCAAACTTACAGCTCTTATCTGACCACAAATGTAGTGATGGCCAGCAAGAAAGGGCTTCCAGGGAGGGTAGGCAAATTCATGGTGGGTTACGCAACAAATTATCTTTCCTAGGTTGTATACTACATCTAAAATTCCCATTGATAATGCCCTCCTTCTGGGGGCTGGGGTTAGAAATGGCCACCTCTGAAGTTTATGGTGATTCCTTTTTTTCTTCTTTGAACTTGAGTTCAGATCCTGTAGTCAAGAAGGACATGAAACATTTTTCCTCCATCGTCTATTTGGCAGTCCTACAGACGGTTGAAGATGGTTAAACATGCTTTCTGCGGGTTAAAGGATACTTTGAATTCCTTTAACATTTCATCAAACTTCTTAGCCTTCAGCACCTTCACCATTTTATCTTCTCTGTTTAGGAGAACTTTCAGAATAATATTCCAGTTAGATCACAGACTATACATTCAAGCACACAATATGAAAATGATGTTTTAGATGGCTGCTCCAGGAGGAGGAGGAAGAATGGGCTTTTCTACTCTGCTTTTCTCACTCATTTAAGGGGACTCAAAGTGGCTGACAAACCTTCTGTTCTTCTCCACACAACAGACACCCTAGGAGGTAGGTGGGGCTGTGAGAGCTCAGAAGAGACCTGTGACTCACCCAAGGTCACCCAGCTGGCTTCATGGAGGAGTGGGGGATCAAACCTGGTATTTCTAGGTAAGAGTCAGCTCCCTAATCACGAGACCAAACTGGGGACTGCTTTCGGCTTCACCTGATCTGCAGGCCTTAGGCGCTGTGATAGGAAGAGAGGTGAGTCTCTGCCATCTAGCCATTCCAAGTGCATCAGAATGTGCTCTGTATTTGTGGTAGGTGCTAGCATTAAGATAATCGTCCAGGAAGTTGTTAGATACTTCTAATGGAGTAATAGATGAAACTTAATCACTGGCTTCTCCAGGAAAAGGATTTGGGATAGTGAAGCTTGTGAGAGTAGAACTTCTATCAATCAAATCATCAGTTCAACATGAAATGAAGCAAATGGCGGCATTGAGTGTTCATTAAAAAAAGGTCCTGGTTTCAGTTCTACATGGTTATTTTCACTTTAGCACTATAAAGCTGAGCCAAGAGAAACACATGTTTACAACTATAATGAGGATTAGCTTTAAAAAAATAAAAGAACAATCCCATTAGAATGTTGAACTATAGTCAAAATGTGGATAGCTGTATGAATAATTGCCAGCTATATTAAATGAGAAAATAGCAGAGTTTGAAATTTCTGGCACGAAGAGGAAAAGTATTGTTGGCGTCTTGTTTTGGACGAAGCTCAACATATGCCAATACTTAGAGTTTTCTCTTGTATTTACTTACCCTGACAATAAAACAACTGTTGTTTTGAGCCAGGTTCCTGATGGACCAGATCTCCATCATATATGAGAGGTTACTGTCCAGAATATATCAGTTGAACTTAATACTTCCAAACAAAATCTGAAAAGAGACATAATAATTGGATCCAGAATCGTAAGCTCTTTGGAGAGGAAGTATCTGCAGGAGGTAATTTATTTTTATTAATGCATACATTTTATGAATGCATATATTTTAACAAAAGGAGAGCAAAATATGAAAAACTTCCTTTTTTTAGAAGACAGTGGGCCAGCCATGAGACAGTAGCTACACATGTATTTCACCATTATGTTAAGAGTTTTCCACAAAATCTTAAACTGTTCTGAAAGAAATTCCTGCTTGAAAGACCCACAGGAAAAGCCCAGCTAAAGCAGACCATCATCTGGTTATCTAGTCCCAGATTATCTTACGGGGCTTGAAAGTCCATAATGTGGACATGATCTAGGGGTGTCCACAAATACTCGTAGGCATTTGAAATCCGATTGTGCCAAATTTCAACATTCGAACCAGAATAGAATCTCCCGAAATTCGAATGTAAGCATTTGAATCAACTTTTGAACTTTGGATCTATTTTGTTCGAATTATCTGGACATTTGTATCTGTACAGGTTCGTACACCATGCGTACTTGAAGATCTACATCTTTCCCGCATTCATACACATTTGTACAGATCCATACGGGACGAAAACGGGTTGCATACGGGATAACTACGGGACGCATACGGATGTGTACAGATGTGGGAAGATGCGTACGTGTATATACAAATGTTGTCGACATTCGTATGTGCAGATTCGAATTAAAAAATGGAATGAATAGATTCGAATTTGGTAAATACGAATCGAATCTTGTTAAATTCAAATTTAAAAGATTTGAATTGGATTGGATTTTCAGGTATTAGATTCAATTCCAATAGAATGTCAAAAAAATATTCGTGCACATGTCTAGCATGAACATAATGGTACCCACTTTGCTTTTGATTCTTCAAGGCTGACCACTTCTATTTCATGCATGGGAGCCAAACATCTCGAGAAGAAGCTATTGGTAGTCCTGTTCCTCATAAAGCTGCCTTGCCTGTTGGCTGAGGATCAGCATCCTAAGTTGTTTCAGCAAATTCCATAGTTTTATTATGAGGGATTTTTGCCCTGAAGACAGAAGACACTCCCCTATGGTGTATCCGCACTGCACTGCTCTACCACTGTACTGGTGGACAGCATCAAAAGTCTCAACCCAACCTCTTAAAGGCCAGGAAACCCAGCATTCAAATGCTTCTGGCCAGGACCTCTAGGGGGGAACATTCACTTCCAGAATAGGTGGCTTAGGCCAACATGTCATGGACTGTCCTGTCCTGTGCAGAAACAACCTAAAGCTGCATGTAGAAGAAAAAGAGTTGCCTTAGAGGCCTTAGAGGCATCTTGCTTGCCCCTCCAACCTGAAAGATGTACCTAGGCATCCATTCTAGTAGCCATTGATTCATCTGTCATCCATAAATTTGTCTAACCCTTCCTTAAAGCCATCTAGGCTGGTAGCTGCTACCCCCTCTTCCGGCAGCAAATTCCATAAACCAATGACCTCCTGGGTGAAGAAATCCTTCCCCTTGTCGGATCCGACTCTCCTACCCATTAGCTTCCTAGAGTGCCCTCTGGTTCTAGTGTTGTGTGATAAAGAAAATAAATTTTCTCCATCCACCTTTTCTATACCATGCATGCGATGGATACATCAGGCCGACAGTGTTATGAACGAGCTATGCAGCTTTATTTTTTATGAAGAGGAGAGAGTGACAACCTCCCTGCTCATCTGATGTACAAGTGCACATGGTGTAGAATGCTTATGTGAGCACCGGATTTTGGAATAGCCATGACTCTTGGTCAGACTCTCTGGCTGTTTTGATTAAAGTGCATGGGAACTACAGTCCAAAAAAGGGAACGTCTTAAATCTTTCAGCTGCAGCCCGTTTGGGTCAGCACAAAGGGGGCTCCCACATGTTTAGCAAGAGAGAATGTGGGTCCCATGCCAAAAATGTCTTGCTATTTCTGACCACCAGAAACCAGAAATAATTGCAGGCAGCTGAGACCAGGAATGTTGGAAATAGCATTGAAAATGGGAGTTGGGGTGGGTGGGGGAAGAGATTGAAAAAACTGATCTAAGAGAACAGAGGACCCCACCTTTTAAAACTATGACCTCAGCAGTGGATACAAAACTTCTTGGAATGATGTCCCCTCCCTTGGCCTTCTGTTTTAAACCAAACTCTTACCCCTGTCCCATTTTCATTAAAATAAATTTGCATTCATGTTCGTTCAGAATTTTAAGGAAAATTGCATCTTCAGCAGCTTTAGCTCATCTGGTAACAACTCCAGAACAGAAATAGTTTTTCCTAAGGCTTCCCTAAGGCTCTGAAACGAGCTCCTATAGCTGCAAGAACTTCCCCATCTCTGATAGCTATTAAGAGAGCATTCAGAATGCATGTATTCAATCATTGTTTAAACCTTTTGTGTTTCCGTAGTTGCTGGCTGTTACTACTTGAAACAGCAAGCAGACAGCCAAAAGGTCTTTCATTCATGCACTGGACAGGAAACTAGGCACAGCTGAGAACTCTAGGGTGTAGTAAGACCCATCTGATTACTGTTTAACTGCTGTTTTCACCCATCCACTAGATGGCAGTTTTGGCTCAGAAACCAAACTTGCTCTTGGCAAAAGGTGAGGCTCCACTCAAAGCATTGACCCTCCCATGCTGCCCCTCTAGTTTTCCTGCACAAGTTGCCACTGTCTACCCATAAGAAATAGAGACAGTTTTCCCCACTAGTGACATATGACTGTGAGAGCTGGACCATAAGGAAGGTTGAGTGCCAAAGGATCAGTGCTCTCAAACTGTAGTGCTGGAGAATTTCAAGAGTCCCTTGGACTGCAGGAGACCCATCAGTCCTGACTGTTCATTACAAGGGCAAATACTGAGGCTCAAATACTTTGGCCACATCCTGAGAAGACAGGACTTCCAGGGAAAGACCCTGGCACTATCCTGGTCTACTGTATTGCTCCATTCACTGTGGTTGGAGCATACCCGGATGGGGAGGGGCCGAAGGCAGACCCCTCAATCCCTCCACGTTCTGGTATACCAATAAGTGCAGAAAGGGCAAATCCCCTCCACCTAACTCTTCCTCTCTGAAGAGAGTAGAGAAGGGCAATTCTGGATCAGCAAGCAGACTAGGACCCTCCCTTCCGTATGCTGGTATGGTCTAAGGGAAACCCCACCACCAGGGGGTGGTCCAAGGAGTTGGAGTCTAAGGAGGGGTGGTCTAAAGGGTGGAGCCCCCTTTAGACCACAGCAGCATGCAGAAGGGAGGCCCCTAGTACACTTGCTGGTCCAGGATTCTGGCCAGTGTGGAATCATATAGAATATTGCTTACTGAGTATGTCAACAAGCTTACTCCATAAGCATAAGAGGTTCCATTAATGTCCTTTTCATTTCAGGGCTGTGATTTAGGAAGTTTGGTTAAGCCATTTAAGTTCTCAAGGCTGAGCATAGGAGTTCTCCATAGAGGCTCATAAAATCTTGGTCCCTGTTATCAAACCTCCAAGATTCTTCCTCCCCAGCTTTGAATTCATAGAGTTTTGGTTTTTATTTTCTTCCCTGGGGCAGAGGAAATGACATAAAAAGAGGTTGTTTGCTAGGCAGGAGACAGCTGTTGTCCTCAGCCTCTCCTAGTGCAAGATGGCCATTTATTTTTTGGAAACGTGGTCAGAGAAAATTGGCTTGGACCCTAAGGAAGGTCTTATTTTCACCACATTCCATCTCAGAAGGCACCGTGGAGGAACTCACTTTGCCCAGCCTTCATTTTCAGACTTGGCCCATCCATTTCCTCAATAAATCAGGGCCCTTTGATGTCCACGCTTACAATAACAAACTGGTGATAATAACAGATATAAATACAGCCAAAAGAACATGTTTCATTTATATATTTTTTTGTCACTGAATTCATTTTATAGAAAAGGAACTGCTCAAGAGAACAAAGCTGATAAATCTTCCCAAGGCAATGTTTTTTAAAGGACAAGAGTTTTTAATAATAGCATTTTTTAAAAAAGCAGGCAAATTAAGAGCAGAGGGAACTTTCTAAATTCCGTACTATATTTTCCTAACAGCCAAAAAACCTACACCAATCTTTGAACCATGAGATCAAGATAAATTTCCCCATCAAAACACACTTCAAAAGACTATCAGATGGGCAGGGCTTGCTGATGTGATAGCAAAAGAAAGTTTGACTTTTTATCAATTTTGAATACCCAAACAACACTTGTCTCTTGACATTGCCTTTAATCTATCCCATGCTCTGTTTGTGTTCTCTGTGGGTTTAGCTGGTTTGTGGCTACAAGTGATTCAGGCCCACATACCAATTTGGGGTGTATGAATGTTTGCGCAAGTCTGAGATGGATGAAAGATACTAAGAAACATATTGTTCCTGCTACAGCATGACATCCAAGCAAGTCCTTTTCATGGTGCATTGGTTGGCTGGGAGCAGGTGCATCCTCCCAGGACCATCTTTAAGGCTGTGATCACACCTTGATGAAATAGTCCATCTTATTAAAAAGCCAAACTCAAAATGCACAAACTCTGATCACACCCAGTACCTGATAATCCTTCCCCAGTCTGTCCTCAGTTTGGGTCGCTCTGCTCACACCTTTCTGTTCCCATACTGAGGCTCCTTGAGGAGATTTTTTTTAGATCTCCACCCCTCTCCACCATCACAACACGCTCTGCACTCTGACAGGATAAAAGTTATCTTACTCAACTGAGTGTCATCACACACTGGGTGAAAGAGAAGGCAAATTCATGTAGGATACATCCGGTTCCAGTTCAGCCTCCTTGAGTCCACTTCCCCAATCACACCCAAAGAATGAAAATGGATTAACACTCTATAATGGCTCAAGACCTGTAAATATCAGGACTTGGGAAAGTACAATCGAAGGGAGGAAGGTCCACAAAGAAAAAGGCGTGATCGGTGAGGTATAAAGATGGACTGCAGAAGGATTAAAGTGAATCCTTTAATCCTAAGCCAGAAAAGGCAATACCTTGGGCTGGCAGGAAGCTTAGGGCATTTCTGCACCTCAAATGTATGCTGCCCCTAAAAAGGCATCAGGATTGTAGCATTCCCCACCTGAAATCTTGTATCAGCACAATGCTGGTTTAGAGCAATACAGTAGCAGCGCCCTTCCTCTGTTGTGTGAATCTTGCCTGTGCCTCAGGCAATAAATGTAATCTAAGTCTGTTTTCATACTTTTATTGGCCTTGGGCCACTCCAGCTTGCCTGTTCCTACTGAAATGGTTCTCAGCTGGTGTGGTCCAACTTTCCCAGAATAAGGCTGTACACACCAGGATGGCTGTTCTGGGACAGCTCTAGAGCCTGCTTCAACAGACAGAAATGAGCATCCCTGGCCTTGGAGCCCCTGGGGCATCCGTTTTGGTGGCACAATTCTATATGCTGTTAAAATGCTCCCCCCCCCCCTGCTAAACTGGAACAAGGAGGTGGTGGTTCTCCCTTCCACATCTCTGTTCCATTCTAATGCCCTCTAGTCCACCAGCAGACCTTCTAGAAAATGTCTACCAGTATTCTGGACTAGGCAGCCATTTGGGGCCTCCTAGTCCAGTATACTTTCTGTCCAATCCATACACACCTTACTAGCCGAGGGTGGAGCCTCTTTGTTTTCCACTAGACTGTGGGACAAGGAGGTCTGGAAGGGTCTAGGCCTTGTTCTACATCAATTACCAGTAAGTGCAGAAAGGCCCCAAAATACTGTGGACTGTAATCACCTTCATCACCACCAGGGCAATAAAGGCGCCTTCAGTTCCATTTTGCAGGATCTATTTAGCGGGATCTATTCACAGCTCCACCAGCACTATTGCCTGTGACAAACTTGAGCTTGGTTTTTCCATTGGCTTGTGTCACACTATCAGGCTAAGCCTGTGAAACCACAACTTAATTGGTTCCCTTGATTTTTTATTGCATGTTCTTTCCACCTAGCACAGCTGCTTAGACAGTTGTCTTCTGACAAAGGGGGTTTTATCCCCCTCTGCCCTTTTTGGAGGCGCCTTTGCTTCCATCCAAGCCTTAAAAAAATATAGTATTTTTAGTGTCATTTTTCCATTGGCAAGCTACAAAGCTCCCAACTCTTGTATGCCTGAAAAAAACACAATTCTGTTTTCCATATGGAAGTGGGAGGGGGGTGAGAGAAATTTCTGCCATCACCTAAGAAAAAGGGACACTGGAAAGCATGTTTGGTTTTCATATGTAGGAGTGTGCACACCACATTCCATGCAGAATATGTTTAAGGCATCTTCTAGTCTTTTTGTTTTTAAATGCAGCATACAATGGTTTCAACTCAGACCACAATACGTTTTATTTGATAAAAAATTATGCAAACTGATGCCGTGGTTAGTTCAACCACCCCGTGGTATTCTCGTGGGACTGCCTTTTCTTTTCTTTTTGGCAAAATGATGCAACAATGGAAACTCACAAATGTCCAAGGACCCCTCATGCCAAAAACCACCCAGAAAGCTAACTAGCCTAAATCGCTGTAAGAAAGGATTAGATAAATTCACAGGAGATAGGGGACATATCAATGCGTGGATGAGGCAGCGGTGTCAGGAGGAGGGGTTTAGATTTGAAAGGAACTGGGGGACATTTTGGGACAAGCCAAACCTGTACAAGAGGGACCAGTTACACTTGAACCAAGATGGAACCAGAATGCTGGTGATTAATTTTAAAAAGGTTGCAGAGCAGCTTTTAAACTGATCCCTGGGGAAAAGCCGACAGGAGCTGGGCAACATCTGGTTCAGGAGAGTGCACCCTCAAGTGGGGAGGGCTGGAAATAGGCAGATAATGCTGGGCAAAGTGGGGGATTACTCAATAGTATGCAAACGGAACGATGCAAGAGGCAGTATAAGGATTCACATGTTCCTCGACGGCAGAATTTGGACCAGAGGAGTGAATATAAATGTATATATGCTAACGCCAGAAGCCTTCGAGCTAAAATCGGGGAGCTAGAAAGCTTAGTTATTATGGAAAATAGAATGGATATTATTGGCATGACTGAAACCTGGTGGACCAGTGAAAACCAATGGGATACAGTCATCCCAGGTTACAGATTGTACAGGAAAGACAGGGAAGGGTGGCATGGAGGTGGCAAATGTGCTTTAATCTGAACAAGTGCAAAGTAATGCACGTTGGGACCAAAAATCCAAATTATGTCTATAAACTGATGGGGTCTGAGCTTTCTGCAACACAGCAGGAAAGGGACCTCGGGGTTTTGGTGGACAGTTCAATGAAGGTGCCAACCCTGTGTGCAGCAGCAGCAAAAAAAGCAAATTCAGTGCTGGGAATAATTAGGAAGGGAATAGAAAACAAGTCAGCAAGTGTCATTTTGCCTCTTTATAAATCTATGGTGAGGCCACATTTGGAATATTGTGAACAATTCTGGTCACCACACCTCAAAAAGGATATTGTGGAACTAGAGAAGGTGCAGAAAAGGGCAACCAGAATGATTAAGGGTCTGGAACACCTCCCTTACGAAATCAGGCTGCAACGTCTAGGCCTCTTCAGTCTGGAGAGACGGCGTTTAAGAGGGGACCTGATTGAAGTATATAAAATTACTCATGGTATCGAAAAGGTGGATAGAGAAAATTTCATTTCTCTGTCACACAACACTAGAACAAGGGGGCATCTATGAAGCTGATGGGTAGGAGAGTTGGATCTGACAAGGGGAAGTATTTCTTCACCCAAAGGGTCATCGGTTTATGGAATGTGCTGCCAGAAGAGGTGGTGACAGCTACCGGTCTAGATCGCTTCAAGGTAGGGTTAGACACATTTATGGATGACAGATGTATCAATGGCTACTAGGATGAATGCCTAGGTACATCTTTCAGGCTGGTGGGGAGGGGGTGCAGAAGCAGGACGCTTCTAATGCCATTTGCTGGGATTCAAGAGCAGAAAAAGGGTCGTCTTTGTCTCTGTTTGAGATGCCATGAGCATTTGGCAGGCCACTGTGTGCGACAGGATGCTGAACTAGATGGGCTGTGGCCTGATCCAGCAGGGCATCTCTTATGTTCTCTTCTGTTCTGCTATGTGGCCAGCAGGCCTTTATTCCAGAATAAAGCCAAGCACAAACAGGGCCCTGGTCTTATCAGTAAGCTATGTTCTCGTTCAAGATGATTAGCCCAGGGATAGTCTTTGAAAACGTTCCTGTGGCTCACCCCCTCCCAGTTCTTTATGTTAAATTGACAACATTCATGCAGTTGTCTGTCTCCATGCCACCTCATGGCTGCCTGTCCCATATGAATCTTCTCCTTTTATTTCTAATGCAGCCAGTTGCTTGTGCTTGAAAATATAAAATCCGTTTGTCAGCCAAACAATTTCCCAGCATTAACTTCCTCAGATAATCCATTCATGCTCCAGTGAATACCTGTGGTTTCTCTGTATTCACTTAGGGAGATAAAAGGCAAGAGATGAACATGTCTGCCCCACCAATAACTCCCCCAGTCTACTTACAAAAACATGGTTACCTCAGCCTGCGTGCCTAGGCCCAGATTAGCCAAAGATGGTCTTTAAATGGGTTGAGGAGGAAGAGGAGGCTCCTAACTGGTAAAGATGCCCCTTCCTCACTAAGGGACAAGACAGTTGACTATCTGCAATTTGCAAAAGGACTGACTCATAGTGTATGTTAACCACGTATGTGCCAACCATTGCTTAAGAGTCCTCATAAACCAAAAAAGAAAGAAGATGGACTCAAATGGCAATGTGCAAATTGAGAGGATACCAGGGATGGTTTACCTTAGGTTCACTGATTACAGGAAGGCTTAGCTCAGAAAGTGAACTGTGCTCAGGCTAATGGGTATGCCAGAGTCTTTACAATGAACAAGAAGCTACTGTAAGAAGAGAATGTAGAAAGACAGTAATTCAGAATAGAGAAGGGAATGGGACAAGGCTACACATTGTCCTTCTCATATCTTCTAAAGTCATGGGTTGAAGAAATGGCAGCTGGAACTCGAACTGGAGGTCAAAAATGTGACAGTTTGGGCCATGCAGATGACACTATTCTGTTAGCGTAGAAGGAGCTGTTATGGAAGTAAAATCTCGTCATGCAAAAATCTGGGTTAATGTTTAAAATCAGGGTTAATGTTTAAAATCTTTGGTGAATTTACAGTTGGAAGCACTTTCAGTGGACATGGGAGACCATTTTGGTCTCTTGCGTTCCGGGACAAATCAAATCTTGTTAAATTGGAATTTAAAAGATTCGAATTGAATTGGGTTTTCAGGTATTCAGTTCAAACAGAACGTCAAAAAAACATCTGTGCACATCTCTAACATAGAATGAAAGAAGGGCTTGTCCAGGTTCCCTCATGAACTACCAATTGCCTGTACTTGCCAGCTCCTGGGGAGAAATGAGGTAGGTGAGGCTGTGAGAGCTCAGAAAGAGATCTGTGACTAGCCCAAGGTCACCCAGCTGGCTTCGTGGAGGAGTGCAGAATCAAATCAGGAGACCTTCAGATGATTCTGCACTCCTCCACGAAGCCAGCTGGGTGACCTTGGGCTAGTCACAGATCTCTTTCTGAGCTCTCACAGCCTCACCTACCTCACAGGGTGTCTGTTGTAGGGAGAAGAACAGAAGGTTTCCCGGCCACTTTGAAGGGTGAGATATAAAAGTGGGATATAAAAACCAATAGGGGAAATGGCATTGCACTTGTGTTCTGTTTGTGGACTTCTTGTAGGCACGTTTATTCTTCCCAAGTTAGGCCTTTATGGACCTTGGTCTGATCCAATAGGACTTTTCTGCTGCACTTTTCTACATTCTATGCTGTAGGGTGGATTCCTTCATCACACTTTTTTCTTTAACTTTCTTTTGTTTTTTTAAAGAGGAGGAAATTTAGAAAACATGTCAACCACTTTACAAGGAATGCCAACTTTTTCCTGAATTTTTTTGGGAAAACAGGTCTGGCAGCAGCCAGAATTCAGTTGATGCCTTTGAAGAGCAGGAGACAAGGATTGGATGAGAGGGTCTAAAGAGACCGTGCGAGTGGGGAACAGAGCTATTTGTAGATCAAGCATTCGAGAGATTAAGATCTTCTCTGGATTTTATTACAGAGCATTTGCATGAAACAGACTCATTTTAAGGCTGATAGAAAATCAGTTGTTGGGGGGCCTCAGCCCTGTTTCCAAGAAGAAGAGAGTCAGCGAGCTGAAACTGAGGGGTGGTGGGGACAAGAGAAAAGGGAATAAGTTGTTTCCTTTGGATCCTTCCAGGAAATTATCATAACCTTTAAAATGTGGGTGTTTTGAGATGCTGGTAGATTTTTAGGTTTGTGGGATTTCTGCCTTTTCTTCATTTTTGGAAGTAAGATCAACAATTTAATGAGAAAAGTCTGAGATGGCAGGAGGCTGCAATTTCCAGATTTACATAAATAACTTCCCTGCTGCATACAGGATTTGAGGAAAGACCCTGTACCAATTTCTACCCCTTTCCAGGCCACCAACTTCTTCTCAGCCTTTTAGAACCTATTAGAAAAGGGAAATGGTAAAGCTGAAAGACCATGCTGATGGACAGATTGTTGAAGCTAGAAATCATGTTCCTCCAAAGGGCATTTGCGAGGATTCAAGAGCAGCTGAAGGTTTTGCCTTTGTCTTCTGCTTGATGTGGCCAGAAGCAGTTGATGGGCCAATGTGTGAGACAGAAGGCTGGACTAGATGGGCTTGTGGCCTGATCCAACATGTCTTCTCTTAGGTTCTCACCTCACCTCTGCTTGATTGCATGATGCTTTGTTGCTAAAACATTCACTGGATCCACACCTTGATGAACATGAATGCTGTTTGCCCCCATTTGCTTGTCATCAAAGTGAATGAGGAATGGGGTGCTAGTTCACATTCATGTGAATGGAACTTCCATGAATGTGGCAATCTTTGACTTTGCTTCTTAGCAAAGGCGCCATGCTGACTGACAAAACCATGCCTGCAAAGCCACTTGGGTTGGGAGGCAGACACCTCCCAGTCCCAACTTGAAGGGATGCAGAAGCAAGGTGTCACCCAGAGAGAGACCTCTTTTCCCAGTTGGTCTCCATGGCTAGGGGAAGAATCACAGCCACACAGGATGGGAACTGACTCAAGCAGCTGCCAAAGAGCAGTGTGGTGGCCACTGTTCCCAGAGCCGCTACAGCCAGGAGAAGCATTGCAGCTGTTTAAGTTGGCAGCCAAATCCTTGAGTAGTCATGGTGGTTGTAGTAACCACTTGGCTGCCCAGCCTTCCTTCCCTGGCTTCCTCTTTCAGCTCTTTAATGTATGAGGTCTTTCGCTGGAAAAAGCCTAGATAAAGTGCCAGCTATTTTCCTCCATAGACTTATAAGCATAATGGCGTTTCTCAACCATGTGGAGATAAAAAGAACAGCTGCCCTTCTCTTCCTGCTGAGGATTTTCTCTGCCACTGGCCAGAGGATGTGACATCACAAGGACATCTGACCTCGAGGTCATTTCCCCCACACCCCTTCTATGGCTGTATAAAAACCCCTGGCAAGATTAAAACGTTCTCTTGATTTCCTTCTGCCCCTAGACTCTTTATTTCCTTCCCCCATTTTCTAGCCTATTTGGGCCAGCCATGAGACGTGGCTTGTCTCCAGGATCGAGCCAGTCAAATCTTTCGGAACAAAGATGGTTTATCACAGCAGCTCCCCAGCTGTTACCAAGAACTCCCTGAACCAAGTGGTGGATCGTGTACCCGGAACATGATAGGAGGCCAGCAAGGCAACCTCTTTCCCTGGGGGTTCTGCAACTGGTGGAAGTATCTGCAGCCATTTGGGATGGGGGTCAAATCCTGACTTGTGGGGCTATGGAGGTGTCCATCTGCTTTTGGATTAGTGGTTTGGGAGCCAGACTCTTATCTGAGAATATCAGGCTTGATTCCACACTCCTCCACAAAGCTAGCTGGGTGACCTTTGGCTAGTCACAGCTCTCTTCTGAGCTCTTACAGTCCCACCTACCTCACAGGGTGTCTGTTGTGGGGAGAAGAATAGAAAACTTTGTCAGATGCTTTGAGTTCCTTTAAGGGTGAGAAAAGTGGGATTAAAAAGCCAACTCTTCTTCTTTTCCTGGGGACTGGAGGGAGGGAGGCAACCAGGGGCTTTCTCTAGCATCCTTGCCTGTGGGTGGACGGAGGCTTTCCCTGGCACCCTTGCTGTTGCCGAAAATAATGAAGCTCCAGAGGAATAGCCAATAGCTTTGTTAAAAAAAAAAAAAAAAAAAGACTGGCCTACCAGAGTAGGGAGATGCACTAATATTCGTAACATTAAAAATTCACACGAATCTGGCTGAATTCAGACATTTGAATCCGAATCAAATGTTTTGATACCTTCGTATGAGGCTTTGTATCAAGCTTTGTATGCTATTCGTATGCATTCATATGGGATTCAACCTTCATATAGAATATGAATCCTACCACATTCGGAGGGGATCTATTTGAATGAATACGAATTTTCTTGCATTCAGTTTGATATGAATTAAATTTTTTTAAAAAATTGTGCACATCCCTATACCAAAGTAGGACCATTCACCTTTGCGCATGAAGCCTTGGACCTCATATGAATTGCGAAGGTGCCTACGTTTTCCGCACATTCCCAGTCTTTGACATTGAGAAATACTTTTTTTAACAGAAAAATTGGTGTTTTTTGTTTTTGCGCAACTCTGACATTGCACAGATGTCGTTTTGGTAAGATCTGCACCACGATGCTGCAACTGAGCTTCAAGAACCCTTTGAAGGAGCTAAACAAGTGTGCGGTCCACATGCGCCTATGCACCGTGCCATCCTAAGCACTTCTTAGAGTGCTATAGAGGTCAGAGGGGGGTCAGGGCTGGCCAGGTGCTTCCTCCTTCCACTCTTTCAGTAACCATGGTGTCTCAGCACAGTGGCCACTCAGGTAGACTCCCTGATCTAGCTCTCATCCTGCTGATTGCACCTCTGTGCTTTCAAACACAGGTTCAGAGACCCTTGGCAAGCAACCACAGAGCCGTGGAAGGAAAGTTTCCCAACTGTAACATTCACATGACCAAGATGAGCACCAGAAGCCCTCGCCACCAACGGGCCATTCATTTGAAGAAGTCTACTGGCAAAATGTTCTTTGTTAAACCACCGCTGAGAATTCCCTGCCTACAGGCAGATCCTGTTTGGCTTTCAGCCTGTGCAACCTAATTTCTAGGCCTTTCTACGGAAGGCCTTACTCCAGAATAGGGCCCTGCTGCCTGCCTGTTAGTGCAGCTACATGCCCCTATTCCAGGATACATTCCAGAATAAGGCCCAGAGCAGAAAGGGCGATAAATTGACTAATCAAGATAACTAGCCAGTTTAGCAGCTTTCTCAGTCCACCTCTGAGCTATTGCCTATTTCAAGCCTTTCAAAACCTGAAAGCAAGTCCTGTTTAGAAAAGTTCCTTTTTTTTTTTTACTACAACCTCCATGATTCTTAGGCATCATGCCCATTAGCAGCCTTGATTAAGAATCATGGGAACCGAAGTTAAAAGGAAGACCTTCTAAACTCTGGAAACCATCTGAAATCTACTGAAACAGTAGGCCATCATTTGTTGATTATGCATAGGAAGATCCTCACATTGTAGTCTTTATGGGAGAACAGACATTATTAATTCCCTACGTTCTTAAAATTTGCAATAAAACTCAAGATGTAGCAATCTTATTGCTTAGATGATTCTTCCTAAGGACACAAGCCAGCCTTTAACAACCTGCTGGTCTCCAGATGTTTTGCAGCACAGCTCCCATCAGCCCCACCCAAGGAGGCCAGCTGTTCTGGTTGGAGTGAGGCATCTAGAACATCTGGAGGGCACTGGACTGACAAGCTGGCATAAGACAGCATTGCATTAACTGCGACAAAAAAAGGTTTGCAGATGTGCAACTGGGACCAGTTAGCCGTAACAGTTGCTGATGAGCTGGAAAAGAACAGACACCAATTGTATCTTCTTCACATGCTGGGCAGCTTCAGACCAGAACTGTAAGGAGACTGTACACCGGAAACACAGAAAGAGGGATTTTCTCAATATGTCTAAAGTTGTCTGAAGTGGACATCTGTGTCTTTCTTTCTTTCTTGTTTTCCGAACAATGCTTGCTTTATAAAACTAGGCACGTTCAAGCATCAAGCATTCCAGGTAAATATCCAGTCCTGAACCAAACTCTATCAAGGGATGTTTTTCCACTGTCAAAAAGTACCCATTTTTGCACCCATTAAGAACCCATTTGAGTGTGAGCCGGATGACCCCATTTCTACCACGGCACCCATTTGGGACCCGATTGTTTCCAATGGGTACTTTCTGCTCAGAGGGCGCGTCTCCATGCAAGCAAGCCAGTTGCTTCGTTTGTTGTGCGAGTTTAAAAAATCCGAGGTGTAACTTGCAATAAAGAGTCCCCATGTGGTTTGGGGCAACGTGGATTAAAATTGTACTTTCCTGTCCCCATAGAAACCACTTTTTGTGAGCTCACATCTTTTTCTCCCACCCCCGCCCGCTATTTAGCGCACAAGCAAACCAGTGGAGGATGCATTATTAGAATCTCGATTTCTTCCTGGATTTCGTCTTCTGTTTCTCCTCCCCTCCCCCCGAAAGCTTCACTCCTGTGTGCATCTGTCTCTTCATCTTCCTTTCTCTTCATCTTCCTTTCCTTTCTCTCAATTTCTTCCTGGGTTTCCTCTTCTGTTTCTCCCCTCCCCCCCCAAAAAAAAGCTTCACTCCTGTGTGCATCTCTCTCTTTGCTTTCCTGCCCTTTCTGACAGCAGCTGTCAGGCAGGGATTGGGCCCGTTGTGCGCATGTCCAGAACTTCGCTAAAATGATTCAAAGCAGCTGCTTTCACAGCCCTTCTCACCATTTTAGCAGGACAGCGTCCCCATGCTCCCAAGCTAATCCGCATTTTCCCCCTAAGTTGGATGTAGTCCTGTTTGAAAGGGTTTTTTTTCTGTCACGGATTTTCCTCCTTTGAGCCTCATGTAGCCTGGAGTAAAGCTGTGCATGGAGATGCTCTGAGGCAAAACAAGCTTAAATTCGGAGTATTTTCGGCATGAAGACGTGCCCAGAGAAAAGTCACAACTTTTTGCTCATTTTTCTCAGCCCCCTATTTCCCAAACAGATGATTTCTGAACTTATCCCAGGAAAACTTTAGAACTTTTGTCCTTCACTATTTGGTAGCTTTTAAAAGAAGCTGGATTCTGGCCAGAGTCTGTTAAGCGCGCTGTGATTCTACAGACTTTTCTGGAGACTTCTGCCATGACTTCATCCCACCCTTGACAAAACCCAGCTTATGTTCCATCAAGTCCTCCATTTCCCAGATCAGTTTTGAAACCAGCATGCAAAGTGACTGCTATGGACTAGACTTTGCACCACACTCATTATTAGAAACAGCTCTTCATGTCAACCGCAGCCCTGGGTCCTCTGTTTCTTAGCCAGTTGAAAAGTGTGTGTCCTTGGTACGTGAGAAAATCAAGCTGTGGTGGAATTAAAGTTGCCATCCTGAGAAACCCTGAGGCAGATAGGAATAAAGCACCAGTGAGCTAGAAATTCCAGAGATAAGCGGGTCAGTCCTCTTTTTGCCTGGGTTCTGAGTGGTCTGACGCCAGTGCCTGGCTGGCAAACACCATTTTAATGTCACTTTACACCCTTCAGCAGATGTTTCTGCTTTTCAGTATAATGGAAATTTTATGGGCCATTTTCATCTCCTCTTCCAGGCCATCTTCCTCCTTCCACTCCTCCTCTGAATATTCAGTAGAACATACTGTCTAGAAGAGCTGCCAAAATGGAAGGTCCATTTGATAAAGTCGTAGGGAGATGTGAATCTTTTTTTAAAATGAAAATAAGAGTGAAGTCACCTGTGAATTAACAGAGAAGGGGGGCAGTAGATGTTGTCTTATAGATTCTGTCCCCACCCTTCTTCTTTTTGAAATATTCCTTGTAAAAATCTGATGGCAGCAGCAGCTATTTGTCAAAGGTTGCTCCAAAATGACACGGTTAGCTTAATGAGCAAAACTCCCAAGAGAATCCCGTTTTGATTTAAACTGTTTCACGGCATTAGGTTTTGTTTTTTTAAAACACTTGCTACTACCCTCTGTTTTTAGACAGGCTATAAATCCAACAAGTGAGTAAATAGGGTCCAAAAGGAAATCCTAGGAGAGCAGGGATGGAAGATCACAAGTCGCACTCAGGAGGAAATGGTGGGAAAGGGCAGGAGAATAGTATTGCTGCCTTAAACTTTTGAATAAAAGATTGATATAAAGATAATTTTAAAAAAAAGTATAACAAAGTATGCCTACCAAGGTAGATTGGATTCATAAAATTATAGGAAGCAACTGCAGAATAATAATAATAACAAAAAATGTTGTGGTGATGGTGGGTGCTGTTATTTTTGTTGCTTATATTTTATACCACTTTACACCAAAATCTCAAGACAGTAAGAAGAAAAATATAAAATACCAAGATTTTTAAGAAGCGTATGTGAAGCAGATTTAGTTTCAAAGCACTGACAACTTGTGCCCAGTTTACCAATAGTGGCAGCTGGGGGCATGGCTTGCAACTGTTCCAGAGGGAGAGAGCGAATGCTCTCCTTCCTCAACAGATGTGGGATTGTCTGGGACGGCTGGGAATGCCCTGGGCTGGGTGAGGAACATGATTTCGTGCTCTACACCCGGAATGCAAGTGGGTACCCTGGGACAGGTTGGGGTGGTTCTGAACGTCATCACCGACCCACCTGCGTGTATGCTCTATCCCAGGGTGTCCTACATGCATTTTTCAGGCCCTCGTCCGAATAGGCCTCAGACGTCCTGTGCGGTAAGATGCACTATGAGAGCTCAGAAGAGAACTATGACTAGCCCAAGGTCATCCAGCTGGTTTTGTAAAGGGGTGCAGAATTAAACCTGGTATTCCCGGCAAGAGTCCAGCTCCCTAACCACTAGACCAAAGAAGGCTTTTACCAAGCACCAAAAGAAAGATAGTAATAATCTAATACTATTTCTGTGTTGTATATTGCGCTATGATTAAAAAAAAAAAAACTACCATCAGGGAAACACCTATCAATGGGTATCATCCTTCTGTCCATTTTAAGACTGTGCTGTAAAGAGCATTTTGTATTTCTCGTTGAATTGAGATTCCTTTTTCTTCTTTCCTGCACAGGGCTAACATCTGGTTTTTGGAACAAGAACAATAATGCAAGGAGCTGGGAGAAAGAGTTAAACAACTGGTCTTATGGGAAATTCAGCCAGATTCCCCTATATTAACAATATAACAGATTTTCAATCAGCTAATGAGAGACTATATAGAGAATGCCCGTGTGGCACTCCCAGCATGGTTACAGGAGGACCATGGATTTTCACCCATGATTGGAAGTACCTTGAATGACTACATTACGTTGTCCTTCTGTTGTAAATAGAGTTAGAACATAAGAACATAAGAAGAGCCCTGCTGAATCAGGCCACAGCCCATCTAGCCCAACATCCCATCTCATAAAATGGTCCAAGCAGAAGACAAAGGCAAAACTTTCACCTGCTCTTCGTTCCCTGCAAATAGCCTTGAGAGGGATCCTACTTGTCTGTCCCACCTGGAGGCAGCACCTGGGTGTCAGTTCTAGTAGCTATTGATACACCTGTCCTTTCTTAAAACTATCCAGGCTGGTTGCTGATACCACCTCTTCTGGTAGTGAAGGGAGGACTCTAACCATGTGCCCTTAAATAGAAAAGTGATTCAATAAAAAGTCAGGGGAAATTAGGTAATATGGAACTCACAGGTTTCTGGGACCTCAAAGACCAATTATTTCAGGGGGCAGAAGACACAAACCATTAGATAAGAAAACACAGTTCTGCTCTTTCTCAGGCCAATATACATTATTCAGGAGGGTTTTGTTTTCCTACCAGATAGATTTTCCTAACTCTTAAGACTCTGTACAAATGCCAGATTTTCACAGACTGGCCAAATAAAACGCACATGTTAGAATTCTTTCTTAAGCATTTAAAGTTGCAGTGAGAGCTAATGAAAATCAGGGTGTCCCAGTGACTCACACCTGTGTTAATTATTTTTAGCGGGCCTTGGAATTAGTGAATGAGAATATTATCCTTTGGGGATTGTGAATACAATGGGAACAGGAAATTTTTAAAAGAGCATTTCTATGCCGATATTATCTCACTGCTTCAGGACACAAGATTTACTTAATTGCAGCCAAGAAAGTTTTAGATTACCCTCTTTGCAAAAGGCAGCCTGTAAGTCTCAGCTATCAAGGGGGAAAATTTTGGATGGCTTTCTTTGCAGAATTGCACCTTTTCTACCGCATAAATGAAGAATGAAGGAGGGCTTTTTTTTGTACTGATGAAAGTGACTTCCAAATAAAGCCCGAAATTAAATTCAGTGCTTTCGAATCCAGTCCTGTAAGTGGCACAAAATTGCTAATCTTTGCAGATGACATCCTGCCTTTTGTTGGTGGTTGCAGCTTTTTGAAGGAGCCTGGGAAACCCACTTGCAGCCATCTAACTTGGGTTAGTCTCCACTGAGAAAACATGGTAGGGTCTCCAGACTGGTGAACATGTCTTGGAAAGCTCAGAAAGGGATAATTGGAAAATCATGTTCCGATCAGACTGGTGGTCAGGATTTGGAAGCAGGCTGACAAGGCCATTTCTGCACTGGACCTTATACCGGATTATGTCCTGGAATGGGGACTTGCCATCACGTGCTGGTACAGACTACAGCAGGCCCAGAGCTTCTTTAAGAAGATAACAAATATATAGGTTTATCAGCCTATTGTAATCAATGGGCTGTCCTGGGAGGGCCAAAAGCAGCTAGAAGAAGGCTCAGAAAATCTAAACCATGGTTTCAGGTTCCGCTATGGGTTTCTTTTGAATGCCATAATTGCTGAACCGCAGTTTGCAGATGCTCAGCAATGTCCTCTGAGCCTTTCACGGCAGATGTGAGCACCTCTCACATCTGTGCCAAGTAAGCATCTTACCGTGTCTTGTTGCCTTTCATTATCCACTTGGGGAACCCAAAAAACTGACTCGGTCAGGGTCATGTCTTGTCCCTTCTCCTGACCTTATACCCCGATTATACTTCTGTTTACGCTGCAGCGAGCTGTTTTATCTTTTCAGAAACTAGGGGAAGTGAACATATACACAGTTTGTGTAATTACATTCCATTCTATCCAGTAACACCTAAATAATTTCTTTATCCAGGCCACATCGCTACTTCCACTTGAAGTGGCTTCATTTGGGGCAAATGAGGGAAGGCGCCATCCCCATCTCAGATGTCTTGGATTGTGAATGTGCCTTTTATGTGGGTGATCACACCAAAAAATGGCCCACGCAGAAGACACCTGCTCCTGAAAATGGAGACAGGGCGGCAGCAGGTGCCTTATTAGGATAACACCAATCCCAGTTGGCACAGAGGGGCAGTTAAAACACACCCTGGGGGCTCTCCCCTATCTCCCTCAGAACAAGTTACTGAGGGAATGAGACATGACCATAATTGACTTTTCCAGTGGTGGGGTGGGGTGGAAGGCAGAGAAATTAAAAGCAGCACTGGGCATCAGGATCGGTAGATAGGTAGGTCAGATACCATAGGTTCTGTGCAAAATCACATGAAAATCCTCCCCCCTCCATAATAGATTATGTACATTTCAGGCAACTTTGAACTGAAAGGAGTAAGAAGGAGAAAGGGAGAGTGGAGTCAACTGCTGAGGAGACTGAAGGATAAAGGGAGTAGACTCAAGTTCTTATGAGATTAAGGAGAAAGAGAGGCTAGACTCAAGCACTGAGGAGATTGAAGGAGAAAGGAAGACCAGACTCAAGCACTGAGGAGACTGAAGGAGAAAGGGGGACTAGACTCAAGCACTGAGGAGACTGAAGGAGAAAGGGAAATTAGACTCAAGCACTGAGGAGACTGAAGGAGAAAGGGGGACTAGACTCAAGCACTGAGGAGATTGAGGGAGAAAGGGGGACTAGACTCAAGCACTGAGGAGACTGAAGGAGAAAGGGGGACTAGACTCAAGCACTGAGGAGATTGAGGGAGAAAGGGGGACTAGACTCAAGCACTGAGGAGACTGAAGGAGAAAGGGAGATTAGACTCAAGCACTGAGGAGACTGAAGGAGAAAGGGGGGCTAGACTCAAGCACTGATGAGATTGAAGGAGAATGAAAAACTGGACTCAAGAGATACTGAAGAGAGTGAGGATTGGGAAAGGAGAAAGGGAGATTGGAATCAAGTTCTGAGGAGACTGAAGGAGATACTGGGCCCAAATGTTGAGTGACTGGGTTTTATGTTGTGCTGCCCAAGTTTCCTTACAAGTTGCCCCTCATTTTGATTCTAAATAGTTTTATTTTATTTTGCAGTGTGTTTACATTGTTGTATGGTATCCTGAGGTCTCCTTGGACCAAGGAGAGAGAGAGAAAAAATCTTTTAGACATGACTTGGACTCTACAGACAATCTGTAAATACTTGGCCATCCGGTTCCCATCTTTTCCTCTCTTCTCCTCCCTTAACTCCTTTCTAGCAGTCTCTGACCTCCTCTGAGCAAAATCAAGGGACCCATAATGTGGAACAAACAAAAATAAAACTGAAAACCAAGACAGTTGCATTCTCTAAGTGAAGTCATGTGTGAGGGGCTATTGAGGCGGGAGGGGGGTGTAATTATTTCAAGAATTGAGCAGTCCCTTGGCAGTGTGTCGCCAAGATTCACTTTGTCAGGTTAATATTAGGACCGGGTCTAGTGAAGACAAATGCTTCCATCCTTCAAGTATGTGAAGCTGTGCTTGTTAGATCATGTTTCATATTCTTCTTCAATCTCTCTCCCCCCCTCCCCACTTAACTGAATAAAGCTTGTACTGTTTAGCCATGACATGAGCTCTCTCGTCTCTGGTGCTTGGCCTCCCTCAAATTTCCTCTCATTCCATTAAATTAATACATAGGGCCCCATATTCTTTGGTTTTCAAAGATGACCTCTCCCAATGCCACAGAACTGAAAAACATACACCCACTCCAGTGACAAGCAAACCTTCCAAAAATTCCATAACAAGTCTGATAGCCGATGCACAATGCCTTCAGATTATCTCTGAAGACATTATCCCAGCAGGAGGGAATTCCAGGCCCTGTACTTGGGTCTTTCTTAATGCCTCAGTGCCTCACGCATCTTGATGATACGGCAGGTGTCTGCAGAGCTGAGATTCTAATCCTACACAGAGCTATGTGAGAGTAAGTCCCACTTATATATTGCCTTCATTACCTGCCCAATAACTAACATTCCTGAGTGAGCTCCAGTATATATATATAGAATAGAAGTCCTAAAGCCATGACATCCAAAGATATTTCTACAAGAAGAAAAAGAAAAATCAATATGAAGCCAAGTGAAAACTATAACCGTTGGAACAGAACAGCCTGTAGCTACCATCTATAGTGTTCTGGAAATGAAAACAAGGTTGAAGATTTAAGGCTATTGACCACGGCCATAGCCTAGGGTGGAAGGAATTCTGGGAAAAAGAGCAAGGTTCCCATTGCTGCTGAAAAATAAAATAAGCATAGACTGCAATAAAATGAATAAATAAAATAAACACAACGTTCAGCAAACTCCAACTCAACTTTCCACTGAACTGGTTAGCTGTAGCATATATAGCAGTGGTTCTCAACCTGGGGATCGGGACCCCTTTGGGGGTCAAACTACCCTTTCAGGGGGGTCGCGACGAGTCTCCCACCTCCCTTCCCTCCCACCTCCCAGCTGCTCCGCCCCCGTGGTTGGGGGTCTCCACAACATGAGGAACTCTATTAAGGGGTCACAGCATTAGGAAGGTTGAGAACCACTGATATATAGGACCTCTTTATTCTCAAATTGTTAAGAGGAGAAGAGTTGGCTTTTACACCCCACTTTTCTCGCCCTTTTAGGGGACTTCTTCACCCCACAGGAGGTAGGAGAGGCTGTGAGAGCTCAGACAGAGAGCTGTGACTAGCCCAAAGTCACACGTTGGCTTCATGAAGGAGTACAGAATCGAACCAGGAGACTAACAGATAAAAGCCTGAAACTCTAGCCACAAGACCAAACTGGCTGTAGGCTCCTTTTTCCAAGAATCCCAGTAAGCTAGTGATTCAACTCTTGGGAAGGGAAGAGGACCCTATTCCCAGCTGTGGAAATTTCAATAACTTTATTATCCCACCCCCAATGTTTCTGGTTAGGATTATTTTGGGAGAGACAGGAAATGGGCCCAGAAGTCTGACTACGCTGTTGTCAAACAGCAGATCATGGCATGTGTGTCCAGGGTAGGGTTCCTGAGGGGCAGCAAAGATGCACGGGTAGCAGGCCTAAATACAGTCAGTTTGGTTAGAGTGCCAGGCTCATACCTCATGGTCACCAGATTTGATTCCGCACCCCTCCACGAAGCCAGCTGGGTGACCCTGGGCAAGTCACAGCTCTCTTCTGAGCTCTCACGACCCCGCCTGCCTCCCAGGGTATCTGTTGTGGGGAGAAGAACAGAAGGTGTGTCAGCCGCTTTGAATCCCCTTAAAATGGGCAAGAAAAGCAAGGTAGAAAGGCCAACCCTTCTTCTTTATCCTTGTGGTGTGTGAATGGTTATTCAAATAATTAGGAACAGTGTATATGCCCTTACTAGAAATAAATACAGTTCCTTTTTCCTTTTTTTTCTTTTTTACCGTATGCCAAGAGAAGAGAAAGGGGGGAAATTGAGGCCAATTTGCAGGCAGGAGGCATTTCTAGGTTGTGAATACCTCCTGCAAGGTCAGGTGCACCTGCCCAGATGTTAACCTACTGTGGACTATGGGGCCAAGTGCGAAAGCACCTCAGAATCTAGATGCAGAGTCTTACATGCATACACATAAATGAGAACTGAAAATGTGAGCCAGGTAGAAAACCCTAAGAACTCATTCCACAAGGGAAAACCCAGCATGTTTAACTTAACCCAATCTACACAGCGGTTTGCAATATCAGGCATATGTTAGATCATTGTTGTGCAGTGAAATTAATTCCCCTCATTAGTCCAGGAAGAAGTTGGAATACCACTCTGAGCTCAATCATGTGTCATCCTAAAAGGGTCTTCTGGATCTAATTAGTTCACAGACAGTAGCTTGTAAAATTTAACGTGCGAGAGACCAAACACAGCTGGATCCTGGGGGGACAGTAAAACGGCGTCATAGCTTCTAAAGCAAATTTTTAAAAGTGGTGAGGCATACCCGTTTCGGCTGCTCTATATTGAAATTTGTGTATCAGTGGCTTGGTTACCCATGGAATTCTGGGTGGAGGTCAGAGATTTCAAGCCACCTAAAGAACCCCAAGCTGCCTATGGCACTCTCCAAGTGCCAGTCTAAAGCAGAAGTCACAAATAATGTCCGGAGTGCTACAAAAGTGTACGCATTTCCTGCCAAGGATTACTGGCAAGTTTGCATAGACCAGAAGTGGCCAACGTTTAACCAAGACCAGCAAAGACTTCAGAGAAAATGTCAGGGGTCTCATTAGAATCATCAGTGGGCACCTCCATGTCTCCTTTTTGGAGCAAGAAAGTGCTTGATGATGCAACAAAAGACACGCTTTTCCAAAGAGCATCAAATTGCATCACAGAACATAAGAAGATCCTTGCTGGATCAGGCCACAGCCCATCTAGTCCAGCATCCTGTCTCACCCAGTGGCCCATCGATTGCTTCTCAATCCGAAGACAAAGGCCTAACCCTCACCTGCTCTTGACTCCCTGCAAATGGCCTTTAGAGGCACCCTGCTTGTCTTTTCTACACCTGAGGGTGCCTCAGAAGCATGTGTGCTTTTTGTTTGGGTGGTACTATCTCCACTGGGCACCTTGTGGCACATGGACGTAAGACACAATGGCTGAGATTCTTCTATGAGGTTCCTAGTAAGTAACATGGAGATGCAGCCAGGTGAATACAAAGGAAGCACTTCACAACCTTTGCTCATTTCATATAGTTTTATTTTTAGACTGTAGCCATTACCTGCAAATGAGCTAATAGGCCAAGGGGGAGGATAGATCTGTATCCTGACTGAGCTGGGTGCAGAAAACCTACAGGAGACCATGCATGCAGAAATGGTCAGATAGTCCATGTTGCTCAAAATAACAAGCAGTAATAATAACAAATCTGTGTGCTTACCCTCTACTTGGGGTATTGACCTCACCACCTGGCAATTTCTGTTCTGAGAGGTTGACGGGTATTCTGTTTCCCCAAACAGAGCTTTATTTGAGTCTCTCCAAATGAGGTTAATATGCAAAATTAAGTTGCCCAGATTTGAGAAGCTTGAATCTTGCAACTTCAACTAGATCAAAGCTTGTTTGTTTATTTATTTAACACCCATCTAGTATGGTTAACACTGACTAAGAAGAGATTGTCCCACCACCTTCAGTAGTAAAAAGGGTGAGCACCCAGGAGACAGCCTTCTCAGTGATGGCCCCTAGCCTATGGAGTAGTTTGGAAAACGTTTGGTCCTGAGGCCGAGCAGGGCGGGGCTGAGTAGATGCCGGCTGGCCATCTCTACCATCATCCGGTTTGTCATCAATGAAGAGAAAATTCAAAGTAAAGAGAATAGGAAAATTCCAGCAGTAAGAAACAAACAGAAGAATTGGAACTGAAGACCTCAAGCACTTGCTTTTTGCTGTTCCCTGTTCCCTCCCACACCATTTTCCTTTTGTATCTTGTCTCTTTAGATCAGCCTTCCTAATGCCGTGACCCCTTAATGGAGTTCCTCATGTTGTGGAGACCCCCAACCACAGGGGCGGAGCAGCTGGGAGGTGGGAGGGAAGGGCAGCATGAGGCTTGTCGCGACCCCTATGAAAGGGTAATTCGACCCCCAAAGGGGTCCCGACCCCCAGGTTGAGAACCACTGCTTTACATTGTAAGCCTGAGGGCAGGGACCTGTCTAAGATTAATATAATATTGTAAACCGCCCTGAGACCTTTGGGTATAGGGCAGGATAGAAATATAAATAAATAAATAAATAAATAAATAAATAAATATGTAGTGGATATGTACGGCATTTATATGAGATTTGTATGCAACTTGTATCAAACATTCACATCAAATTTGTATTGATCATTCGTATTGAACGTGAATCCTACCCCATTTGAAGGGGCTCTACTTGAACGAATACTAATTTTCTTGCATTCAATTTGATATGAATTGAATCCAAAAAACCTTGTGCATATCCTTAATGCAAATAAAAGGAGCAAAAAAAAAAAACTGTAGAGGTTCTGCTGTGGACACAAACATTATTATTATTCATGTTTTTTAAAAACTCATTTATGATTTGCGTCCCTGCACCAAAATAGCTTCAGAAGAAACAAAGAGCCCCCTGCCTTTAAAGACAGACCACAGAACCAGGAGGGCCTTTCCCCTTTGCTTCTGTTAAATATGAACTAATACTCTGTGATTTGCTTTGTTGTCTCGTCAATCACTGGATTGCAGATTTCCTGCTTGCAAAAACAAGGTATAAATACCATTGGACTATGGGCCATATAAACAAAGTGGGATAGCCTGGAATTGTATGAATTTTTTTGTATGAGTCCAACTATCGCCTATTTACCAATTATTTAAAGAAAAAATGTTTTTTAAAAAATGGTTTGATTTTTAAAATATTTTTCCATTTACCTGCTCCCTCCCACCCTAACTCAGTTTTCTATCTCAACTCTGGCGATCCATTTTATGTCGCTCTTCTTAATGGCCAAAGACTTCTTCATAAAAAAGTTCTTCATGAGATACCAGCATTTCTCAGATCAGCCGCTTCCTTTCTCAGCTGCTCTTTCCAACTCTTGAGAATACTGGAACATTTCAGCAGATGTTGCAATGAATGTTGTGAAACTCCCAAAGGAGTCTTGCAGCGTTTTGGAGGACTGGACCACTAAATAATGCTGCATGCTGAGTTTCTGAGAAGATAAATGTAGCAAAAATGCTATGTTAGCTCCCAATCCTTAAGATAAACACACACACACACACACCGCCCCGGGGTCTCCAGCCAGAATCAGACATGACCATTGTTCCTGGGATGGGGAGGAGACAGACAAAAGGCCCCAGTTCTTGCTGAGGTCTGGGGCTTTCAGCCAGCCCTGACCATATTAGGGTTAAACACGGAGGCACCTGGAGCAGAGAAAGGGTGAGAGACGTCCTTTCGTATTACTCCTTCTGAAACATCCTTCCATGGAGTAGGAGGGGAATTTTTAAGCTCACACAATACATCTTTCCATTCTCTCCAAGATACTTTGCTATGAATCATGATGGAACAGGCCAGCTCTGTCCACCTCCTCTGTCCTATCCATCTTCTTTCAACTGCCATCTCATCTCAACCCCCCCCCCCACACACACACCTTTTAACCAGGGATCTGGAAAGCATTGGGTCAGCCCTCCTTTGTCTGAAATAAGTCAGAAGCATTGGAACAACTGAAGAGGATCTGGGTGTCCTGGTTGATCACAGGATGAACGTAAGTCTACAATGTGATGCAGCTGCCAAAAAGGCAAACACCATCCTAGGATGCATCAAGAGAAGCATAGAGTCTAGATCGTGAAAAGCAATTATTCTTCTTTACTCTGCCTTGGTCAGACCTCATCTAGAGTACTGTGTCCAGTTCTGGGCACCCCAATTCAAAAAAGACATTGGGCACATCCCCATGCATGTTTGGTCCTCATCGGAAATCAGGTTTGACAAGGGGAGTCCCCATGCGTTTTAGATTTGGTCCGATTTCCACAGACCAAATCGCCCAAAGCCGTGTCAGACCAGGACCAAATTTGGTACCTGAAAAACGAAATCTGGGCACGGTTTGGGGTCCCAGTACGCATTGCTTAGCCTGCTGAGACCTCGCATGGGGACGGGAGAGGCTTGCTTACTCCCTTTCCCTGAGAGATGCACTGAACTGGTTCAGTTAGTTTGCAGTTTGCAGCAAACTGGGGCATCTGCAAATGGTGCAAACGTAAACTGAAACACCCTGCTGTGGAGACAGTCCCAAATGGTGTCCATGGCTGCTACTACTTCGAGGGGAATTTTTCCGGGTCTCCTGAGAGTAGAAGAGCCTCACTTCACCAGTAAGCACTAGGTTCAGGTTCCCTTTAGATCTGGAGCTGACTTTGCCTGCCTGCCTGCCTGCTCCCATCAAGATGTAGTCAACACTTGACAGCCAGATGTACTGACATCCCCCAAATTGACCAGTCTTCTACAACTATTCTGTGGTCTGCCAGACTTTGCTTACTAAGATCTCAAATCTGAAATGGTGATGAGTCAGCCAAGTATCATTATTACAGCTGAGATCAGCTGTTGGCATCTCACTAGGGAACAATTTTATTATTGCTAGTTTTTATCGGGAAGCATTCTGTTCCCTTGCTTTCTCTTTAATGCTTCTTGCACAAAGCAAAAATATTCATATACCCAAGAAAACCTCCATGTTCAGGTACTTCCTACCTTGGCCAGATAATAATGCATGGATATCATGGTGGAACCATACAGATCAAATAATTAAGACAATCAAACCGGTTGCAGATCCATTATCTGAGCTCTCGTCTTCATGATACCAGAGAAAAACGTGAGAAAGAAGACCCTATTGATTATTTGAAAACACTTCAGAGTCATCCACTCTGTTCTCTCATGCATATTCAAGGCAAAAACAGTGAATACTCAGGTGGGAAGCAAGATGTGCAGATGAGTCGATTATGCATCAAAATCACAACGCAAAAAAGTTTATGTCACCTGTACGTTTGTAGCCATGTTCTGGTCATAGTTCAAGAAGCTGAAACAGGAATTAGGTTTTGTTCTACTTACTTATTATTCTACTCAGATACTAAAAAGGTGATATAACAAGCCTAAAAACCTTTGGTTAATTATAGGTAACCCACTTTGTTAAAACAACAACCCTATGATTAACAGCTCCTGGAGAAGTCAGGATATAAAGGCTTAGAAATTCATTTTGAAGCTGTTAACAGGACTTCCTTGGCTTGTAAATCTCAGAATCTCCAGTAAAAGGGAGTTTACTAGAGAGTAGCTTATTCACCTACCCATATCAAGGGACATTGTGCTTATTTGAAGCTTAATCTGGTTTATTAGGAAATGTTCTAGGTGATGCCAAAAAAAGCTCTGTTGGATTGGCAGAAAGCAAAGATGTCTAAATAAAGTAAGTGTTCCGTTGCTGAGATTGTCACTTTGTGTACTTGCCTAGCACATCCACATAGATGCGCATGTACCTTTTGAAACATTATTTTCCAGCTCCTCAGCTCTGAATGGCAGCATCCTGCAGAGCAAGAGACAATTACACCATGTGGAATTAGCGACAAAACAAGAGAGGAAATTGCAGAATCAAAGCCAGGTTTTAATTATTGGTTGATGGATTTTCAGGAACAGAGATACTATAGGCTTGTTTTAAAATGAAAGGAAGGCTATGTTCCAAACAAACATGAAAAAAGATCTTATTAACATTGACTTGGGGCTCATTCACATTTATGCAAGCTTATACACCTTGTAGCAACCACACAGCAACTCCAGCCACAAGATGGTAAAAATAATGGTCACGCCACACAGTTTATGCAAACATTGTGTAAATAAAGGGAGTGTCTGCTTAGCAAATTGAAGGTGCTTGTCCATAGTATCTGGGAGAGGATTCCTCAAATAACTTATCTGCCAGGTAGGTTAAAAAAAAAAAGGCGGGAGATATTTGTCCATAGTAGAGATGTGCATGAATATTTGGAACATTCAAAATTTGTACAAATTCATCTGAGTCCGGACATTCAAATTTGAATCAAATGCTTTGGAACATTCGTACGAAGCTTCATTACATTCGTGACCCTGGGGAGGTAGGAAAGTGGCTGCGCCAGTCACATCTGCAAAGGATCCAGAATGCATTCAGCATGGCTTGAGAGCAGATTCAAAGTGGATTCAGGGCAGATTTGACTTGTTCAGAATGGATAAGAGGTGAATATCTATCCAATACGTAGGGGATTCATATGTGATCTGTAGCAGGGATTTGAATTGAATTTGTATTAAACATTCGTATCGAATGTTAATCCTACCAGATTCAAAGGGGATCTATTCAAACAAATACAAATTTTCATGCATTCAATTTAATACAAATATTTGGGGGTACTCTTGGACTCTGTGCTGATGTGTGAAGCTCAGGGGGTGGCCATGGCCAGGGGTGCCTATTCCCAACTATGGCTGGTGTGGAAGTTGAAGCCTTTTTTGGACAGCGATGACTTGGTCACAGTTATCCATGCTCTGGTAACCTCTAGATTGGACTATTGGAATGCACTCTACATGGGGCTGCCCTTGAAGACGGTTCAGAAGCTGCAAAATGCAGCTGCTAAGTTGCTGACTGGGACAGTTAGCCAGATGTATGTCATGCTGGTCTTAAAAGAGTTGCACTGGCTGCCAATTCGCTACTGAGCCCAATTCAAGGTGTTAACTCTGACTTACAAGGCCCTAAATGACTTGGGCCCCAAGTACCTGAAGGAACATCTACTCCCATATCAACCTGCATGTACCTTAAGATCTGGAGGGGAGGCCCTCCTGGTTGTACCCTCAGCAGCAAAGGGTGTGGGCACCTGGGAGAGGGCCTTTTCAATGATGGCCCCTAGGCTGTGGAATACTCTCCCCCATGAGGTGTGTCTATCACCCTCACTGTACACGTTTAGGAAGGCAGTGAAGAGGTAGCTCTTTGCCCTGGCCTTCAGTTAAATGGGGATACACTTTCCTTTCCCACTTGCAGACACTGTTGTTTAGGTATAGGGCAGACTAAAAATGCAAATAAATAAACTGAACCCCCCAAAAACATATTGGGCACAATCCTAGTCCACAAGTATGATGTCCATTTTAGATCTTGTTTTTATTGCTGTAACCTGCCCTGAGACCCTTGGGCATAGGGCGGGATTAAAAAATGTAAATGAGTAAATAAACTTGGAACCTGGAAGAAGATTCTCAAAGATCGTACTGGCCAAGTAGGTGAACAATGGAAGATGACAGTCCTTTGGAAATAGGGGCTAGGCCTTCCACTTGGGATGGGAAACATGCTATCATAGGGAGGATGCTAAACTTCCACCATCCCATTGGCTCAGGTAGCTAAGCCATGTGGGAAATGCCCAAGAAGCAATTGGTGGGCCACTATGCGAGATAGGATGCTGGACTAGATGGGCTGTGGCCTGACCCAGCAGGGCTCCTCTTATGTTCTTACAAGGCTGCAGAAATTCAATGACAGGTGTATCAATGGCTACTAGAAGAGATGCATAAATACTGCCTCTAGGTATGAATAGCATGCAGGATGCCCCTAAAGGGCATTTGTAGGAAGTTGAGAGCAGGTGAAGCTTTTGCCATTGTTTTCTGACTGAGAATACCCAGAAACACTTGGTGGGCCACCATGTGACGTGAGATGCTAGACTAGATGGGCTGCGGCCAGATCCAGCAGGGTTCCTCTTACGTTCTTAATGCAGGTCCTACGTTATACTTTGCAAATCCAAAACCAATCCTGAAAACACAAAGAATCCATCAGAGAGGTTTTGACGTGGGTGCGCTTATCCTACTATGATGTTAGGTTTAGGCTGCATTCAGACATCAGTTCCTTATTCCACTATATTTGAATATTCCAGAATAGAGCATGGACACTCCACAATATCCCAACCACTGTATTTCTCATGAGTACAGCACCTCATTGCTTGGGAGTTTCATGTATGTACTTCTGTTTAATCTGTTCAATGGTTTGTCTGAACAAAGTTTGGAAAGGGGAAAAAACCCCACTAGGCTTTCACTAATGAACAGCAAAGAACTCAAATGCGATATGTGAACCATTATCATATACTGAAAAGAAATTAAAATGAAAAAGAGTTGAGTAAACAAGTTATCTTCTCATTATCTGTCCTGAATTCCCAGGCCAGCTCAACATTACTAAGGATGTACATTTATGAGTCACTCTTGACCTCGACACTCACTTTCCTTGGAATATTATGCCTGGCTGCGCATTTGCTTTCCACACACACATCCCACAGCCTGGAAATCTCTCGACAGAGACCCCCCTTGCCCCAGTTTTATACTCTCTTCCCACCTGACTCAGACTCTGCGTTGCGATCGTTGTTCAGTCCCGTTCCAACCTGTGTCCATGTGTTGTAATTTCTCTCAAATATATACAAAACTACCCAAGAATCAGCTCTTGTTTTGCTAACAAAGCAGCAGGGTGCTTGGAATGTGTTTGGCTGGAGCGACTCCTGTTCTAGGAAACAGATGACATCACTGCGTTATTTATCTCTTCATTGGACTTGACTTCTGCTCTCTTCCCTCCTGGCAGATCCACCCAGAGAGGATCTCTTAGCTCTGCTTGCCAGGCTTTTCACATGGAGCAGAGGAGAGGGGGAACTTCGCTGAGCATCTGCTGCTTTTATGAGGCAGTAGAGAAGAACATGTGTACATTTTTTTACCTTGCAATAAATGCTTCTTCCTGCATATGATTAGACCACACCTACGTGTCCCCCTTTAGGGAAAGAGTTCGGTTAAGCAGCTGCCTCCAGGACATCCTTCTGGTGGCTTCATTCTCAGTTTATGTACCTCTCTGGAGCAGAATCCCTTATTGGGTGTTTTTCCACTGTCACTAAGTACCCATTTTAGCACCTATTAAGGACTCATTTGGCTGAGAGCTGGATGACCCCAATTTCCACCACAGACCCCATTAGGGACACATTTGTTTCCACCACAGCTAGGGAGATCCTGATCATAATGGTTTGGCAGAGAGCTATGGTTTTCAAAGCTAGGATTAATGGTAGTAGCTGGAGGCATGGGGGTCCAGAAGGGCACTGTTGAACAAAGGATAAGAAAATGGATCCATGCTGCGAAGGTTTAGAGGGAGTCTGATGTGAACATGAGGCCCACTGTCAAGTGGGGGTACGCTTGCTGACAAGCAGGCGCGCACATCTGCTAAAGTCACAGCCGTGGCTTCAAGCCATCAGCCCTTTCACCATCCTATTATGCCCCCCTTTTTTCTTATTTCTGGTGTGTGTTGTGTTTTTGGAGGTGCAACTTGGACGCGTTTCACAGGCATTTCCCCTGCCATTGCTGCACTGGGTGGGACTGGGCATGGTGACGTCAGCCGAGTTTCCAATCAGGACAGAGGGGATGGATGCGGTTTCCCCGATGCGGGGTTTACCGCATTGGCTTGGGGACATCTTGATTTGAACTACAATTCGGATTAAGGATGTCCTGAATCTGCAGTGCAATAACTGGAGACCATGGGCAAGCGGCCTAAGACAGAGTCAATTCTGGTTGTATGCAGGCTTTCATAGTGGGTTCCAACCCTACTTGTAGCCAGTTTTGGGGCTGTTACACCATGTTCCAGGTTTCTTCGGAGAACCTAAGCTTTCAGATATTGCTGTGATATCCATCTTCAGAGGGTTTAGCTTTTGGGGGAATCAAAAGCGACTGCATCCATTCTGCTACACTTTGATAGTTTGGAATAAAGTATGAATACTCCAGAATATCCCTGCTTTATTCCAGAATATACAAATATAGCGGAATAAGTAACTGACATCTGAATGCAGCCTGTGTCTAATGAGTTAATATTTTAGTATGTAAGGCCATGGTCGCACCTTCGCTTTAAACCTTCAGTCCACCTTTGGGTCTGACCGCTCACACCTTTTCAAGTCTATCCATTTTATTTGTGGACTTCCCATTCAAGAAAGTCCAAAAAGAGGGTGGAAAGTTCTTGTAAGTTGTATGTGAATCGTGTTTTTCTAAACCAATCTGAACCTTGGTTTGAAAGGGTATCGACTGAATGCATGAATAACAAGGCCCTCCCTTTTGGAAAGATCTTTCCTGTTGCGTTTACAATTTGGAAACGTTCTCTTTGGCCTGGCGTTGCCCTGATCCTTGCCAAATAGATTAGGGGAGCACCAGCCCAGTAAAGGATTTTTGCTTCCTAACCCCAGTTGCATTTCTGCATGAATCACTGGGTGTGATATCACATTGCAGTGAGTGTGGTGCACATTTGAGACATCCAGAAATGTCTGACGCAGCACTAGAACACTTTTAGCAATGTTTGGGTGGATGATGCACCTAGAACAGTAGTTCATGAAGAGGCACAACCGGCAGGCTCTGGTGGGGATGCCTGCTCTCACACAACCCTAACCTCTGTTGGCTATAAAAGTGCAGCACACCCCATATAGAAGTAGTGCATATAAAATACCACATCTAAGTAGGTTTTTTTTTTTGTCTTTGAACACTTAGTGTGAAAAAATGCATTTTAGACATGCACAATCATATGATATCTTGCAAAACATGAATTTGAGCAAGACTGTGGGTGGTAGAAGGAATTTTATCTGTTGTGAATTGTCTTTTCCCCCATTCCCAGCCAAAATCAACATTCTGAATCAGAGGCCCTGATGCTGTGTTTTCCAATGGCAAACGATCTGCCCTATTTCGCAGGAGGAAATTCTACAAAATAAAGCAATATAGCCACAACAGGCATCAACATGATTTCATTCATCAGCTATGTAGGCCTGATATTTGATTGTCAGGCCACATTCTTTGGATGAGGCAGGGTGGACCAGTCTCATACTGAACGTTTGGGAGTTCCAATATTTTGTAATCGTTATCAAGAAAATATTTTTGTCATATTGCTATTGCTGACTTTTTCTGAAGTTCTAGTAGATCCGGATTAAGGGAAGTACCCAATGTGTTTCCATGAGTGGTCTAGCACCCAATAGCAATGAGTGCTAGCCTCCCTGCCGTGGAAACACTGGAGCACCCATTTGGAAATCCGGACCTACCCATGAGGGGTCTGCTTGTCACCCCAGGTATTTGGGGCGACAGGGGGTGCAATCTCCGAAGTGGCTTCAAAGTCATTTCGAAGTCACTTCGAAGTCTGTGCAAAACAGCTCCATTGAAGTCTGTGCTGATCTTCGGAGTGAACTTCTAAGTGACTTCTAAGTGACTTCAGAGTCACTTTGAAGTTCACTCTGAAGATCAGCACAGACTTCAAAGATGCTCTGGAGCTATTTTGCACAGACTTCGAAGTGACTTCGAAATTACTTCGAAGCTTAGGTTCTGGCGCTCCCCCCCCCCATGGGTGCCGCCTCCCCCTAGCCTCCTCTAGACCCCATTGCCACACAAGCGTGGAAACAGGCTCCCTTTAATCCGGATTTTCTGCCTGAAGATCCCATTGTAGACCCCATTAATGGGGTCTACAGAAAATCCGGATTAAAAGCCAGAAAGTACCCATTTGATCCAGATTTCCCCTGCGGCAGTTGAAACAATCAGGTCCCAAATGGGTGTCGTGGTAGAAATGGGATCATCCGGCTTACACCCAAAGGGGTCCTTAATGGGTGCAAAAATGGGTACTTTCTGACACTGGAAAAACCCCCATAGATGACTGGGTCTTTCCTCTGCAGCCTCACACTGCTGAAACGGGCCTCCATGATTCCGCTATCCCATTGCTTTCCATACATGGCACTGTTTGCATAACAAAGTTTTGCAGTGAATGTTGGGTTTATGGAAACCAAACCATAGCCCTTTATAAATGGCTTGCTGTTTTATGATGCTTGCTACAGTACAAAGGTTCAGATCTTCCATTTCTTGATTTTGCAACATCTTTTAGTTACTCTTTTTATTATTAAGCTGTGAGACCTAACTAAAGATTAGAAATGTGCTAAACTGGTTTTATTTGGCTTGCAATTCAAAGCAAACCAGCTAGTTCCACAAATGCTTGCATCCAACCCAACTTTCGGTGCTTTGAATAACCAAAAGTTTCATCAAACCAAACAAGTCTTCCACTTGCAAATGTAAACTCTTTGACTGAACAGTTTGCTGTGTATTTAAAACTTGAAAAGTTTTTTCCCTCCCAGTGGAAAAACGCTATTTCTTACAGTCAGCGCAGAATGGAATGTGCATAACCTTTTTTTTTTTGGTTCAACGGTTCACTGCTGAACTGAAAAAATAGGTTTTGGTTCGATGGGGAACTGAACACACAGTTTTAGTTTGTGCAGCAGTCTACTAAAGACAGGTCAAAATGATAAGTATTCTCCCAGCATTTAACAAAAGCCAAACCCAATCAATGGTGCCGAAAAACATAAACATGTACTATATGGTGTTTTAATTATTCCTTAGTAGACAAATGGAATATAAGTAATCACTGAAATTAAACGGACATGTGGAACCCAGTGGTTGATAAAAACAATCTCAAATATGGAGACAAGTGGAATCCAGGAATGGCAACCCGGCTGGGGTGGGAAGAGGGAGCAAAAACAAGTGTATCTCAAATGTAAAAGAATTATAATATAAGGGATAGTGCTAGTGTAAATTTGAGATATATATAAACTATTTGATATTATAAACAATAATAAAAATTAAACGGACGCGGGGTGGGTGGAAACCTGCTCCCTGGAAAATGGAACATTCCCTTCAATAGACAAAACTGCTACACAGGGAAATACTGTAACTAGAGAGGATTTATATATCCATATTTCATGTCTTGCTCAAAAGTGCAAGAGCAAGACATACAACATCATAAACAGAAGAGGCACACGAAGCACTAAATGAAACTATTGACACTGTTAGGAGAATGGTTTTCTGGGTCTTTTGGACACTGCTTCCCTCCTGCCTCGACGTCTTTCACGCTGCAGCCTGGAGAAAGCCTTTTCACTTGTACATTCCTGGCAACCGTCGTTCTTAAAAATGCATAGTCTAACTTCATCCGGGAAGACAGTGGAGCCCAAAGGGCACTTAAGCCCAGTAACAACCCTTTCTTTATCTTGCCTTTCTCACAGAGGTTGCCCCCAGAATTTTGTAGACTAAATGGAAAGGATGTGTAATAGCAAACACAAAAGGCTGGGGATAGACAGAGCTTTGAGATTGGATGATACATAACAAATGAATAGACCAGTGATTTGGGAAGGGGGATAAATTAAAAAGGCCACCCACCCACAGTGGGTGGCCGGAGCGGGGTTAGGGCATGCCATCTCTGCTTCATCCGTTGGGGGGATTGCGCCACGCTCGAGGCTTCAGGTTCATGCCACGGGCAGAGAGGAAGTGCTGATAGGGCTGTTGGTGGCTTTAGAACCACTAGATTCATAGAGCCAACCTGCTTACTCTTTGGGATCTTCGCTGAGAAGCAACTACAGGAATAAAAATGCTTCCTGCCTTCTGTTCTGTCCTTAGCATCATAGGGATGATCAGATGAGTAAATGAATGCTTTAGTGGAAATTCCCCTACCGCACTCCCCCTAGTTCTGCTGGTCTAGTGCATGTGCTGGCCGCACCATCTGCTCACTCCTCCTGGTTCTGGGGTGCTCTAGATGCACTGCAGCTGATTTGGAATGATAGGAGTTGCTACTCAAGGGCCACAGCTGAGTTCTGCTCTGCACCATCTTCAAGTCCTTAAGCAGGGTGCAAACCCCAGCCACACACACAAAAAGTCACAGCAACATTTTCTATGTGGACCTGCAAAATACTTTTGCCATGGCATTTCAAACATCTTCCTTGTGGTCGGCACTACTCCAGGATCACGCCAAACAAGGAGGGTCTGAAGTTGCAAGCCACATGAGTCCCCTTTTAGGAACCCCCTTTAATTAGCCAAGGGTAGAGAAGGTTTTAAACAATGTCACCGCAGATCCATTCTTTGCATTAACCTCTGTCATAAAGCAGAACAGAGCAATCAGTAAGAGATGAAGAAGCTGGAGTTTGGTTTTAAGTTCATTTGTTCCACCCATTGCTTTTGAACAAAGTGCTCCTTGTGGCCCCCAAATTACCAAAAGGGTAAAAGTCAAGGTCACAAAAGCAAAGCATGGGTAGGGTGGAGGGGGGAAGGGGGGGGGGCTAGGCTAAGATGTATTATGATTACCTCCTGGAATTACTGGACAACCTACACAGAAGACCACCAAACCTGTCATCTGAATTTTAGTCCTCACTGGTCTCCAGAAACAGACATATTAAGGTGCTTTAAAAGTGGCTAATTAAATAGTTAATCCAGACTGTCCCTCTGACACACCTCATTGGGCAGAAGAAATACCTGGACCATAACCACCCCAATTTTGGATTACAATTATTCGCAGTACTTCTGCTTCCAATGGTAGTAAGCTCAATGGAATCTGAAAAACTCTTCACAACTAGGGATGTGCACAAATGTTCTAAACCTTCAAAATCTGATCGAATTCGATCAAATGTGGACATTTGGATTCAAACAGAATGTCTTCACATTCGAATTTAAATATCTGTATGAATTTCGAATGATCCAAAACATTCATTTGAATGATCCAAAACGTTCAACCATTCAAAACTTTCAATTACATACGCATCTGTATGCATTTGCGCTTATAATACCGGACGGGAATGGGATGCACACAGGATAAAACAGGATGCTTGGAAATGCATACAGGTAAGTATGACACATACGAATGTTGTCAACATAGTATCTTCAAATACGAATATTGTTGAGATTTGTATCTTCAAATCTAACATTCGGACAAATAGATTCGAATGTATTGGATTTGAATCGTATTTTCTTTCATTTGGATTTTAAACATTCAAATTGAATTAAACGTTTTGACATTTGATTCGACTCAAATTCGAATGCAAAAAAAAACATTCATGCACATCCCTATTCACGACCTTATCAAGTCCTTATCATTCTAGCTTAGTTTACTATCAAATCTCTGTCCACGGCCTTTACTTCATCTGAAGCATCGTTGCCCAAAGACTCCAAACTGCTCGCTGCAGCTGGGATTCCCTACTTAAGGTGATAGTTTATAGCAGCCTCTTTCTTTTCAAGGTCATATACAAAATTCATCCTCTATGTGGGAGTCCTACAAAAACCTCTTGATTTAATCAGGAATCTGGCTCACAAACATTTACAAGAATCAAGCAAAGTTTCCTTTGATTCATACTGTTTTGATATCATACAGCATCTGAGGCAATTTAATAAAAAAGTAATTTAAAAACAATCTCAGAGACATAGGAGACGGACGAGAGAAGGAACACGAATCTGGATTTTGCATTTCCTGCTTTCACTTTCATGATTTCCCCTCACTTTCACAATGATTTCTTTATAATCTTTTTTTACTTTCCACAGAGTGGTGTTGTCTGTTCATGTTTTAGTTTCAAGTTTAAAGACAGCTAGCCTGTCTTCCATCCATCCCATGTTTATGATGTACTTACTGCACAAGCTAAACAGATATAGAGACAATACACAGTCCTTTTCTCTTTTTGAATTCTTCTTCTTCCCCAAATCCTGCTCTTACTATATAGCTTCCTATTTATTGCAAAAATTAGCCTTAATTTGTTCTAAGTCTCTGGTGTGAGCTATGGGTCAGACGTCTTTCTTATTGTAGCTAACAAAGCACAGGAAAAACTCTTGGAGCACATTCCCACTTAGGTGACATGTTATTTTTATTTGTAAAGGATGAACGGCAAAGACAACATTGGAATCGATGTTCATCTTGCACGTTGTGATTTGTAAGGGCAGGAAAAGAACTCCAACATTTTGCGGATGTCTTCCACTCTTCTATGGAATACTTTCACTCGTTTCACGTGCAAGAAAAACTCAGTTAACTAAGTAGAAGGAGTAGGAGGCTGGCTGTAAGTCATGAGTACCCCGAGGAATTGAGACAACTACAATTTTCTTCCTTCAAACAGAATACTTGTAAGCTCAACACTACTTATCTTTGCATATGGTTAGGCTATTCTGCCTTTGCCAGTCTACTCTTATACCGATATTTAACAACACACACGTTTTTGTGATGCTAGAATGTACTAGCTCTACAAATAAATTCCTCAATAGCTTATCAAAACACTAGCAATAAATTGATTTTTTCCTAAAACAACAGACTTTTTAAAAACTGTAACATACTTTCTGAAAGTAAGAATTTCTATAGGCACTTTGATATGACTTCAGCAGTACTTAATAAAAATGGGAACCCGTTTCCGTAGAATCGGCAGTCCACTTTCTGACATACTCCTCTTTTTATCATGAACTGAGTTCCAAGTTAATCCCCTCCTCGAAGCCAAATTTCCAAGCAGAACTTTCTATATAAAGGATTACTTCTGAGAATTCTGTATGGTAGTCAGCATGATAAACCTGAACTTAATCAGTTTGAACTTCGATTATAATGTTTTAAGGAAATTAAAACAGGTTCAGTTTGTTATTGTACTGATCCTCCCAGAACCCCAAGGTTGGGAATTCAAAACCGTAGCATGTCATAAACAATCCCATGTTCTAATACTGGTGTTTGCATTTGATGAATTTGGTTTTAAGTCTCTGTAAATTCTAGTGACGGGATTTGCAGAAGGCAGCTATTAAGACAACCACTCCCAATCTTAGCAAATCGACCCTGAGACATTAGGGATTTGTTTGTTTAAAAAGAGAGGAAGCAAGTTTAAAATTTGGTATTGTTTTAATTCAAAAATGACCCAACGCAAAGCCTTACATTACAAAAGGAAGAACAAAATATGTTACGATATTGCTAACACAGAAAGAGCTGCATGGAAGATAGAACACTGGACAGAATGGTGTGTTATCCTTCATGTGGTGAGGCTTGAAACAAACTGATCCCCTCCAGAGTTAAGACAGGGATCATAGGTTATAGGCCCCACCACCTTGAGGACTTTTCACAAGCGGCTGATCAACCCACAGCGGAGGCTTCCATTTAAACCTGGAGTGAAAGAAGCTTGCCACAACAGCAAAACCAGTAGTCTGCAGGCAAACCTCCTTGGGACTGCACTCCAAATCACTTGAGGCTCATGCACATGAACAACGGGTTCCCTGTGATCCATGATTTGCGAATCTGGGCCTGCCTGTCGCCTTTGCCCCTCCCCTGGTTTGTCATGTCAGCTGTACTTCGACAGGCTGTAGTTCATAATAAACTTTCATTTCCATCAGTGGTTAACACCGTCTTAGGCCCTTTCTGCCTTGGCCCTATTCTAGAAAATATCCCAGAATAGGCACCTGCCGTCTGTGTGCTAAAGCAGTCTATGGTATGCCCCGGGCGGAGCCTACCGTAATATGCATCAGCATACAGACAGCAGACTCTTATTTTGGGATATATTATGGAAAAAGATCCAGTGCAGAAAGGGCCATAGATATTAACAATAAGCTGAACCAGGGAGGTTGAAAGGAGAAGCAGTGCTCCTGGTTCACAAGCCACCCCTGCAGAGAGCCATAGTTTTTCTTGCAGTGGGCATTATTATTCTTCATGCGCATGAAGTGTCAAATAAATACAGGACGCTGCGTCACTCAGCTGTCCCTGGGAACAGCAGAGTTGTTCATAGAATAATGAAATAAGCAAGAAAACAATCCAAACTGAAGCTTCTGAAATTAACAAATATGGTCTCTAAAATTGTAAATAGATTAGAAATATGGTAATTAAATAATCTAAAAAACACACTCTTACTCTTCTGTACATTTATATAAACAGAAATATTTACAAAATTCTAGTTTTGTTTTCAGAAGAATGAGGTTTGTGGTTTGCTAATGATCATTATCTTGTCCATTTCTTTGGTGCCAATTTGTCAATTAAAAACAAAAAAGAAAAAGAAAACGCCGAATGTCGAAGAAGCGCGCTAATTGTTCCTTGCCATTTGGGAGTTTAAGCCCAAATATTTAATGAAATACTTTTCTAATTCTTCATCGAGAAACTAGACTGCCCTGCTCCCATCCAACTTGGAGTCAAAGAAGAGGGCGCACTGGCTTGAAGGCTGTGCAAATCTACCATTAGGCTTTGCTCGTAATCCGTGTAAGGGCTGCGGGAGACATGCAAACTGTGAGAGGGCGCAAAGGGATGTTTCGAAACAAAGCTCCTGGAGAGAGAAAGAAAAGGATCCCTAACCTGAACGCAACGGTGCTGGACTTCTTTCCTCTCCATGGAGAAGACCAGCCCAAGCCCCGTGTATCGCTTTCTGTGATGGCATCGTAGTGATGAGAGGCTTATTTCAGGTTCTCTTAGATCTGCACTAGCTCTGAAAAGTGCAAATGCGCCTTTCTTGCATATCATCTCCCGAGCTAGCATGGGACTAGGGAAGCTCTGAGAAGCCACAAAGCTCAGCTCTGCTCATAACACAGCTCTAGGAGCAAGGGGTGTGTGTGTGATGACTGAGCACAGGTGCGTACAGGTAAGGGCTTCCCAACAAACCTATGACCTCAGTAAAGGAGCTTCAGTGAGCCTAAATATTGGGCCCTTGTTTCAAAAGAGGTATTTGCACCCCTACAGCACATGGTATATTCCGCCTCTTTTGGCCCCTGTACAGCTATGGGATCCTCTCAAGAAAAAAGGAGGAAAAGGTACACAGTTTCTCTGTAACTCAAGTGCTTAATTATGTACATAACTGGGCCATAAGGATGCCTCTCTACTTATCACCATACACCTGCCAATATAGCTTTACTGAAATGAAGGTTCACAAAATATGTATGAGGGATTGTAGCTTCGGGACAAAGTTGTACATTATTTAAATGTGTCAATTATAAAAACATGGGGGTGGGAGTGAAAAAAATAAACACAAAAACAAGCCTCAAATAAATAAATGGAATTCTACATTTCGTTAAATAGCACTTCTGTTATCAGCAATACATTTTAATATTTTTTTTTTTGAAGTCACAGCAGCAAGACAGAATAAAATTCACTTTACAATGGATCCCTGAACCAGTAAAGACAAGGCTCTTTAGCATGTACTATCATTATTCTTTTGCCTACTCTTGGATAGATCTCACTTGAAAAGGAGTGGGGTTGGGATGCTACTACAGGCAATTCATATGGGGCAAAATGTTGCTATTTATCTTCAGAAGAAACCGCCAATTGGTGGTGGTTTGCAAATACAGAAACGAAGAAGAAAAACCCTCTGATATCACAGTTGTTCATATCTATTAAAATTATCATGACCCATGCTTATGAAAATGGGCACAACTGTTGCTGTAATGTATTAAGTATTAACTACGGGTATTTGATCCTGAAAGACCTGTTCCCTATTAAGAATATGGATGAGGAAAGATGCTTAAAAAACAGAAGAATCAAGGGACAAAGAATCACAAGTGTTCCAAGTGTCATCTGTTTGATTCTTAGCTCAAATTCCAATCCCCTCAAAAAGGAGATTTCAAGATCACCCATGTCTTGATCGAGCCACTAAATAATAAGGGGATGTTTCTAAAAATGTGTTTTGGTGATAGTTCAACTTCCATCAAACCCATCTTTATCCAAGATACACTTGGATTAATGTATCCATTTCTATCAAAGCATCGCAAGCAAGGATTTTTTTACAGGTTTTTGCCCAGAAGACAAGTTTTCTTCCTGGTCAGAAAGTCTTAACAAAGTGCAGTTGTTCATAAAAAAAAATCTCACACAAAAGGAAACCTGCATGATGTTAAGTCTGTTAATGGAATGGCCAATTATACACATCCCAAAATACTTATAACAGTTGGTTGTACACTGAAGGTTCACATTCAGGTCTGTGAGCTCCAGGCTTAAAAACATGCACTCAATTCACATTATGGGTTACTGTCATTTCGTTTTTAAGATCCAAGCGATTTTCTCCATGGTCCACGTGAGTAAAGCATAGATTCATATCACCTCAGACCCCTGCTTAAACGAGCTGAAAACAGAAGAGCAATATGGAACAACCTAGAAACCCCTTTAAAGTCAAAATGCTAGCTTAGATGTTGCTTTTAAGAATAAAATAAACAGGCCCTCTTGCGCAAAGATTTAGAACTGGCTCTAAAGTGAGCCGACAGTCAGTCAAAACTGTGTGTCTTTGAAATCTAGGAAGAAGCAATAAAAAAGGATATTCAAGCAGCAGTTCCAAACATAGCAGATTTCACGCTGAGGCCAGGAAAGAAATGTGTGGAAGTCATACGTGCAGTGCAGAAAACTGAAGGGAAAAAAACTTATTGCACATGAGGTACTGTATGAGAAATAAGATATGTTGGCTTTAAAATTAGACTTTTTTCTTATTAATTTTTTACCAAAAAAACAAAAACCACTGAAGCATCTGACCAGTGTAACTTAAGTTATGAACAGCAACCCATGTACTGCCATCAGGTGAGGGATAAGACATCTGGACAGTGATAATTATGTTGAAGATGAACTTGTATCTTAAGAAAAAAAATACAGAGATGGCAATGTTTCCAAAGTTACATTTATAGCACACTCAGAACATCCTAGTTATAAGCCTGAGCCATGATTCTGAAAAAGAGCTCTGGATGGGCAGAAAACTATGTCCATATAGTAACTAACCAATTGTCAGGACTTCATGGGCTGATACCCATATTGGTCCTTTCTAGAGGAGCAGCCCTGGTAGAATTAATCCACCAAATGCTGTTGCTGTACAACCTGGTCATTCCAGTGGGAACTACCTACCAGAGAATCCCTGAGGGAGTCAAGCTGCATGACAGCAGAGTCCACGGAATTGTTCCCTTAATTCTCTCTCACTTTCTTTCCTTAGCACTCACTCAGTTATTTCGTAGTATTACACATGCTACACTGGGAAAGGGGAAGTCTTCCTCTGAATAAGTGACATTCTTTCTTCATGTCAAAGCTGTAAGCTTAATTTTTTAGAAGTGATGCTTCAATGGAAAGAGAAAAAAAGTATCTTCCCCCCCCCACAAAAAAAGCAAAAAACAAAACAACCCAAACCCAACAATTGTAAGAATGGACAGAAAGAGTCGATTTTGTAAACCTGGACCAAGAAATGAAAAATTAAGACCACCTAGAATTTGGTATAAAACAACCCCCAAAAGGAATTGTATACCTGCCTTCTGACTTGTCGGGAAAAACAAAAAATCAGAAATTGCATAGGATATACGTTGTGCAAGGTGACCAGCCTTTGAAAGGTATCTGGAATATAAACAGATCTTGCTTATTGTCCAAACTCACTTGCAAATGTCAGATATCATCAAATTTGTGTTTTAAATAGTCTTTCATGACCTTGGCAATTGGCAATTCATCAAGTAGCTTGAGGTTTTGAAGGCCTATACACTGGCGAATTTTGATTCGGCATAGATCTTGCAAGTTCCGGGGCTGCCCTAAAATGAAAGACAAAAAGATTAATAAACTGTCATTAAAAGACCTTTGACAAATGAGAACCAAAAGATGTTGGAGCCTTCATCAGCATTAGCAGGGAAACAAAAAGCATGGGCCAAAAGGCAAAGGAAAGTTCATTTTTCCAACATGTCTCAAACTGAGCTCGCTCTTCTAGAGTTTCTCAAGAAAAGCAAAAATTATTACTTACAGTAATTAAGAATTCAAAGCAGTGTAGTCAAATTAATTTTGTGTAGTCAAATTAATTTTGTTAATCACAAACAATAAATACAAAAGGAAGGAAGGGTATACATGTGTACATGGACAAATTTCACATAAAACATCTGATTGAGACGGTCATTTTAATATGTAGAAAGCTTCCAAGAGCTGAACACTTACTCTTATGTCCAGGAAAGTGGACACATCCTAACAGTCTAAAGACACTAAAAGGGGGAGGGAATCCGTTCACACTTAAGATGTAATTCCTCTAGAGCTGATTATTAAGCGTCTTGACATTTTCTCCTGATAAGCTGAAGAGCGTTTCCTGGGAATGTGCTAACAATGGACATTTCCACCGTTAAGCACATCTATTGACTCTTTACGTCCAGAACACTTACTCATTCTTGATTGCTTTTGAATGAAAAAGGGAGGAAGAAAAGGATTACATACCAACACGAGTGAACCTTTATTTGACAAATGTAAAACGTTATTAGTCATTTGGCAAGAGTTAAGAAAGTCACTAAATCCAGCTCTATTTAATGATGATTAAGAGTACTACTAAGAGCATAACCTCTGATAAACTGTGGCTATATTGGTTTGAATTTAAGAAAGCATGAAAAATTAAGCTTCCAAAATCAGCTATTTGGCTCCAGAAGTAAAATGAATAAAAAATAATTTAACTGACATTTTCTTGGTTCCTCTGGATTCGGATGTAATTTTGGAGCACTACATTTAAGAAAGTTTATGACAAGTTTATCACAAGCTTTTGATTCAAATGACAGAAATCCCTACTTTAAGAGAGTAAAACCTCTTTGCTGCTCACTAAAGTTCAGTGACAGCAATATTGATCCAAATTTTAAAAAAAGCCATTTTATGAGCTAGACCTCATAGAAGATTTAATAAGCCAGACGAACATATCCACATTTAGTGGAAGGTAAAGGGAAGGGAAGGTTTTATTTTTAATGTATATCTATTGAGGCACTATTATATTACTGCAAAGATAACGCACATGTAAGATTATCATTCAGGAAAATCTGGAATTTTAGTGACAGCTGTTTACAAGCAAAAGTTGAAGTCCTTCATCATTTATTAGTTTTCCTCCAATAAGATTCTTGTTTAAAGAAATGAATGTTTTTATACTTTGTTTTACAAGGGAGGATTAATTATGGCTACAATATTTTTCCTCACCCTTCTTTTTCTCCAGCATTAAACATGACTAGCTTTTTTTACTCTTTCTTATGAACTACCAAGTGTTCTTTGCTATTTTTTTTTGCAACTGACTCTATATCATTTGTGGAGCTTTAATTCCGGTATAGAACACTGGGGCTCTCCATTTTTATGGCTTTTCATTGCAAAAATCAGCAACATAATTTCTCCTCTCTGCTTTCTGTTCTTTCATTAGATGGTTACTTATAACTAGATGTTTACATAACAGCCACAGAATAAAATAAGTTTATTAAGAAGTCTTTAGGCTCTTATTGCACGGGGCCTTATTCTGAATTATATCACAGAATAAGGGCCTGCCATCCACATGCTAGTACAGACTATGGAAGGCCCTGGGCAGAGACTACCAGTCTCCACCAGCATGGGGATGCAGGCCTCTATTCTAGGATACAACCTGGAAAAAAATTCAGTGCAGAAAGGGTCTTAGAGAAGTATTTTGGTACCTCTGTCTTTTACAATGGCTTCCATGATCTTCCCTGGAACAGATATTATGTTGACAGACCTCTGACTTCCTAGGTCTCTCTTTGGACCCCTTTGAAAAGCAGAGTTCCATTGGCCAGGTTCCAGTCCTCAGCTACAGCAGCCAAACTTAGCAACAAAACACTTGTTGTTGTTAAAAAGTCTGCATTTTTTCTCTGAGGCCCTTACCAACTCTTGGGTGAATACCAGCCCGACTTGGCCATTCACTGATTTTTAGGTTATCACTATGGTATGTGATTTTTTTTCTCTCATATCCCAACTATTTACCTTAGTTTATCAGACTCTATTCATGACAAAATTATCTTGGGCTTAGGGACGTGCTCCAAAACCCTTTTCCATGAAAACAGATGCAAAGAGTTCATTCGGCCTCTCTGTAAGTTCCTTGTCCACTTTCAGTACACCCTTGGCTCCATCGTTGCTTAAGGGTAACAGTGGTTTCCCCAGCCAACCTCCTGCTTCCAATATTCTTAATAATAATAATTATTCACTGCCTTTACAATATTTCTCACTGTACTTTGTATTTCTTAAGCTATGACAGGTATTTCTTCATTTGGATGAGCTCTTAACTTAATGAAGGGTATTTTTTTAGCTCCAATACTTTCCTTGACCTGGCACCATAATGACTACCTCCTTCCGGGCAATAGCAAGCAATCTATCCAGATGGTTAGGTCATCTATAACCTTCATACCAGGCAGATGTCATCATGAAAACAGCATGCCCATCAGAAACCCAACTATCTCTGTTTCAAATTCCTACAGTGCTTTGCATTACCAAAACAGCTAGATCTACTTCCTTATAGCGTAATAAAGGAAAAGCACATCTATCCATATGTCTAACCAGTGTGATGTATTCTGCTACTACAAGGATCACCAACCTTAACCTATAAGGCCCTAAGTGACTTGGGCCCCAAATATCTAAAGGAACATCTTTTTTCATATCGACCTGTCCATACCCTAAGATCCCTCCTGGTTGTACCACCACCCTTAGTAACAAAAGGGGTGGGCACCCAGGATAGGGCCTTTTCAATGATGGCTCCCAGATTCCCAGGAGAGGAATAGTCTCTACCCTGAGGTGTGTCAGGCACCTTCACTCTATGTGTTCAGAAGAGTTCTTTACCCTGGCCTTTGGCTAAGCAAGGGAACAGCTTTTCCTCCCCACATTCAGGCACCATTATGGTTTTAAATATCTTCATTTTATATGTCCATTGGTTTTTAATGATGTAACCCACTGAGACCTTTGGGTATAGGGTGGGATAAAAATTCAAATAAATTAAATTTAAAAAAAAATTAGGAATGACACAATTACTCTAAGATTACCATCAGGAAGAGTCACACAAAAAGGTCAAACATCCAAAATGGTCAATACATAAAAAGACAATCAGGTGGCAATAATCTCTGATTTGATTGTGTATCCTTCTGCTGGAAGATCAAGACAAAACTTTAGAAGCTCAAAAATTCACATATATGATAAGAGTACACTTGATGTCTTGTGACCAGAAGTGAGACCACACTTTTGGAGACAGGACATGCTGATATCAGCACCTGACCACTTGATGTTCTACGCAAGATGTGATCAGTCTAACAAGGCAAGCAAGCAGATGGACAGAGAGAAAGCAGAGCCACTCTAACTGCCATGGGAAGAAACCAATTGCATTAAGACCCTCCCCTCTCAACTGTCACTAGGAGGCAGCCATCATAAACACCTGCTGAAGTTGGACAGAGGGGAAATAGGGCCACTCCATCCACCCTGGAACAGGAACTCTGATGGCAGACACAAGTCTATAGTCTGCCATGCTTGAAGACGATGTACAGCCAGAAGACAAAGAAGTAAAGTAGAACTATAGCTGAGCCACCACAGGAGACCCTCCTAAGTCCAGTTTTAGCACCGATGTTATAAGAATAGAGGCAACACATATTTAATGATCTGAAGTATGTCCTTGTTGTGGTAAACCAGTCTGGGATGGGACGGATCCTGCTGCTTGTAGAGAGTAATATGTGGCTCCCGACATTAACCCCTACCAGGTTAAGGGCTGGGGGCTGGAAGTAATTCAGTAAATATATATGGGCTTGCTACTGCCTGCCAGGTAACCTGCTGCAGTGTGTATTATCATCTTCCAGGCTATGGGAGAAAGCCACTGTGAGAGAACTGGTACAATATTCTTCATGGAACGAGCATTTTTATCTTTCTGTTTCTGTTTCTCCCCCTGTACAATATTTTATTTTTCTGTACAGCATTATGTTTGCATTTTTATATTTTCTGTGCAATTTGATAATTATGTGTATTGATATACTGTGGTTTTATTTTGGGGGTTTTGTTTGCTATGAATTACCTTGAAAGGACCATCTCATCCCTGCAGAATTCATTTGAGACAAGAAATAAGACTCCCAGGTGGTTGTGTGCAATGGCCCTTTCTGAGAACTGATTAAAAGCCAATGATCCCGGAGAAATTGTATCATGGTTTTTCTATCCTGCTGTGCCTACTTTCTGGAGGGCACTGGGGAGAATGTCACATATAGAGATGAATTCCTCAGAGATGAAGACATTCTATGAGGGACAGCAGGACCTTTGTTAACACTCTTGAAGCTGAAGTCAATCTGAATGGATGTTTTTGAAACTGAAAATGAGCATCCTGATGGGCAGAACAGAGAAACTTCCCAAAGGATGGGGCTGTAGGAATATGACAATGTGTCTTGAAGGAAGACTGATAGAACCATGAATTTCTTTAGAGCCACAGATGACTGACAGAAAGTAATACTTCCATCTTGAACCTGTAGCACATCAAGTATAAGTTTAGATATAACTCTGTCTGATATAAGACAGTCCGCTGTGAGCAAATAGAATTTCACTCTGAATGACCTACAAAGTAGACCAGAGTGCATGCTTTGGGGGCTGCATGGCTGGTTCCAGTGCTTACCGGGAAAAGTCATCATTGACCTATTATAATAAAATGAACCCCAAGCCAGAGTAAATTACATAGCTTCATCTAGCACTTTTGATTCATTCCACGGCTTTCTTGGTAAATTCAACATGATAATTTCAGTTGCCCAAGACTGATTATGTATTTTAAAAAATGATCAAGACGATTTGCCTCCCACACTGCTTAGATTTTTGTGGCTGGTTCTATAAAAGCGCTCTATAGAAGAAATGCTTGACCACTTCAGCTAGCCACTTCAACAGAACAAACTAGTATTTAAGTCTCCAGTTTAACTACATGCTAAAATGATAGTCTGAGACTAGAAACAATTACTTTCTCTCTCCAGCGTGTTACTCTGTCAAGGTTTAGAGGGAAAAATGTATCGTTGTAAGATTTCTTTAACAAATGTTTGCAGACTTATAAAGATTCCACATATTACCTGGAGATTTACAAAACTTGTAATGCACTTTTATAACTGAAAAAGAATACTTTCTAACCACCAACTTTATGTTTTTCTTGTGTGATAGTAATCCAGTAAATAAACAAATGAACAGGCAAGAGTTGTTTCTCCTAGATTACACAAATAAACAACATAAGATACTTAAAGAAATAATTTAAGCCAGAAATGTATTCATCTGGATTAACTTTCTTCTTTTGGTTAAAGCAACTCATACCCGTTCTAAAAATGCATATGTACATCCGATCTTTTCCCACAAGACACTGGGAATCCACTTCCATGGAAAAAGGTTGATGTCCCAAAAGTTCAAAAAATGTAACATAAGATAATGATTTTTTTATAAAAATGACAAGGGAGAAGCTGAAATGAAATGGTATCTGGCAGCTTCTCAGACAACTTTAAAGATGTAAAATAGGATAGCAAATATATGCACATAAAAATAATCCCTGGATCAGCTCAGGGTCTGTTTACACAGTGGCCACCATAACTGGTTCAGAGACATCCCATCAGAGGCAGTCACACCATCAGAGCTAACAGCCTTTGGCAGCCCTGTCTCCCATGAACATTTGATGTACTGACCCACAACACAACTCACAGTAGCAAATTCTGAAGTTTAACCATGTATTGTTTATACCTTTTCCCTCTCCTGACCTTCTAGTATTTTAAGAAAGGGTAAAAAAACCCACACACCCATTTTATCCATTTTCCCTCTCCTGACCTTCTAGTATTTTAAGAAAGGGTAAAAAAAAACCCACACACCCATTTTATATACTTCTACCAGGCCCCTTTTTCATGCATCTCCCTTTTATACTAAAAGGCCCCAAACATTTTAAACTTTCCTTGCAGGCTTAGCCTCTCCCTAGCCTCTTGATAATTTAAAACTTTGTTTATAGGGCAAACGATTGGTTTGACATGCTGAACTGCCACATGATTTTTTGGGAGGTGGTGAACAAGGCTGAAAGGATCAAGTGGCAATTCACAAATGTATCAGGTAAATGGCTGGCTCACAGCAAGTTTTTGAGAAAGCAATCAAAATCTGTATGGTCAAAAGATGGCCCCAACTGATATTTAAAAATGGCTCAAGGACATCCGCTACATTTATGTTTAGCTTAAAATTAGAACCTGAAAAGACAAAAGGATTGTACCCCTCTCTTCTCTGCAGACTTGAGAAGGTAACTATAAAAGCAACAAAAAAGAACCTCTAGTGCAGTGGTTCTCAACCTTCCTAATGCCATGACCCCTTAATGGAGTTCCTCATGTTGTGGAGACCCCCTACCACTGGGGCAGAGCAGCTGGGAGGTGGGAGGGAAGGGGGGTAGGAGACTTGTCGCGACCCCTCTGAAAGGGTAGTTTGACCCCCAAAGGGGTCCCGACCCCCAGGTTGAGAACCACTGTTCTAGTGCCTTGTGTGCTACAATTTTCATTGCACATTTTCAACTAAGCACCAGAAAACGTATCATTTAAGCAGGCAGACCTGAAATGATAATTTTTCTCAGGCTTCTTCTCATTGCAACCTTATTTTATTGTACTGCACATCCCACTAAAACCGTGCTCATGTTCACATTACTCAAGTCAGCTTCACGAGGCATATAAACAACTATAGAGGAAGCAAGCAAAAACTTTATCTAGCTTGAAATTCCAACAAAATGGCACGTTGGTTTTCAGTGACTACATCTGACAGACGTTTAGCTTTTTTACCTAACTCCATTGTCCAACTTATCTCTTTAAAACATACTCCTTTATAAAGTACTCAAAAGTTACAGCCAGAATTACTGATGCCACCTGTTTTAAAATTTCAAATTAAGTCGCCTACTCCAGAATATTTTGCTGCAGGTGAGAATACGGTTTCGTAACAGCTGATGGTAAATCTACCAACAGGCCACAAAATTACATTTAATCAGGCCTTGACTTCAGAGGATTCAAACTAGCATGCAGAAGCACACTTCTGTCATCTGGGCACCTGTCAGCCGGAGGTGCTTAAGACTAGAAATATCTGTTGGATTTTCAATATTGCATTTAAAATCCGCAAATCTTAATTACTTAACAAAATTAGTACTGTACTGCAGTATTTAAAATTCAGTTTAATAGTCTCTGTCTACAAAGCATTATCTCTATGATTATGAATTTTTAATGGTTTCAAGCATTCAACTGGGTGTATCTGGATATTAGCTTTTTGCTAAAAGAGCTTTGTAAGTCAGAATAACTTTGCTTGTATGGATACTATTTTTCATTATAAAGCGTTACTGTTACATGTTAAGATCAATCTGCCCTAAAGAGCTGGCAATATAAAATATAATGCTACTTTACAAGTTAAGGTGATGGCGATTAGGTTTTCCACACTGAGGCTTGGCTTTCTACAGAGACAAGTGCTCCTATGAAACATGAAATAGTTGGTGCCTCCACTTTTCACAAGCCTAAGGGCAAGTAAGCCAAAAAGCTAGAAGCTCTTGAATCCATTTACTAATAGACACATTCTGGATGGCATTTTTGTGATGGGAGTACTCCCCCTGCAGCCTCAAAGTTGCCAGATGGCATTCCAGTGGCTACAGTACCTGGAACATAGCCTCAAGAATCCTAAGTGAAAACATTACAAAATCTTACAAGGTACGTCCTTCCCTCAAGCGTTCCTACGCACTGTTTGTACATGAACAAAGTCAACAACTATAAGCAAATGTTCTGGGCATCATGGAAGGAAACAGAAGGTGCCTAGAGTAGGGCGGTAGAGATCATGCAGGGTGCTTACTTGTAACAGGGGTATTCTGAGTCATGCAAAGATAGGGGTGAGCTCCTGTGCAGGGACAAGACGAAAGAGGGGGCTGAAGGGATATGGAGGATGTGCTAAGCAGACTGTCTTAGTACAGGTAAGAGGTAGTCTGTGACAGCATGTCGTGTTACATCAATGGCTACAGAGTGGATGCCTAGGTACTGCCTCCAGGTTGGATAGACAGGCAAGATGCCACTAAAGGCCACTAGCAGGGAATTAAGAGCAGGGAGAAGTTTTGCTTTTGTTTTCTGCTTGAAAATGCACAGAAGGAATTGGTGGGTCACTATGTGAGTCAGGATGCTAGGCTAGATGGACTGTGGCCTGATCCAGCAGGGCTCCTCTTACAGTCTCTTATGTATGCTCTTATCTTAAGAATATTGCAATCCTAAACTGAGAACTTCTAAGCTCAGAGATATCAGGATAGCACAAATCTAACAGATCCAAAGATCTGTTGGAAAGTGGACATTAAGCCATAAACTTGAGAATGATCACCTAACTGCTTTTCTCAGGAATGGCAAATTCAGTAACTGTCCATCTTCTCCAAGCAAAGCAGCTGGTAGAAAGAACTACAAGGTCACTGAGAGACCGTGGCCCAAACAGCGCTTTGACTATTACTGATCCACTCCTGACAATTTATTTTCACCTCTACATCTCTAGCATAGATGGACCAAACATTTCTTCATATCAGAAAGAACCCTATTTAACATTCCAGCCATGTTTCATAACAAACTCAATCTAAAGCGAGGTAAAATCACTACATTATGCGCACACAATCACACACTGATTGATATTATGTTATCACAAGAATTTTAACTCTGCTATGTTTTGAATACTCTATACTTCACCCTACTATTGCTTTCCAGTGGTATCACCCATGTCACCACTCCAGTATATCAACAGCACAAAAACAAACAAATTCACGTCACGTAACCATTGAAAAAGGAAATCACCAAACCACATTTCTTTGTGGTGACAATACTGCTGTTGATAGCAAAAAAAAAACCCCAGTATGAATAGTTTCTTAATGCAATTAAGACCATATAGTTTTAATTGTCTTCTGCAAATTGAAGAAAGTTCCTCAAAATTTTAATTTTCCCTTCTAGAAAAAGTCAGTCATCAGCAACTTGGGCTAACAGGAAAGTTCAAAATTAGAAAAAGAAGCAGGAGGAGGGTTGGCTTTTTTACCCCGTTTTTCTCACCCATTTAAGGGGACTCAAAGCGGCTGACAAAACCTTCTATCCTTCTCCCCACAACAGACACCCTGTAAGGAAGGTGGGGCTGTGAGAGCTCAGACAAGAGCTGTGACTAGCCAAAGGTCACCCAGCTGCCTTCATGTAGGGGTGCGGAATAGATAAGTATCCAGCTCCTTAACCACTAGACCAAAGTAGCTACTTAAAGTTATTAAAAAAGAGATCTTTTTTATTTTTTTAAAAAATATTCCCTCATGAATCTAAAGAAAGAAACTATATTATCAACAACCTAAAAGACCATTAGAGACTTTAATCAAAGATTTCTGTAGTATACATACTTGTGACTTCTTGTAGGAAATCCAGACAAGGTCGACTACTTCCCGAAATACTTATTGAAACCGCCAGCGGAGTCTGTCCTTCATAGTTTCTTGTATTAGTGTCTGCACCATAGTTGTACAACATTTGGGCACAGAGTACGTCATCCCTAAGAGCAGACAAGTGCAATGGTGTCTGTCCATCTTCTAAGCGCCCCAAGTTTGTATCCGCCCCTCTCTGAAGAAACATTCGGCAGTACGAATGATTGCTTTTGATCACAGCATAGCGTAACAGGAAGCCATTTTGGATGTCAATGTTGGCATTGTGATCTAAGAGTATTTTGACACAGCTAGACCTTTCACGGATAATAGCTAGCTGAAGTGGTGTAGTACCTTTGTCACTGAGAGGATCAACCTCAGCTTTAAATTCAAGGAGGAGTCGAACAAATGAGTCTCTGCCATAGTGTGCTGCCACATGAAGGGGAGTCCAGCCATCATTGCTTTTTGCATTGATGATATCAACACGATAGTCTGATTCCAGCATTAGGCGTGCAATCCGGGCTCGGCCATGCATGGCTGCATAATGAAGAGCAGTGAAGCCCCCAATTAAGTCTTTCACCGTGGGATCAGCTAAAATATTTAAAAAGGTACAAACAAGAATCATTGAGAGAATACAAAACAGGAGCTGAAAGAACAAATAATTTTTCTACAACTCCTGAGAGGGTGTCCTCAACCATTTCGTATATGGTGAAATCTACTTGCCACTTAATACTTACCACTGCCATGAATTGCTTACTTTACTCACATAAACATTATTTTAAATATTAGAGACGGCTCAGCAACCGAAAGTAGCTAGATCCTACTTAAAGTCTCTCAGCTCATCCAAACCTGCTGTGTCTATTTCAATGAAATATCAAATGATCCGATTCAGCAATATCCCTCACAATGGAAAACACTCTATAACTTCTTATTTAGATGTATTTGGGATGAAGTTGTTGAATAAAATCCCAACATCTAATACTAACTTGATTCTGAATCATAGCCCTAAATCTAACCCTCATCTCTTTCCTTGAGTAAGCTGAAATCACATGAAATTACCTGCTCTCCAGGAAAGAGTGGTTGACAACGAGAGAATATAATTAGAATATGCATAAGATGCCAATACACATAAAACACAAAAAATAGAGCATTTAATGCAAACATTTCAAACAAAAAGCAGAGCAGTAGTGTAACTACAGGGAATATATGAAATAAAATGTTCATAACGTTCATTATTCATACGAATTTGAACATTCATACATGACTAGAATGTTACAACATTCGTACAATAACATTTGTACAAATACAAATATTTTGGAACATTTGTACAGGAACGGATATGTATCCAATATAAATGGATACATATCTGTTTGTATTAGATATTTGTACGAATTCATACGAATACATTTCTATTGAAAAGAATCCTACCACATTTGAAGGGGATCTATTCAAATGAATACAAATTTTTAAACATTTGATTCATTACATATCAAATGCCAAAAACCCCATTTGTGTACATCCCTAGTAGTTTCACTAAAATTGCTATAGATGAATTAGCTGATTTTATTCTTAATAAGATTTGCCTGAACTACTACATTTTGGCTGATAATCACAAGGAAAAAAGGACTGCTTACACAGTCAAGTTTCTCAACTTACATCCAATATTCTAAACCCAAATGCTCAAGGTAATTCTAACTACACCTAGTACTTTCTAAACTTTTGTGCTTGCCTCAGTGTTTTGCTTTCCTTTGTGCTTTTTAGTCTTAAAAAGAAGCACGTGTAGCAACATCTGGTGACCGCAGATGCAAATGTACTGTCGTCTGGCAAAACGATCTTGCTTTGAAGGCTGCAATACTGTCTAAGGGGAAGAAATCTCTCTGGAGTTCATACAGCTTCTAAGGAATGTAAATTACACTATTTCAGATAATCACAGCTAAAAACTGTATTTCATAGAACAACAATCATACGGGTTTGCTGTTGCATAAAATTTTGAGATTTTACCAGAACGAAAACATCTAATGATAGGGAAAGAAAATAAGATTTAGAAAAACATTTAATTTTCAGTAAGTAAACGACAGTAAAAAGTAGTACCCTGCCATTGAAATTTAAATACATCAAACAGGTCGAAACTTACTATCTTCCCAATACGCACTTATGTAAACAGCCCTTCTTTCCAGCAATAGTGCTGTGCATTCACAGTTGACAAGGTGCCAGGTATCAAATTCTAAACATATACACTAGTGCCATCTACATGCAAGAGGGAGGATCTCTAGACGAGAGGCACAGGATTATAGCTTGCAACATAGAAGTCGTGTATCAGTCTGAGCATCTGTTTGGTGGAGTGAACTGCAGTCCAAAAGAATGGCCAGTCATCCACTTTGGCAAAGAAATAGTAATTAAATTTCTACTCCAAGCGAAGGGGATCAGCAGATGGGTAGAGACAGTACAGATACCCAAGACAGCAAGTTTGTTTTATGGCTAAACAAAAGAGAATGTCCTGTAATTTTCCTGGAGTAGACTGAAACTCTGAACTAAGAACACTCTGTTGAAGAGCTAAAAGTAATGCTTTGGAAGATTTTCAGTCTTATTTTAAAAAATTACATTTTGTGCATGGTTTATTCCTCTTGCCTTGCTTAAAACCACACACACACACAGAGCTTGACCTAAAATTATCCAATTTTTCAAAAACATTTATGGTTAAACGTACAATATGTATTTTTAGAGTCAAAGAAATAATGAGTTGAGTGCTAATTGGGAAAACTATAAGAACTGGAAGCAGTTTTTATCAAATTCTTCAGGACATGGCAGTTTTAATGCTCACTCTGTTCCCAGCCACAATCACGCTGAGAAGAGATCAAACATGGCCTTAATGTCGAATATTTCAAACTGGAAACAGACACAGTCTTGATGCATCTAACTGCTACATCTGATGAAGTACAGTAGTCTTAGCATAGTAGGCTGGTAAGGGTGAAGCACAGGGGTAGCCATTTGTGCTACAAGCACTAAACTAGCTCTGTTATCTGTCCAGCAGAGCTTGCAGTATGAACAGTTAGCCTGGGGCTGCCCAGATCCCAAAGCCGATGTCTGAAGAAACCGGTAAGAGGCTGGATGTAACCATGGCACTCTGGGAGCTGCACACAACTACAGTCACACAACTATGCCCACTCGCTGTGCCACAACCAGAAAAGAGTGCGAAACCCCTTCCTAGCTGCTTTTGGGCACAACTGCTTTGGAGAAGGGTAAAAATGTGTTAACTAAAGGAGATGTTTTTGTTTTGGGACAGTTTTGACACCCCAGGAAAAAAATCTACAGGAAAAAAAATCAGCTTCATAGTTTGGATGTAAACTCTTAAAACTAAATGTTTAAAACTTTTTGGCATGTCCTTAACGAAGCTCATTTCTGCCCTTCAAAAACCAAAAACCAAAAGTCCTAAGTTGTTAACTGTCAAGCAATATTTTATATAATCTACCAAATGCTCAATTGAAAAAACAATGATTCAAAAGAATTTCCTAATATTTAATATAGCACTGCTATTCAATATGAACTAGCATAATCCTCAAAGGAACAAGTAGCCATGAACCTGCCAACCAGAATTATTTAATGAAAAACAAGAGAAAGTTATTTTGCCTATTGCCGCTGATCTTTCTTTGAAAGATCACTGCTGCTTCTTCCCCTAGAACAGAGGTTTCGAACCACCCAATGGAGATGGCACAGAATTCATGAAGACATAGCCCAAGAAATTTTGCAGTACTGCTGTTTGCCACCCCTGAAATGCACGGTGCTCTTGAATTTGACATATCTCTGTGCACCAGTTACCCAGCTATGTTATATGTTAAATATCATATTGTACTATGAAATCATGACTTTTTGGGGGGGGGGGGGAATTAAAACTACAGTACTGAGTGCCATCAGAAGATGTCAAATATCTAGTGGATTTGCATGTGAAGATTGGGTTTAATACTAGACTCCAACATTTATAGCAAACATAACACTGCCATCTCCTGGCCATGTTTAAGATTAAGAAGGTTTGGAAAAAAAAACATTGGGTGCAAGCCTATTTCCTCTTGAAAATCAAAGTTTAAACCATGTCAACTCATTTTGTGATGGGTCATTAATAATTTTTGCATGACCATACACTACCAGACAATTTTTGTACACAGTAAACCAGCATTCGATACCTTCCTGGCGGGCGGGAAATATCACACCACAGTACACCTTCACAGTTCAATAATTTTAACAAAGTTTCCAAATTTATAAATAAGGTGTCATATTTAACAGAGCCCACACACTTCAGCCAAAAAGATGTTATAATTACACGATATTTCTATTTCTTGCAGTTATAAATGCTTTGAAATTTTTGGGTAAGAGAAACCACATTGAGCAAGGGGAATCATAGGGAAACATTTGAAGGAGTCAAAAATACAACATAATCACTGTGATGCTAAAAACAGCAGTCAGTGATCAAATCAGCAGAATTCTTCTCTCAAGCTGGTCAAAGTGGAGAAGCAAAATGGTGCCTGAGCGGTCACATTAAACCATTTAACTTTGTTTTACTCTGGTCCAGAAATGGCTACTTCTAGTCCAAGTCACCTTCGTGCATTAGTTCCCAAGTTTGTCTTCATTTATTTTGCATTTTGTGAATGTCAAAAGAAGATTATACACTAAAAGGGACAGAAGGCTTTCTTTACAAAAGAAACCACATGGGAAAAAAAAGGTACAACAGCTGTTCTCAACCAGTTTTAAATTACACAGCCGCTATGATTCGGCTCATTGGGGCCCCAAATGCTTTTCGGGGTCACAGGATGTGTTAAATTGTAGTGTACATGGTAGAAGGAAATAAGGTAACTGCCATCTTGGGTCCCAGCAAGCTCCTCTCAGTCCCAAGTGCATTTTCAGCTCCATTTATTTTACATATTTAGGAATTTATTTCCTGCCATTTACTGAAAAGTCCCAAGGCAGGTCACAATAGTAAAAAATATCAAATCTGAACATTCTGCTTTGGGCCACAAAGCTAGTATCACATGCTTTTTTTTTATTATTATTAATAGTATTAAAACATGCATAAAACTTGTAAAGGTTGAATATATGCACTCCGATTATACATTAGTTTCCTCCAACACAGAAGACAACTGGATTCCTTGTGCATCCCTACTTAAAATCTCTTTTATCTGACATGCCCAGTAAAGTACTCAAAACTTTATTATTATTATTATTATTAGTTTATTTCTATAGTGCTGTACATGTACTCAGCACTTTACAAATAGGAACCAAAAAGAAATGAGTAAAACCTGCCAAAGGCATACAATCTAAAAGAGCAATAGCAAATAACAAATTAAAAATTAGCTAAAACAGAAACAATAAAACGTCAACAGGCGGTATCTCATTAATAGGGAAGATGAATTACACAGAGCCTGGGAATGCTTCCCTAAACAGGGTAGTCTTCAACTCTGATTTAAAAGGCGATAAGGAGGTAATAGCGAGCAATTGTGAGGGATGTAGGTTCCAGAAATGGGGGGGGGGGAGCGAGAGAAAAAGGACGGATCCGACACAGAGCAGTGGAAATCCAAGGCTGGGATAGAAAACCTTGATTACTGAAGCAAAGGGACCGAGTGGGAATATAGGGAGAGAGAAGATCAGATAGATAAGAATGTGCAAGTCCATGGAGAGCTTTGAAAGTTAACAGCATCAGCTTGTACCGAATAAAGGCGAAACATGATTAAAACGTCGAGCAAGCATAACGATGTGAGCTGCTGAATACTGAACAGAAATTAAAGGGCAAAGGCGAGAAAGAGGGAGCCCCACTAATAGATTACATTCATCTAAACGAGAAACTACCAAAACATGAACCAAAACCTTAGCAGTGGAAGTAGAGAGAAATGGACGAATTTTGTCTACATTATAGAGAGAAAATCTACACGCTTTGGCCAAGGCCTGAATGTGGGGAATGAATGATAGAGAAGAATCAAAAATAAGACCAAGGCTGCGGGCTTCCTGTACTGGTCGGATAGAAATGTCACCAATAGAAACGGAAAAGGAAGATGGAAAAGAGGGCATAGGAGGGATAACAAGGAGTTCCGTTTTAACCGACATTCTATGAAGGATTTTGTAAATGCACAGAATGCCTGCCAGTTTAGTCATAAGAACATAAGAGGAGTCCTGCAGGATCAGGCCACAGCCCATCTAGTCCAGCATTCCATCGCACACAGTGGCCCACCAAATGCTCATGGGCATCTTAAGCAGAGAGACAAGGACAAATCTATTCCTGCTCTAGAATCCCAGCAATGGCCTTAGAAGCGGGCTGAAAAGCTGCTTGTCATGGAGTGGGATGCTCCTACTGCATCCCTGAAGGCCTCACCCTCAGCCCTGTTACTTTCTATCTCCTTCTCCAGGTCCGCTACCTTGGCTTCGAGGGAAGAAACACGTTCCCTGAGAGCTCGGAGCTCAATGCACCAAGCACAGACCCAAGACTGCTGCCCCATGGGCAGGTAGTCATACATATGAAACTCAGTGCAAAACACTGGGAAGGCCCCCTTCCTCTGCTGGCATTCTACCTTCATTTTATTTAATGGACATGTGTTATTTTTGAAAAATTAACTTTAAAAGTATTAAATAATCTTCCTAAAGATAAACTTTTCTGAATTACCGTAATATTTTATGTTATGGTATAGTATATTTATATTGTGCACCGTTAGGCCTGAGCAGCAAGCAGTAAATAATATAAACAAGGTAATGTGGTCGCCCAGCAATTGACCTAGAGTAACCTGACCTAGAGTAACCTGAACTAACTACCCCCAAACTGACCTAGATTTTATCTGAACTGGTGGTCCCCTAAACTCTGTCCAAAAACCAGAGGACCTGCCTCCCAAACTTACTACAGTGCAGCAGCAGTTTTTCCAGCTTATTTTATCAAAGGGTTTTCCCCCACTGTCACTAAAAGTACCCATTAAGTACCCATTAATGGGTACGTAATGGCATTTTTGTACCCATTACTGCGTACTTCACGGGTACTTCTAGTGACAGTGGGAAAACACCCCAAATCCCAGTTATTTTCTGTTTAGTCTTAGAAGAGAGCTCTTAATTCCACTGAGTCTCTTCTCAAACGGAAAAGCCCATGTGCCCACACGGCTCCTTATCACTGGATATTAGAGAAACCATGTTCTTCTATCTAGTTTGCAAAATTATGTTCTGAAGCAGAACAGTGGAATTCAGGAGTTCATTTCTGGGTTAAAAACTCCATGCACCTGAATACAGTGTCCCTCGACTCCACTGGGAGAACAAACAAAGTAGCTTGAGTTTATCAGAGACAATATAATGTAAAAGGAACCAGGAACTATGAGTAACTATGAGCTTCCAAATGAGCCATCATCTGGAACTCAAGAGTAAACCAAGAGATTCATGTCCTGGCCTGTTAGCTTTAGATGCAGATGCAGTGAAAAACGATGGGTGTTTTGTTTTGTCACCTGTGCTAAGGAAACAGTAAAGCAAGAACACGCAGGATACCACTTCCATAAATGTGGCCAAAAAGATTAAAGAGAAGGCCTAAAGCATACCATATTTTAAAGTCTCGCAAGGCACTCATTTGTACCTCCCTTAAAAAAAATATTCAACCAACCTCCATGTTCAAGGAATACACGGACACATCTTTCTTTTCCTCGTGCAGCGGAAAAATGGAGCAAGGTCCAGCCGTTGGCGTCTCGACCATTTGGAGAATAGCCCTGCTCTAACATCTTGCGCACGGTGTGGACATCGCCAGCAGCTACTGCAGCCTGAATCTGCAACTCTTCCTGTAGCTCAGGATTCCTTCGGCAGTGATGATGTAACATCCTTGCAGACTCTGCCTCCTAAAGACGGATCATGAGGTCTGACTGGTCACCTATAACTGTACAAAGAAGAAAGATAAAGAATAGGAGTGGAGAGTTATAGAGAAAGTACTCTTTCTCTGCGGAGAAGGAGGAGTAAGATGAGGATGAGGAGAGTTGGCTAGCCCAAGGTCACCCAGCTGGCTTCATGGAGGAGAGCAGAATCAAACCCGGTATTCCCCAGATTAGAGTCCAGCTCCCTATCCACACTAGACCAACTGCAACTGTTAAGAGATAGCTGTTATGATACCCAAAGCTGCAAACAATTGTTCATAACTGCCAAAATTCAAATGGTGAACGCCGAGGAAACTATTGGCAGCAATAGCAACATTATGAGAAGCATCTGGACCCCTCGGTAAGTTGTGCGGACACGCATCCTCCAATCTGGTCTTCACAGCTGAAGACCGGATTGTGGACACCTTTAACGGTATCTACAGTAAATACAGATTTAAGGGGCTGAAGGACCCATCAAATCCAGATTTCACCAGCACTCGTGGAGACAGGGCCTTGAGGATGGGGACAGAGTACATGTGATTGGTACCAATCAGGTACCTATCGGGTCCCTAATGGAGTCTTCCTCCCTAGTGCAAAAACAGCCTATATGAGCTGATTCAGTACATTGGCCAGTGCAGAATTACCCTCAGATCCAAAAGGGATAAATGGTAGAGAGGGCTTAAAAATAATCCTTGAAACTAGCTTCAAGCGAAGGCCCTCCCCACATCCAGGCACAGTTATGGTTTTAATAAGTTTCATATGGTTTTAATGTGTTCATTTTATATGCTGTAAGCTGCCCTGAGACCTTTGGGTATAGGGCAAGATAAAAATTTATAAATAAATAAATATTGGATTTCACACTTGTGCCCTCTTCCAGAGAGATGAAAGGGATTAAACCTGCATTTGCTCTATCATTATGGTACAGCTATTCCCAAAATAAATATTTTCTAGAAAGAATGGAAACTACAGTATTCCATGAGAAAAAAAAAAGCAGAAAAGTTACCTTATGGGTGGAGGTCACTTTTTGCAATTTGCATTTTCCATCTTCATTATACTAAACCTTGTTTGCAATTGTAAGACATCCAGCAAACTATACGTCCCTGAAATGAAGAATATAGCATTTTTAGATCAAACAAGCAAGCATAATATACAACATAAATTCTGCTGCTTTCAAATACAACACAAACTTCAATCATCATATTTTCAAGACACTATTTAGAGATGACATTGTGGAGGCAATTTTCAAGTTATTATTTATTTATTTATTTATTTATTACATTTCTATCCTGTCCCAAACTTATTAGAGAAGTTTATGCAGTATATTGAAACAAGTCAAAGGAACAGAAACCCGGGGCATGCATTTAGAAGATACCAGAACCCCTAACAACACTGGCTTCTTCCTTGCCATTATCTCACACTTGAAGGTTCAGCGGCCCACTTCACTCAATCGTGAAAAGCTCTAACACCACCTCATGCCAAGTTCATCCTGCTATTTAATCTGCAGCTGCACTACTGACCTTCTAAGTTCTCAGTGCTGTAATATCCAAGATGGCCAATAATAATTTTTAGTAAAAGGTGAAAGATTTATATAATCTGAAGGGGAAACCTACATATGTTTAATGACTAGCCAATACGGCCATATGAGGGATCCCCAAAATCTGTGAACCCACCGAGGCAAAGTTAGTTCTTGAGCCTAAAGTGTTTCAAGTTAAATGGAAAGAAAAATATCCTACAACTAGGTAAACCTTAAAATGCAACATAATAACTAGCTTTTCCCAGAATTTCTTCTAATCTTCAAGTTGACCCAGCAGTGTAAAATGCACACCCCTAGGGCCTAATAGTCCCCTAAAACCATAGCGAACCGATCAAACATTTAATGGTATTTGACTCTTTCATTAAAACAGTATGAACAGGCTGTAGAATGTTTGTCAATGTAAACAGGAATTTTAAGGAATATTTATTATCAGGAATATATACCATGTAATCTGGTTTTGATGAAAAGCTATATAAACATAACTCTTAGTTGGTTCAGTCTAACTTCTCATCACTGCAAAGAAGCATGAGAAGCCCAGAATTAGGATAGCTATAATCATGACATCTGAACAGGGCTTAACAGAGTATCTGGAAATCTGCTGTACATAAATCCAAAAAACAAACAAACAAACAAACATTCCTTCCCTGTTCTGTTCCTGTTAACACCACTTTATGGACTGAAGCCAATAGGGAACAGGTTAATGGAAGACTTCCACACTAACAATATAACTCTGAAAGAAAAACAGGAAGTGGCAACACTTGGATGAAGCATGGGGGCATTATGCTTCTTCCTATCATGATGAAATGTGTTTATAAGCAGTAGAAATAAACTGAAGCTGGATTTAATCCACTGAAACAGGTATATCCCAAAATGGAAACTTATTTTATATATGGAGGCATACTTGGAGCATCTCTTGCAAAATTTAGTAGAGCCCACTTCCAAGGAAACGGACATGACTTAATTTCACTGAATGCAAACACAGAGTGTAACTTTTTAAGCAGGTGAACCAAGGGCGTCAAGGGTTAGGAACACCAACCAATGTGTGAAGAGAAAATGTATCACGGGCAAGACACCAACCACTGTCAGTGAGCACAAGAATATCAATTACAAAAATTACAGCCTTGTACAACAGGGTAAAAAATGATGTTCGCAGAAGTTTACCTGAACACTGAATTTTTCCATTACATCTTTGCTTCCTGACATTTGGTTGGGAGTCACAATTTGCCAATTTCTTCTGCAGCCACATGAGCCTGGAAGCACAAGAAGAATCATGACTCCAGTTGGACAACAGGTAAGTTACTCCCACAAAGGATCTTCTTACAAGCTTCATGTATCATACAGTGTATTACTTAGTATTATAAAATACTTATCTATATTTCTACCCAAAGGTCTTATGACTAACCCAATATAACAATTATGTAATTTGTTTGAAACAAGCAATAAGCCTCTACACCATTTCTCTCATTTGCTATCTATTTTTTAATCCTTGTATTTGAGAATTGTCCAATGAGGTTGTTCTCCTTTTGGAATCCAAAATATGGCACGTCATATAAGTCTTCTAAAGCCCTTTTTTGTATTTACCATTGATCAGGGCCTTTAGTCAGCTTTTGGGTTTCATTGATCACACACTAGTGTAGATCTGTGAGGCCCATCACTAGTATGCTTTGTTCACACAGAGCCTAATTCACTCCTGATCCCTGACTGAGATTAGTATAAGACCCATTTAATCGATTCTACCAGCAGACTAGCAGTTAGAACAGAGGGTATGCCTCCCGTCTTCAGGCATAGCAGCAACATATTTTGGTGGCATGCAAAGCACATCACTGAAATGTGTCCCCCAGAGGCTCTAAGCCTTTTGTTCCTAGTCCCCAGAGGGCTCAGAGTCCATCCTTGGAACCCATGTACGCTTCAAAGTGGGGTGCAGACTGATCTGGACCAGCACCACTGTGCAGATGACACTATTCCAGACCACACCTTTCCATGTTTGGAACCAGCAAGTCAAGCTGGTGGTTAAAGATCCACAGATTTCGACCACAGATGTGTACGTGCAGGAAAGGACCGATATGGCTTAAGATTTGTTACACCCGACTCAAGAATATCCTTCCAGAAAAGAGAAATTATAAAAGCTAAATGAAGTAGTTATTTAAATTGACTTATGGCCCCTTAATATTTCTGAATTCTTGTTCTAAGTTTCTCCGTCAGGAGATGCTCATGTTTCTGGTACCAGCTGTTGCTGTAAGGGTCTACCAACAAAAGAGAACCGGATTTTAACTACATAAGAATCATAGAATGGTAGAGTTGGAGGGGACCTCCTGGGTCATCGAGTCCAACCCCCTGCTCAAGGCAGGATCTCCTAAACCATCTCAGACAGATGGCTGTCCAGTCTCTGCTTGAAGACCTCCATCGAAGAAAGACAGTTTCTCCATCAGCAGTCTTCAAAACAGAATGCTTACTGTGTGGCATTCTATGTAATAAAGAAACTATGGGTATTTTTCCACTGTCACTAAAAGTACCCATTAATTACTCATTAATGGGTATGTAATGGCATTTTTGTACCCATTAATGGGTACTTCTAGTGACAGTGGAAAAACACCCTATATATGTTCTGTGAGAAGCACTTCTCCCATAAGATGTGTTGCCTATCATCTGGACGATTTCAAAAACGCTTTGGATCAATTCATGAAAGTTAGGGCTATCAATGGCCTTGATGGGAGTAGGAGGCCATGAATCTGATTCATTGAGGCATTTTGAGCGTTCTTATAGAATTCCTTGCTTAGATGAAGATACTTAGCAAACTCTTGTAGCATCCTCTAAGCCATATTAGATGCCTGCGACAAATACATATCCCACTTGATTTCCTGAAAGAATATTACTGAGGACCACGTGTACACATGGAAGAGAGAAAGCAGAGGTGGGGACTTGCGTTCTGCTTATGAAAAAAATGACATTTCTCCCTTCATACATCCCATTCTAATTGTACACATTTCTCTTTATCTAAAACAGTGTTCTGAATTTTCTTTCCTCTAGGAAGAAACACTCAGCAGGAGAAGTAGCTCATCTTAAGTTATATGTACTCCTCCCCTCCCCGCTGCTTAGTGTTTGGAATCCCATCCAAGTCAATGGAACTTATTTCTGGCTTAAGATAAGGCTCATCTCAGAAAAGTCTCCGCTAAACTTTGTGAGGCTTATTTCTTAGTAGACATTAACAGCATTACACTACTATAGAACAGCATTCACAGCTTTTTAAAGGTAGATAAGGTCTCTTTGTTAAACCTTTTAAATGTTAGGCCAAATAGCCATTTATTAGTGAAGTTGAAGTAAAAGATGACCAACTCTGTGAATCACAGAAGCCATGCTGTGTTTCATCACTTTCCTAAATCCAAGAAAAAGAACTTTACAGCCTACTTGTCCAACAAAATTAAGTAGTTAAAACAATGTGTGTGTGGTAAACCAAATATTATTCCAGCCTCATATTTAAGAACTAGCCTGGTAGTCATTGGCAACCAGAACCGCATACAGGCCAATGAGTAATTCACTGAGTGGGCCTAGCACATAAAACCCCAAGTGGAATGTCAGGAAACGAAAGCCTTATCTTTCCCATCCAAACTACTAACAAAGCAGACAGGCAAGATGTCTCTAAAGGCTATTTACAGGAAACCTGTGGAAGCAGGCGAGGGGTTTTGCTTTTGCCTCTTAGATGAGAATGCCCAGGAGCAACCGGTGGGCCACTGTGTGGGATGAGATGCTGGAATAGATGTGCTGTGGCTTGATCCAGCAGAGCTCCTCTTAAGTTCTTATAGTCAACTTCATAGAGAGCAGTTGTATCAATGGCTACTGGAATGGATACCTGGAGGGATGGGCAGGATGCCTCTAAAGGCCATTCGCAGGGAATCTGTGGAAACAGGAGAAGCTTGTGCTCTCATCTTCTGCTTGAGATGCCCAGAAGCAGTTGTATGGGCCACAGGGTGGATTAGATGGGCTGTGGCCTGGTTAAGCGGGACTTCTCTTACGTTCCTCCCTAGAATAGATACCCAGGAACCATCTCCAGGTTGGAGGGACCAGCAGGAGGCCTCCAAGGGCCATTTTCAGGGAGTGGGGAGCAGGTGAAAGTCCTGCCTTTGGCTGAGATGCCCAGAAGCAATTGGTGGGGCGCTGGGAGAGACAGGAAGCTGGATCTGGAGGGTCCTCTTGTGCTTTTATAACCGGGCTGGTAGGAAAGGGGCCCCCGACCAGCCTCCCACCTCCACAGCCTTGACGGACCCTAGTTAAGTTCGCCTGCCTTAGCCTGCCAGGCTGACTTCCTATCTCGGCTTCGCCTGGCTGGGGGCGAGCCCCGCTCAACTCCACGGGCTTCCCTCCCTTCCTTGAAAGGTCCCTGCAAGCGGCGAGCCGAGGGACGGACTCCCCGCGAACACGCGGCGCCGCCCGGTGCTGAGATGCTGCGGGGGCTGCAAGGGTGCCTGGCTGGCCGGCTGATGCAGCGGGGTGAGCCCAGCGGGGCAGCCTCGGCTCCCCGCGCCCCAACGCTGCGGCCCCAACGTCGGCTGGGGAGACCCAGACAAGGCCTGCCTGCCTGCCTGCCTGCCCCTTCCCACCGGGCGCCCGCAGCATCCCCGCCGCAGGTGTGGCTCCCCCGGCAAGAAGGGCTGCAAGGGCGGCAGCAGAAGCAGCAGCCCCCCCTCCTCCCTCCCCCCCAGCCGCTGTGGGGGGGGGAGGTCTGCTAAGCCCCTCCCCCTCCCCCAGCCGTTACCTGTCTGTCTTTCCGGCGCTCGCGCTCAGCCCTGCCTGCCTGCCCCCCCGCCGCCGCCGCTTCCTTCTCCCCTCCAGCCGGCTATCGGCCCTGACGGGGGGGTGGGTGGGTGGGTGGGCGGGAAGGAGGGGAGGGGGCCGTACTCCGCCCGGCGAGGGGGGCAACGGGACCCGGCTAAGGAGCGAAGAGGGAGCCGAACGCAGGCAGGAGGGCAGGCACTTCGCCGTGGCTGGCCGGGGAAAGGGAGCCGCCGCCGCCGCCGCCGCCGCCGCTGCTGCTGCCGTCGCCGCCGCCGCCTCCTCGCTCGCCTCACTCCAGGGTCACCGGGCAGGGGCTGACCTCGGAATCCAGCCAATCACCAGCCCCACGCTGCTCGCCGCCGCTCCTCATTGGGCCGCGAGCGGCCGGGGGGGCGGTCCTTGCGCCGAGGCCCCGCCTTCCTCCGCCCTAATCGTTCGCCTCCTCTCTATCGTTGCCCTTTCCCTAGCCCCGCCTTCCGCTTCGGAGACTAACGGCCCCTTCGGGCGGCGACAGGGGCACTTCCGGCGCGCAGTCCAGCGGCAGAAGCCCTTTCGTTGGCTTCCTCCGTCGCTCGCTGCTGGTCCCCACAGCGCCTGCCGCGATGAGAGCAAGGCCTTATCTCTATGGATACTGCCGGAAGTTCAGGAACGTGGAGGCACGTATGAGTCTATATGTTGTCTAACTCTAGGTTTCATACTTGTTCAGGGGAGGCGGCGGCGGGAGGGAATTTCCGTTCTCGCAGGAAGCGTTGCCGTAAAGCGCGCGTCAGAGTTTTGCGACAGAGGGAGCAGGAGCCGACCGCCTACCTGCGGAAGGAGCAGCGACGTGCGGCTGCTGGCATGGCGAAGGGAGGTACGTTGGTTGCCTAGCAACGCGTGCGATTTACCGCTTGGGTCTTTGGGGCGCCCTGAGGCTGTGGTCACACTTAAGGTTTAATCCAGCTTCACTCCGCTTCCAGAGCGAGAGAATACGTCAGCAAAGGGACAAGCTGTTTTCCTTCTGTGTTGAATAACTCAGAAGATTCACCTTTGGGAGAGAGAACCTGGAAAGGAAATTAGCCTGAGGGCCTCCTAAGAATCAGTTAGAGGGCGGGATAGAAAGAGAAATAAATAAAATTTAAAATAAATTGGAGGATAGGCTTTTTTGTGCCTGTTTTCTCTTCTTTCCAAGAAGGTGGATGTGTAGGTTCCTCCCCTGTCCCATTTTTTCCTCACACGACAACCCTCCTAAGGTAGGACCAGAGGCAGTGACTGGCCTTTCACTGTCTGAAAAACACGCTCTTCAGCTTTGGTAAGGGGTGAGCAGTATTGTGGGGAAATTTAGACATTTATATAGTTATACCTGCCTTTCCTGTGGCAGCCCACAAACTTTGGAACAGTCTCCCCCTGAAGGTTTAGCTGGCACCTACATCATATGTTTTTCGCTGCCTGGTTGAAACATACCTTTGATGCTTAGCTTCCTCTGTCGTGCCAAGGGGGGAGGGTTATATTTTAAAGATGTTTTAAGTTTTTTATTTTATCTTATTGTTGTGACCTGCCCTGAGATATGAGTGAAAAGCAAAAGTAAAAATTCTTAAAAATTAATATGCACTGCCAGAGTTGTCATGCAGCAATATCTATGACTGGGAGTAAATTTGCCTGTCTCGGTACCTGGAGAATCATACTGTTTATAAGTTTTGATTTCCAGACTTATAATCCAGGCAGTATCCAGTTGCTAGTAACTACTATATGCTGTTTTCTGTGCTGTTTTTTTTTTATTATTATTTTAGAGACTTCAGGAGAAGATCATACAAGAATCAAGCCACTGGGAAAGATGGACAAAACATTCTTGACAACATGACATTTGCTCAAAATGGAGACTCTTTTCATCCTACTCCAACAAATGTACAATGATGTGCTAATAGGTGCACCATTTGCACAAAATAGTTGTGACTCTGCAGCTCTTCTAAATCCTTCTGTAGATTCACTGCAACAATTGTTGCCAAAAAAAGATAAGTCATGTATAACCTGTATCCTACAGGATGATGAGAACTTTTCTACTCCAGATTCCATAACCCTCAACATAGATGACAAGCCTAACCCAGTTGAAAGTATCATTCATTCAGGTTTTGGTGTTCAAGAGATTACTCTGCTTCAACTAACTTTAATCAAAATGGTGTTTACAAAGGTGCAATCACGTGAGGTAGAGGCTGAAATAAAACAAAGCTATCTTAAGATTATTGCAATTCTCCAGAAAGAAGCCAACGTGGTCTCAAAATTAGTAAGTTTTTGTGTTATTTTCATTCACTGCCTCATTCAGGTATTTCTTTCCAATCTCTCACCTGTTTTCATTTACTGCAGATTTGCTTGCTATGTAGCTCTGACAAACAGCTCTCTTACCTGGCTTCCAAGACTTTGGTGTCCATTATGCATTTTCAGCTGACCAAAGAGGTAAGCTACAGTTTGTTGCAGCTTGAGTGAAATTACATGCTTTGTCCTGCAGCTTTTTTTAAAAAGTGGCAGTGTTATTAATCAGTGAAGCCAGCTGATCAAGGAATTAGAGAATTTGTTGAGAGACTTTGAAAGTTGATAGGGATAAATGTAAAGACTTCTGAGATCTATGGAGAGAAATGCAATGTTGGAAAGGTCATTGTTGCTCGCTATGAGAGTTGAGTAGGGCTTATTCCCACATAAGTGGCTGGAGTAGTGGAGAGAGGGATGAGACTTTGATTAGAAGCCTCACTTAAATTCTCATAAATAGCATTTTCAGTTGATGTTGATTGAAATGTGGTTTGTGCTAAGGTTTTAATTTATAGGCTACTACTGTCTTGTAGGGCCTTGAATGCTTTCTGAAATATTTGAAACATGGGGTCATTTTGCACTTTGTCCTTTAGTTAATAATTAGGCAACATCTGGGCAAGAGCATCTGCACTTAGAGGAGACTGTTACAGCCTCCAAGTGCCCCCTGCTTTCCCAGAAGTTGCCTAATTATTAGCTAGCTGTGGAGCATGAAATTGTGCTCCACAAGCTACCTAACCTTCCCCAATCCCTCACCTGTCACGTCCAGCTGGCGAGCATTTGCACCTCTGGCTGGACAGGGAGATCAACAGGGCTGCTGCGCAAGTGTGCTGGCAGCTCTGCTGACCTTCTGATGCAACTGCACAGAGCATCAGTGTCACCATGGGGACAGCATTGCACTCAAGATGGCGGCGCCCTGAAGAGGACTGGCTGGCAATCAACCGGGAGGCAAATGTTTGATCATGGGGCAGAGTAGACTAATGTTGACTAGCACTCCCAGGCGCAAGAGCTAGTCAGCTTTTGTTAATTCCATTCCTTTCCCATCCAAACGGTAGGAAGGGAAATGTGAAAATGCCCATGTCCCTAAAACAAGATAAACATTGAGCTTGGTTCGCCTTTCTTTGTGATTTTTTTTTTTTTTTGAGCTTGGAGAATACAAGGCAATGACATCATCTCATAGTTAGAGTTGATATCAGGCCTACAAGTACCGTATTTTCCGGCATATAAGACGACTGGGCGTATAAGACGACCCTCAACTTTCCAGTTCAAATATAGAGTTTGGGATGTACTCGTAGTATAAGAAGACAACACCCGGCATATAAGACGACCCCTGACTTTTGAGAAGATTTTCCTGAGTTAAAAAGTAGTCTTATACGCCAGAAAATACAGTATCTTCTAGCTTCTTCCAGGCCTTTAAATAATATGAAACAGTAATTTCGTGGTCTGATATGGTATTGGATGACCTTGTCTGCTCAAGGCCGGGTAAGAAGTGCATATCCTCTTATCTTTGTCGACAAGCCTATTCATTCCCGTGAAGATTACTTCAAAGTAGACATTTATAGAGTCCTGAAATGAACCATCTATCTTTCTATAACTTTTATCTTGTGAGAGATTTGTTCCCATGCAGGGCTAGTTCTTTCATTCTGCACAGTAGGATAAGAAGTAAAACATTAATTTCAATAGTGGTTAGTTGTAACAAGTTGAATTTGCAGAAAGTAGCAATGGGATTCTTCTCCAAGGTGATATCTAGAGTGTGGAATCTCCTTGGGAAAATCTAGAGACTTCCTTGTTTTCTTATTAATTTAAAGCATTTTTAGGTTTGCTGTTCTACTGAGAAGTGTCTCAGAGCAATCTATATAGGCTCTTTTAAAAAACTTACCTGAAAAATCACAATAAAACGTGCTTTCAGTGATGATTATTTATTAGACCAGCATTTTATTATACCATATATATCAACATTTTCTATGCTCAATCCTAGGCTGCCTGGCTGCCTAAGGGGTCACTGTCTCATTAAGAATTAGTTTAATTATTATGATACGCAGGTAAAGTCCTTCTCAGAATACTGTCAGCGTTTGGGTATATAGGAGGTACCCCGGGAGACAAAACAAGTTTCCTTTGGAACTCAAAATAGTTCTTACACTTCTTTTTACAAAGGTGTTTAGACACTGCTTTTTAATTTAGTCCCCTAATAGTTTTAGTAGCTACTCTGGTTGATATATTTATAACTTTGTTTTGTTATGAATGCTTTTCAGGTTGTTATGCTTGATTAGTTGTGCTTGATATTTTGAAAAACATTTTGGTAGCCATGGCACAATGTTAAACTATCAAGGCAGGGGGCTTTATAACATAAGAAAAAAAATACATTCTGTATTTTGGTTGACTTGGCTTATGAATTGTTTGCAGATTCAACAAATGATCAAAGAACATTGGTAAAATTGTTTTCCTTTGTATGTGGGAAACTTTCAGTGCTTAATTAACTTTTTAAATTGATTTTTACGTTAAATTGATTTTTTTTCCAGCTGGAAATCTGTATGAAGGGCAGGACTTAAATTTGGATAAATTCCAATATTTCCTATCAAAATCTGACACCTCACTCCACATTTCAAGCTGTAGTGCTGTGATTCAGATATGGTTCCTCATTTCCTTTTGAATTTCCTTAAAATCTATAGAAGACTGTTTTGTGTTCAGCTTTTGTTAACTTGTTGGAAAAGGAATGCGTTTTGTCATAGAACAATATTTCGACTCTAGAGGGAGTAGCCTATACACAGATAGAAAACTGCTTTGATTTTCAAGCCATGCAACATGTTCCACTGAGTTGAAAGTACTGCTGCATATCAGTGCTAATCTAATGCAATCCCAAATATTCTGTTTTAAAAGGGACTGTCATCATATCCTGGGATTGCTTGAGTGTGAAAATCATGCTGACGTTTGCATACCGAGCTTTAATTTGCGCATAATCCTTTTTAATGAATTGGATTTTATTTATTTATTTGTATTTCTATCCCGCCCTATACCCAAAGGTCTCAGGGCGGGTTACAATATTATATTAATCTTAGACAGGTCCCTTCCCTTAGGCTTACAATCTAAAGCAGTGATGGTGAACCTTTTGAGCTCGGTGTGTCAAAATTCGCAAGAAAGCCTAGCTTAACTCGGGTGTTGTGTCACATCTAGAAATGTCCATAATTTTGTGATATTTGTAGCTCTAGTAAAAAAAGTTATATTTTTGATATATGTATTTTATTAAAAGCAAAAACAAATAATTCTTTACATTAGTGACTTTTGTTGCTGAATTTTCTTTGCTAAATCTTCAATTGAAAGTTGGTATTTCATACACTTCAAGAACAAGCAAGCACTACACACCCGGTGCCAGGGTGACCAGGTGTGTCACCCAAAAGGGCTTGGCGTGTCACCTGGGACACGCGTGTCATAGGTTGGCCATCACTGATCTAAAGAGACAAACAAAAGGAAAACGGTGTGGGAGGGAACAGGGAACAGCAAAAAACAGCACTTGGGGTCTTCAGTTCCAATTCTTCTGTTCATTTCTTATTGCTGGAATTTTCCTAGTCTCTTGTTGAATTTTCGCTTCATTGATGACAAACCGGATGATGGTAGAGATGGTCAGCCGGCATCTACTCAGCCATGCCCTGCTCTGCCTCAGGACCAGATGATTTCTCAACTGGTGGATCGGCTGCCGTAGTCTCTTTGCCATCTTGTGATTGGAGCAGTTGGAAGAGGGAGTAGGCACTTTTGTGAGCAAGGTGGCAGACCTCCTCAACCTGCTTCCTCTCTTCTGCTCCTCTTGGGCAAGGTGGTTCGCAGCCTTGTGATGGCAGTTGGAGGAGGGAGGGGCACTGCTGGGATTAAGATGGCAGAGCAGCGCAGCCTGCTGCCTTTTCTCTAATTCTTTGTATAGGAAGGGATAGGAGTTTAATGAAATAAATAAGCCCCATGTATTTATTTTCTATACCTTTTCCACTACAGTCCCAGGATGGTTAAGAAAATGCACAAAATTCATAAAAATATGAATCCCACTTGTTAGGTCAACACCAGTCTCTAAATGCTTGGATGAATAAATACATTTTTATCATGCTTCAGAAACTACTCACCTAGCATATCTGTGCATTGAGATTATTCCAATGCTTTGGAGGGCAACACCTTCTGGTGGCTTTAGTAAAGATCTGATACGGAAAAAACATTGTTAAGAGAGTCTCCCTAGAAGATCTTAACTGGCAGGTAAAACTATACGGGAGGAAGGACAGGATTCCTTCACGTATTTCATAATAACTTCTGAATTTGGTAACCTTCCCAATTGAGATGCCATCACTTTTTCCTTCCTTTTCCTTTGCAGGTTGAGATAAAGGTCAGAACGTACTGTGTGAGGAAGTTGTATTTTTTTTTTCCAGGCTGACACCATTTGTTGCAGAAAATATTATCGTTATCTCTCTTTTTCTTCTGTTTCAAGAGTTCACTGAGCGACACCTGCCTCATCTTTTACTCGAAGGCGTTGTCACAATTTCCCAGTTGTAATCATCTAACTGAATGCCTGTGGACTCTCACGAACATGATAAGAGAAGTTTTGAAAGATGAAATCTTATGCAAAGAAGGTACCATTTTAATTGAGTTTAACTTACAAAATACTCAGAAGAGGAAAACATGGTTTGTGAACCTATTTTCTGCCTGCAATAAAACGGAAGTGTAATATTTGAAAGGAGTAAAATTAAAGTTCATAATGAAAAGCTTATTAAGTTTAAGTGTACATTATAATACTTGTAAAACATTATTCATATATATGTATTTTGCAGATGGGCTGAAGAAGTTTCTTACTCCCCTTGATGACGTACTTGAAGGCTTCTACGATCGTATTATGTCTTATTCTTGTGGCGGCCACCGTGGTGACCTGGTGTCTGCAAAAGTCACAAGTGACTTGAGCAATTTTCTAGATTTGCTTGAACTGCTTGTGGCCTCCAGAATCCAAACGTCACTCAACTTTGCCTGCCAAAGGATGCTGTTTTTGAATGCTTCCCGTATCTTGCACCTTGCCGCTTCACCTGTTCACAGTTTAGTCAAGAAGAAATCTGTCCTGCTGCTGAAAAAATGCATCCTCTACAAAGCTGGTGATGATCAAATAAAGGGAAGGGTAGCTCCCTTCTGTCATGACCCAAACTTGGCTGGTGATAGATTATTACTCGCCAGTGCCGTTTTGCAGTTTGTGCCTACTGGATGTTTGGATCAATTGTTTGTTAACGGAAAGACAAACCTCCCTCAGGATTGTCCCATTAAGCCAGAAGTTGGTGTCTCTAACGATCCTGATCGAGTAACCCTAAGAGCTTTAAGCCTGGTTTTACTTAAAACTTTAGAGATTAAGATCCAGGATTCTGCCTCCGAAGTTGAAGCTCAAGGTAACTTTCCTTTTAAAAAGATCTTAAAAGCATTTTTGCACCTAATTTGTGGACCATTTACTTCTTTTAGTATCTGTAATCCTGCCTTTTACATGAGGGTGTCAGTAGGACTACAGGAAAGCTAACTGTCAAAGGCCTAAGTGAAGAGAAATTTTTAACCAGGCACTAAAAACTATATAGTCTTTCCCCCTTTTTCCATGCACAGTCAAAGATCTGGATCTTTGAGATGGGGTCCTCCTGGAGATCCGGATCTTGAAGATGCCTGAAGACCCCATTGTGGACACCTTGGGGGGGTTTTCCACTTACCTCCCTTAAATAACTCACGGATTTATGGAATGGGTCCTTCAAGAGATTTAAGGGAGGTATCCAATGCATCCCCACAGGCAGTGCTGCACCCAATAGCAGTGCCAGCTTGCCCGCAGTAGAGGGCACATGTGGTGAATCCAGACCTATCCATGTGGGGTCCTCCTGTCACCCCAGGTTTTGGGGGGGATAGGGGGTGCAATTTCTGTAGATGCTTCAGAGACTCTTCAAAGATTGTCCAGAGATTTGCCATAAATTCCAGAGATTTGCCGCAAACTCCGAAGATCCTCTGGAGCCTTTGACAAAGGTCCGTAGGAATGGCATTGCTCTCCCGTGGGGTCCTCTTCAAAGCCTGTGCTATTCTTTGGAGCCGGCTTCGGAGATTGTACACAGGCTTTGGGTTTGGGGGCACACACACCCATGGGTGCACCCCCCCCAAGACCCCATTGCCCGATCGCAGTGGAAACACATTCCGTATAATCCGGATTTGATGTCTGAATACCTCATTGTAGACCCCTTTAATGGGATCTACAGGAAATCTGTATTATAGGTCCAGAAGGACTCATGTAATCCGGATTTTCCTAGAACCGGTAGAAGACAAATGTGGCTCTAATGGGGTCTGCAGTAGAAATGGGATCTTCCTGCTTGGAGCCGAATGGGTCCCTAATGGGCACTTAATGGGTACTTAGTGCTAGTAGAAAAAAAACCCTTTAATTGGGTTCACACGAATTCCAGATTTAAGTGCCTGAAGGACCCATTAAATTTGGATTTACCCTGCTCTTGTAGGGACAGGGCCTTGCAGATGGGGGCCTTTAGTGGGGTCCAGGTGAGGACAGGGACTTCCCAATTGGTACCAATCGGGTACTAATCTGGTTCCTAATGGTGACTTAGAAGGGTTCTAAGCCCTAGTGGAAAAAGGCCCTTTGTGTCTGGTGAACCTCTGCTGGGAGTCTGTTCCAAAGCAAAAGCAGCTAGCTCTGGAGGATGTAGACCAGTCTGAATGCAAGAACTAGAATGTTTTGCAAAACTAGCCTGCTAGAGGCCATTTCCACCCACTCCCAAAAAGAAGTCTGAGATAAGGATTTTGGAAAGGCCAAAGTTGTACCTAATGGTGATAACCTGCTACTTATGGGGAGACTAAGGTCTCATCTAGCAAATTATGTCCTTCATCAAGACGGGATTATTCTGAAAACGTATGCTAACATTTTTCCTAAGTACATGGTTCCCATTAAGAAAGTGTTGTAATATTTAATTTAAAAGGAGAGGCTGAGAGTCTAATAAAGGGAAAGGTGTCTACTTTCTACCCACCTGAATCGTGTTTAAGTGGAAGCTTTCACCCTCCTTAAGTAGGTTTTGAGGAGCTCAAATGGCATGTTAAATCCCTTTATTGTTCCTTCATTTTCCTGATTGGACTGCAGAAAGCGCCATGGGCTGCCAAGCCTGACTCTTTGTTTCCTTCCCCTTGGATTAACTCTTTATTGGAGTCTCAAAAGCCATGGGTTTAAGAGATCTCTAAGGGAATATTTCCTGTTAGCATTTCTGTCCAAGAAAATTAATTGCTGGGGATGAACTATGAGAATGATTGTGCCAACTAGCTTGAAGGATGTTAATGGTTCAACATTGATATCTCACATCTGCAGCTACAGGACACATGTGCAGCTGGGCTTCCATAGAAACAGCTGGTGTGCAGCACCCTGTGAGTCCTACATGTCTAACGTGTCTGTTGACTCTGTTTTGTAAGGTGCCTATGCAAAGGGAAGGGACAGAACCTTAGCACAGCAAGGGAGAGCTGAGGCAGCCTGCCTATCTCCTTTGAGATCAATGGGTGTAAGAGACCTCCAGCCTGCCTTGACTAGAGCGGTGCTTTGCAGAGACTGTGTTTCAAGAGCCTCCTGAATACTTCTCCCACTGAGTATGCAGGAATACCTCTTGGGGACTCAGTGCCAGTAGGCTTGTTCATACTGTGAACCGCCCCTTCAGCCTGGAGATGCCAGCTTCAAAAGAAGCCCCTCATGCCCTGTAGCTATAGCAGACACCCCTTACAGGGTTTCTCCCCATGTGCATTTTAATTTGAATTGAATCCGAATTTGGGGAGGACCATCCCCATGACTTATGTGATTAATCCAAATACAATCCGAACTCGGCACCCAGTGTCCCCATGCAATTCCTTATTCCCGGATTTTTTGAGAACTATCCTGCCAAAATCCGGAGAAAAAAAGTACTAATAAAAACAGGACTCCATCCCCTTTTTGGAGCCGAGTCCACTCCCCCCCCCCACATAGGGATGGTACTGAACTATTTGGGGTGGCCAACGGCAGCCACTTGTGGGTGGGATTTTACAGATGCAAAGCTCCCCCCCCCCAATTGTGCTTGCAGTGCTAGAGCCCTGTTCGAAAGACGCAAAAAGGGGTGAGAGCTGCCTGCCTTTAAAAAAATTTTACTGGAAACATTTGTATCTTTTCTGATGCTTGTTATCAAAAAGATATATTTTAGAAGCAAAAATGCTTTGCAAAGATAAATTTTATTGTTCTGTGCTCACTCTTTCGCTGATCTGCTTGAGCGCACAGTTCCTGGTATTGTCAAATGGGAGAGGTGTGAAAGGAGAAAGTATTCCCAATTAGATTTTTTTTAAAAGCTGCCAGCTTTTAATTTAAGCGCTCTGGCTTCAGCAAGAGTGAAGGGGAAGGTTTTGCTGCTTTTACTGCAGGCAGGGTTTGCACGGGGTGAGGTTTTTAAAAGTCCTGTTATGCATGGGGATGATATTCAGATTGACAGGCACTCTATTCAGATTAAAAATACCCCTCCCCCCAAATAGTCCAAACAGTCTGTCTAAGATTAATATAATATTGAGACCTTCGGGTAAAGGGCGGGATTGAAATACAAATAAATAAATAAATCAGGACTAAAAAAGCTACATGGGGACACACCCTCAGTCTTTCTTAGTTCATGCTGAATGTGGGTGGCGTTTGCAGCAGTGATTGGTAACTTGAGCCAGTTTGGTCTTGTGGTTAGAGTGCCGGACTGTTGTCTCGTAGTCTCCGGGTTTGATTCCACACTCTGCCATCAAGCCAGCTGGGTGACCTTGGGCTAGTCACAGCTTTCTTTCTGAGTTTTCATAGCTCCACCCACCTCACAAGGTACCTGCTGTGGGGAGAAGAGCTGAAGGTTTATTAGCAGCTTTGAGACCTCTTAAAAGGGTGAGAAAAGTGGGGTATAAAAGTCAACTCTCTGTACAATATTCTCTGTACTGAGGAGTGCAAGTACCACAAGTGAGGGTCACTACTTCCCCTATAAATTCTGTTTGGCTGCCCAGCCCTTCTAAAACCCCCAAACTGTTGCCCACTGATCGTCGGTAGGGGTTCATGTGATTGCAGGAAAGTGGTAGTGTTGGCACAGAGTGTTTGGCGATGTAATCTTGTGTAATGCATAGTTTAATAAAGCTCTGTTTATTCTGAATCATTTCAATGTATATATGCATTTGCCGTCTTTAATATTGAAAGTGATGCAGCGTCTTAGATACGCTTGGCTGATTTAAATATGTCCCTTTATTTTTTTTAAATATATGCACACGTGTAGCTCTTTTGGAAAGCATTATGTGCCCACTGCTGACATTCTTAGAAAGCCACCTGAGCTTGTCACGCTCTGTTCACCTGCATGAACATCCCTGCGTGTGGCTTTCTGTGGTGTTTATGGAACAAGATGATGACATGTTGGAAGCTGCAAAGGCTTTATTAATGGTACATTTAAAGTTTGAGAGGTTAGTGTTTTCTGTTCTTTCTGCTTCATGTGGTTGAAAGTTTGCTTACTGAAAACTGCTACTTTGTCTATTTTTCCTCTTCTACCAAAATGGGCTACAAAGTTAATCATGTTCTTTTTTTAAAAAGTATGATTAGAAACCCCTAAACATAAGAGCCTAAGAGGAGCCCTGCTAGATCAGGCCACAGCCCATCTAATCTGTCTCACACTGTGGTCCACCAATGGCTTCTGGGCATCTCAAGCAGAAGACAAAGACAAAGCCTTCACCTGCTCGTAACTCCCTAAAAATTGTCTTTAGAGGCATCCTGACCATCTCTCCAACTTGGAGACAGTATCTAAGCATCTATTGTAGTAGACCTTTATATCATGTAGATATTAAAAGGCATGGAATTAGCAGTACTTTGTGACTGGTTTCCAGTTGCATTGCACAATAGCTCTGCTACAACATTTTAATAGCAGCTCCCTCACCAGCACACAGGCTAGAAGGGGAGTGTTCCTGAGTTGAGAAGGGCAGAAGCCTGGTAAGATCACATTGAATAATGGTCTGAGATATGTTGGGCTGCAGACCCTGGAACAAGTTACACAATCCACATTCTTAGCACAGCTAAAGTCACTTGCTTCCCAGTCACTTGCTTCTTGACTGGCAGGCTTGGATCCTGCTGGCTCCTTCACGTAGAGACCATCTAACAACTTTTCTGGGTTGGATTGATCAGAAAAATGAAGATTTTGAAATACTGTATTATGCATCAAGGACCATATGAGCACAACTCTCAGTCTATGAGGGGTTTGGGGATCAGGACCGATACGATGGAACCAAGTTTATAGTTACTGACAGAATTTTTCAAAAATAGTTGGTGACTTGATATCCTAACCATTTTGTGTACACTTATTAATTTTCTAGGTTCCAACATAAAGTTGATTTCACGTTGTATCCTTTGAGTGATGGAACACGGGACACTTTGACGCATCAAAATGGCTGCAATCCCCATTGCATCTTTTTATTTCTGCTCAAAAATATTGCATTTGATGCCACAGTTCTTCTTGATTTTTTGATTTCCTCGGAGACCTGCTTCCTGGAATACTTTGTAAGATACTTGAAATTTCTTGTTCAAGACTGGTGTCATTTTGTCAGAATCTCTGAATTCTTCAAGACTGCATCCAGGAGAGACCTTGGTTTTTCTCCCTGCCACAGAATAAATACATATCAATCAGACGTGAATCTGCAGAGTACGGCTTATACTCCACTACCTTATTGTGAATTAGTTGGGGCCACTTCTCCATTCTTTTCTTCACCGTGGCACACGGACTGTCAATCATTAGAATCCAGCACATCTGATTTGTTGAGCAAATCTCATAACACACCTTCAAGTGAAGCCTTCCAAAGCCTGGTGGATTATGAAAGTTCAGAAGATTCTGAGACAGAGTGGCCCACAGAAGACTTTGTGATGGGTATGAAAGAGAGACCTTTAACTAATCAGTCTTGTTCAAAGGAAGCTGTTCTAGATGTGGTTAACCCATCAGAAACCTCAGAGCAAAACAAGTTTGCTTTGGATCAGAATCTCGAATCCCCCTCAGATGACAGAATATCATTCAGTGATCTTGGATCAGCTGAAGGAATACTTGAAAAAACAATCTGGTGTCTCCAGCAGCTGCAAGGCTCTATTTCTAGGTTGCATGCGAGGGATCTCTTTCCATATAATCCAGGGGCGCTCCTGAACCTCTTGACTCTTGTTAACAAAATTAACAGAGAACACAGATTTGACTCAAAGCTGCCAAAACCTGACACGCAGTACCCACCTTCTGCTAGTAGTTAGCCTAGGGTGAGGGTGATGCTTGCCGAAATTTAATATGTATCACAACCTATGGCCAGGGGCACATCTTTCAGGATTTAATGCGTGTTAAATACCAGACTAAGTCATTGCAAATAACTCTTCACAACTGGCTTTGAATTGCGAAGTATTTCATATTTCTAATCAATCTTGTCCTTGAGTTCGTGTAATTTGTGTTTCTTTTGTGATTCATTGCTTGCACATAAACTTTGAGTTGACTGTTCGTCTACTCACTAGATTCTGTTGCTCATGGAAAATACCTGCCTGAGAACACAGTCCTGGGGTGCAGTTTTTCCAGCTTATTTTATCAAAATCCCAGTTATTTTCTGTTTAGTTTTAGCAGAGAGCTCTTCCTTCCACAGAATTTCCTCTCAACTGAAATTCAAACTGACTTAAGACACACCCACTAGCTGAGGAGTGGCTAATCCTCTTTGCGTGTGCTAATGCTTTCTCCCTTTTGTTATTTAGATGTGGTCTCCCAGGAATTTACCTAGAGTAACCTGACCTGGCCAGACCCAAATTGACCTAAATTTTATCTGAGCTGGCTTCTAAAAGCAGACCCCCAAAACTGTCCCAAAACCAGAGGACTTACCACCCAAACTTACCACAGCACAGCAGCAGTTTTTTTAATCAAAATCCCAGTTATTTTTTGTTTAGTTTTAGCAGAGAGCTCTTCCTTCCAACGGAGTTTTGAACAAAGCGCAACGTATTTGTATGTTTCATAGCTGGGTAGGGTTTAGCCCTTAACCAATGAACAATAACTATTTTTCAAACCAATTTAAACTTAGAGCCAAAACCTTCCAACCGAAATGTATCACTTGACCTCAGCAGGGAGGGGGCGTCAGCTGTCAGTTCCAAAGCAACAGGCAGCCATTATATACATACCGTATTTTCCGGCGTATAAGACGACTGGGCGTATAAGACGACCCCCAACGTTCCAGTTAAAATATAGATTTTGGGATATACTCGCCGTATAAGAAGACGATACCCGGCGTATAAGACGACCCCTGACTTTTGAGAAGATTTTCCTGGGTTAAAAAGTAGTCTTATACGCCAGAAAATACAGTATATAGAGAATCTGACAGCTTATGAGCAATGACGGTTTGGATATAAAAATGTGTCATCAGTGAAAATGAACTGATCATAGTCCTGGGCTCAGAGCTACAGTAGTCTCTGGGAACTTGCCATGAGCATTGGTTATAGAGAACACAGAGAATAATTTTAGGGGCAACGCACAAGTTTAAATCTCTCATAAAAAGTGGAGGCAAATGCATGCCGAGATCTCGTTTATTACATTTGCGTGCCTAGTAAGTTTCAGAATCTCAATGTGTCTGCCACACAAGCTACATTTCCATTCGCAGGTCAGCACTCTGAGTGGCACACGCAGACATCTCTGTGGTCCCACCTTGTGGTTAGAGTGCCCGACTCGTATCCACAAAGCCAGCTGGGTGACCTTGGGTTAGTTAAACTCTTTTTCAGCTTTTGCAGCCCCACCTACCTCATAGGGTATCTGTGGTGAGGAGAAGAACAGAAGATTTGTGGGCCACCTTGAGTCCCCTTAAGAGTGAGAAAAGCAGGGTATAAAAACCAACTCTTCTTACTCCATGAAACCAGCTGGATGACTTTGGGCTCTCTTTCTCTTTCTTTCTTTCTGAGGAAAGAGGGAGATGTAACAGCTGGAGATGGATTGCAAATGTGTGAGGGTTTTGTGTGGGGATGTGTGTGTTTTCCATTACAGAAGACAGTGGAAGGTCCTACATCTCTTAACTATTGCAGCTAAAGGAAAATATTAGACTTGGGTGCCAACTATGTGGGAAAGTCAGTAGGATTATTAATTTGCATTGATCCTGCTAAGTGCCTTACGCAGAAATACTGAACACATTCAGTGCAGCAAACAACTGCTTGATATTTCTTTTTTAGTAAGGATAACCCAAATAGCCATGTTCTTTGTATATTTTCTGGTGGAAAAAGAATAGGAAGTTATTCCTCTTTTGTTGTTGACTTTAGCATCTCTGTTTTGACGCTTCTTATACAATATAAATGGGTTTTCTTGTTTATGCAAAAATGTGGCTTCAAATGTTTATAATTATGCAATGCTTTTTCTATCTCTGCAACGTTAGGAGGGTGTGTACAGGACGCCACCACTCATGAAAATCCTGTTATTCGACTGAACAGATGTTCCTACGCTTTGCCTAGGTTACTAAATGTTGCTGCTGTTGAGATTTTTCCAAGTACTTGTAAAGCCAGTACTGAGGATTTTAGATTTAAAGGCAGAATTCCAGTATTTTCATGGACTGCTACCTGACTTGATTTTTCCCCTCAGTTCTGAGTCCTTTCTGCATTGCTTATGGTAGCTGAAGTGAGAATTCTGTTCACTGAAACTGCATTCTGCACAATAGTGTGGAAATGCAACTTTCAGACGAAAGAAATTTAAGAAAAGCGTTACAATATATATATTTTAAAGCCTCATTACAGAAGGCTAAGAAAACTTAGGATAAAATAGAAAATGGAAAGACATAGAAAGGGCAAGTCAACTCATATGTTGAGGATGTATGACAGCAATAGGAAGGTTGGTTTCTTTATCTCTTTCCCATCTCTAATTGATAAGAACCAAACTGGTTCCTTTCCCTTTCAGACTGATTTTGTCTCTTTATCCTTAAACAAAAAGGTGAGCGTTCTTGGCCCATGTGTTCTTTGGTGGCACAGATTGTGTGAATAGAAGATCAGAATTTTCTTGGTCAGATTGAATCTTCAAAGCCTCTGGGATCGGAGGTCAAGGTGCACCTTGGCACTAGAAGAATGCCAAGGTCAGAGGTGAAGCTGTTTTTAGACTGCTATCACTGCTATTCCGGTGGATATCAGTGAGTCATAGCTGATTCCATTGGCACCTCTTGTGTGGTTTTTTTTTGCCAGAAATACAAAAGTAGTTCACCATTGATTACTTCTAGGGAGAGGCTTGGGATTGAACCGGCAACTTTCTGCTTTCCAAGAACCTTGCTTTACCTCTGAGCTACAGCCATGTCCTGCAGAAGATCTTAAGGGACATTGAAAGGTGTTTAGCTTCTCTGCTGAACTGTCTCTAAACATTGTTGTGGCTTTGGTAGCAGCCGGTGATCAGAGAGCGGGGGTGGAATAGGGGTTGTGGGAAGAGGTTCGTGGGACAGCAAGGGCCAGAGGACCCCCCCCCCATCACTGCATCTTTACCTGTCAAACTGGGGTGATCAATTCTTTTATGTTTGCCTGGTGATCAGATCACAGAGAGAAGAGGCTCATTTCTGCTTGATCACTGTTTAAAAATGGCCAGCAGTTGCGATCAGGGAAGGGGCATTGGGTGGCATTTCTCTGCCCTCACTACAGCGGGTGGCACAGGGGTTGGTGACGTCAGCCCGCCTCCTATCAGGAGAGAGGGGGCGGAGAGAAAATGATGCTATTTCTCCAAGCAGGGGTTTAGCGCGGTTTGCATGGGACTTGAGCCTGCACTTTCGTCAGTCGCATGGGGACAGTTCAATTCGGTCTCGGCTCCGTATTTGGACTAAGTTTTATCCAATTTATCACACATTCAACTGTCAAGTTCATCTGTTGGATAATTCATTGACCCAGGCTGATTTGCATTACCAAGCTAGGTTTGGTGTCAGACATCTCTGTGTTAGTAGAACAAAACTGGATTATTATGAAGAAAGTAGCCTGAGGAAAACATAGCATACATTTTTTCAAGCATGTGATTTCTGGCTTAATGAATGCAGGATAGCAGCTGGCTAAAAGATCTCAGGAGTCTGGATTGCATGTATTGGCCTGGCTGTGTGTGAAGGCGTCAATCTTCAGGCAAAGAGTGCTTGGTTCTCAGCAAAAATACTGAGGTTTGTTGGAAAAATAGAGAATTATTTTTGTTGAAGACTTTGGTTCAGCAGCAGCATTTGTAACATAATTTAATCAACTTCCTTATCCTCATGGACTCCTTGATTTTTCACTTGCTCCTCTCAGGACTTAAGTTGCCTAACATAGTCCTGAATACAAAAGGCATTGATAAAGGTTGCTCTATATCTATAAATATCTTGTAGATCAGTGGTTCTCAACCTGGGGGTCGGGACCCCTTTGGGGGTCAAACCACCCTTTCAGAGGGGTCGCGGCAAGTCTCCCGACACCCTTCCCTCCCACCTCCCAGCTGCTTCGCCCCTGTGGTTGGGGGTCTCCACAACATGAGGAACTCCATTAAGGGGTCGCGGCATTAGGAAGGTTGAGAACCACTGTTGTAGATGCTTATGGATAAAGCTAAGACAACAACTGTCAGCTTCCAGGTACCTGTCAACCACTTTCAATTGCCTCTCCTGATTCAGATGGCATAGAGAGAGCTGGGTGCAATCTGCATATTGATGACATCTCATTCCAAATCTAACGACCTCTCTCAGTGGCTTCATATAGATACTGAAGAGCATGGGAACAAGTGAGTTCCCGGGACGTCAAACCAGAATCTCCTACCACCACTCTCTGAGATTGGCCATGGAGATAGGAGCGGAACTGCCTCAGACTCGCAAGCTCTGTAGCCTTTCCAGAAGACCAGATTGAAACACTTTTAAATGGGTCTAATGTAAATCCAGATTTAAGGGCCTGAAGACCCCATTAAACCCAGATTTCGCATCTGCTAGCGTGTAGAAATGGGGTCCCAATGAGGTCTTGTGTGCAAACAGGGCCTTACAGGTATCGACCAGGTGCCTAATGGGCTCTAAATGGGGTCCTCAGTGCTAGTGGAGAAACACCCTTAGCCTTCTTCTGGAATAGGGGTCTGCTGTCTGCTTGTTCTTGCAGGTTATGGCAGGCACCAGGGGAAGCCTGCCGTAGTCCGCAGACAACCAGCCCTTATCCTGAGATATTTATTTATTTATTTATATTTATATCCCGCCCCATACCCGAGGGTCTCTGGGCGGCTTACAACAATTAAGAACAAGCACACTAAAAATTGTATCACACAATAATAAAACCAGCGTAAGATTTAGAAACCAACATGATAATAAGAATAAGAATAAAAACAATACAAAAACAGTTTAAAACAGTGGTGTTTGGAAGGAGGGAAGAATAAAGAGCATTTAGCCAAAGGCCTGAGTGAAGAGGTGCGTCTTTACCGCCTTTCTGAATGTAAACAAAGAAGGGGCCTGACGCACCTCCAAGGGGAGACCATTCCATAGCCTGGGGGCCACTATTGAGAAGGCCCTCTCCCGGGTGACCACCCGCCTAACCGCTGAAGGCGGTGGGACAACCAGGAGGGCCTCTCCTGCAGATCTTAAGACATGGGCAGGTTGATATGGGAGAAGGCGCTCCTTTAGATATCTGGGGCCCAAGACATTTAGGGCCTTATAAGTCAGAGTTAGCACCTTGAATTGGGCTCGGAAATGAATTGGCAGCCAGTGCAGTTCTTTTAGAACCGGTATGATATGCGTCCGGTTAGCTGTACCGGTCAGCACTCGGGCAGCTGCATAGATATAGCTGCTGAGATGTAGCTGCATAGATATAGCTGCTGAGATATAGTCCAGAATAAGGCTAAGTGCGGAAAGGACTTTTTAAAATTGTTATACCCTACCCTGACACCAACACACCCGCTCATCTTACCTCTCATCATATTAATTTGGGGAATGGCGCCAAAGTAATGAAGTGTGTAGATAGGAAACATGATAGAGATGTATAAAAATATTAATTGTGTGTACAAAGTAGATAAACGAGAGAGATATGAGGCAAGTCAGTCTCTATTCTGGATGAATCAAGAAGAAGAAAAGGAAACTTCTCTCTCTCTCTCTTTTAAACTGCATACTTAAATGTTGCTGTTCACTAGCATGATTGTGGTGTTTGCTACCAGTTTGGCTGAAACCCTTTTTGAGACTATCCAATTCATGGAAGTCACAGCTAGGAAGGCCTATTAGGAGGGGGTCTACCCCCCCAAAGGCCATCCGCTGGGAGACTGCAAGCTGTTTGCCCATCAGCTTCTAGAGTAGACCTGTCATGGATCTGATGCAGTGGAGCATTGCTGATGCTCTTACCTGGTAGCAGCAAACACTTAGGGCGCGTTCCCGCCTAGCGTGTTTCTGGATTATTCTGGTCCGGAAACAACCAAATTCTGGTCCGGGTCTGGTGCAGGTTGCGGGAACAGTGCTGAGCACGCATTTCCGTATTCCTGTTTTGGACCCGATGGTTACAGACGGCAAGGCGGTCCTGCTGTCTGAATGCAGCGGCGAAGACAAGCCCAGCCTGGACAGCAGCAGAAGCGGCACGGCGCTTCCAAGTTCCTCTTTGTGTCAGTAAACGGCAATGGTGGCAGCAGTGGCAGGAGCGAAGCAGCACTTCCAAGCTCATTTTTGTGCCGGTAAATGGCAGCCGCGGGGGCAGGAGCGGGAGCGGCGCTTCCAAGTTCCGGGTCTGCTGATCTACTTGTGCGCACAAGGCACAAGCAGATAATTGGATCTGGCACACACACACACACACCCCGCACAACCGCTACCACATTCAGACAGTGGGATCACCTTGGAAAGAAACTTGGGAGCGCCGCTCCTGTTCCTGCCGCTGCTGCCATTTTCTGGCACGAAGAGTTTGGAAGCCCTGCCCCTGCCCCTGCCCCTGCCCCTGCCCCTGCCCCGGCCCCTGCCCCTGCCCCTGCCCCTGCCCCTGCCCCTGCTGTTAACCAGCATGAAAAGGAACTTGGAAGCGCCACTCCTGCCCCTGCTGTTTGCCAGCATGAAGAGTCCTGTTTAAACAAGGGAGGATTCCCCCAGATTTTTTCAGGGGGCTCTGCAGAAAATCCAAGAAAACAGAAGTGGAACGGGACTTGCCGGATTTGGATTACTGACCAATATAAAGGGAACCCTCAATGCAGAGTCCCATTCCAGTCCAGATTTTAGTCTCTAGGGGAACGCAGCTCTAGGCTCATAAAAATGTCATCTGCCACGCCCGTGTAGCTACCCTGACTCACAAATAAGTCAGTTCATGTGTTTGGTTTTTCACAAACCTAATCTTTATAAATAAGGGATATTTCTGTTTAAAGAACAAGTGTTTTAGCACCAAATCTATTTGCTTCCCATGCTAATTAAAAACAGTTTTGTTTTTATTTAAGGAAGGGTCGGTCATAATAGTACAAAATAATATGGAAAGCATTGAAGCAAATTTAAAATATAATCCTCCCACCCATTCACCCTCTCTGGCAGGACAGCACCCAGTGGGAGCTAAAGATCAAAGGCCTGGGTTGAAGATGAATGCTTTAACCAGGTCCTGAAGGACATATAAAGTAGGTCCCTGGCAAGCCCAGGAAGGCTCTTCCAGGGCCTGGGGACCACCACTGAAAAGGCTCTAGCTGCATCCTTCCCCCCGCAACACCTCTAAGAGAGGAGGAACTACTAGAAGGTCCTGTCCCTGGGATCTCAATACTTGGGCAGCTCTATATGGGAGAAGGTGCTTCTTCAGATACACTTCAGAAGAGATTCCTGCTGAGCTTACTGACTGAGAAACAGGCAGTTTTACCGAACTCTTGTTTCATTCCAAAATATGTGGCGTCTAAATTCTTTCAGTCTTCCTATACTTGCTTAAGAGACGTATGTCACAATGGCTTAATAATGAAAGGAGATATCACAAGTGGGTGTTGAGGTCGTCAGTCTGGTTACATGGAAATTTCAGCCTCACACACGAAGCATGAATCAACTTGCTGCCCATGTGGAAGCCTCACCAGCCAGCCTTAAACCAAACACCTCAGTCATTTAAAAACCCTTAACCACAGCTGATATCGGCAGCTTCGTTGCTTCTCTCGGTTAAAATTATTACACTTTTTCAAAGAAAAGGAAAGAAAAGTCAGGCTTACTGTGAGATACTGTCTGATATCAAAAGTCTGGGCAGACCCATTCTTGATTTATGTATTTATTATTTGTATTTCTATCCCGCCCTGTAGCCGAAGGTCTCAGGGCGGGTAATAACCTTTAAAACAACAGATTACAAATGACTATGTATTAAAAAGGAATAGATTGTGATAGTAGCTGTGAAGGAGACTTGGCAGTGAGACTGCTTCCTCTGCTTTCCCTCAAACATCACCATGTTGCTCAACATCTAGCTTTATGAAGAGTTGTGCATAGTGCTAAAATTAATTTCCTTCAGATAATAAATCTTGCATCACTATATATATATTTATCCTTCCCTTCTTCCCTGTATCAGAGCATTGGGGCTGCTAAGTTCCTGCATCTCTCTCATTCTCTTGTTCTCTCTCTCGTTCTCGTTGTCCCTCCCTCCCTCCCTCGCCCCCCAGCCTATGGTTCTTTCACTGGAGAAGCCAAATACTGAAGTTGGAAAATCATTTTTAAGTGGTCATTTTTGTGTTCCTCAGTTTGTGGTCAAAGGGAACCACTTGGAATCATTCCCAGAGTTTAGTTTATTCAGTGGTAGTTTATAGGGAGCTTTGGGGAGTTGCAGTTGGAGGGGCAGGATGGAGAATAGGTGCTGTGAGGAAGATGCTCCAGTGACCACCTTTGGTCTTTGGACCAAATATGGTCAGAGATTTGTGGAGGATATGTGTATCGATAGATACTGAAATGGATGCCTAGGTACTCTCTCCAGGATGGAGAGAAAGGCAGGATGACTCTGAAGGCCTTCACTCTGAAGTGAAGGTTTGCCTTTGTCGTCTGCTTGAGATGCCCAAAAACAACTGGTGGGACCCAGTGTGAGTCAGGGTGCTAGAGTAGATGGGCTGTGGTCCAGTCCAGCAGGGCTCTCTAGGTTGCCCACCTGCCACTGCTGTTGATCTAACAACTTTCTGTAGCTGTTTGTTTACATAGGGATGGTCAAACAGTCCAACCCCAAATATTATTTAACTATAGGTCCCCGATTCCTCAGCCACTAGCAGGGAACAGCAACATTAGAAGAGCCACAGTTTGGTTACCCCTCCTTTATTCCATGTTTGTTACATAAATCATTTGGCATTCATCAAGTTGGGTCTTGGTAGGTGGGTTTGTCGCCAGTCCATTGCCAGGGATGGATCATTTTCTGACAATGTTTGGGGCTACAGTGTTTGCTCCTCAATACAGGAGTGAGGGACCCATTAAGATGGTCTGCCCGTGGAGACTTATGGAATCTCAGAGATTCTTTGTGGCTCTGGGGGAGCTTCCAGTTGATATGGCAGGTACTCCTGCCGGGACCCTGGCCTCACTTTGGAATTGTGAGATGAGCAGAGTTACCCACAGTTTTCCTCCCAAGCCTCCTCCGCAGTCCTGCAGGAGCTCATAAGGTACTTTGATGTTCAAAGGCCAATGGGTAGAATACATGTGTTGTAAATCCCATTATGAATCTGAGCGAACATTAGAGCACATTATTGTGCCTACGATGCGGTGGTGGCAGCAGTGAAGAAGGCTTACCTCTCTTGTCTCCGTTGTGTCCTCAAGTGGCAGTCCAGCAGTGCTGGGGCCAGTTCACACTTTAGCCCATAGTTCAAGATTAGGCAACATCTGGGCAGGTGCATCTGCACCTGGAGGAGGCGCTTACAGCTTGCAAGCATCCCCGTCTTCCCAGATGCTGCCTAATCAAGAACTAACACTGGTGCACGAAATTGTGTACCACAAGCCACCTAACCTTTCCCCACACAACGATTGGAACCTACCTGGAAGTTTCCAGCTGGAAACCATCTGCAGTCCTGCACAAGTCTGCTGGGACCTCAGGAGACCGCCTAATGTTACTGCACCCACGCAAAGCATCAGTGTTGCCCTAGCCCCAGTGCTAATGTCCATGTAGTTGCACAAGGTGCCGCACTCACAGACTGCCAAGGGAATATGGCTGCACGGATCCAGGGCGTGATAAACGTCCTTTTGTTGGAGGCGGAGAAGTTGGCCTGGTGACTGAGCACAGGTGAGTGAGTGATCACGTGTGCCGTGGTGGTTAGAGGGCAATTATCATCTAGCCATAAAAATTTGTCTTTGCCATTTTTTGAAGTTTCTGTGGCCAGTTTGTGAGGCACTTTCAGGACAAAGTTGCTCATACTCTTATGGAACTGGAGTCCACAGCCGGCCATGGTTCAGTGTACTACCATCTGCTCCTGGTCTGTTTGAACAGATTCAGTTATTGCAGTCTGAGGAAGGGCCTTTTTGCACTAGCAAGACTGGGACATTCAGACACGTCCCGGCATGAATCGTATGCATGCCAAAGAGCGACTTTCCTATCAAAGCAGCTCCCAGCGTGCATGGCCATCCCTGTCTTTGATAGCTGTGGAGCGGTAAAAACTATGGAGCGCAGCTATACTAGGAACGCTCCTAGTACAGCTCCAGGTGCAGCATTCACCCCTGGCTGTACAGTTGCAAATTGTGTGCATGGCCATTGCTGCAACAAAGAGTGTTCACACCTTGACAGCCATAAAGTAAATTCTGAAGCATCAGAATTTTGTGATGGCATCAGTGTTTGCAATGTGAATTGGAGTGGTCAGACTGGTGCAGGGTCTTGGCCAACCATTTCTCTCCTTGATTTCTTGTCTGTCTTGACTAAACACTGGAGCTGTTGTATCATTTAAGAAAATTGTAGTATGTCTTCTGCTTAAGAGGCCTTCTCTGGATTTAGGGATATTAAATTATCACTGCCTAATTGCTAATATACCCCCTTTGAGGGCAAGGTGCTGGAGAGAGTGGTGGCTATACAGTTACAGGTATGCTTGGAGGAGATGCTTCATTGCCACCCATTCAAGTCTGGTTTCAGGTAAGGGTTCAGCACCAAGGCTGCCTTGATGGGTGATCTCTGTTGCACAAGGGGCAGGGAGGAATGTGTTCCTGTTAGTTCTTGATGACTCAGCAACTTTTGCTTCCATCGACCATGGTACCTTGCTGGAGTGACTTCAGGGATTTAGATCTGGATGCCCTGTTTAACAGTGGTTTGCTTCCTGTCTCCAAGGTAGGATTCAGGTGGTAGCAATGGGAAACTTGCGCTCAGTGCCTTGAGAACTCTCACGGGGAGTTAATCAGAGTTGATTCTGTCCCCTATGTATTTTACTATCTATAAGAAGCTGACGAGAGATGTCAGTGGGGATTTGTGGTAGGGTGACACCAGGATGCTGATGACAACTCTATTTCTCAATTCCTTCTGAGTCAGTTCAAGGCGGTCCAGGGCTCATGGAAAATTGGTCCATGTGTCAAAGAGGATGGTGATATGCAACTCGTAAGCCGAACTGAGAGGAGTGGGAGGGACTGAGACAGATATCCTTAGACAACATAGATAATATACATTTACTCTTGGTGGAGAAAGGAGTAGAGAATGGACAGCCCTAGGGCTGTCCTTAGTATAGGCAGACTGGAGTGTGGTGAAAGCTTGAAGCTAGGTCAAGCTGTTAGTTAAGGACAGAGAAGCCTGAGATATCTGAGAGGCAGAGCATAAGTAAACCTTAAAGCCTTTGTAGTTCTTTCAGGTGGTAGAAATACCTGAAAAATCCAGCTGGCACGTGGAAAGTATAGATAAAATTATTCCCTGTGGAGAATCTGAGGAATGGTGAAGGGGGTAGAGAAGCCGAGGTCTTTCAGAGAAACACATCTTTCAAAACTGAAGGCAATTCCAGCTCAAAACTTCTTGTAAGTGTTCTCATGTTAAGCCTGACTTAATGTGAAAATGTTTGTAAGAAACTACGCTTTAACTTGAACAATCCCCTCTTGGAAATCTGTGTTTGCTTCCTAGATTTAAATGTATCGTAAAGCTGTGACACATTTTACAATGTTGGTCCAAGAAGCAAATCGGTATTACTTCACGGCAGTTGCATCCTAAGGCTTTGCACAATCTGAGGATTGCCTTTAGTCATAAATCCTGAATTGCAACTTCTATGGGCGGGTCACTGAAGAATTTGGAATCTTGGGCGTTAACCTCGGAGAAGATAGCTGGTATACCTGCTTGTTCTTTGCTGGCAAATGTAACATCTACTTTGGAGCGAAGCAGCCAGGTAGGAACTCTTATTTCCTTTTCATTCTCTAGCTTTGACATCTAATTAATTAAATTCACTGTAGCTAGAAACACTCCTTTGGGGGCTAAGCTGAAAGAGTACAAACAATTAACGGACTACTTATGTGCTATAAATTGCATTCACCAGAAAAGTGAATGAAGTTGTGGAAGAAAAAAAGTTCTGAATGATAGATTTATTCATTCACCTGAAATGCTCTAGCAGCCTATCCAAAGTACAGATTAATGCATTCTTTTCTTCTTCTTTGTTACTCATATCTCACTTTTTAGATATATTAATGCAACAACTGAAAATACTTTTGTAGTGCCAGTTTCTAAGGGCGAATGTATTCATGTGGTACTCTTGGAGACATAGGGTGTTTTTCCACTGTCACTAGAAGTACCCATTAAGTACCCATTAATGGGTACAAAAATGCCATTTCGTACCCATTAATGGGTACTTTTAGTGACAGTGGAAAAACACCCATAAACGGCCCTTAATGTCGCCGTAGTGCACTAAAAACTACATTAAAGTATTTAGGAAGGCAAAGCCATATATCAGAGCTTACATCTAAATCTGTGTTCATATTTCTTGATCCATAAGTATATGCCTGGCTTGTATGACTTTATGCAGGTGGCAACTCAACTGTTTTAAAAATTGGTTGCACATTAAAGGTTTTGAACCATCAACCTTAAATGGAACTTTCTTCCTGCAAAGATTAATTGGAAAGAATTCCATCCACAGATATTTTCAGCTACTAAAATACCATGACTTGAAATCTGTCAGCATGATGACAGTCGCCTCTTCTGTACCGGGACTCTAGGAGGGGTCTGATAAGAAATTTCCACCATGGTCTCTACCCTATTCTCTGGAACCTAAGAGCAAGTTTTGTCACCTGCTAGCCACAGTACCTTTCTTTCTCTTGACAAAATACCTTCAGTTTTGCCAGCCATTTGTTCTTAAACTTGCAGTTAGGGTCATAAAGTATTCTGTGCTGTTGAGGACAGTCTTGGATGGAAGCTTATTGTTTAATTTAGCTTGAAGATCCAGAACATTAAGAGGGAGACAACAGGCCCAGTCTGTCTTAGGGCAGACGGTGACTCACCTGCTTTTTGAAAGATCACACCCATTTAATTTAGTGCTCACTCGCTTGGCCCTTCCTTGCCCATGCTTTTCCTTCTTCCCGGCTTCAGTCTGGTGACAGGGAACCTTTTCTTCTCCCAGCCTTCTGCTCCCCCTCTGGAGATTGGCTGCAGTCCCATCAATCACAGTTTGGCCAACCCCCCCCCCCCCTTATGCCACATCTTCCCCATGCCTGCCTATTGACCACGTATGATCATTGTTGAACTCTGGGTATATTCTGACCATCTTCTGTCATTTTGTTCCCCTCCCCACCCCCAGCCTTCTGCCCTGTGGCCTCTTGCGTTCCTCCTTTTCTCACAGCAGGATGAGGTATCAAGGCTGAGAGTTGCCAAGAGCTGAAATGCTTCCTCTTCTGCATCTGTTTTGTTTACATCTGTGTTGGGTGTAGTTTTGTAGTTCTGCTGCTCTGCTGAAGTGCTCCTGCCTAGGGACCAGCTCACAAAGCTCCAAGTGTTGCACTTTGGGGTTAACTTATATTCCCTCCTGCCCTTAAATACTTCCACTTTAAGCAGACGCAACATTTGCACAGACTCCATCTTCCCTCCCCCCTTTCTAACTTCCCTTTTTCTCAAAGAAGCAAATAGTGCCAAACCCACGTGTTCAGACTTGGGCAGAAGGAACCCCATGATATTCTGCGAGGTTTACTTCTCTTTATGTTTTTAAAGGGGGAAGAGGCAGGTGGGAGCAGAGGAAGAGGTGGGGGATGATGCCCCCACTAGTCAAAAATGCCCACAAGGCCAGACTTTGGTCAGAGAAGGAAAGGAGAACCTCTCCCTCCCATCCGGTGTAACCGCCCCCTCTTGCATGATCACACCCTGAAAATATAATTGAGTTAAGGATCAGAAATAATCTCAGGGGATAATCTGTATATTGGATAGGTTGAATAGGGGAGATAGCTCGAAGAAAAACAAGAAAGGTGTTTTTGCGGGTGTTCTCTTGGATCCTGTGACTGCCTGAGGTCATCTTAAAACTCATGTGAGACTGCAGCCAAAGACAATTATTACTTAGCATCCAGGGCACAGATTCCTTTCGTGCTATGATGAGATGTATTCTTGTTTAAGTTGAAGTTATGCATTTCAAATTAAGCTGTTAAGATACTGCAAATCCTTGTTTTCCTTTGCTTTATTTCTTTTTGGATACATTTCTTTTTTTGTGTGTGAATGTTGGGATATCTCTGTTAAGTATCTCTAATCTTCTTAGTGAACAATAAACTACTGTTGGGGTGAGAGAGAAAGAAGGTTGATCAATCAGTATCTGTGGCTATGTCTTCTATGTTTCAGTGGTCCTCAGTGAGACAATTTGGTCTTGCGGTTAGAGTGCAGGACTCATATCTCATAGTCTCTGGGTTTGATTCCGCATTCTGCCATGAAGCCAGCTGGATGACCTTGGGCAAGTCACAGCTCTCTTTCTGAGCTCTCACAACCCCACTGACCTTACAGGGTGTCTGTTGTGGGGAGAAGTCTGTCATCTGCTTTGAGTCCCCTTCAATGGGTGAGAAAAGTGGGGTATAAAAGCCAACTCTTTGCAGGAGTTCCCATTACAAGCTTAAAATGGTTTTGAAACGGTTTTGATCCTCACAGTCCCCATGTCAAGTTGGCTTACCACGCTTTCCACGTGTTAAATCGCCCCAAAGCGTTGTAAATGTTAACATTCATTTCAACAGGTCTCACTCCGGATTGTGCGCTTGAAACGTTTTACATTTCTTGCTGTGTGAACAGTACAGTTTTAGTGGGATGAGAATGCATGTTTAGGGTTTCCCTTCCCCAATAGCTTGCTTCCAAAGATAGTTATTTCATTGTAAAAATCCATCCCCTAAGCAGCCGTTACACTGTAGCAATCCACCCACTTCACACCTGATAACAATGTTGCAATTTTGTGCAATTCTAAAAGTTCTGACCTTTAGAAAGGGAAAAGGGAGGAAAGCAGCTGAAGTTTCAGTGAGATGTGTGAATGTTTAATGTGTGAATGTGTGGCTTTGTAGGTGAGCGGGTGAAGGGGGCTTGAGTTGCCACTGCTGCTGTGTACCCTGGGCAATGGGGAGAGGAGGGGAAAGAATCGCTGCCTGTCCGCTGCCGTTTTTCATCCATCCAGGCAAGCGGCAGCCACCCATCTAGGCTCCATGAAGGGGTCTGTTATGGGTGGCGTGTTCATGCCAGGAGGAAGAGGGAAGGGCAGCTCTGAAAAGCGGCTTTTAGAAAGTAGCCACTTGAGGCCCCCCTTGAGTCACGTATGCCACGTATGATCCTTAGAATCCGGATCGAACGCGATTAAGTTGAAAGTAATGGGATCAGGCAAATTCGTGTTAGCATCCGGTTCTATTATTTTGGTTTAGGAAAACCGTTTTAAGCTTGTAATGGGAAACGGGCCTTCTTCTTTTCTTCTTCTTCTGCAAAAAGGATGGTCTCAAAAGCGGGTTTGAATTTTTCACTATTTTTCACAATTTGAACTTCTTTTAGATTTGAGGTTTTTGGCTATCTTATGCTACCCAAATTATGACAGTGATAGAATTCTGGGTGATCCCCCATGCTCGGTAAAAGAGTTATTGAGCAAAGTCCTGGAGCTGTGATCCAAGAAGTTGGATTTCCAAGCTCTGTCTTCGGCTGCAGTTCACACTGACACGATCTTACATTGGCTGTCAATTCGCTACCGGGCCCAATTCAAGGTATTAACTTTGACTTATAAGGCCCTAAATGACTTGGGCCCCAAATATCTAAAGGAACGCCTTCTCTCATACCGACCTGCCCGTGCCTTGAGATCCGAAGATGAGGCCCTCCTGGTTGTCCCACCACCTTCGGTAGTGAGGTTGGTGGGCACCCGGGAGAGAGCATTTTCAGTGGTGGCCCCCAAACTGTGGAATGGTCTCCCCAATGAGGTGCGCCATGCCCCTTCCTTGTTATCATTTAGGAAGGCTGTAAAAACATACCTTTTTGCCTTGGCCTTTGGCTGAGGAGATACATTCTCTCCCCAGTTATAGTTCTCATGAATACACTATGGAGCGAGCAGCTTATATCAGAATTTTTAACCAAGTACCTTGTTTTAATCTGTATTGTGTTTTTAATTGTGTTTTTAATATGTTTTAATCTGTATTCTGTTCTTAATATGTTTTTAAATATGTTGTCTGATTTGTTACCCGCCTAGAGACCTTCGGGTATGGGGCGGGATAGAAATGGAAATAAATAAATAAATAAATAAATAAATAATTCCTCAAGGGAGCCTCTTATGGCTAATTCTGTAGTACGACAAAGTATTGATGCCCAAGTACCCCCTGCATGTTGGAGCTGATACCTAGGTACTGTCTTCTGGCTTGAACTGATACCTAGTGTGGTGCCCATGACTATTTAACATGTTTATTTGTGTCGACTGTAATGTATTTGAATGTATTTATTGTAAAAATTACCTAGGTAATATGCTCAGTTAGTGAGGACAGGTAAGCAGCAGGGCTTAGTGATTCTAATTAGCATAAAGGAGGGGGAGGGAATACCCCAGGAGCAGCCAATCAGGGCGATGGCTCATGCCAGGTGGGAGGTATTTAAACCACCTGCCAAAGGGAAGGAATCGTCGTTCTTTGCTGGGAAGACTTGGGGGTGGGAGGTTTCAGGTTATACTGATCTACACCCTGAGGGAAACTTACCTGCATTGATCCGTACGTCTTGGGCTGTGATAAGCCAGGAAGGGAAGACTAGGATGGCCTAGGGCATTAGCAACTAGGAGTATGTGTGTGTATGTGTGTGTTGTCTTTCTGTGAACATTGATATACTTTGCAACTTATTTGTTTTAATTTACCTTCGGAAACCATTGTAACAATAAAGCTTGAGACTTCTATTTTATTTTATTACAAAGAATAGTATTGCCTACAGTGATTTGTTAGAAAGCTAAAGAGAACACTACTTTAGAAGAGCTACTATAGCTTTAAGAAGCAGGGAAAGCGGGAGCCAGAGAAAGTGAGCCGCAGGGAGGCCGGTTAGAAACGCTTACCGCTTGCTTCAAAAGAGAAAGAGAAGGAGGGTGGTGCACTCCCTCACATGAGGCTGGGAAGGCACAGCCGGCGCTGTTCACTTTGGTACCAAATCTCAATATATCCAGGCCTCTTAACAGGAGGAAGGGACGGGGAAAAAACCTGCCTTGGGCTGGGGCAGTGGGCCACCACACCTAGGTACTGCCATCCCATTTGGAGATGCAGGCAGGATGCCTCTAAAGACCATTTGCCGGGAATTGAAGAAGAATAAGAGTTGGCTTTTCTACCCCACTTTTCTCAAAGCGGGTGACAAAACTTTCTATACTTCTCCCCAGAACAAAACACCCTGTGAGGTAGGTGGGGCTACGAGAGGTCAGGGTCACCCATCTGGCTTCATGGAGGAGGGCAGAATCAAATCTGGTATTCCCACATGAGAGTCCAGCTCCCTGACCACTAGACCAAACTGGCTCAAAATTGAGAGCAGCAGAAGGCTTTGCCCTAGCCTTCTGCTTAATACCCAGAAGCCCCAAAAGGGATGAAATAAGCAGAAGCAAATAGTATATAAAAATGGTTAATAGTTTGATTCCTTACATAGCATCTCCTCTAGCTTTATCTCTGAGGGTATGTCTCCATTTAACCTTGGAGATGTACTGTAGCCACTGAAGAAGCCGCCAGATGCTGCTGCATCCCCATTCACAGTGTCAACAGGCTCTTCGAGGTCATCAGGCAGTCCCCTTTACTTCCGTGGTTGCCATCAGAGGAACGTTGTTTGCAAGTCATCATTTCATGGGCCCCGCATGGATGTGCCAGTGAAAAATGGGACCTCCTTGGTCTAAAGGGCAGGCATGGCAGGGTGCTTTTTTCTGTGACAGATTGGGGAAGCTCCCTCATCTGTCCACAACTGAGCTGCCTTCTCATTTGATGTGGAGACACAGTCTGAGTTTAAGAGAACTTCAGATTTCCTGGGGTAGATTAATAACTTACGTTAACAGACAGGATGCAGAGGGAATATTGCAACAAGAAATATGGAAAGTTATGAATAGTCTTCCTACATAATACAAAATAGAATTGTTGATGTCTTCAACAATTTGGTCACCCCAAACACAGTCTCTCTCACATCTTGGAATGTTACAGAAGCGACCAGTTTGCATCTTGATGTCAAGTTGTTCAAACCTGGCTCTGGCGTATATTCTTCTTAAGGGGAGCGGGACTAGGATCATCAGGTAATGTTCTAAATGGATATTCCGTTTGTGCAAGGCTAAAAACTTTGTAGCAGATGCCCTAGCAATACTTGCTAGGTCCTGTTGCGCATAGATGTCACGGGTACATTGCTTGAGCACTTGTTTTGCCCTAAACCCCAAGTCATTCAGAAATTGTAAGGGAAGGCCAATCTTGGCCAGCTCGTTGTTTAAAACCACCGCCCAAAATGACCTGTGTTGACGCTGGGCTTGTTCCTCTAAGCATAACCGTGGGAGTCTATTGGAGCTCATCCGATTTATTTTTGACCAGTAATTAAATTGTTTCATCAAGATTTGAGCTTTTACTGGTAGCATTCCCAGTTCTGCCCTTACTACAGCAGTCAGTGTTGACTTGGCAAGGCCCAGGAGAATGCGGAGCTGCTTGACTTGGAAAGCTTCGATCTTATCCAGGTTGATGTGTCCCCAGATTTCAGCCCCAAATGTAAGTGATGGAATTATTTTTGCCTTGAGGACTTCCAGGGCAGGTCTGATTGTTCCTGGGGATTTGTAATGGAACAGCTTATAGATGAAATTTGCAGCATGCGATGCTCTTTGTATACTCTACATAGTATGAGTTGCCCATGTACCAGTTGCTAAGAATATAATACCTAAGTATTTGTAACTCTTCGTTTGCTCCAGGTTTACACCATTCAAGTACCATCTGAACCTTGAATGGGTAATATGGAAATCCCTCAATAAGCTTAGAACTGATGTTGGTAGAATGAAAGATAACGCTTCCGCCTTACGTGAATGTGGAGCTAGACAAATTCATGGCCTCTAGAATGGGTGGCTAGGTACATCTCTAATGGCCATTTGCAGGTTGCCTTTGTGAAGACAGCAGGTGAAGATTTTCCCTTTATTGTCTGCTTGTGATACCCAAAAGCAGTTGGTGTGCAACTGTGAGACAGGATGTTGGTCTAGATGGGCTGCGGCCTCATCCAGCAGAGCTCCTTATCTAAAATGGATGCCCAAGTACTGCCTCAAAATATCATTTTCAGGGAGTCAAGAGCGGCCAAAGGTTTTGGCTTAGTCTTTAGCTTGAGATGCCCAGAAGCAGTTGGTGGGCCACCATGTGAGACGGGATGGTAGACTGGATGGGCTGTGGCCTGATTTTCTCAGTCAGAGTCTTGTGTGTGGTGGATATTCAAAATATTATTTTGAACCTGTGGTTTTGTTGAACAAATAAAACTGCAGCGTTGTATATCAGGAAGTTCTTGGGTGTTAAGGTTGACTTTCTCCCAAGTAAATCTATAAAATCTGTATTTGAAATGAATTTTTTCTGCTGGGCACCTCAGCCCATATTAAGTCCACTTGATACGTTTATTTCTAGCATCAAGATGAGTATGGAAAGGAGGGATGGCTCTATGGATCTGGCCCACTTCCAATCTCCCAATCAGGAGACCAACAGACATAGAAATTGTTCAGAGTGCCAGTAAACGGAGCTCTAGCATACAGAACTGACGAATGCCAAAGCCTGCTGTGTTCAAAAGCCACACACGGTACAAAATTTGGCACCTGAGCTGACTTGGCAAACTTTGAACATGGAACCTAGATTTGGCCTCATCAGGCCCCAGCGACGAACACTTTCTAATTAACAATAATGTTCATTCTTCTGATTACAGGACCTAACAAATTCAAGCATATCCAGTGAACAATCTCTGTCACTTAAAAGTTCTGGAGTACAGACCCTTTGATATATAAACATCCAAACTTGTAATCTGGCATTACATCAATTTTACTAACAAATTAGTAACTAATTAACTAAGTGCATAATACATAATACATAAATGTAAAGTGCTATATAATTATTTTCCACCTCTCAATATATATAGCTTGTATCCTGAAGCAGTAGAATAAATTAAATGCCAGCTAAATCCAGCAGGGCTACTCTTATGCTATGTTCTAATTGCATGCCGTATCCCACACGTTGCAGCCCTTAGCTGGGCAGGTGGAGGTCAGGAGAAGTGGTTTACTCACACGTATCAGACAATTTGTACAGTAGATCTGAACTTGGTGTGACCAAGTTCAGATAAGCTAATCATCAGCGGTTCCCAGCTCCTGAAACACTGTTCATCCCAGCTTGTTCAGTAATTCTTTCACTGGTACCTTTGGATTCTTAGCATCCATCCCTTTTTTTCTTCAGAACCTGTCCCTTTCTCCATAGCTGGATAATCATCTGAGGACCAGTTTAACCCTTTCACGATGTTTGAACAAAGTTTTAATGCACCTGCATTGTTTTCAGAATGCTATCAAGCAAATAATTTTATTTCTTGATTCATTTGTGTTTTATATTCATATCTCCCTCTATGTCCTGAGGTCTTAGAGTGGATTACAACATTTAAAAACATTAATTAAACACATTTAAATAGTGTAGTACTTAGAGAAAGGTGCCAGTTTGGATGGATCATTTGTTTTCTGCAATGCACATTACATGGTGGCCCCGTTCCCATTGCAAGCTTAAAACGTTTTTCCTAAACCGAAGTAAAAGAACCGAATTTGCCTGATCCCATTACTTTCAACTTTAATCGTGTTCGATCCCGATTCTGAAAGCGCTTGAAAACTTCATTTGGGAAAGCGTATCTTTTTCTCCCCCTCTCCCTTGCCTGGGCGACCATCCTGAGGTGAGGAGAGAGAGCGGCGCGCGACCCCCTCCTCCCTCCCTCCTTCTGGTGGTGGCAGTCGTGGTGGTGGCGGTCGTGGTGGTGGCGGTCGTGGTGGTGGTGGTGGCGGTCGTGGTGGTGGCTGCGGCGGCCGCGGCCACGGCGGTGGTGGACACGCAGTCTCTCGTTCTCCTGCCCTCCGTCCGGCGGCGGTGGCGACAGGGACCAAGCGAGGGTCAGCCACCGCCATGAGGTCTCTCGTTCTCCCGCCACTGCCTCCGCCGCTCTGGCGTGTGCCTGCCGCCAACCCCCCCTCCCTCACAGAGGTGCACGCGCCCATGCAAGGAGAACCACCCACCCATTGCCAGTCACGGTGCCCACCCCCTCTCTCTGATCTGGGTTCCTCCTGCCACAAAATTTTTGACGTGACAAGGGTGGGGAGTTCCTAGAGTGCTACTGGGGGAGGGAAACCCTAAACACGCATCCTCATCCCACTAAAATGGTACCGTTCCCACAGTAAGAAATGTAAACCGTTTAAAATTCAAGAACAGGAGCGAGACCTGTTGAAATGAGTGTTTAATTTACAACGCTTTGGGGTGATTTAACACGTGAAAAGCCTGTTAACCCAACCTGACGTGGGGACTGTGAGGATCGAAACTGTTTCGAAACAGTTTTAAGCTTGCAAGCAGCTTGGATCCTAGGTTCCTGTTTGTCCATTCCCTCCCCCCACCTCTTCCAGAGTATTGGTTTTAGAAGCGCATGCGCTCGAAAGCATGAATTAAAATACACTGGGAGCTCATCTAAAATTAAAACCTAAGTTTTAATTCAGCTTCAGTCCACATTCAGAGTGAGAGAACACATCAGCAAAGTGGCAAGCTGTTTTCTTTCAGTGATTTTTATGAGAAAGCTGGCATTGTCACTGGATTTTCCAGAAGTTGCTAGAAACATCAGTGTTCCCTTTCCCACTCTGTTTGCAGATCATAATGGTTTGTAGTGACAGACGGAATGGCAACAGGAGATAATGTATTTACTGTATTTTCTGGCGTATAAGACTACTTTTTAACCCAGGAAAATCTTCTCAAAAGTCAGGGGTCGTCTTATACGCTGGGTGTCATCTTCTTATATGGTGAGTATATCCCAAACTCTATATTTTAACTGGAAAGTTGGGGGTCGTCTTATACACCCAGTTGTCTTATACGCCGGAAAATACGGTACTTCATGCAGCCCTAAACTAAAGAACACAGAGGGCCTGCGCCATGCATATCTGATTTCCATGGCTTGTGAATGAAATAATGTAAATTGTGTGTCTGTGTGTTATGTACTGATTTTTATGGAATGTAAGGAACATGGGTGTTGAGGTTGTCCCTCCACGACATATTCACAGCAGACTGAATCTGCATCTATACTAGAGATGTGAATGAAGAAGAGGAGAAGAAGAGTTGGCTTTTCTACTCCACTTTTCTCACCCATTTTAGGGGACTCAAAGCGGCCGACAAACCTTCTGTTCTTCTCCCCACAAGAGAACACCCTATGAGGTAGGTGGGGTTGTGAGAGCTTAGAGAGCTATGACTTACCCAAGGTCACCTAGCTGGCTTCATGAAGGAGTGCAGAACAATTCCAGTATTCCCAGATAAGAGTTTGGCTCTATAAGCACTAGATTCTATTTAATCTAACAAATCACTCTGTAGTGCAAAGCTGTGTTAGAAAATGATTTCCACCTATAGAAAACTGTTAATTAGAGGAAATCTGGAATCCATACTGGTCAATAACAATACCAAGGGGAGAGTGTCAGGGCAATTCCTCGATCTGGTCTATGAAATGCCCCACCCTAAGGAGACAGGGCTTTCTTTAGACTGCCTCAGGGTGCAGAAGGGGGTCTTGGTACACTTGCTAGTTTGGTCTATGAGCAACTTTAATGCAAAATCCCAGTAACACAATTACTGCCTAGGCTTCTAAATTAAGGTTAAGATTTACCTGCTTCAAATATATTATTTTTGCTTTAAAAATTACAGGGATTTGGAAATTCAATAGAAGAAATGATGGATTATCCTTGGTGAAATCAGTATCTCAGGATGCATTTTAGGGATGTGCATGGATATTTTTTCTTATTCCATTTGTATAGAATGGAATGCAAAAAAATAGTATTATTTTGAAGAGATCCCCTTTGAATGTGGTAGGATTTGAATTTGATATGAACGTTGGATAAAACTCCAATTCAAATCCCCTATGTATCCCCTTCATATCCCCTACATATCTGCTCTGGATGCTTAAAATCTGCTTTCAATCCACTTTAAACACACACTGGATCCATTTCAGATGTGACTGATGCAGCTGTTTTCCCATCTCCTCAGGTTCATGAATGTAAGGAAGCTTTGTATGAATGTACTGAAACATTCCATTCTAATTGAAGATGGACCAATTCTAATTTGGATGAATTTGTACAAAATTTGAATGTGATGAATATTCATGTACATTCCTAATGCATATGCTTGCTCATTGATGCTCAAGATCACTGTTTGTGGCATTTGGTCCAGTGTGAGCCACTTTGGTCTAGTGCAGTGATGGCGAACCTTTTGAGCTCGGTGTGTCAAAATTCGCAAGAAAACCTAGCTTAACTCGGGTGCTGTGTCACATGTAGAAATATCCATAATTTTGTGATATTTGTAGCTCTAGTAAGAAAGTTATATTTTTGATATATGTATTTTATTAAAAGCAAAAACAAATAATTCTTTACATTTGCTAAATCTTCAATTGAAAGGTGGTATTTCGTACACTTCAAGAACAAGCAAGGACTATACGCCCAGGTGCCAGGGTGACCATGTGTGTCACCCAAAAGGGCTTGGCGTGTCACCTGTGACACACGTGTCATAGGTTGGCCATCACCGGTCTAGTGGTTGAGGAGCCGGACTCTTATCTGGGAATACTGGGTTCAATTCCGCCCTCCCCCGCGAAGCTGGGCTAGTCACAGCTCTCTTCTGAGCTCTCACAGCCCCACCTAGCCCCACCTACCCCACAGGGTGTCTGTTGTGGGGAGAAGGATAGAAAAGCTTTGTCAGCCTCTTTGAGTCCCCTTAAATGGGTGAGAAAAGCGGAGTAGAAAAGCCAACACTACTACTACTACTACTACTACTACTACTACTACTACTACTACTACTACTACTACTACTACTACTACTACTACTACTACTACTACTTCTTCTTCTTCTTCTTCTTCTTCTTCTTCTTGTCCTATAGAGCTGGGCTTTAGATCCGCCCTGGCCTGAAACCCATCTCAGTTTACCATCTGGTCCTGCTGAGGTATCACATACCAAGCAGTATAGTAGCAGCATCACTTTGTGGGGAAGACTAACCTGCTGTACTTCTTCATTTTCCATACTTCATCAGCTCCTGGTGTTCTGCTTGTTAACTGCGCTGTGCAACGTTTTTATAACAAGAAAAGCCTGTTTCTGTAACCTTTCACCTTTTAGTGGAATTGTCTGTTCTCTGCCGCTGCCTTTGTTCCGCACTGCCTGTTTCACTCTCCCAATCTGTTACAAATTCAGTAGAAACCTAACCTTGCTGTGTATCCTGCAGGGCTAGCCAGGTACAAACAAAGATAGTCTGAGGGCGCTTCCAACATGAGGATTTCTCAATACTGTGCATTGGCTAGTCATTGCGGAACGCTGTGTGCATCCCTCTCAACTTGGGCGGAGACCTGAAATGTGTCATTTGTTTCTTTCTGTCAAAATTGCCTTTGCCCTGAGCACCTTGTTCCGCTAGAATTGGGTGTTGGAACAATCTGTTCTGGGTGGACCATTTCCTCTTCTGCCATCTCCCATTTAAGGGCCATATCGTGAGTGTATGCTCCACCATGCTCAGTCCAATCTTAAGTCCACAGAGGGCGAATCTCCACAGCAAGATTATTCCGAATTCAAAACGGTTTCAATCCTCGCAGACCCCATGTCAGTTTGGCTTAACACGCTTTTTGCGTGTTAAATGCCCCAAAAGCATTGTAAATGTTAATCCTTATTTCAACAGGTCTCACTCCGGTTCGTGCGCTTGAAACATTTCACATTTTCTTACTGTGCGGACCCTTCCATGTTAAGGGATGAGAGTTTCCCTCCCCCAATAGCTTGCTTCCAAAGCAAGCTGTAAAATCTACCGCTTAAAGCTACACTGTAGTGATCGCACCACTTCACACCTGTTAACGATCTTGCCATTGAAAGTTCTGGCCTTTAAAAAAGGCAAAAGAAAGGAAAGCAGCTGCCGGTTTGGGGAGATGTGTGAATGTTTGTTGCTGCTGCTGCTGTGTGCCCTGAGCAATGAGGAGAGGAGGGGAAAGAATTGCTGGCTGCCCGCTGCCATTTTTCTTCCATCCAGGCAAGCAGCAGCCACCCAGCCACCCAGCTAGGCTCTGTGAAGGGGTCCCTTATGGGTGGCACGTTCACGCCAGGAGGAACAGGACCGGGCAGCCCCGAAAAGCGGTTTTTAAAAAGTAGCCACTGGAGTCCCCCCTTGAGTCATGTACGTCCTCAGAATCCGGATTGAACGTGATTCTGGCTGAAAGTAATGGGATCAGGCAAATTCGCGTTTGCATCTGGTTCTGTTATTTCGATTTAGGGAAAATGGATTAAGCTTCTAATGGGGATGCGGCCAGAGAAAAAGGTTGCTAATGACTACAAGTCACAGTGCCTACAAAATTCACCAGCCTCAGATCCACTGTTTGAGTTTCTTTTGTTCAGCATGAAAGCGAGAGAACGCATCACTAAAGTATCAAGCCATTTTCTTTCTTTCCTTAGGTTAGATAAAGCGGAAAGAAAATGGCTGGCTAGTCATTTTGTTGATGTGTTCTCTGATTCTGAAACTGGACTGAGACAGGATTAAAACTTAGGTGTGAATGCAATAGTTGGTTCCACAGACTCTTATCTGGGAATACTAGGTTTGATTTTACACTCCTCCACAAAGCCAGCTGGGTGACCTTGAGCTAGTCACAGCTCTTGTCTGAGCTAACACAGCCCCACTTACCTCACAGGATGTCTGTTGTGGGGAGAAGAAAAGGTTTGTCAGCTGCTTTGAGTCCCCTTAAATGGGTGGGGAAAGTGGGGTAAAAAAGCCAGGTGTAAACTGGAAATTATGTTAAACTTGATTTATCAGAATTGTTATTCATGAACAAAATGGGGACTTTTGTCACACATCTAGTTTCAAACAGAATTTCAAAATTGTTATATTGCTATTCAGCAACCAGACATTGACACAGCCTCATCATCACTTCCAATTGCTGGTAAGACTATAGCAGAGAAGAGGAGTGAAAATTATCAGGGCCTACTCAGTTAAGGTTATCTGTTGTTCCTTATCTATGTCATATCCAGCTGTATAAATCCAGCTGCCCCCTAACAAGCAATCTCTGAACGGTGACATGATTGTTTAAGACAACAACGCAGTCATTCAACTGCCCCTTAGCAACTTTAAGGGACACTAAGATCTGAGCTAGAATGAGAGATTAACAGAACCAGGGCATATCTTTTGGATCTAACTCTTCCCACATTCAGACACAGATAAGTAAGCATTCATAGAAGGCTAAGCCTTGTCAAGTAAATATTCATAGAAAGCAGGAAATATTTTGGTTGAACACAGCTGGAACCTTCACCTCTACGACTTCTACCTCCTGGAATTCATTTTTGAACTTTTATTGCCCCCTTTTCTCATTGAAAAAGTCCTTCATGACCTAAAACACTGCAAAATATGAATATTTGATAAATTATTCATTTTTGGCAAACAGCAGGCTAAATTTTCTTTGATTAAATTTTCGGATATTTGAAAAACTAGATTTTCAATTCAATGTCAACGCCTTCAAATTTGGAATATTCAATCAAATTTGTGAACACATCTCATTTTGCACAGCCCTATGTGTCAATGGAGGCTCAAATGCCTACCTTGCTCAAGGTCCATTATGCTCAGGTTTGGCTGCCCCACTGGTTGTACTTCCACTAGATAGGAATAGCTTAGTCTCAGTGACCCATGCCTTGGTCATCTCTCAGTTGGACTTCTGCAACATGCTCAAGGGTTGGCTTCCTTTGAATAAATCCCAGAAGTGGGAAACTTTGTTCCATAACAGGGCAACATGAAAAGGACGCATAATCCCCATTACAAGCTTATTTCGGTTTCAAACCGTTTTCAATCCTCACAGACCCCACGTCAGTTTGGCTTGACACGCTTTCTGCATGTTAAATCGCCCCAAAGCGTTGTAAATGTTAACCCTCATTTCAACAGGTCTCACTCCGGATCGTGTGCTTGATACGTGTTACCTTTTTTACTGTGGGGACCCTACTGTTTTAAGGGATGAGAATCCATGTTTAGGGTTTCCCTCTGCCAATAGCTTGCTTCTAAAGACAGTGATTTCAGTGTAAAAATCCAACCTTCACAGCAGCCACTACACTGTAGTGATCCAGGCACTTCACACCTGATAACAATGTTGCAATTTTGCCCAATTCTAGCTCTTTGGAGATCTGACCTTTAAAAGGGAAAGGAAAGCAGGGGCAGGTTCTGGGAGATGTGTGAATGTTTAAAGCCACCTTGCTTGAGTTGCCACTGCTGCTGTGTGCCCTGGGCAATGGGGAGAATCGCTGGCTGCCCGCTGCTGGTCTTCCTCCATCCAGGCAAGTGGCAGCCACCCAGCCAGGCTCGGTGAAGGGGTCCATTATGGGTGGCACGTTCACGCCAGGAGGAAGAGGGCAGGGCAGCCCCGAAAAGCATCTTTTAAAAAGTAGCCACTTGAGTCATGTACGCCACATACGATCCTCAGAATCCGGATCAAATGCGATTAAGTTTAAAGTAATGGGAACAGGCAAATTCGCGTTTGCATCTGGTTCTATTATTTAGGTTTAGGGAAATCGAATTAAGGTTATAATGGGGATTGCTTTAAAGGTTCTGGAAGCAACTCAAAGTGCTTACAGGCCTGAAAAAGCTAAGGTCCTACTTAACTTGATGACTGCTTTGGATATTATGTGAACCAATGGGATTTATTTCTTTAGGAAATTTATATTCCGCCCTTCAACTAATGGCCCCACTTTCCCTCCTTCTCACTATGATGTTAGTAACATTGGGTAATGTTAGCTGTTCAAAAACTCATGGGGTTTTTTTCTCACTGTCACTAGAAATACCCATTAAGTACCCATTATTGGCATTTTTGTACCCATCAATGGGTACTTAATGGGTACTCCACTTAGGATAGTGGAAAAACACCCTTTGTTGCTTTGGATTTTTTTAAAAAAATAAAGATTTGATTTAGGTTTTTTCAAATCACCTTTAAACTGTTTTTTGTGTGTGTGGGGGGGAGGGGTCTCTGTGTTTTATGAATGTCTGTATTTCCCTGGTCTTATGAAGGAGAGTGAGCTTGAAGGATGATGCGGTTAACAAATAAATGAATAAATGTGTTGAGATTTTACACTGCAGAACAGACTCGGTATGAAAGTGTTAAGAGGTGAACAAATAATTGATTTGCCCTATTTTCTTTTCTTGAGCCAACCAGAATGGAAAACGTATTCAATACCTTGTACAACTGGTTTTGGTGGGAGCCCCTCTGGATGCCGGCTAACTGCTCATGGGCGAACTTTGAAGACCGCACTGGCTTTGTTGCTCCCAAGCCACGCCAATTACTAGTCATCGTTCCGTACGCTCTTGTGATGCTGGTGATCAGGTTCCTTGTGGAAAGGTGAGGCTTGCTGATTGATCGACTGATTTTCGAAGACGATTCTCGCCCTCAGCTCCAAGAATACAAAGGAGATGGATGGAGATACATATTTTTGACTTTCCTGCATGTAGCAACAATCCAGCAAGGCTGCAGCAATTTCTTCAGGATGTTTTCTCTCCTTTTCATGGTTTTCTGTTTTAAATCCCAAATCTGGTTCTCTGTCTTCGTGGTCTATTTTGGGGGGGGGGGCAACAGGCCACCAAACCCGAACCCTAAAATAAGAAGTTGGAGTCATTACAACTATTGTTAAAAAAGACAGATAGGCATAAAAGGAAAACAAAGGACTAATTCTGCCTCTAATGAGCAGCCAGATATAGCAACAGGAAGCAGAGATGTGCATGAATTTTTTTTGATGTTCTATTCGAATAGAATAGAATACCCAAAAATCCAGTTTGATTACAGTCTTTTAAATTCAAATTTAACAAGATTCGATTCAAATTTACCAAACTTGAATCTATTCATTCGAATTTTTTATTTGAATCTGCACATGCGAAGGTCGACAACATTCCTTTGTGCACGTACATATCTTCCCCATATCATACGCATCTGTACACGACTGTAGGCATCCCGTATGCAACCCGTTTTCAGCCCACAAATGCGCAGGGATGCGGGAAAGATGTGGATCTTCAAGTATGCATTGTGTACAAACCCATAGCCATACCCATACACATGCGTTAATCCGGTTTCCGTGGCCAGTGCAGAAACACCCTTCCTGTCAATGACAAAAGGCTCAATACACCATGCCTGTGATTTAGATATAAGTTTGTGATCCTACCATATGATCTTTACAGACTTTTCCTGTTTTCTGTATTGTGTTTAGCGATTTTATTAATGTATAGCAATGTGAATTTGCTGTACGCTAAATAAATCTTTCTCCAAGAAATCTCTCTGTTCTGGACAGGATGTATGGTCCTCTTTCTGCAAAGTTGATTAGAATCATTGGTGCATTTCAAGTTGCTTAAAAAAAAAAACCCAACAACCTACAGTGCACCTCCCTTTCTTTCCAGATGTTTTGCTGTTCCCTTAGCAAATTTTTTGGGCATAAAGAATGTGAAACGTATCAACCCCCAACCTCATCCGACGCTGGAAAACTTTTTCAAGAAGTGCACAAAAAAACCGTCACAGGTGAGGACATTTTTTGAAAAGAGCTTCTTTTGGGGGGAAGGCACACTTTGTTTCTATCTGCTTGCGTTTCTCTCTTTCTCTTTCACACTGATACCTTCTGCTTCCTAGGCCATGGTCACACCTTCACTTTAATCCTTCTTCAGTCCATCTTCAGACCTGACTGCTCACACCTTTTCATTTCTGTCTGTTTTATTTGTGGACTTTCCATTCGGAGGAATGCCTTTCCTAAATTGGGCAGCCTTAACAAAACAAACAAGCAAACAAACAAAACAAAGCTACGCTATATGTCACCTGGAAACTTTGTTCCTGGAAGTTTTGTCCCTACGTTCTGCATTCCAGTGAGGCACATTTTGTAAAAGGGGACCCAAACAAATTGTTCTTATCGAAGAATACAAGGAACAGGTAAAATATGAAAAAGATCCTCAACCATTGCTGCGCCACAAAAATGCAGTCTTTCTTCATAAGGTACCCAATGGTATATTCCCATTTAACTAAATGCCAGGGCAAAGAGGCGCGTCTTCACTGCCTTCGTAAACATATACAGTGAAGGAGCCTGACACACCTCAAAGGGGAGACTAATCCATAGCCTAGGTGCCATCACTAAGAAGGCCCTCTCCTGGGTGCCCACCCTTTTTACTAGGACAACCAGGAGGGCCTCCCCTCCAAATCTTGAAGCACAGGCAGGTTGTTACGGGAGAAAGTGTGGTCCAAGTCAATTAGGGCCTTATAAGTCAAAGTTAACACCTTGAATTGGGCTCCCTAGTGATTCAATTATATCTGACCAATCTCTTCCATTTAACTTTCATAGGAAAACAGCAATCCTTTATGGGTTTGTCCTAGTAGCAAAAACTACATTATTGACACTGGAGTTATGGTCTGACACATTAAATAATGAGTAGCTTAACTTTAATCGTCCAACAGTGTTAGCATCTTTCTTATATAATAAGAAATCCAATAGGGTATCTCTAGAGAATTATATAATTCTCTAGAGATACCCTATTAGATTTTATGTTCCAAGGGTCATAAATAATGTTGTTGGGTTCTGTGTCCCAGATTCTGCAATTCAGTAATTAATTAAGGACGCAATTTACCCATGTACGCTTTGAACTAATTGACAAGGTATGTGAGATACTATCAGGTACCTTATGAAGAAAGACTGTGTGTCTGTAGTGCATCAGTAGCTGAAGATCTTTTCCATATCTTCTTTGTTTGTTGTATTTTTCAATTAGCATAACTTGTTTGGGACCTCTTTTATAAAATGGGACCCATTGGAACCCAGAAGTAAATTGGCTTACCTTCTTCAGAGAGAAAACGCCCAGGTGACGTATAGGGTTGCATCATTTTTTGCTACCCGACTTAGGAAATCATTCATTGAGTCAGTGGTAGTGTTTTGTAAGGGAGGTGGGTACAAATAATTATGTCATTTTTCAATAAAGACTTATTCAGGAATGGTGATATGAATATGTGTCATTAGTATTTGATGTAGAATGAGCTGGGTACTGATTGCAATAAAATGTCTGTGTCATCCACCCATCTGTTTATACTGTATCCCTGTTTACTCCACAGTTAGAGATGCGTAGATTAGCCAAAAAATGCAATTGGACAGTGCACCTTGTGGAAAGGTGGTTCCGGCGACGACGAAATCTAGAAATCCCTACTTTGTATAAGAAATTCCAGGAGTCTTGGTAAGAAAAAGCAGTGTTCATCCATGATTTTTTTATTTAAACTTTCTCCCAATTAGAAAATTGACATGTTAGAATAAGAATAGGCAAGGAGACCCCTAAAATTCCAAAATACCCCCCCCCAATAGGACTTCCACAATTTCTAAATGGGGGCACAGCCTCGCCGTCTTGTATGTACCTCCAGAAGGCGTAGTTGAACCTCTGAGGAGGTTGTGGTGGTGGTGGAGGCCATGGAGGCCACATGCAAGTTTTCAGGAAAGGGCAGATGCAAGGCCAAGCGTGTGCTGATCTGGTCCTTGTCAACACTTCTACAAAATTTCAATGAAGACTGGATAACATTTGGTTCATGGCGAAGGGGGGCATGAATGTATGGCCCTTTTGGTTTGCTTACGAATCATCAAATTCATATGAATTCGAACTTGATGTATACTGTATTTTTCACTAGTCCCTAGTCCAGGTGCCAACTTAGGATAGGCAACTCCTGACCTTCTAACTTCCCATTCTTTGGGTTCTTTATCATTATATTAGACTTAAATTAGAGAGCTCTTTAGATAGAGGACACTTTCCAATATAAGACTGCTAGGTGAAAGCCCTTCATAATAGAAAACTATCTATAAATTAGCACGGTGTAGCTGAATAAAATAGGATTTTATTTTAATCCTATTGAATTTTTAATCCATTCTTTTAAGCTTCCAAAACAGCACCTTGCGAATCCCAGCAGTATATAATAGGGAAGTGCACAAATTAACAATCACTGTTCAGTTCAGTTTGAACAAAGCGTCCCTTTTTGTGAACTATGTTCAGTTCAATTAACCTCGCAACGTACAGCGTGTGCTCATTAGGTTCATTAGGATGCTCTCTTGTTCGGTTCACATTAACTCTGTTTTCTGAACAGGCAAGTTGTTAGGTTCATATTCCAATATTTCAAATATCCTGTTTGATTCAAACTAGTTTGGGGCATCTCTAATGTATGACACCTTCCTGCCCTCAGGCCCGCAATCTAACAAGCAAGATAGCCCATAATAAGAAAAGTGGGAGGGAAGAGCTCATCAGCCTTTAGGTGAAGTAATTCCAGAAAACTGGGCTAATGATATGTCAGAGACAGGGAACACCATTAGGAGCAGCCAGTCTAATTTGCAAATGCTTAATATCAAATGATGCATACTGTATACACTGCTTATTATTTTCCTCGCGTGGCAGAGTGAGTTGCTTTGCATCTACAATCTACTAATTACTAATTAAATAATCTGCTAATCTACTAATTAAATGTCCTCTTTATCTACTTTCCATTTTTACTTTCACCAGAGCCAATTATAAGTAGTATCAAAGTATCGTGCCTATCCCTACCAAAATTTCCCCCCATTTGTTGTGCATCAAAGCAAATGGGGCCAAAATCTGCATCTGTGCCAATGGAGCCACGTTGGAAGTGCTAGGCTTTGAATTCACTTCAAATTGTTCTTCAGATGTTCCTCAATCATTGGGTGCCTCCAAACTATGTCCCTATGTTCAGCCTTAAATGCAAAGGAGGACCAAAAGCTTTGCGTTTAAGGCAGAGCTGCTTCCGGTCCTCCAACGTGGAGACTGGAAGCTTCGAATTTCCAGTGCTGCTGCTTCCTGTTGGGCAGACCGGAAGCTGTGTCACCAGCAGCTGGAGCGTAGGAAAGGTAGCTAAGCACACAGTGAAAAGATGCTGGTTATCCAGCAACATTTTACTTTGTGGGGTGGGGGGTGCTGCGCTCCTACTCTGGGGGCCAGAAGCAGTGGAGCAAGTTCGCTGCTTCCGTCCCAGTCTGCGTGTACCCCTTCACATCTGTAAATCCACTAAGGCTCCATCCCCATGGCAATTTTAATCCAACTTCAATTATTCAGTTCGAACGTGAATGAAGTTTCACAATTCATACCGATTGCAAAGGCCAAAAACTTTTCTTGCCCATCCCTTTGTCTTGGTTGACCTTGTTTTGCACGATCAGGTTTGAATCACGCTTGCCATCATGATTAGAAGGGAAGTTTTGAAACTATCTTTACAGACTGGAAAATATGCGTTTTTGGACCATTGCATTTTTTTTTTCTTAGCCACACTGATTCTTTTGCATTAGTGCATAACTGTTCTTCAATGCTAACCACGGTTAAGTGTTGAGAATTAGAAAGAGGGAAGAAAGAGAAAAAGGTGAAAGCTGGAACCTCTTTAATTTTTAAGTTACGATTAGGAGCTATGAGCAAACATTGATTTATTATTTCTAGTCTAGTCCCTTAAGTCCATGTTTGTGTTTAAACCATCAGGTCTTTGTGTGCCTTCATAAAATCTCTGTTCTGATCAATCCTTTTGTGTTTGCAGCTGGCGATTTGCGTTCTATTTCACATCATTTGTTGCTGGATATATCTTTCTCTGTGATGTAAGTTGATAGGCGAACTTGGAAGAAATTGTCAGTATGTTTAAGGTTTAATAATACCACATGCCCTTCCTCAGCTAAATTTCATGTCCCTTGGCCTGAATTTCTCCAGGTGGCATGATGTAAAAAGGGCCCAGACTGTACTGGGGAAAACTAGAAACTGAAATTATTCATCAATGAATCTCCAGCGTCAGAGGTGGGGTATGGGTGACCCATCAAGTATGGTCAGGTCATGGATGGTTAACCACAAGTTCTTGTTCTTGCTCAGCTTTTCTTCGATGAAGTTTGCAGAATTCCTCTGCCACGGAGCTGGTGGTGTCCCCAGAAATTTGTAGGAAGCACCTACTGTATCTTCCTCTTCTCATGCCGGCTTTAAGAAACACCACCAGCAACATCCTGTAGTCTGCTGAGCATCATGCATGGTTTCCATCATCTTAGGAATGTCCTAGAAAAGTCACGTACAACAAACAAACAAACAAAATCCTGCAGTTTTCTGAGCTCCAGGCATAGTTCTCATCTTGGGAAAGGCTTGGAAAAGTCCCAGAATAGCAATCTGCTACAGGGAACTTTGCCTTGTGTGAGCATTCTTTGTGCAATATAGGCCTCCTATAAAGCTTTTGTAGCTCCTGACACTTCAAAGGTTCCTTCAGCTCCACCCCAAACAGTCCAGGTGAGCTGCTAAGCCTTCAGGCTGCTTCATCCATTACAGCTTCCAGCCCTGGCTGATATTCCTTAAGTGGAATGGGTAACAAAGGTGTTCAAACCTAAGTTTTAATCCAGTTTCAGTCCACTTCCAGAGTGAGAGAACACCTTAGCAAAACAATAGGTGTTTTTCCACTGTCACTAGAAGTACCCATTAAGTACCCATTAATGGGTACTAAAATGCCATTACGTACCTGTTAATGGGTACTTAATGGGTACTTTTAGTGACAGTGGAAAAACACCCAATGAGTCCTTTTCTTTCCACTTTATCTAACCCAAAGGTGGATTTTCTGAGTTGTTTAATGCTGAAAGAAAACAGCTTGACACTTTGCTGATGTGTTCCTTCACTCTGAAAGTGGACTGAAGGTGTGAACACAGCCTAAACACAGACAGCAGAAGGCAAGTCCTGTTGCAGTCGCTTTTTAAGCAACTGCAGGGGAATTTGGTCATTGTGGAAAGAAATTTCCTAGGGGTTTGGTTGACATCTTTGGAGTTTGGGGATTACGGTAAATCAAGCTTTGATACATAACAATTTAAAGCCCAGGTAAACCACACTGGCTGCCACTGCTCCGTTGTAACTCGTAACAATATTCAGCATAGAATATATGTGTGCATGTTTGTGAGAGAGTGTGCTAGCAGACCCTTGGCTACAAAGGAATGGAATCCTTCCATCTTGCAAGGATGAGTGAGCTATGGACCTGTGAGAATAGCCAGGGTGGAACTGCAACCTCTCTGTAATGCATTTTTAAAAATAATTCTCTTATTCTGTTCTTCCTCCAGAAACCCTGGTTTTATGACATTTGGCAGGTGTGGCTTAACTATCCCTTCCAGGTGGGTGCGGCAATGGCAGATTGCCCTGTAGTTCTTTAGCGTTTGCTTCCTTAAGAGAGATCTGTACCATTCCTTTCGATGGGAGCTGAGGAGCTTCTTTGCTTAACCTAGACTGGGTTTTATATGCCTTTTCCCTGACACTTTCCTGGGCTCTGCCCCTTGGAAGAGATTAGTTTCAAGCATGTTCCCAGAGAACACGCCAGTGTTTCCCTATTCCTGGAAATAACTGGCTCACTTTCTCTCTGCAGTCGGTTCTGCCTTCCCAGTATTGGTACTACATCATGGAGATGAGTTTCTATTTGTCGCTGTTGTTTACCCTCGGAACTGACACCAAAAGGAAGGTAAGTCCTGACATTAATACACAGCTTATATTCCATGAATGCTTGGATTTTGTTGGGGGGGAGGGTGTAGCTGCTTTCCAAGGGAGCTCTATTTGTCAAGAATGCTCTCTTCTGTTCTCTCTTATTCCTGATGCTTACTTGCAGAGGGTGCTGATGCTGTGGTACCCATTCATTCAGTTGGCTGAGATTGTGGTACCCATCTGTTCAGATAGCAAGGAACATAGCTGAGGGGTCACTTTGGAAATGCAAGAGAGGTTTTTTAGTCACTTTGTCATCACTAATGTTGTGCAATTGCTTTCTGAAAAAAAAGTTAGACTCTGTCCCTTCCTTCTCAGTGGTGATACTCACAGCTGGACCTTCTCTGTGGTGGCACTCACCCCCAGAATAGTTTCTTCTCTGATGCTCATGGGGCACATATATTTTGTGTGAGCCAGTTTGGTATAGTGGTTAGGGAGCTGGACCCTTATCTGGGAATACTGGGTTCGATTCCGCCCTCCTCCATGAAGCCAGCTGGGTGACCTTCTGAGCTCTGACAGCCCCACCTACCTCACAGGGTGTCTGTTGTGGGGAGAAGAACAGAAGCTTTGCCAGCTGCTTTGAGTCCCCTTAAATGGGTGAGAAAAACAGGTAGAAAAGCCAACCTCCTCCTCCTCCTCCTGTTCTTATCTTCTCTGTAGCTGAACAAGCACAAAGAAGTCACTGCCTGTCTAGGTCGTCCTCCATACAACCAGGGGAAATGTTAACACATATTTCTTGGAGCAGTGGTGACCCCCAGAAAATGCTTCTAACAGCAGACATACTTCAGATGCATCAATGTTTTTGTAAATGAGTGCTTGCTTTGGTTATTTTCCACAGGACTTTGGAGCCCACGTGGTACACCATCTTGCAGCCCTGGGCTTGATGTTTAGTTCCTGGAGCGCCAACTACATTCGTGTGGGAACCCTGGTGATGTTTGTTCATGATATTGCAGATGTTCCTTTGGAGGTAAAAATGGGCTAGCTTTTAATGCTTGTACTCAGCAGTGTAAGATCACTGAACTGTTTCCGCTCATGTGGCCTACTCCATAGATAGCCTCACACGGAATGTTGTCTTGTTCACTGGAAACTGAGAATAAAGGGGTCTGGCAAAAATTCACGGGAAAGTAAATCGAGTTTTGTGGTTCCCTTCCAACCATATATGCTTGAAGCAGGAGTCAGGCCATGATTGTCCTGCATTTGGCTGATCAACACTGTGTGCTCTTTAAAGAAAGGCTCTCCAGAACAGAAACAATCTACTCTTTGACACTCTAGGCTGCAAAGATGTTCAACTACGCAAAGTGGGAAAAAACCTGTGGCGCTCTCTTTATCATCTTCTCGTTCGTGTTCTTCATCACACGGTTCATCGTCTTCCCCTTTTGGTGAGTTGCATTATGGGTATTTCTGGAGCTAGTTCAGTTCGATCTCAGGCTTAGCTCTTTGATTCAATTTAAACATCTTTGAACAATAATCAAACTTGATGTGTTTGCAGGGTTCAAATCTGAACTGTTTTCAAACAGGCAGGGCATTCAGTTTGAACTCAAATGGTTTGAATACCATCGTTTGATTTGAATCAGTTTGAACCCAAACCAGTTCAACACATCTCTGGTCCACAGTAGTTCCTTATGGTAGTCCCTGTGTTTACCATGGAATAGGTCAGCTGCCAGTTCTATGGAGGTCTGCAAAATTTCGGTGTAATTAGATATTTACTGGCCAACAAAGTAGTTTCTATTTCAGCTGTTTTTATTGTCATTTCTAATATTTTTATACTCTTTAGGAAAATTAGGAAGGGAATAGAAAATAAGACATCAGGTGTCATTTTGCCCCTTTATAAATCTATAGTGGGGCCACATTTGGAATATTGTGGACAATTCTGGTCACCACACCTCAAAAAGGATATTGTGGAACTAGAGAAGGTGCAGAGAAGGGCAACCAGAATGATTAAGGGTCTGGAACACCTCCCTTACGAAACCAGGCTGCAACGTCTAGGCCTCTTCAGTCTGGAGAGACGGTGTTTAAGAGGGGACCTGATTGACATATATAAATGGTATAGAAAAGGTGGATAGAGAATTTATTTTCTCTATTGCACAACACTAGAACCAGGGGGCACTCTATGAAGCTGATGGGTAGGAGAATAAGGTCTGACGGGGGGAAGTATTTCTTCACCAAGAGGGTCATCGGCTTATGGAATTTGCTGCCAGAAGAGGTGGTGACAGCTACCAATCTGGATGGCTTTAAGGTAGGGTTAGACAAATGTATGGATGACAGATGTATCAATGGCTACTAGAACGAATGCCTAGGTGCATCTTTCAGGCTGGGGGGGGGAGGAGGAACTGGGGCGCTTCTAAGGCCATCTGCTGGGACTCGAGAGCAGGAGAAGGTTTGTCCTTGTCTCTGCTTGAGATGCCCATGAGCATTTGGTGGGCCACTGTGTACGACAGATGGGCTGTGGCCTGATCCAGCAAGGCTTCTCTTATGTTCTTATGTTCTTTGCTTTTTATTGCAGCAGCCTGCCGTGGATTTTATAATAAAAGATGACACATTAAAAATGGAACAGGGAAGTCCACAAGGTGTTCCCATTATCATCCTCAAATATACTTACTGTAGGTTTTGTGTTCCAGGATTTTACGTGCTACTGCGTATTACCCCATGCATTATACGGATACCTTTGTCATGGCCTATGTGGTGTTCAACGGGCAACTCATGATCTTACAATGTCTGCACATCTATTGGGGCTTCCTGGTTTTCAAGATTCTGACGAAATTCATTTTCCTAAAGGTAAGGAGTTCCAGGTCTCAGCCAAATATGAAATTTGCATATGATTTTAGATACAAAGAGAAAGGTTGTCAAAAGTGCTACTCTAAAGTTTTCAATGAAGGGTTGCAAAAAAAGTGTTTTTAAATAATTCTTTATGTGTTTGTATACTCCTATTCCACCTACTTTGGTAATTTGCCATATAGGTGGCTTGTGATATGATGTGCCATGTTGGCCTATGCAGTTGCTCAGGATCTGAGCAAATTTCATTGAGGGGGTGAAAACTTTGGAATTCTATAAGAGTTTTAGGGCTAGGGTGCTGGATATTTGGGTATCAGTAGCAGCCTGAGTGTTGGGGACATGAGGACAACAGCATAAGCCTTCTAGTCAGAGCCTCGACCAGCCCCCATTGGCTGCTGTAACTAGTGGATCCCAAAAATGTATCTGCTTGGTCGTTCCTGCAGTTTCTAATCCCTGAGAACATGGCCTTAAAACTGTGGATATCATGAGCTTCTCGTGGTACAAGTTACTGCCATCTCTCTTGTAAGGGCATCTATAACAAGCATGACACTTGTATCCCAAGATGACATGCCTTAGGGTCAAACCACATAAGAACAAATGATTGCTTAATCTGGAAGGGTTCTGTCTACACAGACCAGCAACATTTTTCTAAGGTTTCATGTCCGAATCACTTCATGGTTTACTTATTACTTAGTTACTTATTCCAGATATTTCAGAATGTGTAGCCACTATCTGGATGCATTCTTGGAGACCCTAGGGATTAATCATGGGCCAAAGCAATGTTCTATCCTTGAACTTGTTGTTGATGATGGTTACCATTAGTTCATGGCCAACTTGTGGTTGAACTGCTGCTGTCTTGATGATGTTTGTTAAGATCAAAATCCTTCCAGAACCAATGATATAAAATCCTAAAACAAACAAACAAGGGTCTTGGGTATATGCAAAGCATGGATTCTGGTCTAGATCTATGCCCTTTCTGATACGGACTTTCTTTAAAAAGTGAGGTCTTGTTTTTTGATGTCTTGTAAAGAGATTTTGATGTCCAGATCTGTAGAAACGCAAGAGTAACAGTTTTAGGGAATTTAGTGACTTTATTATTTTATTTTATCTGTTTACTGGGACCTCAAAAAATTGATATCCCTATTAAGGAACAGGTTGTTACAACCAGGAAAAGCTTTGTGATTTTGCAAAGCATGATGGGGTATTGAAGTATGGCTCTGTGAAAGCTTTCCATGCCAGGAGTCGGAGCCCCTGCCATATCCAGAAGTCCACATTTTGATCCTCATATTGGGATTTGGACTCTGACCGTGGAATGGAAAGACTCTCCTTCTATTGGGCAATCCCAACGTTATCTGAGCTGCCATTGGCAGTCACATTTGGTTCTTAATGATTCAACAGCTGATTACCATTTCTAGGTCCTCAGGACTCCAATTCCAGCTTGGGCTAAAATGGGAAACGACAAGGTAAGCAGCTCCAGCATGTTCATACTTTTTCCAGGTCTCCTATATCCATCCCTCAGTCTTGTCTGCTGGTATCCTGTGGAAATTATCCCGTTCTCCAAAATTACCTTCTAAACTGAATTCCCGATCGACCTTCTCTGGGGTGTAGCTGATTCTGAAAATGGGACATCTGAGTGATTTTCTTGAAATCTATAGCAATCATATTTCTTCACTCTAATCCTTGGTGCTCAGTAGCCACTCCAAAGACGCGTGCTCACCTCATGTGACAGCTCAAACAATTACAGACCTTCACTGATGGAAAAGTTGATTGCTCCAGGTGTGAGAAAGATTTTCTACATGGAAAGGACTGTTGAGCAGGATCTTTTTCTTCCCCTCTGCTGAACTGGGACAGGCCTAGGGATGTGCACAGATGGTTTTTTTGTGTTCGATTCAGATCAAATCAAATGCAAAAACATTTGTATTCCTTTGAATGGATCCCCTTCAAATCTGGAAGGATTCGAATTTGATACGAATGTTTGATACAAATCTGATTTGAATCTCCGCTACAAATTGCCTACGAATCCCCTGCATGTTCGCTCTGAATGTTTCAGTGCTCTTAATCTACCCTGAATCCTCTCCGGTTGATGAATGTAACAAAACTTCACACAAATGTATCGAAGCATTTGATTCGTATTCGAATGTCAATCTTTGAATGTCCAGATTGAGGCAAATTTGTATGAATTTCAAATATGACGAATATTTGTGCACACCCCTACACAGGATTGTTTATGGTACAGGGTTTTGGGCACTTTTGGCTTGTTGTCGCTGTTGTTAAACCTCTTCCTTTTTTTTTTAATAAAGCTTATTTCTACAGCATGTCATGGCATTTCCAGGTTGACCTTCCATCTAGAGATCTTACCCAAAACAGATGCAGGTCATGTTGTCTTCCAAAGTTCACCAACAAATGTAGTAGACCATAAATACTCAAGTTGCAGGTTCGGTTTGCATGAAGTTTTCGATATTTGAACAACCTAGCCCACATCCAGACTTGTTTCAAAGCTGCACAGCTTTTTTCAGATGGCAGCAGCGGTGCGGCATTCATCCAAGTAAAAACAGGCTGATAAATCAGCATCTTTCTACCTTCTGCTTTCTCAGACATGCTGCACCGCTGCTGTGGGCAATGGAGGGTCCCAACTGGCCAATGGGGAAGCCACAATCTGGAATTTACCCAAATGTTTGGTTCAATGTAAAATTTGTAAACTAGCAGTTTTGCTGAAAACCAGCTGAAGCAGACTGATCACAAGAAAGTTCAGCCTCAATTGACCCAAGCCAGTTTTCCACCAAACCGTCTCCTCTGTCTGATATCAGCATGTTTATTATCTCCCCCTATGTGTTCCTTGTGGTAATAATCAGGGGCTCTCAGAAAAGGTTGCTTTTGACCAGAAATGTAAAGTGGGAATCCTGCTCAGGAAGTACCAGTGGGCATTTTGTCAAAAAGAAAAAGTGGATACCTCACCAGCGAGTCTGTATGAGGAAGTTTGATTTTGCTTTCCTTTCTCTGATGATGGGCCAACTTTATCCTTACAGTATTTACATTATGATTTGTTTGGATATACTTCTACACATTGCTTTGGAAAAGACAAAGAAAACACTTCAGGAAGTTTACACTGTGTGGTCAACCTGGTGGAATTTATGCTTTACTTTTTCTTTCCAATCGTGCTTTGTTTTAACAGAAACTTTAGTAATATATACAAAAAATACCCAAGATTGCAATCAGACTAGTTTACTGTCACAGGAATGTTTTATCTGTCCAGTACTTATGAATTTAGCTCTAGGTGATCGAGCAAGAATCCAAAAAATGGAAGCTTGTGCTAGTTTTGCAAAGCAGGAGCATGGGTCTAGCAAAACATGTTTCTCCTCTAAATTCACTTAAACTGCAATGTGGTTTTCTCGTTGACCTGTGAGTAATAATGGAGCTGCACAAACGTTTTTTCGGCATTCAGTTCGAAATGAATCGAATGTTCAAAAATCTGTATTTGTACGAATAGATCGCATTCAAATGTAAAATTCTATTCGATACGAATCTATTTGTACGTATTCATTCAAACATTTGATACGTATCTGATATGAACAGATACGTATCTGATACGAATAGATATGTCTCTGATACATTTCCCCAGCTTGAACGAATGTCCAAACTGTTTGTACAAATGTTAGCATATGACTATTGTAACATTTGATTCGAGTTTAAATGTTCGAATTTGGGCGAATTTCGAACATTGTGAATATCTGTGTATATCCCTAGTGTGTGAACCAGTGATGGCGAACCTTTTGAGCTCAGTGTGTCAAAATTCGCAAGAAAACCCAGCTTAACTCAGGTGCTGTGTCACATCTAGAAATATCCATAATTTTGTGATATTTGTAGCTCTAGTAAAAAAGTTATATTCTTGATATATGTATTTTATTAAAAGCAAAAACGAATAATTCTTTACATTAGTGACTTTTGTTGCTAAATTTCATTTGCTAATCTTCAATTGAAAGTTGGTATTTCTTACACTTCAAGAACAAACAAGCACTACATGCCCAGGTGCCAGGGTGACCAGGTGTGTCACCCAAAAGGGCTTGGCGTGTCACCTGTGACACATGTGTCATAGGTTGGCCATCACTGGTGTAAACTGTGGTGCAGATGGCAACTGAGAGGTTAAGACTAATTTATTTGGCAATTAATTCATTTTCTTACCGGTTTCTGTCCATCAGCAATTGGAATAGACCTCGGGGACGGTAGACCTAACTCTCATCAAGACCAGGAGCTACACAAATTAGACTGAGAGGTTTCTTCAGCTTATGGCCAAATTATTATTTTCCCCTGAGACCTTGAAATGAGCCAGTCGGTATGTCAGGCAGGAAAAAGAAAGGTTCTAGTTGCACAACAGCAAAGATCCTGTGCATACTCCTCAAGTTGTGATGAACCTCCGGAAGATCACAGTTCAAAACCAGGCAGAGAACTTCCACCGTGTCTGAAGGTTCTGTGCCTGGACAGCAGCCCCCTTCAATGCATGCCAGAAGATGGGAGAGGGCTAGCATTTTTGGTGTCGCTGCTTTCTCCCATTCACTTTCGCCCATTTATGAGTAATGTCTGAAAGGGTTGCGTAACTTTTATTAGGCTGCATTCACACACCTAAGTTTTAGTCCAGCTTCAGCCCACTTTATGAGCAAAAGAACGCATCAGGAAAGGATCAGGCTGTTTTCTTGCAGCAATATTGAGAAAGTCTGCCTTTGGGTTAGATAAGGTAGAAAGAGAAAGGCTGGTTACTTTGCTGACGTGTTCTCTCACTCTGAAAGTGGATTGAAACTAGATTACAACTTAGGTATGAACACAGCTTGGTCTAGTGGTTAGGGAGCCAGACTCTTATCTGGGAATACCGGGTTTGATTCTGCACTCCTCCATGAAGCCAGCTGGGTGACCTTGGGCTTGTCACAGCTCTGTTCTGAGCTCTCACAGCCCCATAGGGTGTCTGTTGTGGGGAGAAGAACAGGAGCTTTGTCAGCCACTTTGTCCCCTTAAATGGGTGGGGAAAGCGAGGTAGAAAAGCCATCTCTTCTTCACCTCTTCCTTCTTCCCACCACAGTTGAGTACGTGGAGATGTCATTCTCTTTGTTTAAGGAAGTAAAGAGGGCGGGAAAGCCAAGAGTGCCAATCCACTGGAACTATTTATTCTCTCTGGGCAACCTTTGCTTCAAATTCATCTGTGTGGTTTTAGTTGTTTAGTTACTCTACTGAAGTCACATTTTTATTTTTTTTTATTTTTTAATAATCTCTGGTGCAAAACTGCTTCAAGGTGCTCAACTTCTGTTCACAGTGCCCTGCAATCTAGGATCATGTGGATTAATCAGTACATTGGGAAATGTTTATTAATGTGAGAACTTTGCAGATCTATTCACCTTTGATGATGTTGTACTTTAATTTCTCATTGAGTTTCAGCATTTCATTCTGGAAAAACAAATTGTAATTATTGCTTTAGAACAGCCTCCCCTCCCTCCCTCCCTCCCCTTCTTTCTTTCTTTCCTTCCTTCCTTGCCTCCTCCCTCCCTCTCTCCCTTTCCTTCCGTCCCATTGCGAATATTGCCAGGTGTTAACATTGAGTAATGCTCTCTTTTTCAACCCTAGAATGTGAAAGATGAAAGAAGTGATGAGGAAGAAGAGGAGGAGGAAGAAGAGGAAGAAGACATTTCTGTCAGTAAAGTAGAAGAGGAGATTACACAAAATGGAAGCAAGATTGACTATGAACAAAGCAAACTTCTCCAGAAAAACAACAGCCATTAGCACATACTGAGCACCATCTCCCTGTGGTGTGACTTGTGGTGCTTGTTATACATCCTACAATAGGGAGCTTAGCATTGACATCTTAACTGGACTGACTTTATTGCCCGTCACTAGAGTTGGAAGAAAGCCCAGTCTTTGAAAAAGTTGCAAAAACAATTTGCTCAACCGAACAAAATTTATTTAATGGCCCACTTTCTAGCACCTGGCATATGGGCCCAAGACAGCCATGACCTTTTCAACTCTCAATTGCTCAAGGATCTCATGGAACATTATACTGCCGGTGGTGAACTGAGTTACTTGTACTTTTTAAAGCAGTTTTTTCAAGCATTCCATAATTCTTAACACAATTTCAGAAGTGTGGAGTTAGTACAAAGTCCACTAAGGACCCACATGTGAGGGGAAAAATCTTAATAGTCTTTATTGGACTTCGTTGTTATTTTATGTGAATTATGGCCTTAGGAAGAGGCAACATAGGCAAGAATATTTCATTCATATATCTATGAGTGAGTCTGCTCTTGTGGTTAGAATATTGGGCTCTTATCTGGTGGTCACAGGGTTTGATTCCACACTACTTCACAAAGCCAGCTGGGTGGCCTTGGGCTAGTCACAGCTCTCTTTCTGAGCTTTCACAGCCCATCGACCTCACAGGGTGTCTGTGTGTGTGTGTGGGGGGGAGAGAACAAACTCGGCTGTTTTGAGTATCCTTAAGGGTAAGAAAATTGGGGTATATAAAAGCCTCTTCTTCTTCTTCTTCTTCTTCTTCTACTACTACTACTACTACTACTACTACTACTACTACTACTACTACTACTACTACTACTACTACACCATGTAGAATGTCCTGCCTTCAACCTGTTTCAGGAAGCACATATTTATACTGAGGAATTTCTGAGTAGAAGACAGTGGGGGATAGGGCTATGTATAGCCACGTGGTCAAGACAGATCAGTGGAATAATGTGTATGAAGATCAGCTGTCAAAGATCATCAGTAGGGGTTCTCCAGTAAAGGTCTTGTTGGCTGCTTTGAGTAGGAACTACTGGACTTGATGGGCTTGACATCCAACCCACATTTAAAGATTTGCATTGCTCCATGTATCACCTGGGGGCCCCTATGCCATGAAGCCTGAATCAGTCACTGGGAGCCTGTGGGCTACTGGTCACATGAACTCACAGAGCTCGACAGGTAGGTGAGATGGTTTCTGCCAACTAGTTATAATCAACACTTGACAGAACCCATCTGCCTCTTATCTCTTGAGGTAGGCCAGGAGAAGTGATGGTCATACACTCCTTCAAGCGGGTTCCAGTGATCACAGCTGCTAGGAAATCTGTGCGGCACATAACTTGGAGGTGAGTAAAGCATATCAGGGAGTCTTGGTCGACATCATCTCTCTCTTAGGTTATTTGGAACTCCCTGAAGATTTGAGATTGAATAATGATTTCTAGTGTCTTGGAAGTTTTATTCCCTAGTGAGTGTTACTTGGGCAGATCCTGTTCCCCCAGCTACAGATTCATTATTTAACTCAAGGAAAACCCGTACACTGCAATTAATATTAAAGACGTGTGGTGAAGTGGAAATGGAGGGGGAAGAGGGAAGGGGAAACCAGGCAGCTAGCAAGCAGACCAAATTCCCTCCATTGCCCTGCGGCCACCTGCTTTTTGGCAGACGTCCCTGGCGAAAACTAGGGATGTGTACAGATAGCTGAACGCATTCAAAATTCGATCGAATTGACCAAATTCTGACATTCAAATTCAAATCAAATGCCCTTAAATTTGAAATTAAAGATTCGATTTGAATTTTGCATTTCTGATCTATTTGTTCAAATGATTTGGACATTCATATATGTACGGCTTCATAGATGATGTGTACCTGAAGCTCCGAATCTTTCCCATATCTGTACACATTTGTACGGATCCATACGGGATGAAAACAGGTTGCATACAGGATAACAACAAGATGCATATGGATGTGTACAGGTGTGTACGGATATGTACGGACCCGGGGAAGATGTGTACGGGCATCTATGAATCTTGTCGACATTCATAAGTGCAAATTCAAGTGAAAAATTTTAATGAATTTGGTTAAATTCAGACTTTAAACATTCAAATCAAATTGAATTTTGGAGTATTTGAATTGGTTGGAAAGTCTGGACAGTCATTTTATTTGTACGAATTTGGATTTTTGAATATTCGATTTGTTACGAATCAAATGTCAAAAATTGCATTCATGTGCACCCCTAAAGTTGACTACAGAGCTGCGAGAAATTAGAGACTAAGGCTGCTTTCACACCTAAGTTTTAATCCACTTTTAGTCCACTTTCTAAGTAAGAGAATGCATCAGCAAAGTATCAAGCTGTTTTCTTTCAGCATTATCTAACTCAGAAAGTCCACCTTTGGATAGCTAAGGTAGAAAGAAAAAGACTGGTTACTTTGTTGATGTGTTCCCTCATTCTGAAGTGGTACGGAAACCAGATTACAACTTAGGTGTGAACGCAGCCTGAAGTTCCTTTTACAAATTGGGCTGAAGGTTGTCTAGGCTGGGATGCCCCTAGAAGTGGCCACTATCAAAGCATGCATGTGTGCCAGCATCCTAGGATCTTTGTAGAGCCCTCATGCTGTGTTTGCTCAAGCAATTCTGGCTGCCTCAGTCACTTCCCTTTCGGATTCATTGTCATAAAACCTTCACATAATAATGTTGCTTCTGAAGGTGTAAAGATAAAGACGCAGGTGCCAAATGCAGGGGGCAGTTGTCATCCTCATCTTTCCCATTTACTCCCAAAACATCTCAGCAGCTGCGATGCCCAACGCACAGGACAGGAATGGCGAGCACAGGACGTGAAACCCCACCTCCCACTGACATGAGTGCCAGTCTCCTCCCCGAATAGCCCTGGACCATCCCCATGCGCAGGCTCAGCTCAGACCAAATCGCTCAAACCGTGACAATCTGGTATAGGTTTGGGTAATTTGGTCAGCGGAAATCAAACCAAATCAAAAGTGCATGGGGGCAACCCTTGCTGAACACAATTTCGATTCAGACCAAAACCCGCATGGGGACGCACCCCTAAAGACCATGATCTGTCAGGCAGAGGAACTGCTGTCTGATAATACCTCACTGACTCCTTCTTTAGAGCCATCTCTTTCACCTGCTCAAAAGTAGGAGCATTGGAACGTTTGGTGCTGAGGGTCCTGAGATCTTCACTAAGGTAATTCTGCCCGTGTTGTTTTCTTTCCTCTCTGTTGTTTTTCCTAGGGCTACTTCTCTCAAAAGTTGAAAAAGAGGTGGCAAAATCTATAGGGCTGGGTTTTGTTTTTTCACATTTCTTTCACACACATTTGGTGAAATTTCCTCCCTTGACATCCCTGCTTTATTGTACAGTACTTTTCAAGTCTTATACTTCATATTCATTATTCTTGACATTTTATTTATAGATTCTTTTTGCTCTAGACAGTTTTCTTTAAAATATTTTCTTTACAGTTTCCTTTTTTTATTATTATTTAAACTTTACAATATACATTTACAATCCATTACAATATATTCTATATCCTTAACACCCCCTCCCTTCTTACCCCCTCCCCCCAGCAACTTATAATTCTATTTTGTATCATGTAAGTAGACTATTCACAACTTTCCATGCTTCTTGCTGCAATATTCCTCTGCATCCTGTCTATTAACGTAAGTTATTAATCTACTCCAGTCTTCTCCTGTGTTTCTGTCTTGTAATCCCATGGATTTCATTCTCTGCTGCCAGCAGAAATCAAATTTAAACTGGTCAATTAAATACTTAAAAGCAAAGGACAGCAGATAATTGGTTTATCTTTCCAGCCTAAAACAATGGCGGATAATGCTGCCATTATTAATTGTCTTAATACATATATTTTATTTATCTCTATTATTTATCTCAGTAATACACACACCTCCGGAAAAGTCCTAACGTAGCACACATTATTTTTTGTATCTGTGTTAATACCCACTTCCAGAATTTCATTACTTCTGGGCATAAGCATAGCGTATGTATAAAGTTCCAGCAATTAGAAGAAATACTATTAACCATATATGACATCTGAGCCGGAGTCCTATACCACTTATAGATAATTTTCATTACAAGTTCTTTCAGTCTTATATTGTGCTGTAGATTAATTTCCTTAATCTTTTTTATTAACATCCAACTGCCAGGTCCCCACAATACTATTATATACCTCCTCACTATCATCCACCATTAATTTATATATTTTAGCTGTTATCCCTTTTCTCTCATCCACTTCTTCCAGTTCCTTCAGTGGCTGTTTTATTGCTGCTCTTATATTATTCACATTTCATGGTAGCCAGTTCCCTGTACCAAAAAGCTCCTCCATTCTTCGCGGTGGCAGAATTTTATTATCTTTATACAAATCTCCCAAGTATTTTACCCCTTCTACCTTCAGCCTTTGCAGCAATCTTTTATCCAATATTTCCACTATATCATTAATGTATTCTATTGGTGTGAGATACTTGAATTCCCCATTTCACCTGCTACTTTGTCGATGCTTTAATTGTTATTCTCATGGGGCCTATCATGTTATTAATTCTCTTGGCATTCCAATTTGTTAACATTGCACTCTTGTCTTTCGCTCCATTCATCTCTCTTTCCTTCTTTACAGTTTCCAAGGATAATTCCTCTCGTGTGTGTGTTTACATTATAAATGTATAGTTAGCAAAGCTTACATCTCTGTGTGTATGTGTGCATATCAGAAAAAAAGGACTAATAACAAAACAAAATTTGAGTTGTAATGTAATACTAGACAAATGCTTGGTCTTCTACACTCCTATGTGACCATGAGGGATGTTAAAGGCAGTATTATCATTTGGAAATTCTTGAGGGCAAGAAAAATTATGGAATAATGTATTATTTGCTGATATTTTTTTTAAAAAAAATAATTTGAATATAGTAGTGGCCAGTACAGGTGAGTGTGAGAAGAGGTCCCTCTCTCTGCTTTGAAGTCAAAGAAAAGTCTCCTGCGGAAAACTTGTTCATGAGTTTCCTTTGAAGGACTTCAACAGAAGTTCATGGTCCAGCTTTCAGAAGAGGGAGAGATTTCCAGCTGCACCAGAGATCTAGTAAACACACTTTTTCCTGGTTTGGTCCATTTCAGCCCCCAAACTCCTTTGTTTGGTTTGAATCAAACACTTTAAAAAAAATTGAATTCAGATTGGCCAGGGTGCATTTCCTGGGTTTGTTTGAACACCCCTTTGTTACATTCGAGTTTGAACTCTGTTTTCAAAGACACTGGGTGTTGGGTTCAAATGTGAACTTTCTGGACACCTTTGTCCAGTTTGAACTGGTTCAGACCTGAAGTGGTTCAACATATCTCTAGGCTGCGCTCACCCACGCTGGCCACCACTATTAGATTGTACAATCCTTTAAACATCAGTATATTGCTTCTTTGCTCTGTTGGTCTGAAGGCTGTGTTTAGCTCCTCTCGGATCACATCCTAGCAGAGGTTGTGGCCAGCATTTGCACCCTCATTTGGGAACCGGGCAAAGAATGATAAAGTACAAAGCTCTGTAGTGTTGTCTGCTTTAATACTCCCTCCTTCCCCTCACACACAGCGGTGCCACTGCCAAAATTGTTATTGTACTGTTCTCAAGAGACAGAAAAGCTTGGTGGAAGGGCTGCAGCGTGGTTCCAAGCAGGGCTTAATTACCCCTGGTTTGGGCAAAGGCTGACTTCTTCCAGGGGGGTCCTATGGATCAGGACCACAGAGCAGAGGGGTAAGGATTTGACTCATCGCCTCCAAACTTTTACCCATAGCCATCCCAATCCACAGCCCCTGCTGGACTGGAAGAAACTAGCAAGAAATGACCTGTTGCTCCCCTGAGAACAGTGGTGGGTAGGTGGGTAGGTGGGTAGGTAGGCAAGAACAATATTTTTGCAGCTGATTTGTAACCAGTGGAAGGAAAATGTGGCTCCAGAAATCTAGAATGCCTCTTGTTGGCTGCATTTAGGAATGTTCACTTTTCCCCCTGTGCTTACATTTCATTGAAGTGAATGCAAAGGAAACTCACATTTGCGTGAATAAAGCCACTTCAGATTCAAATCCGCTGAGAATGTTCTTTGAATACTATTCGAATCTGCTTTGAATGCATTCCATGAGTCGCCCCTCCAATTCTGTTCTGAATCCACTCTGAATCCCTTGCAGATGTGACCGGGTAGGCACCTTGCCGCCTGCCCACTTTTGTGAATATTACAAAGCATCAAACAAATGCACAAAAGCATTTACATCACATTCAGACATCAGTCTTTCAGTGTAGCCAATATTCAGTTTGAATGCAAATGTTCAAATTTGTACTAAGTGCAAATCTGACGAATAATTCACACACGTCCCTATTCACCAGGGAAGAAAATGTCAAAAGGGGATAAAATGAATACAGGCTAGGGTTGTGCACGAGTGTTCTAAACATTCAAAATCCGATTGAATCCGATTGATTAATCGAATGCCTCTAAGGGTCCATCATCAGGACAGGGGGCATGGCGGAGGTGGCTATGGCAACCACGGTGCCATGCCCCACCCCAATGACAGCTGATTTGGTGGGCCATCAGGGCGGTGGGGGCTCGCCATACAGATCACCATGTCCCCCCCCCCCGCCTTCGCTACTCCGGGTGATAGGTGATCGTCACCTCGAGGGCGTGGCAGAGGTGGCTGCAGCAGCAGCAGCAGCATGTCCCCCTGCTGCCTGATCAGGGGCTCAGGAGCCATAGTGCACGTCCGCCCGGTTCCCTTCTCAGCACCCATTCCAGTTGGGTGTTAGAGGGCCCGTGCGTACATGGGGTTCTCCTGAAGATCCAGATCTTCATGATCCGGTTGTCAGGGAAGACCCCATCTCAAAGATCCGGAGTTCAGTGCGGAGTTCAGTGAGGCCCAAGTGGGGAATAGGACCGCTACGGGAGATGTAGAGCCATATTTCAGACCTCTGAGATGGGTCAGCTCAGTGAAAATTATCCAGAGCTGTAGAACACCTGTGGGGGGGGGGGAATGGGGTTGCCAAAGCTACCCCTGTGCAATGTTACTGCTTTCTGCTTAAGCAGCAGAGAGGAGTTAAATACTGTATTTTCTGGTGTATAAGACTACTTTTTAACTCAGGAAAATCTTCTCAAAAGTCGGGGGTCGTCTTATACGCCGGGTGTTGTCTTCTTATACGACGAGTACATCCCAAACTCTATATTTGAACTGGAAAGTTGAGGGTCGTCTTATACGCCGGAAAATACGGTACCTTGACATTAATCCCTTGTCAAAGAATGAGATTCCCAATCAAAGCCGTGGAGGAGATCAAAGGCACCTAATCTGCTTCCTTGCTGGCCATGGAGGGCTCCAGTAGAGTTCTGAGAGTTTACTTAGCTGTTGGTGCCTCCTCCTTTGGCAGGATTACTGGAGACTGGGAGCTTATTAGACGGTGATACCATAAAACCAACCTGAACTGTGGCATATGATTTTCTCCACTCCATTTCCAACCTCAAGAGTTGGAACGCTAAAGCTGCTGGCACCCAGGTGTTCCTAGAGGGGTTCGGGGGAGGGCACACCCTGAAATAAATTTGAACAGGAAGCCTCCACCTTATTCAAGAGTTTTTCTTGTGCTCTGAATGGGGGTGCCACAACTGGCCACTGAAATGGTGCCTTTTTGCTCTAAATTGGTGTCCCTTATTCATTCCACCATCTGTAGTCCTGATTGACTACAGGAGCCCCTAGTTCCCTGTCCAATTTGTTCCCCAAAATGAGTCAATCTTGGAGTGATTATTTCCCCTCTGCGAAAGGGATGCACACCCAGAGGCATCAGAATGCAGTAGGCCATTTTTTGGTATTTGTCCCCTAAGCCTTATATTTGCACAGGGGGCACCTCTTCAGCCAATGTCTGATGGCACGTCCACAGATTACAATCTGTAGATTGTTTTTTGCTGTAACCAGAGTATCATTTTTATTTCTCTATACTCTACCAAAATGTATTTGTTTTAAATTGCATATCCTTTCATAGAGACGTTCTAATAGGCAAATAATTTATAAGCATCACCAAAAGTAAAAGATTTAATTTTGTTTCTTAAGTAGCCAAAACAGTTCCCAATATTTTCTGATTATGGTGATATTCATAAAAGGAGCCAGCGGGCGGCAGTCAAGGCACATGTCTTTACATATGAGAAACCGCATTACCCCTTTGTCACAATTTCTGTGTGTGTGTAAAAGGTGAACTGTGGAAGGAGATGTGCAATCAGAAAAGCTACTTTTTAACACCCTTCAGGATGCCATTTAACTAATTACTTCTCATTGTAAGTCATCCAAGCACCATTGCAACTGAACCTATATTTCAGAGAGAGTATATGGCTGCCTCTAAAAACCACCCAAATGAAAAAAAAAAAAGAGAGAGTAATGCAATACTTTGCAGCAAGAGTGAGCCAGTTTGGTCTAGTGGTTAGGGAGCCAGACTCTTATCTGGGAATACCTGGTTCGATTCTGCCCTTCCCCAGGAAGCCAGCTGGGTGACCTTGGGCCAGTCACAGGTCTCTTCTGAGCTCTCACAACCCCACCTACCTCACAGGGTGTTGTGGGGAGAAGAATAGAAAAGTTTTGTCAGATACTTTGAGTCCCCTAATGGCTGAGAAAAGTGGGGTAGAAAAGCCAACTCTTCTTCTTAAAACCACCATTAAATATATATATATTATCCTTGTAAGTTTTACAGGATTTTTTATCTTTTGTATATTTGAAACTTGATCTGATATAGTCAAATGGCTCATCAATAAAGTTCATTTGCACCTTTTCTTTTCTATCCATTTTATTTGTGGACTTTCCATTCAGACCAAATGGAGGGTGGAAAGTTTACAAATCAAACATATGGAAATGAAAAGGTGTGAGCAATCAGACCTGGAGGTGGACTGAAGAAGGCTTAAAGGGAAGGTGTGACCATGACCTTGTCAATTCTGCACAGGTGGTTTTTTGTTTTGTTTTTTACTGTGTCAGGAACTCATTTGCTCTGAAGTTACAGGGGAAAAGACCATCGTCCTGGCATGGAGAATTAAAACAAATGAAAGATATACCCACTTTCTATACGGAATGTGTGCCAAGCTTAAAGAATTAGGCAGCTTAACTGCTCATGAAGTGGAGAGTGATACCCGTTTCAGCTCAGGTACAGCTGAACTGAAAAGATGTTTTTATTCCCTGATGCACAAAAGTCACTCTTTTACAAAGGGAGAGCTAAATATTCTCACTACACCACTCACTGCGCAAAGCTACATTCTAAATTCTAAAAAGTTAGCTAAACCGCAATCACAACAGCTCCGGGTGTCCCCTGCAGAATTCGGGAAGCTCTCTTTAGACTGGACTTCAGAAGAAGCTCAAAGACCTGTTTTCAACCGGGGAAGGACTTCTGGACTGACCCCCTTTTGCCACAAGCGCTCAAAGTTCCGGATCTTCAAGATCTGGGACTTTGAGATGGGTTCTTCCCCAAGATCCGGATCTTGGGGAGGACTCCATGCATCTCCATGGGTCCACTAGCACCCAATTGCAATGGGTGCTGAGCAGGGCGCTTTGGGGACACCTAAGAACCAGCTCTGTTTCACCGGAGCGGGAAGAGGGTGGGGTGGAGGGGCGAGGCTTATGCAGCAGCGATGAAACCTGTGCTGGGTGGTCTCTCACTCCTCCACCACCAATCTGGGTGACAGAGGAAGAGGGGAAAGAGGCAATCTGCCTCCTTCGCCATTCGGGGTGACGGAGGAGGCAGGATTGCACCACCCCTGCCCTCATGGGGACAGGGCCTTGCAGACTGGGGTCCAAGTGGAGAAAGGGCCTTCCCGATTAGTACCAATCAGGTACCAATTGGGTTCCTAATGGGGTCTTGGAAGGGTTCTAAGCCCTAGTAGGGAAAGGCCCTGAGGGCGTGATCAGACTTGCTTTAAAGAGGCACCCTTTGGGTGAACGTGAGTCTGAAACAACGGAAATGTCCCCCTGCATTCAACTTGGTCTAGTGGTTAGGGAGCCGGAATCTTATCTGGCAATACCGGGTTCGATTCCACCCTCCCCCATGAAGCCAGCTGGGTGACCTTGGGCTAGTCACAGCTCTCTTCTGAGCTCTCACAGCCCCACCTACCTCACAGGGTGTTCTGTTGTGGGGAGAAGGATAGAAAAGCTTTGTCAGCCGCTTTGAGTCCCCTTAAATGGGTGAGAAAAGTGGGGTAGAAAAGCCAACTCTTCTTCTTCTTCTACCCTGTCTTGAAACCTCAGAAAGTTCACCTCTTCACCATTCAGGATTTCATAGCTCTGAAGCTGTGTCTAGACCAGGTTGGGCAGGAAACTATATGAGCAAAGGCACAGAAGTGGTTTGCCATTACCTGCTTCGGGATGGGAATTGAACTAAAAATCTCCTACTTTCTGGGCAGCTTGCTCTACCATTGAGCTACAGTCACTCCCAGACTCCATGGGCCCTTCTTTGCAGTTTTCTTGGCAAAGATACAGAAGTGGTTTGCCATTACCCACTTCTGGGGAGAGGCTGGGGTTCAAACTGATAACCTTCTGCTTTCCAGGCTGTTTACATTAATACTGAGCTACAGCCACTTATTCTCTAAATCAAAACTGCTTTCTCGGCTGATCATTATCCCCAGCCATGGTGGCCTCTCCCTTTACCCTATGGTTTTTCTATATTCCATGTTTTTCCTGATGACTGTAGCCCTCACCACTGTTCTCTTGGTCTACGGGAGGCTTAAATCTCCACAAAATGGACAACTCTTCTTTTCCTTAAAGAAACTGGGCAAGCAGCTTGGCTAAGTTGTTTCAGAAGCTTCAGTGTCATAAGTCCAATACAATAGATACCCTCTTGGGAGCAAGCCAGGGATACTATCTGCTAGAGATGTAAAGGCAGAAAAAAAAAAGTACTTTGATTAGCAGCCAAGTTAACCCTTGGCTTCTGGGCAGAAAGCCAAAGGGAGTCATCTTGCAAAGATGTCTATAACATATGCCTGATGCCTCTAAAGGCTTATTAATTTTACTATAGTGTTTGCAAAACCTGGCTTCCCTAGTGAGTCTTTAAATGGCAGAGAGAAAGAAAATAAAAATTTATGCGACCAAGTTCAGCATACATGGGACTGATCATTAAGTGGACCGTTCCACGGAGAATGTTCTGCCCATGTGTCCTGGAACACACCTAGAAGCGGTGTCGCCGTCGATCCTTTCTGGTTACTATTTCATGGATATTTTGTTACAGTGCAAACAAGGCAAAACAAACCTAGGAGCCAAAGGCAAAGCTATGAAAATGCTTCGGGTTGAACTTAAGAGAGGAGAAACAGATTCAGAAGACAAGGGGGATGTTCAGCCTGGAGAAGAGATGCAATGGCTGTTGTTGGCCATCATTGGCTTGTGGCCAGCTCCTGGTTAGGAGCGTGGACAGCATTTGTATGCAGATGCCAAAGTGACTGGGGAGTGAACCAAAAACCCTCCACTTTCCAGGCAGTTTGTTCTACTACTGAGTTACAGCCATTCCCAGTCTCTATGGGCACCTCAATGCAGTTTTCTTGGCAGAGATACAGAAGCGGTTTGCCATTGCCTACTTCCAGGGAGGGGCTGGGGATTGAACCTGCAACCTCCAGCTTTCCAAGCAACTTTGCACCACCATTAAGCTGCTACTGTTTCCCCAGAGATATGACAAACCTTTTCAAATACCCAGAAGAGATTCAGGTTAACAAATTATTCATCTATATAAGATAATATACCTGTAATAGCAATATTTATGCAAAAAAACCCTGGAAAATATAAACAGACCAATGTATACTTAGCTAGTAAAGTTATATACTAGCACCGATTGCTTCTGGGTGTCTCAAGCACAAGACAGAAGCAAACCCATCACCTGCCCTTGGTTCCCTGCAGAGGCCTCCTGCTGTCTCTCCAGCCTTATCAATTTTACTAGCATTCAGGTGGAACCATACACAGAGTGCAACAATAAATAAGCACCAAAATCAGCAGCCAGCCAAATGCTCCAAAGGGCTGTCTTTTGCTTCCCCCTCCCCGACAAAAAGCAAGGCTTACCCTGAGGGTCCAAACCCTTCTTTTCATTCATAAAACTCAGAGAGCCAGATTACAGCCTCCTTGCTGAAGCCATTGGGTTGCCTGCCCTGGTGCCCAGGACCGTCTCCTTGTACAGGACTTAATCTATTCCCGGAAGGTGTGTGAATTCAGAGGACGTGGCCTGGTGACGGTGGGAAGAGGGCTTGATTTTCTTTCCTTAGCAGCTTCCTTGGACGCTGTTTTTCCAAAGCTCCTGGGGGTACCATTTGGCCAGAATGGAGCGGAGTCGAGGGGCCAGTGTAATTCAGCACAAGGTTCTAGAATTCAGGAGTCCGGTTCACCCCAGCAGAACTCGTTCACGGGGCATTTCTCTGAGGAAACACGCACAGTCAAGTATGGAGCTTGTAACCCTAGCTGTAGTCTCTTGGAAGAAAGCCTCTCTGAAGTGGAATTCATTGGTCGTTTCCATTCGGGAGCGATAGATCTGCAGCTGGCAACGGAGCGTCATGGTAGAGGGGTGAACCAGGAGCTGAGGGACACTGGGTGCCTTTGGGCCGGTCACTCTGGGCGAATCCACACTCCCCCCCCCCCCGTCCAGTCCATACTAAAGCATTCATAACTTATCTGGTGCTCTACTAAATGCTGGCTAAATGCAAATGGGAGCCCCAGGAACGGTGACAGCACCTTTGCGCAGGACCATTGGTGGGACAACCTGGCGATGCAGCGTCCTATCACACCTGCATGGCCGGTCACATGCTCCGCTTGCATGCCTTTCATGCGCAAGAAGCGCAGATACAATGTACACGGCTGTGGAGCCATTTGAGCTGCTCTACACCAGTATGTGCAGGGGAAAGAAACGACTCTGGGGAAGTGCAGATGTGAAAAGGCCAGTGAGCCAGTTTGGTCTAGTAGTTAGGGAGCCAGACTCTTATCTGAGAATACCAGGTTTGATTCCAGCCTCCCCCATGAAGCCAGCTGGGTGACCTTGGGCTAGTCACAGCTCTCCTCTGAGCTCTCACAGGGTGTGTGCTGTAGGGAGAAGAACAGGAGCTTTGTCAGCTGCTTTGAGTCCTCTTAAACGGGTGAGAAAACTTGGTAGAAAAGCCAGCTCTCCTCCTCCTCCTCCTCCCACTCTCTACCTAACCCTACTTACAGGACCCCTGGAAGGACAGAATCAAGAGGCAGAATAATATTCACTATGTTTTAACCCTTTGAAACAAACTATTGGGTACCACAGACTCGTGGCCGACTCCCAATTGACTGCATGGGCGCCTCTATGCAGTTTTCTTGGCAGAGAGACAAAAGTGGTTGACCATCACCTATTTCCAAGAACTGGGGACCCTCTGCTTTTTGGATAGTTTTCCTTACCACTGAGCTACGGCCACTCCCAGACTCCGTGGGCGCCTCTACAGTATGCAGTTTTCTTGGCAGAGAGACAAAAGTGGTTGACCATCACCTCCTTCTGGGGGCAGGCTGGGAATTGAACCGGAGGTCGTCTTTAATGACTTTGAAACAAAGTGGGCTGTAACTGCAAAACACAATACAGCGTACAGTCCGCGACACTGGGGCTTCGTCTGGCTTTCGTTTACGTTTGTTTCATTTGCGAACTGCTTAGGGACCTAAAGGCAGGAAAGGGGCCCAGAAACGTTCCCAGCGAGGTCCTAAGGATGAAGAAGGGCTCACTGTGTGTGCATCTTCCCCAGGTCAAGACACAGCCGTGCCAAGCAGTGGGGGGGGGGAGCAACCCAGCGATGCCCCCTTCCCCCCCCCCAGCCTCGTCGCACCTGAGGCGCACCTGGACGCCATCGGGCAAGGTGAGCCCCTCCGCCCGCTCTCTAGCGCCCCCTCGCGCCGGCCCCGCCCGCTCACTCCCAACCCACGTGTACCGCTTCTCCCTTTACAACCTCGGTATTTACCCGAGTGTGTTAATTCCCACGACCAATCAGCGGGCAGGAGGTGTAGCCTGGGGAGGTTAAGCTCCAATCAGCACCTGGGGTTGAAGAAGGGCGGAGAGCCCCCCCCACCCCACTCCACCCCACCCCCGCCCGGCGCTCCCTCCCTCCCTTCTTTTTCTCCCCCCCTTTCTTCCCTTTCTGTAAACCACGTTGAGTTTGTCTGTAGCGCTAATTGACTCTCCCAAGGTCCGCGAGGGCATCGCGGCGAGTCCGGGTCCAGCTGCCGCCCAGCCTCGCCCGCCGCCGCCGCCTCCTCCGCTCGGCTCGGCTCTGCTGTCGGCGTCGCGCAGCCTCGGGGCCCCTCGCCTGGGCTACAATGTTCGACGGCTCCTTCCTGTCCCTGAGATTCGCTCTTCTCGTGGCGCCGCTGCTGCAGCTACCCTTCCGCGGACCGGCTCTCGGGACAGGTAGGGGCCGCCGGGCCGCCCGGACCTCCCTCCCGTCGGGGCTTGGACACCTTCGCGCAGGAGCTCCCGGGGAGCCCTGGGCGGCTGCGGGATGCGGGCGGGCGGGCGGGCAGGCGAGGGGGGGGGGGGCGGACGGGATGATGGAGGGGGGGATGGTGTTTTCTTTTTAAAGAACCTTTTAAATCCTTTTTGCAAACCGGGCAGAAAAAGTTTGCAGACCCAAATCATGCCTTGCTTCCAACACCAACCCAACCCCCCCCCCTCGGCGCTTCCCTTTCGATGCTCTCCCCCCCACCCACCCACGATCTACACATGGATCAGATGATCCCAGTATTTTTTTTTAATTCAAACTGGATCTCTGTCTCCAGCCTTCTGTATTCCTTATGCTGGAAAGGAGTTTCGTGCAAAGTGTCCGGAGGAAAAGCGGGCGTAGATAGCGACTCTGCAAACGCTCTGGCCGTCGCCCCCCCCCAGCAGCCCCCCCCCCAAAAGGTTCTGCCCCTTTTCCACTTTTCATTACCCTGATACAATGTAGGAGGCTCCGTTCTGCCTTTCCCCTTTGCCCTGTTTTGTGCCCGAAAGCGAAATCTGCCCGTGCATGATGCAAGAAACTCCAGCGGCGTTGGGTCCGTTCTGCTGCCCTCCTTCGGCTCCTGGTCTCCGATCGGCGGAGAGGGGATCGGTGGCGACAAATGAGAATGGGCTTTGGGGGGGATCGGCCGAGAAACAAGGCGCGGGGGGGGGGGACTTTCCTCTGGCTGCTGCTTCTCCAGGGCATTTGACTCAGCGGGCCCGGGCATCTGCCAGCCGCGGACGGAAGGCTCCCTGGCTGGGTCCGAGGCAGGCAGCGCTGGCCGGGCTGAGCTGCGCGGCCACTTTATGTAAGGGTGGCCTTGGCAAGCCCTGCTGAAGCTGGAAGCAACGGGGCCTGGAGGAGTCCCCGGGAGGCCAAACTTCCCTGCAGCTCCCGGTGGTGGGGCTGGAAGGATGCTGCCCCCCTCTCCCCCTCCCCCGGGACTGCAGGTGAAATGGCTAGAGGCTGGCCCGTTCTGGACAGCCCACGAGGCCGGATGCTGAGGGTGAGAGCGTCGCCCGGCCTGGCGTGCCTGTGGTTATCCGGTGGCCACCGGCTGGTGCATAGCTGACTGGGGTCCGTCAGGAGGAAGGAGAGGCTTCTGATCAGTGCACTGTCCCCGCTGCCTGCCCTGGGCTCTGCAGGATTGCGGCTTTAGCCTAGGATGACCTGTTCCCATCCTGATGCCCTCAAGGTCCTCACTGCCGGTCCGGTGCTCGCCAAGGATGTTGCTGGGTTGGGCAGCTGGGGGAAAGGCGGCCTCACTGCCCGTAGCCTCTTCCTCCGCTGGAACGGGCAGCGCGGTTGGTGTCTGCCGTGGTTGGTGTCTGCCTCTGCTTCCACTGGGCAGTGTGGTTGGTGTCTGCCTCTGCTTCCACTGGGCAGCGCGGTTGGTGTCTGCCGTGGTTGGTGTCTGCCTCTGCTTCCACTGGGCAGTGTGCTTGGTGTCTGCCCTGGTTGGTGTCTGCCTCTGCTAACACTGGGCAGTGCGGTTGGTGTCTGCCGTGTTTGGTGTCTGCCTCTGCTTCCACTGGGCAGTGTGCTTGGTGTCTGCCGTGGTTGGTGTCTGCCTCTGCTTCCACTGGGCAGTGCGGTTGGTGTCTGCCGTGGTTGGTGTCTGTCTCTGCTTCCACTGGGCAGTGTGGTTGGTGTCTGCCTCTGCTTCCACTGGGCAGTGCGGTTGGTGTCTGCCTCTGCTTCCACTGGGCAGTGCGGTTGGTGTCTGCCCTGGTTGGTGTCTGCCTCTGCTAAAACTGGGCAGTGCGGTTGGTGTCTGCCGTGTTTGGTGTCTGCCTCTGCTTCCACTGGGCAGCACAGTTGGTGTCTGCCCTGGTTGGTGTCTGCCTCTGCTTCCACTGGGCAGTGCGGTTGGTGTCTGCCGTGGTTGGTGTCTGCCTCTGCTTCCACTGGGCAGTGTGGTTGGTGTCTGCCTCTGCTTCCACTGGGCAGTGCGGTTGGTGTCTGCCTCTGCTTCCAGTGGGCAGTGCGGTTGGTGTCTGCCCTGGTTGGTGTCTGCCTCTGCTTCCACTGGGCAGTGCGGTTGGTGTCTGCCGTGTTTGGTGTCTGCCTCTGCTTCCACTGGGCAGCACAGTTGGTGTCTGCCGTGGTTGGTGTCTGCCGTGGTCAGTGTCTGCCTCTGCTTCCACTGGGCAGTGTGCTTGGTGTCTGCCGTGGTTGGTGTCTGCCTCTGCTTCCACTGGGCAGTGCGGTTGGTGTCTGCCGTGGTTGGTGTCTGTCTCTGCTTCCACTGGGCAGTGTGGTTGGTGTCTGCCTCTGCTTCCACTGGGCAGTGCGGTTGGTGTCTGCCTCTGCTTCCACTGGGCAGTGCGGTTGGTGTCTGCCCTGGTTGGTGTCTGCCTCTGCTAAAACTGGGCAGTGCGGTTGGTGTCTGCCGTGTTTGGTGTCTGCCTCTGCTTCCACTGGGCAGCACAGTTGGTGTCTGCCGTGGTTGGTGTCTGCCTCTGCTTCCACTGGGAAGTGCGGTTGGTGTCTGCCGTGGTTGGTGTCTGCCTCTGCTTCCACTGGGCAGTGTGGTTGGTGTCTGCCTCTGCTTCCACTGGGCAGTGCGGTTGGTGTCTGCCTCTGCTTCCAGTGGGCAGTGCGGTTGGTGTCTGCCCTGGTTGGTGTCTGCCTCTGCTAAAACTGGGCAGTGCGGTTGGTGTCTGCCGTGTTTGGTGTCTGCCTCTGCTTCCACTGGGCAGCACAGTTGGTGTCTGCCGTGGTTGGTGTCTGCCGTGGTCAGTGTCTGCCTCTGCTTCCACTGGGCAGTGTGCTTGGTGTCTGCCTCTGCTTCCACTGGGCAGTGCGGTTGGTGTCTGCCGTGTTTGGTGTCTGACTCTGCTTCCACTGGGCAGCGTGCTTGGTGTCTGCCGTGGTTGGTGTCTGCCTCTGCTAACACTGGGCAGTGCAGTTGGTGTCTGCCGTGGTTGGTGTCTGCCTCTGCTAACACTGGGCAGATGACCCCCCTCATCACTGCATCTTACCGGGGCGATCAGTTCTTTTATGTTTGCCTGGCGATCAGATCACAGAGAAAAGAGGCTCATTTCTGTCTGATCACTGTTTAATCCCCAGCAGTTGCGATCGGGGAAGGGGCGTTGGGTGGGATTTCCCTGCCCTTACTCCTATCAGGAGAGAGGGGGTGGAGAGAAAAAGATGGGGTTTCCCGATGCAGGGGGTTAGAGCAGTTTGCATAGGGACAAGTGCATTTGACTTGAGCCCTTTCATCAATCGCATGGGGACGGGTCAAATCGAACTAGAATCCATATTGGGAATATCCCGAATCCAGTCCGAAGTAAACGAAGTGCATGGGGACAAGCCCTCGGTGTGACAGGATGCTGGACCAGATGGGCTGTGGCCTGATCCAGCAGGGTTCCTTTTATATTTAGATAAAAATGTTCATCAGGTGTTTTGAACTACAATTCCCAGCACTCTCGGCCAGCTGAGGTCACATGAGGTCATCAAAAACATCTGGGGGGGATGTAAGCTGTTTCCAGCCACATGCAAAGGGGCACAAAGACACCAAGGCTTTTCCTTGGTCTGTTCATTGATAAAATGTTTTGTGACACAAAGCTAGGATTATCCTCAAGCGTGGTTCCCAGGAGGAAGGGCAACCTGTTTTAAAAGGCTAGGCAGTAAGGAAAGCAAGGAGAGCTAAGTTAGTACAGCCAGGGCACAGCTGAAGGTGGATCGACTGCTATCAGGCAGGAGTCATGCTCTAGGAGTGAAAGCAGGTTCTGTTGGTGTCGCCTGATCTGAATGTGGGCTTGGAGTGGGGGGGGGGGGCAAAACAAAATGACCATCTGTCCCGCTGAACATAATGAGTTAGGTAGGGCTGAGTTATTCCACATATAAAGGAGAAAGGGAGACTAGCAATTGAGCCAGAAGGCAAGGCTCTCTAATTACTGAACGTGGCAGTTTATGTTCACACTAGCCAGCCTGAACTAAATTGTGCATGAAGGAGAAAGGCGCAATGGGCCCAGTTCTGAGGTGCTGGGTTTGGTGGGACATCAGCCACCACTTTTTGTTGTTGTTCAACCATGCTTGCCTGATCCTTCGTGACCTCATGGACTACAGGCCTTCTGTTCTCTACTGTCTCCTGACGTTTGCCCAAGCTCATACTCATTGTTCGCATGACCCCATCTATCCATGTCATCCTCTGCTGCCCCCTTCTTCTTTTGCCCTCCATCTTTCCCACCATTAGGGTCTTCTCCAGTGAGCTCTGTCTTCTCATTATGTGGCCAAAGTATCTGAGGTTCGGCGTCAGTGTTTGTTCTTCTAACAAACCATCAAGGTTAATGTCCTGTAGGATTAACTCCTAGTGGTCCAAGAACTCTCAAAGGTCCAGCACCACAAATCAAAATCCCTGATTCTCTGGCACCCAGCCTTCCCCATGGCCCAACATTCATAAGCCATACATCACTACTGAGAAAACCATTGCTTTGACTCTTACCCTAGATTAAGCTTGCCGTGGCTGCCAGTAGCTGCATCCAGGTGATAGTGATGGGCACAAATATTCCTAACATTCAAATTTGCATATTCAAAGATTGACATTCAAATTTGAATCAAATGCTTCGGGACATTAAGAACATAAGAACATAAGAGAAGCCTTGCTGGATCAGGCCACAGCCCATCTAGTCCAGCATCCTGTCGCACACAGTGGCCCACCAAATGCTCATGGGCATCTCAAGCAGAGACAAGGACAAGCCTTCATCTGCTCTCGAGTCCCAGCAGATGGCCTTTGAAGCGCCCCAGTTCTCCCAAAGCTTCGTTACATTTGTGAACCTGGAGAGGCGGGAAAGCGGCAGATCCAGAGTGGATTCGAAGTGGATTTGACCAGTTCAGAGCAGATGCTTAGGGGATACGTATCAGATACATAGGAGATTTGTAGGGGATTTGTATGCAATTTGTACCGAATATTCGTATTAAAGTCATCTCAAACATTTGTATCAAATTTGCATCCTACCACATTCAAAGGGGTCTGTTCAAAAGAATACAAAGTTTCCTGCATTCAGTAGGAATCAGCCTCCCCACAAAAGATTCATGCACATCCATGCTAGACGGCATTTACTTATTATGCTATAGTTTCATATTCCAGAATATCAAATATGGCAGAATAAGTAAGCAACACCTGGATGCAGCCATTAATGATTTCTATACTATCAGTTTCACTTGGCAAATTGAATGAGGATAGCCACAGGTTCCTCTCCTTGTGCAACCAGAACTACGCTAAAGAAAACCATACTATACCATAGACAGATGTATTCCAGTCCTAAAAAGAAGAAACTGGGTTATCAGAGACACTGTTCAAATAACATCTAGAGTTCTGCATGAGTACTAGGTAGAGACACGGTGGGGTGTTTGTGTCCCTGGCTTTGTTGTTCGCTTCCAAAACTCAGAACTGTAAGAAATCCAGCGTCAAAGAATAAAAATGACAATATAAGGAGTATATGGCCGCGTCCCCATTATAGGCTTAATCCAGTTTCCCTAAACCGAAATAATAGAACTGGATGCAAACGTGAATTTGCCTGATCCCATTACTTTCAACTCAGTCGCGTTGGATTCGGATTCTGAGGATCCTATGTGGCATACGTGACTCAAGGGGGGAATCAAGTGGCTACTTTCTAAAAGCCATTTTTCGGGGCTGCCCTGCCCTCTTCCTCCTGGCGTGAAAGTGCCACCCATAAGGGACCCCTTCACGGAGCCTAGCTCGGTGGCTGGGTGGAGGAAGAACGGCAGTGGGCAGCCAGCGATTCTCCCCATTGCCCAGGGCACACAGCAGCAGCGGCAACTCAAGCCCCCTTGCTTTAAACATTCACACATCTCCCAGAACCTGCAGCTGCTTTCCTTTCCCTTTCTAAAGGTCAGAACTCCAAAGAGCTAGAATTGCACAAAATTGCAACCTTGTTATCAGGTGTGAAGTGGTTGGATTGCTACAGTGTAGCGGCTGCTGTAAAGGGTGGATTTTTATACTGAAATCACTATCTTTGGAAGCAAGCTATTGGGGGAGGGAAATCCTAAACATGGATTCTCATCCCTTAAAACGGTACGGTCCCCACAGTAAAAAATGTGACACGTATCAAGCGCACAAACCGGAGTGAGACCTGTTGAAATGAGGGTTAACATTTACAATGCTTTGGGGCGATTTAACACGTGGAAAGCATGTTAAGCCAAACTGACGTGGGGTCTGCGAGGATTGAAACCGTATCGAAACCGAATTAAGCTTGTGATGGGGATGCGGCCTATCTCTCAAAACCATATGTTGTCATTGCTTGGTATCACGAAATGGAGTTGAAATGCCTGGTGTCTCCACACCCTATCTGTGTGTTTTCTTGGAAGTGGCAGAAGTGGCTTGCCCTTAGCTTCTCCTGGGGAGATATCAGGAGGACCCTGTGCTTTCCACGTGGCTGCTCTGACGTTGTGTGACGGCACTGCAGTTCATGGTGCTCAGTATTAACATTGTCTGGATTGAAAAATGCTGCTGCATTTGGCTTGGGTTTGGGGAGCATTTGTGTTCCCTTGCGCTGGATTCACACTTACATGTTAATCCAGTTCCCGTCCACTTTCAGAGTGATAGAATGCCTCAGCAAAGTGATAAGCTGTTTGCTTTCAGCATCCTCTAACTCACAAAACTCACTTTGGGTTTAGACAACATGGAAAGAAAACAATTGGTCACTTTGCTGAAGGGTTCTCTCACCCTGAAGATGGACTAACTCTGAATCAAAACTTCGGTGTGAACGCAGCCTCAGTCTGTATCTGAGGTTGCCAACTTATAGGTACTATTTACCCTGAAGTAGGCACTGGAGCCTGCTTATTTATTTATTTGTAGTTTTATCCTGCCCTACACCCAAAGGTCTCAAAGGGGCCACAGCAACTAAAGCGAAATATAAATTGAACAGTAACAAGGTCGGAACATGGGGAGGGAAACCCATTTCATTGATCTCCTGAATGTATGAAGTGAAGGCAACTCGAATGGGGTTTGAATGGATGCTCAGGTCCTTCCTCCAGGCTGGAAAGAGAGTCAGGATGACTCTAAAGCCATTGGGAGAGTGGCTGGAGGTTTTGCCTTTATCTCCTGCTTGAGATGCCCAGAAGCAATTGATGGGCCATTGTGAGACTAGATCAGTGATGGCCAACCTATGACACGCATGTCACAAGTGACACGCCAAGCCCTTTTGGGTGACACACCTGGTCACCCTGGCACCTGGGCGCATAGTGCTTGCTTGTTCTTGAAGTGTACAAAATGCCAACTTTCAATTGAATATTAGCAAACAAAATTTAGCAACAAAAGTCACTAATGTAAAGAATTATTTGTTTTTGCTTTTAATGAAATACATATATCAAAAATATAACTTTTTACTAGAGCTACAAATATCACAAAATTATGGATATTTCTAGATGTGACACAGCACCCGAGTTAAGCTAGCTTTTCTTGCAAATTTTGACACATTGAGCTCAAAAGGTTCACCATCACTGGATTAGATGCTGGACTTGATGGGCTGTGGCCTGATCCAGCTGGGCTCTTCTTAGGTTCTTATGCAGCATTACTGAGGGGAAATTGTTTAATCTCGATGTTGTGATATTGACAATGGCCCCTACTAACATCATTTCCCTGCTTCTCTTTTGCAGTGAGTGGCGAACCGACTGTAGTGATCCCGGAAGCGGTAGCCTTTGACAGGATCCGTTCACTGCAGAGCGAGGGGAGAGGTTCTGGAGAAGGCCAGAGCCCGCATTCTGTGCCTCTACCGTCGGAAGAGAAAACCAAGAGGTTGATCATCCATCTTCCCGCAAGGTTTGGCCCTGGTCTCGGGTCTGACCTCTACTTGAACCTTCACCAGAACACACAGTTTTTGGCTCAGGGTTTCTCTGTGGAGGAGATCGCTGTGGGCCAAAGCAGCCGGCGATTAGACTCGAACCGTCTCTGCTTCTACACGGGACACGTGCTGAACCGCAGCATCGACTCCTTTGCTTCTCTCAGTATCTGCGGCGGGCTGGTACTTGTCTGTGCAACTTTGCTGATGATGGTTACAGTCTTGGGGTGGGCCTGTGGGTCAGTCATGCTTGGGGAAGGTGAGGAAGAGCTGCTGCTGGGAAGGGAGAACGGCTTGGAGAAAACCCCAGGTCACGAATATGGGAAGGTGGCGGTGTGGTTGGGAAGGGGACGCCTGGGTCAGAGGAGGAAGGAAGGCTACAAGTCTGTGGCTGCTTCCAGACTCACTGGAAATGGGGCGTCCTTTGTAGAAATGCTGCTGTTTTGTCTGATCACCTTTAAATAGAGTGTTGGACCCATTTGGAGTGACTCTTTCCCACATTGGGCTCTCAAGGAATGTGCGTCTCTCCCAGTAGAGCAGGCAGAACCAGTCCTTGTGAAGCATCCTTGGGCCCTTACACCAAGAGCAGCAGATCCAATTTTTCCTTCCATGGTCATCAGGAGGGAACAGGGCACAACTGAGGGGTCCATGTGTGTCCGCCATGACTTCCACAAGACCGGAGGTGGGTCCTTTCCACAGTGCCTGGATGTGGCCAGAGACCCCTTTGTTACTATTTTTGTCTGATAGAGTATGGGCCTGCCATAGTCTGCACTAACAAGTAGGCAGCAGGGGCCTTGTTTGCACTTGGCTGTATTCTGGAATATATCTCAGGATGGGGGTCTATTGTCCACATGTTAATACGGACTCCGGCAGGTCCCACCTGGGGCCTGCTGTAGTCTCCATTAGCACGTGGCCGGCAGGTCCCTATTCTAGGACATGTTCCAAAATAGGCTCCTCCTGGTCTTTATGCCGGGACAATAGAGACAGGATACTTCTAAAGGCCACTTCCAGGGACTCGAGAGGAAGTGAAGGTTTTGCCTTCATCTCCTGCTTCAGAATGCCCATAAGCAATTTGTGGGCCACTCTGTGAGGCAGGATGTCGGACTAGATGCGCCGTGGCCTGATCCAGCAGGGCTCCTCCTAAGTTCTATAGACAAATCCTTGGAGGTCAAGTGTATCAATGGCTACTAGAATGGATACTTAAGTACCACCGCCAGGCTGGAGAGACAGGTAGGAGCCCTCTCAAGGCCGTTTTCAGTAAGTCAAGAGCAGTTGAAAGTTTTGCTTTCATCTTCTGCTTGAGATGTCCAGAAGCAACTGGTGGGTCACTGTGTGGGATGGGAGACTTGACTAGGTGGGCTCTGGCCTGATCCAGCAGGGGCCCCTCTTAATGCCATCATGATATAATCCAAAACTCAGAAAGGCTCCTTGTCATCCTGTTCGCTCTTACTGAGGGTTTGGGACCAGTTTTGCCTCCCTCCCTGCTTCAGGTCTCATCATGAATCTCTGTTGTCCACCCCCCCCACCCCCAATTTTCTTATTTTGGGTAGTGGGAAAGGAGCTGAAACGGCTTTGAGTCTCTCTCCCCATTTCCTCCTGCTTCCCCCCCCCCCCGCAGTCTTTGTGGGAGGGATTCGTGTGGGGAAGCAGGCGTCTCGATGGCCCTGGAGGAGGGGAGGCCAACCCAGCCCCTCAGGTGAACACCTGCATCTGGATAATAGACTAGCAGCAGCCGCTGCCACTGCTGTTGTGATTGATGTTTGGAAGCCAAGCTGGATCCCGCCAAAGTGTTCTGGGAGCTTAAGAGCGATAATGCTGCTTCCCCTTTGTGAAATGCTGACAGCAATATTCCCCTCCCCCTCCCCCCCTCCCCTGGCGGCCAAGCTGTTTCTTTGTTACCCTCATTCATGAATTGCTGAGCCCTGAAAGCCGCCTCTTTGCTGCCTGCTGAAAAGTCTAAAATGGGCAGGGTGGGTGCAGGATGGGGGACCCTTTGCTTTTAACGCTGGAAGGCGATGAGAGCCGGGAGGGGAATCACTGTCTCTCTGCTGGCACTTCTTCCGGGTGGGGGGAAATGTTGAATAAGCTCAGCAGGCTTCCCCCTTTCTCCCCTTCCCACTTGATTTTCACCCACTGCGTAGTGAATATGAGATTCGCCTGTAGCCTCTGAGGGGGTTTTCTGGCATTTTGTCAAGGGAATATCCTATTACTTGAACTGGTGGATCGGGCAAGATTTGGCACTTAGCACAAAGGGAGGGACCTCTGGGAGCTAGACAGACCAGGAAGAATACTGAATTATACAGAATTTCACCCCTTTCCTCGATTAATCTTTTCCGTCAGTCAAAACGTATGTTGCGGAACTCTTCTGAAATGATAGAAGAAGAAGAGTTGGCTTTTCTACCCCGCTGGATTCTCCGCCCTTTAAGGAGACTCAAAGCGGCTGACAAACGTTCTGTTCTTCTCTCCACAACAGACTCACTGTGAGGCAGGTGGGGCTGTGAGAGCTCAGAAAAAGAGCTGTGGCTAGCCCAAGGTCACCCAGCTGGCTTTGTGAAGAAAGGTAGAGCCGAAGCAGGAAACCTCCAGTTACAAGGGCGGCCCCCTCACCACAGGACCAGGTTGTTGCTGTTACAAAAGTCAGTGTGTCTGCTAAATGCGGGCAGTTCCAAATGTGCCGAATTTTGACGTCGAAACTCAAATGGAATGTCCCGGAATTCGAATGTGAACATTTGAATCAAAATTTGAATTTCTGATCTGTTTGTTCACATTTTCTGGACATGCGTACTTGAAGATCCGCGTCTTTCCCACATCTGTGTGCATTTGCACAGATCCGTAGGGAACGAAAACGGGTTGAATACGGGATAACTACAAGATGCATACAGATGTATATGGATGCGGGGAAGATGCGTACCTGCACATGCCAATGTTGTTGACATTCGTATGTGCAGATTTGTATTAAAAAATTGAACGAATAGATTTGAATTTGGGAGATACAAAAAAAAAATCTTGTTAAGTTTGAATTTAACAGATTTGAATTGAATTTTCAGGTATTCTATTCGATTCGTATAAAATCATTTGTGCACATTTCTAGGTCGGAGTCCCTCCTGACATTTCCTTAATGCAAAACGCCAGAGCGTGTGGCCCATGCTCATTTGCCAGTCAGATTACATGTTGTCTTTTACATGTTGGGAGCAAAAACCCCTACCATTGTCCTTTTGGCTTCTCTTGTCTCCCCTGGGGTGATGCAGGCACAGCTAAGGGCCACCTTGCAGGAAGAACAGGTGATTGGGAGACATAACATTCCCCCTAGCAAGGACTGGGCAGGGAGCCACCATCGTTCAACACCCTCTCTGTGTGGGTCAGTGTTCACCTCTACCTGGCTGAAAGGCAGGTTAAGTTGAAAGAGCAGAGCTTTTCCCATCTGCAAGAAATGTTGGAGACTTTAGTTGCACTGCTAAAAAGTTAAACTTCTAATTGGGGCATGTGAGGTCAGACTTCTCTTAGGCCAGAGGACAAGCTCTGTTCTGTCTTGTCTTTCTAGTCACCTCTATCAAATACATTTAGGTCACGCCTTCATTTTCAGTCTTCTGCAGTCCACCTTCAGGTCCGGCTGCTCGCTCCATTTTATTTGTGGACTTTCCATTCTGGAAAAGTCCAAAATGGAGAGTAGAAGGTCCACAATGGCTGCACAGATGCCTCAATGCAGGGAGGCCAACTTGGAGATGGGCAGAAAAGGCAATTCTGTCTATCCAATAGCACACACAGGCTTTGGTTCATGCACAGTGGCCTGGATCCTGGCAATTGCCTTAGGAACCTGGAAGGAGAAGCTGACAAAGCTTTCTGTTCTTCTTCCCACAACAGAGACCCTGTGAGGTAGGTGGGGCTGTGAGAGCTCAGAAGAGAGCTGTGACTAGCCCAAGGTCACCCAGCTGGCTTCATGGGGGAGGGTAGAATCGAACCTGGAATTCCCAGATAAGAATCCGGCTCCCTAACCACCAGACCAAACTGGCTATAAATACTAATGGTAGCATTTTTTCCCCCATACTAAATGAATGCACTATTGCTGATACTATCAATGGCCTCCTTGGTTCCTTGCCATGAAATTGTATTTCCATAGCTGGAGATGTGTGGTCAGCCTCTTCCTCCTTGAAGTTGAAGTAATAGGAATCCCATTTGTGGGGGGAATACAAGATCAGAAGTTGCTTGTGAATGGTAGTTGCCTTCATGGCATCTGTGCTCCACAGCCGATAGGAACGCAGACCGTCTCCGATGGCTGGTTTCCTTCCAGCCTTTTTAACTGCATCATTGTTAGCAGGGAGCAGATTGTGGGGAGAATGACACATCCTGCGAAGCACTATCAAACACATGGGATGGAAGTGTAAAGGACATGATCATCAAAGCCAGATGTTTGTCTCTAATGCAGCAGTTCTCAACCTTCCTAATGCCGCGACCCCTTAATGGAGTTCCTCATGTTGTGGAGACCCCCAACCACGGGGGCAGAGCAGCTGGGAGGTGGGAGGGAAGGGCGGCAGAAGACTCATCGCGACCCCTCTGAAAGGGCAGTTAGACCCCCAAAGGGGTCCCGACCCCCAGGTTGAGAACCACTGCTCTAATGGCTTTTGACATCTTAATGTGAGCAGTAGGGGGCGCTAGAAAGCTCAAGATGGTGTCATTGTGTGACATCCACTTGCCATGGGGCTGAATTATTCAGCGGGCTAAACATCTCTCCTTTCTCTCTGGATCTCCTTTCATTTTGTTTCATTTTGCTTTTTTGCACAGTGAGTTTTTGAAGCCTTTGCCTTTGTGTGTTTGGAACCTGGAACTTTGGTGACATTTACATTTTTAAGTATCTTTTGAAAATCAAGTTTTTAGGTGTTCAACCAGTTTGGTCTTGCGGTGGTTTCCTGGCTCGATTTCAGACCCCTACACAAAGTTGGGTGGCCTTGGGCGAGCCACAGCTCTCCTTCTGAGCTCTCACAGCCCCACCTACCTCAAAGGATGTCTCTTGGGAGAAGAACACGAGGTTTGTCAGCCGCCTTGAGTCCTCCTCCTCGGCAAATTTTGATATTGCATGTTTAAGTTTCATTTTTTAAAAGTCCTTCTCTCTTTCTCCCTTTTTATCCAGTCCTCTTTTAGTAGTACCCTTGGACCTGCCATACTTCAGTCCAGGTCTGAGTGCCATAGAATGAATTCCCATCTGAAGCCTTTTATTGCCCTATTTGCTTGTTCATAGGAACAAGGGACATTTGGGAAAAAAAACTTCCTCTTAAACTTCCAAGTCCAAAAAAGGAACTTTTCCTCCAGATTTTGGGTATGCACCAAAGAAATGAGAGTTGCTTTCTGCAAGCACATTCCTGAAATATCACTCCCACCTTTCATTTATAACATTTTTGGAACACAATTTGTTTCAAAAGTTGTTAAGATCTTAAGGAATCGCAGCCCTTGAACTAACTTGAGGCCGAAGCCCTTGGCCTCTTGGCAGAGTGTCGAGCAAACTTTGCCATGTGTTTTAAAAATAGAAGGCTTCTTGCCTCAGCGTGGTGAAATACTCTGTAATAACGACACATAGAACAGACGGGGGGCTTAATCTGTCCTTTAGCAGCTATCATCAGGACAACAGGCAGAGGGAATTTCAGCCCAATCTCTGTGTAGAAAAACCTTATACACAGGACACTCTTGCTATTTGTCTCCCTTTTTCCATTTACTTATGAATATAAAGGGCACTTCCTTTATGGGTGTTTTTCCACTGTCAAAAAGTACCCATTTTTGCACCCATTTAGGACCCATTTGGATGTGAGCCGGATGATCCCATTTCCACCACGGCACCCATTTGGGATCCGATTGTTTCCACTGCTGTGGGGGAAATCCAGATCTAATGGGTACATTTTGGCCTTTAATCCGGATTTTCTGTAGACCCCATTAATGGGGTCTACAATGGGGTCTTCTGCCAGAAAATCTGGATTAAAGGGAGCCTGTTTCCACTGGAAACAGGCAATGGGGTCCAAAGGAGGCTAGGGGGAGGGGATGCACCCATTGGGGTCCCCCTAAACCTAGGCTCCGAAGTCACTTTGAAGCCACTTTGAAGCCACTTTGAAGCCTGTGCAAAATAGCTCCGGAGTGCCTTTGAAGTCTGTGCTGATCTTCGGAGTAAACTCTGGAGTGACTCCAAAGTGGCTCCGAAGTGATTCCAAAAGTGACTCCGAAGTGACTCCAAAGTCATTTTGAAGTCCACTCCGAAGATCAGCACAAACTTCAAAGGCACTCTGGAGCTATTTTGCACAGACTTCAAAACGACTTCGAAGTCAATTCGAAGTGGCTTCGAAGACTGCCCCCCCCGCCCCCCCCCCGGAAACACCTGGGGTAACGGACCAACCCCTTGGGGGTCGATCCGGATTCCCCACATGGGTCCAAAGCTGTTTCCCCAGCAGGGGTGTTAGTACCCATTGCTAATGGGTGCTACACCTCCCGTGGAAACACATTGGGTGCTTCCCTTAATCCAGATCTACTAGATCCGGATTAAGGAATGTACCCATTCCTTAGATCCGGATCTTCTTAGATCCGGATCTAAGGGCTGCAGTGGAAAAACACCCTATGTTCATAAGTAAAAAAGGGGGACTTGTCCCTACATGACATATACCATGACTGCTTTCTTGCCTTTTTTGGAAGCCGCTGTTTGGGTCTGTCTTGGTATTTGACAGTTTTCAGAATTGCAATAGCAGACTCACAGATAATCAAGGACAGACACTTTTGGATCCTTGTGCAAGCTGCAGTACTGTTCACTGTCTTAGCCTTTTCCATGCATTTTATTTAAAATCTAAACATACCACTATAGGAGAGGTATGGTCAATGTGTAGCTTCCAGGTGTGGTTGGAGGAGTAGGGTTGAAGGATGTGCGCTAATATTCACTGCATTCAAAATTCATACAAATTTGTCCGAATTTGGACATTTGAATCCAAATCGAATTTTGGTACATTTGAAGACTGACCTTCGAATTCGAATTGAATGCTTCGATACGTTCATATGAAGCTTCATTACATTCCTGAACCTAGTGAGGTGGGAAAGCTGCTGCCCCAGTCACATCTGCATTGGATCCACAGTGGATTCAAAGCGGATTCAGAGTGGATTCAAAGTGGGTTGAGAGCAGATTTGACATGCTCATAGCAAATACGTAGTGGATACATAGGGGATTCCTAGCAGGGCTTTGAATCAGATTTGTATCAAACATTCATATCAAATTAAAATCCTACTGCATTCGAAGGGATCTATTCAAACTAATATGATTTTTTTTTTTGCAATCAAGTCAATACAAATGGAACATGAAAAAACCCCACATTTGTGCACATTCCTGCTAGAGTTTCCGTCAAACATAATTATTACCCTTGTTAGCTGGGTTTGATTGTTTATTCCTGGCGTTCATACCTTGGTTTCCTTTCCCCAGGGCTCAAGAGGGCACACAGACTGCTTTTATTTTTCACATTAATCCCAAGAAGCAGGTAGGCTAGAAGGCAGGGATGGATCCAGGACAACCCTATGAGTTTTATGGGCAAGTCCACATTCTAAGCCAGGGACTAGGGATGTGGACCATTTAATTCACATTTGCAAATTCAGTTGAATATTTTGCATTTGCAGATTTCTACAGCAAAATAAAACATCAGGGTTTTTTTTGCCAATCCAGAACTTCAGTTTGAACAAACCAGTTTCCTGCATGCAAAATTTGCTCAAAACTTCATGTTTCAGAATGTTTTTGGTCACAAAAGGGGCTTTTTTTAATAGGAATTTTGTGAAAAGTGGAAAAAGGAATGCAAGAAATAATTTTTGGATTAAACAATTTGACGATGAAACAAGACTCACTGGTTTTTCGCTTCAGTGGCAGAACAAATGTGGAAATTGTTCTAAGTCTGAGCTCTGTGCTCTAAGCACAGACTACAGAGATTTGGCACCAAAACAATTTTCTATCAGGCGTGAGAAGAAGAGATGGTTGCCTATGGCGTGTTGTGGTTATATTCGATAAACCAAAGTCATTTTGTATTAGCTGCGGTAATTCACATAATTAATCCAGGATATCGGCTGGGTCTTTTAGCATGTCTGTTAGACATCTTTTAATGTGATGGGACAATAATGTCACCTACTGACAGCTAATAGAAACAGTAACCTATGTACTGCAATGCATTTTGGTGTTGGTGAGCTGATTCTAATTCCTTGAAATGAAGACCCTAGAACAGTGGTTTTCAACCTGGGGGTCAGGACCCCTTTGGGGGTCAAACTACCCTTTCAGAGGGGTCGCGACGAGTCTCCCGCTGCCCTTCCTTCCCACCTCTGGGCTGCTTCGCCCCCGTGGTTGGGGGTCTCCACAACATGAGGAACTCCATTAAGGGGTCGTGGCATTAGGAAGGTTGAGAACCACTGGTCTAGAAGTTGCTTCTCCTTTGATACTATAGATTAGCTGCAAGCAATAAATATGGTGACTCCAAAGGTAAACATGGCTCTCCAGCCAAGTGCTTGAAGGTTTAGCTTGGTTTTGCCATTCCAACTGGGACCACCTGAAGGATGGCTGTGTAGCCTCCAAGACTTGGAGGGTTGGCTATGCAGCCTCAAGGGTTTCTTTGGCCACCTGAGGGCTGGCTGTGCAGTCCTGAGGCCTTCTCTGGCCACCTGAGGGCCGGCTCTTTACACTCCCCATAGGTAGCATCAGGTTCGCTTTTTTCAGATCCAATGCAAGTTAAGAAACTTTAATTGTGCTTCTGTATTATTCAACATTATTCTGTCCTGAAAGAGAGCTTTGGACTGGGAATTAAATGCAACGCCTCAGGTCTTCTGTATGGTTCATTTTAAATTTACTTTCAGCCTGCTTAGCTGCTCCAAATTCAGAGCTGGAACATGGGCGTGCTGATACTGACTTTCCCGCCTTCTCCTTCCATCTGTTTTGCCCTTCGGAACGATGGCTGTGGCCTTTCAGCAGCTGCTCCAAATGTGGCTTTCTCATGCTAGTTTTCTGCAGACTTTCTGCTATGTAATGAAGACCAAACTTAAGGAGTTCGAAGGGAGTCAAGAGGTCACTTCCCGCCTGGAGAAGTTGAGCAAATAATGAGTACAGGTTGGAGGCAGCATCCGGAAAGTGGGGGGAGGAAGAAGAATTAAAATTGCCTGCACAGTTTCTGCACTGAGCAGAGGTAGACTGGAGTATCTCATTAAGGAAGGAAGTGTAGGAGAGTTCTAAAACCAAGTACTGCGGAATGTGTGCTCTTTAATGTTCTTTGTCTCTCAAAAATATTGATGTAGGTTAGGCTGAGAGAGATCACAGGGAGCAAGAGTGGACCTAAAGCAGTCAAGAGATAGCCACCACACACTAGTGTTCCCATTTCACTTTTTTTTTAGGATTCTGTGCCCTTGGTCTCTTTGAACATGCCTTTATTTTACAGCCCAGGTGGGGACTATGATGCCCTCCAGACGTTGCTAGATTTCAACCAGGAACATGCATGAGTCCATTTGGTCTAGTGGTTAGGGAGCCAGACTCTTGTCTGGAAATACAGGGTTTGATGTTTCACTCCTCCAATGAAGCCAGCTGGGTGACCTTGGGCTAGTCACAGCTCTCTTGAGTTATCACAGCCTCCATCTACCTCACCGGGTGTCTGTTGTGGGGAGGAAAACAGAAAGTTCTGTCACCTGCTTAAACGGGTGAGAAAAGTGGGGTAGAAAAGCCAACTCCTCCTCCTCCTCCTCCTTCATCCCAGAAGGCCCAAGATGGCTACATCTTCTGCACATTCTCCGGGTTTGCTATGTAGAACACCTAGCAAATTCACCTGAGCAAGTGGAGGAAGGCTCACTTGTTTCCATGTTGCACCGTACAGTGGCTTGACCTGGTCTGGAGGCCTCCTTGGACTCCCACCATGGCTTGGCAAATCCTTTTGGTCTTTAGAGATCTGCCAAGGATTGGAGCCATACCCAGCAAGCTTGAAGTTGCCTTGAGCTCCATAATGATGGGTGAACTTGTCCCCCACCAAGTTCTGCTGGGAGGGGGCAGCCAGGAGCACAATGTGTTCAGAACTGTCACTCCACTTTTGTGGTCTGAGTACCAAACAGCCACAGAATGTAAACTAAGAACGGGAGAAGCCTAAGTAGATTTATTAGTGCTACCCCAAACCATAAAACATAGAAAGCCCCCATCTTTTCCTGCCCTGGCTGGATTTTCCTAGCCATGCTAATTAAATAGCAATGAGAACAGCGGTCTAATTTTACTCTCTAATCTCTCCTGTAGTTACACTATGTCAATGAGGATTGCCGTGGCATAAATGAAGACAAAGATTGGCAAACATATATGGGCTGTGTAATTTATAACACATATGTAATGTGGATTGTAAATCACATTAATGTAGTCAGCTGTTCCATGGCCCACCATTCATATGTACGTGCAGAAAGTTTGTCTGGCAGGCTGCCTGGTTGGTACAGAACTCTTTAATTAAAAAAATACATCTTCATCTGGTAGGTCTACATACGACTGTATAGTGAAAAAAGAGTCCCAAATGCTGTATTCCCTTTGGAAGTGTAACTTCTACTGTGGACTACAATAAGGATCCATCAGAACTTTGCTGGTGTTGTAAGAATGATGTAGCAGGTAGAACAAAGGTTGCCAACATAACAGTCTCCCGATGTTCTACACATAACTCTCATTATCCCTGACCATTGGCTTATTGGACTTGATTGGATTGGAATCCTCCTGATAAAGAGCATGACACTGTCTCCGTGGCAGCAATGTTGAAGCATGTTGAGCCGCGTGCAAAAGTGCCCACAATATGGTCCTCCAGATGTTGCTGAGGGCTTTTGTGTTTTATTTTAAACTTTTGTAGGCCGCTGAATAGAAGATAGGTTAAAAGAGCAAAACATTAAAAACTGGTTAGGGGTCACGAGACAGTCATTAATGCTATGGAACACATGGGTGAACAAATACGTTTTGGACAGTAGGGGGCTCACAGACATATGAAGGAAGAGTATTCCAAAGTATAGGCGCCACCACCAAAATGACTCTGCTTGAAGAGCCCACAAGATCATATTGTGTACCAGCTAGCATCACAATCCAGCCACTGAATTTTGTACCTGTTGCAGCTTCTGGACCAGGTTCAAGGGAAGCCCCACTTAAGGTGCCTTACAGTAATCAGGACTGGAAATTACCAGGACAAGAGCACACTTGTCAGGTTCTCCTTATTGAGGCAGCGCCTACACCAGCCAAAACTCATAAGTGTTACTTCTTGCCACAGAGATTACTTGAGCCTGCAAAGACAATGGTGATTCCAAATGTACCCCAGGCTATGCACCTGCTGCTCTTCTGAAGCAGTGCAACTCCATCTAGAACAGGCGAATTCCTCAGTTCCCGAACTTGTGGACTTCCTACCCCAAAGGTCTCCGTCTTGTCAAGGTCTTGTGACTCCTCACCAGCCTGGATAATGACATCTAGTGATGGGAATCACATTTCAGCGGCCTTTGGAAGGTTTCCCTTTGACCACCTAACTGACGCAATTTTCTTTTCCGGATTGATCTGATAGTGAATATTCTTGACACGTATAATTCCAGGCCATTCTAAAATTGTTTCTCTCTTCTGGTGGACAGGTTGGCTATATCCAGGTTGGGTCGGAGCTGATGCAGATACTTCCGGTGAACACTTCTGAGACGTCATTTCATGGAAAAGAGCACGTCATCAGACGGAAACGGGCCATCAGGATGGCTCATCCTCCCAAGTCTGAGATGTCAGTGGAACACTGCAGAGTGCTAGCAGGTGGGCGTTTGGAAATCTTTGTGGGAATGAGTTGCCTTTTGGGGCCAACAATGGCTGCATCACTCTGAGTTGGCACGATATGTCATGACAGTAACCATCCTGGTCTGAGTGTTGGCACTGTCCTGTCACCAGTCAAGGGCTGAGGAAGTAATGTGCATTCCTGAAGAAGAGGAAAACAGCTAATAGCCTGTTGGTATAGAAACACGGGCAAGCAGATCGGGTTGAGAATCCAAAAACATTTTTTGGATTTCCCAGACTAGGAGGAGGATTCTGGTTTGATATGTGAGGGGGAAACAGGAATCTCAACTATAAAGCATCTGTTAACACCTTGGTCTCTCATGGACCTCACAGACCTTCCTAACATTACATTGGTTTCAGTGCAACCATCTTATTACCTGATCTCTTGACCCTAGCTTCTCCTGACCCTTGCCTTCTGGACTAATAAAGCTAACTGAAGGGGACTGACTGGATGAGCCCACTGATCAGTGCTTTTTTTGTGGGAGAGGGAAGTCCTACCCCAGAAGGAGAGGTGGTACATCTACTCCTTAGGAAGTCCTTCTGGAGCCAAAAGATTAAAAAAAAACACACACCCTGACACCTAGTCACCAATCTTTCATTTCTGGACAAGGTATTTCCTTTGACTTTTAAACCCCCAAATGACTTGAGACCCAAATTTTGAAGGAATGGCTCCTCCCATACAGTCCCTCTCACAAACTAAGATCAGAACTTCCTGGGAAGCTTATAACTAGATGATGTTCATGAGGTGGTAGCTAGAGAAAGGGCGTTGTTCACTGGCTATAGAAATTCAGTAAATAAATAATGGGGGAAAAAAAGAATTTCAGTATTTTGGAGCAAATTATGTCAGGGTATACTTTCAATGCACGTGTGATTTCCGCCTTGTTGAAGCACATCTGATGTTGGTTTCATCAGTACCTAGATGAGAGACCTCCAAGAAGGGGGAAAATGTTTCCTGAAATGGCAATTGAAATCAGGACCTTGGGCAGCTCCTAGCTGACCTTGTTTGGAGAGCTATGGAAGATAAATGTTTCAGCAAAGAATAAAAGCCTTCTCAGACTGAAGAAGGTCAACAAGGCCTTGACTTCTACTGAAACCTTTGCCTAGGAGAGCTGTCTGCAGCACTTACAGAGTTTGTAGGAAACATTTGAGGAAAAGAAGCAATTTGGGTGTTATCTGTAGAGTTTTGAAGGTAATGGGGAAAGCCAAAGATGAGAACAGACCTCTGGCTTCTTTTAATCAGATTATTCTTGAGAAGGAACAGTTAGGGTCAAGATGCAAGAGCTATAATAGCATAAGGTTATAGCATAACTCTAGCGAATAATTAAGAAGTTCCATACACTCAGGCGAAGGTTGTCCAACTATGCCGAATTCTTCTGCAAGTAATATTTAAGGATAAGTTAGACATTTCAGTGGATAAATATCTCAGGGAGTTTTAAAAGTTCTGACTAATAACACTTCCAGGGCATGGATATTCTACATATTCCTCATTAGCACAACAGTTGCTACGTCGTCTTCAGAAGTATTTTCTGGCCAGCTAAATAGGCTCATATAATGGTTTGCCCCTCAACCCTTTTCTAACGTGTATTTTGAAAATACCAATCGCTTTTTATCCCCATTGGTTTGAAAAAGAAAAGGGGAGGAAAAGTGAACTCATGGTTTCTAACAGGCTTAGTGTGTTAATGACCTAATTGACTCCTGTCTTGTTTGGATTAACGTTTTTGTGCCCAGGGAGTTTAGAAATAAGAGAAAAGGAGGTGAGAAAACCTTAATCTGCCTTGACACACAAAAGAGTTCCATGGTGTGGGACTTTGCAGTCTTGAAGTCCTTTTCCAAGGGTTCTCATGAGAATCAAAAAGCCCTCATTAGAATGGCACCCACCAGGGTAGGCAAAGGTAAGGACCTGGCCAGGGTTCAGTAAGAAACCTTCACTTCCACCACTTAGTATTTGGGTCATCAAGTTTCATCTGGGCTGGATGAGGAAAATAAAAGAGAATGCTTTTCTGCTCTGAAGATTAAGGTGAATGTAAAGGTGCTAGTGAAATGTTCATTCTCCTGGAGCAAAGAGGCTGAGAATTTTCAAGGGGAAGACGGTGGTGCTCAAGAATTCATGTGAGAGTTTGTTGTGTAGATGGATGTAGGTATACTTCCAAATTATGATATGTGAAAATTCGTACAAGATGAGCAGATCGAAATCCAGAAGATGTTAGCATTGGGGTGCTCTTGTTTTGAAATGTATTATGAGATATTAAAAACAGAGCAAAGGAAGAGTCCTCCAGGTGCCAAGAGATATACATGTTGTCTTCAGGGCCTGCCTACCATCTATTTTGTAGGAGCTTGCCTTTTTTCTCTGGCAACAGCAGAAGCTGTAATTCAATGCGTGGAGTGGGGAAAGGGGAGTAGTTATAGCTCAGTGGTAGAGCAAACTGTCTGGAAGGCAGACAGATGGCAGTTCAGTCTCAATCTCTGCCCAGAAGTAGACAAGAGCAAACCACTTCTGTACCTCTGCCAAGAAAACTGCTTAGATAGGCCCATGGAGTTTGGGAGTGACTCTTGCTCAGGGCCTAGTTTGAACTGCCTGCCTGGAAAGCAGAGGGCTGTCAGTTTGATCCCCAGCCTCCCCCCAGAAGTGGGCAATGGCAAACTGCTTCTGTACCCCTGCCAAGAACACTGCATAGAGATACCCATGCAGCCAACCAGGAGCAGCCGTGAATTGATGGATCTTATAATTCTGTAGAAAAGTCATCAGGAGCCCCTGAAGTGTAAATGCACAGAAATGTCCTTGCAACTGTAGTCCCATAAGGAGCTTCACTTCTATCGCCCTCAGAAATGCGTCAATGTGCGTAGAGTCTTAGGTTGGTGCCACACACATGGTTTGTAAAACATTCACTATACTACTAGCGTTAAAACGAATTGGAGAGAGAGTTGTGTGGGGTTTTTTGTTTGTTTTTGTTACATAGGCAAGGCAGGAAGTCAGAAATTCCTTGAATAAGCGGCGAGATAAAGCATCCTCTTAAAACCCACTCATGGAATCTTAAACTGGCTGTACATGTGGCGTTTTTGTCTCCTAAGAACGTTCCTTTCTTCATCTCAGGTGGAGATTTAAGCTCCCATTGCAAAGAAAGGGGTTGATCTAAAATGCAACTTGAGAGCCTGAAACAAAGCAGATCATCTTCTGGGAAAGGTTATCATTTCATGCCTGTGACACCAAGCTCATAAATTACCCTGGGGCCTGCAAGTGGCTTACCACTCGGTTGGGTTAAAGCACATTCTTCATGTAAAGCCTAGAGAAGGGATTCTATTACAATAAAGCGGTATTTCTTAAAGCTCCTTTGGCTTCATTGTTGACACTTTTTTCCTCTATGCAGTCTAAGCAGCCATAAATCTAGTCATGCTAGTGGTTTTTAAAGTGTCGCTGGGAGTTCTGTGGTTTGTTGGGAGCTTATAGCAGAAAGAATAATAGTTGGGATTAAGAATAAGCACCCTTAAAACAACTTTCTGCTGTAAATGATCTCTTGCCTGCATGGACACAGGTGACTGGATGCAGGTGAATGAGGGCAACTTTTAGACGGCGTACATTTGCTGTGAAGCTATTCCTCCAGGTCTGGTCGGTAACCCTTTACGAACCAAGTCTCATTTCATCTCATTGTCAGGGGTGTGCAAAACCTGTTTTGAATATCCTATGAATCATCTGAAAGGCCATGCAACTCCACTCAGCAGATGTTGCATGAGCTAATCGAAATGCCTTGAGAAGCATTTGAAACAGCATTTTGCACATCCTTTATTTCTGTAGACGGTACATAAAATCATTCAGGACCTGCTTAAATTTCTTCTATCTTTTAATTTAAGCCTAATACTCAAATTTCCACTGTGTTGTTCTATGTTTTGAAATCGCAGACTCTCCACGAGAGTTTTTAGGCATCTCTTCCCCTTTTTGGGCCAGGAGCAAATGTTTAGGTCTCTAACCATATATCTCTTGCATTATTTCTGCTTATTATCTTTAATGATAGTCCCTCAAGCATGTAATTTTCCACCCTCTGCAGGTTTAGCTTGGCGTGAAGAATCCATTATCATAGGCAAAGTCTACGCGTGCTAAAAATAGTGAGCGCTGTGGCAAAACCTCTGCTGATATTATTATTATTATTATTATTATTATTATTATTATTATTATTATTATTATTATTATTATTATTATTATTATTATTATTATTATTATTATTATTATTATTATTTTATTATTATTATTATTTTATTATTATTATTATTATTATTATTATTATTATTATTATTATTATCATCTCTGTACAGCAGTGGCTTTCTAGATACAGTAGGATATTATATTTGAATAATCACATGGATAAGTGGATATTGGGGTGTTCGCAAATATGTTGCACCATATTATCATTTTGTTATGAACATTATTAATAACAATAGGAAGGGCCTTCTCAGAAAACTGCTGAACGTATGTCTGTTCACTGAATTCAGAGTTATTATTGAGTCATGGCTGACTCCTGGTTGACTGTTTGGGCACCTCCAAGGTCATCCCTAGGCAGTTTTCTTGGCAGACATACAGAAGTGGTTTGCCATTTCCTACTTCTAGGGAGAGGCTGGGGATCAATCCAGCAACCTTGCTTTCCAGGCAATTTGACCTACCACTGAGCTACACACCGTCCCAAGTACTCAAAGCCAAATATGGTATCTCAGGAACATCTCAATGGGCCTCTAGGGTACCTAACCAACACAAATTCCCAAGGCAAAAAAACCCAAGGTGCAAAACCAAAAACCAAACAAAAAAAAAGGGGTCTGCCAAAAAGTATAAAATAAATCATAAACAGGGTAAAATAAGTCCCTTTTTACAAATATAATACAAAAGCAAATATGTAAAGAAATAACTGGGCATTTAGGGGTTCACTGTCGGCTGGTGCAGTCGAGGGTCGGGCAAGACTAGACTAGTGATGTTTTCAGCTGGGGCAATGTGCTGCTCCATGTGGTAGACCGTGCCCACACTGTCTGTGGGCCCAGTCTACTGCATGGAGTGGCACATCTGCCAGCCCATCAGGTCATATCTTCGGCCTCCGCGGGGTTCACCCGCCAATGGCAACAGGCCTGGGAGGGGCACCCTGCCCCTGCACCGGCCTTTTCAGGATAGGCCAGGTGAGGGCAGAATCCCCTTTCGCACCTAGGCAGGTAGGAACATGCTCCTTACCAGCCTAGATGCAAAAGGGGAATACGTACCCACGTGTCCTGGCCTTCATGCAAAAAGGCCTCTGGTCAGCCTCTATATTTTGCCACAGGCCAATATAAGAAGTTGAAGGAACCACAGAACCCTCTGTACTTAACCTTCCTTGAGGAAGGGTTTTGCAGAAGACAGCAATCCGCCCCGAAGGCTAGAAACCTCCATATTGGCTGCATTCACCTTTTTGTTTTAATCCGGCTTCAGTCCACTTTCAGGGTGGGATAATACATCAGCAAAGTGGCCAATTATTTTATTTCAGTGTTAAATAACTCAGATAATGTGGAAAGAAAATTACTGGTCACTTTGCTGATGTGTTCTCTCACTCTGAAGGTGGACTGAAGCTGGATTCCACCTTAAGGTGGGACTGCAGCCATTTTGTCTCACGTCTTACGCTATGAATTCTTGCACGCCTGGTGCCCGGGACACCACTGGAGAAAGTAACAGGGTCAAGTCTCTGTATGTGATTCATGTGAACTGAGGCTGACAGTTTGGTTTTCATGCTTTGCTCATTGAGCAAATGCTACCTGATGTGGTGCTTGGAGTTTGCTTTCGATCTGAAAATCCAGTGCCTGGCCATCTGTACGGCTAAAATAATATCCCCTGCCCCATGCGCTACGTCTGGGAGACAGGCAGATTTGTTAGCTCAGGATGTTATTTACCCATCCGTGCTCTAAGTCTTCTGGTTATGGGGGTTGTGGGGCGGGGGGGAGAGAGAAAGAGGTTCTTAAACCATTTAATATCCATTTATCCCCAGTGGAGTCACTTCTTTCTGTCTCCATTTCATGAGAGAGGAATGCTGAATTTGCAGGGCTGATGGGCGCTTAATTCCATGCCCTTGGTAGTGTAAATTTGCAGCTCTTTAGTCAGCAAAACTGCTGCCTGGGTAGCCCAAGGTATTTGCTTGCATTACAAGGGATTACTCTGGAGATCGCTTTTTATCATGCAGTTGAGGCAGCAGAGAGGAATGTGCTTACCCCCAGGACCTGCATCTGGGTCCCTTTCTGGGTTACCCATCCCTGGTAGAATGGCAACATTGCAAGGGGTTGTTCAGGACATGGGTTAGGTTCTGTTCACACCTACATTTTTATCCAGCTTCAGTCCACTTTCAGAGTGAGATAACACATTGGCAAAACGACAAGCCATTTATTTTTTGTTTTATCTAACTCAGAAAATCCACCTTTGAGTTACATAAGATGGAAGAAAATGACAAGTCACTTTGCTGCTGTGTTCTTCCACTCTGAAAGTGGACCAGAGCTGGATTAAACTGTAGGTGTGAACACAGCCTAGGCAAGAATTAGCAGAAGAGAAAGCTTCCTGCCTGTTCCTTTAGTTAGCATCTTGCCTGTTGGTGGCTTTGCTGCTTTCTGAGTTACTGCATAACATGTACTGTCAAAGTGCACTCAGGTGTCTTTTGTCTTTTAACACAGGCTTTCCCAGCCTGTTGCCTTTCCCAACCATCATGGTGTGAGATGGTGGCTGAGGGTGATGGGAGTTGTTGCCCACACATCTAAAAATCACTCGGGTAGGAAGTCTGGGCCAACAGGATTGCTGCTGGTTTGACCAAGAGAAATTTCATCACTCGGTGCTAGATGTATGCTACGCTTTTGCCAGTGGCAGCCGACCCACAAGGACAAAATAGCCCTCAGCTCAGTATTTGTGTCATATTTCCCTTTTATTCACACTTCAGTTCAGGGTCAGCTAGAGCCTGCATAATCTACTATGTTCAGGGGAGTCAATTTCCTTATCGTTTGCCTTCCACCTGGTCAGCCATGACTGAGTCCCAGGTTGACCTTGATGATTCCCACTGTCCACCTATTGTGAATTAACCATTTAGAAGAGCCCACCCACGACTTCGGCTGTGATCAGACACCGCAAAGAAACAGAGCACCTCTGAGGCAGCTTAGAGACAGCTTTGAGGTGGGATAATTCACACACCAAACAGTCCCTCTCTGCTAGAAAAGGTGGATTAGAGGAGACTTGAGAACGTGAGGGCGACACACAGTCTCTCTGAGGTGCCCCTGAAGTGCTTCTTTTGTTATGTCTGAACACAGCCAAACTTTGTTGTGTTGTTCCTCAGGATGGATCTTCTGTTTGCCATTTCTCCTTCCCTCGTCTTGCCCAGCATCTAATGGCAGGCTTGTTTGACAGGAGAATCTGACATTCATTTCTTTAATTGCTGTTTGTTTTGGTTTGGGGTTTCATTGACTTGAAGAGGAACAGCATTCCATGGTTCATAACTCAAATGATACAGCAGCAGAATGAAGGTTGGACCTTTTCCATGCCAGAGGTTTCTGCAAGTCTTTAAGTAGTTTGCGCTGGGCCAGGGCATTCTTCATTCTATTGTCTGGAAACAGTAGATAGATTTTTTTTTTAATCTCTCTGTTACGTAACACTAGAACCAGGGAGCACTTTATGAAATGGATGGACAGAAAAGTTAGAACCGATGTGGTAATTATTTTTTCACCCAGGGAGCCATTGGTCTGTGAAATTTACTACCTGAAAAGGGAGTGACAGTGAACAGCCTGGAGGCTTTAAGAATTAGACAGATTTGTGGAGGTCAGGTGTATCAATGTCTAGGTTATCACCTCCAGGTTGAAGTGATAGATCCCTCTAAAGGTCATTTGCAAGGATTCCACAGCAGGTGAAGGTTTGGCCTTCATCTTCTGCTTGAGATACCTCGAAGAAACTGATGGGCCACTCTGTGGAACGGGATGCTGGACTAGATGGGCTGTGGGTACATTCTTATGTTCTCACACAACCCAGAGGCCCCATTGAGGAATAAGAGAGAGAGAGAGTGTGTGTGTCAATATGGTTTACCTGATGTGATAACCCCCTTGTCACTAGGGACACCGGCCACTAGCCTAAGCGTAGCGCACCAATATTCCAGTGGTGAGGAGTATCCAAATGCCGAGTAGTACAGCGTACTCTGGTGCAAAGTTAACTTGTAATTGCACCCCCACTTGAACTGCTATCCAGTATAATCACTTCACTCAGCTGTAGATATAAACTAGATAAGTATTTATTAAATACAGCAATGAATAATGTAAAGTAAGCAATAAGCAAAACCAAAAGAAATTGCTTAATTCAGCTTCAGTCCAAGTAATAAGAATAAATGTAGCATTTGCCTCTTTTGTCAGCTTGTTTGGCTGCAAGGTTGCTAATGCAATCTTAATAAGTTCCTGTTGCAAAAATAATCTGAGTTTCAGTAGTCAAAACTAAACCTCTGTTCCTCCCCCAAAGCAGCTCCTTGCCTGAGCTAAGAAATCTCTGCTTTCTAACACAAGCAACTGACTGCCTCCCTAGGTTGCAGCCATTGTAAGCTTGCAAGACTAACTTGTCTGCAACTCACTCCCTTGCTTAGCTCCCAGCTAGGAAACAGAGCAAGAACAGAGAGAAGCCTCCTGCATCTCTCCTGAGTTTCTCTGCCCTACCCTTTGAGAGTTTCCAAACCTCTCTCTGCTGTGTTGGCAGAGAGCACGTGGTGAATGGCTGCAAGGAGTTAGCTGGCTCCTTCCATTTCCATTTTTATTTATATACCGCCTTTCCAAAAGAAACTTTTGCCCAAGGTGGTTTACAACAAATGGAAACCAAATACAAAGCAAAATGCAGTCATCCTCCTCAATGCTGGCTAGTCTTCCTCTCTCGTCCCTTCCCTCAGTTATACTTGCAGGAGGCAGGGGCAATGCAAAGCGCTCTCAAGCCAACTTGGAGGTGGCTGGAGGCTGCCTCCTGCCTTCTCCCCTGCTCTAAAACCACCCATACTGCTCTCAGTGTGCCTCTCTTTTTTATATGGGTTCCCCCCAGCTCTTGATAGGGCAGGAAAGTCAGCTGACCCTCCTGTTTGGGTGGGAACTTCACCCCGCTACTTCCGTAAAGTCCTGGAAACTTGGTAACAAAAGAAAAGCCTGCATAGTTGGTCCTTGCTGGGCTGTAAAAAGCCCGTGGTCCTCACACGTGACTTCAACATTTCTGTCCGTCTGTTTCCTCCTCATCTGTGTAAATTATTTAAAAGACATGTCTCTCATTCCAAACTTCTTGCCATGACATCCAGATTTTGTGCTGTTTGCATATTTTATTGTAAATAAGACCTTAGAAGTTGTGGGCTTTTTCTGTGTGTGTCCAGAGCAAAACACAGTCTGTAATTAGTAACTGGAGTATCTGAAAGTGTTGGGCAGAGTTTTGTCAGACTTCTCTGAAATGCGAATTCCTCTCTGATCTGATGTGGAATCAAAGTGGAATTTGTCACCCGTCGTGGACTTCAAAAGCCAAACCAACCCAGACATGGTGCTTTGGATTATGCCACCAGGTGCGAACGGCTCCTGATTTTACACAATTGATCATTTATTAAAAGTTTATTTAGCTAAAATATTATCATTTTGAGATGTGTTTCAATCCATCCTTGAATCACGGCAAATCTCTTGGGCTGCATCCAGACATTGCTTACTTATTCCACTATATTGGGCTATTTTGGAATAAAACATGGATGTTCTGGAATATCCATGCTTTATTCCAGAATACCCAAATATAGCAGAATATGCTGATGTCTCCAGCAGCTACTATTTCCAACAGCTTCAGAACTGGAGCTGGGAGTGAGAAGCTCCCTTCAGATCTCAGCACCAAGCTTCTGCTGGAACTCGGTTCTCTTCTTTTTCTAGCCTGTTAAATTTTCTGAGGCTGGACAGCTGACTGGTATTAGGAGTCTGCCAAGGAATTATTTGCTTGGCTAGTTTCCAGGGTCCCTGCCAAACACATGACCCCTTTTGTGTGTACATTGGGCACCCCTGGAATGTATGAACACAGTAACCCCTCCCCAGGTCTTGTATGAAGTAACTAGACATCACTGCAAATGGGGTGGGCTGCGGGGGGGGGGATGCTGGGGTCAAAGGCTGGGATTACAACCATGCCAACTCAGAGACCATTCTCTGGGCTGGCACATATTCAGCTCAGCATGGATCTTGGGATCACTTTGGGGTGAGTGAGCACATAAATGTGCATTTGTAGCATAGGGCGTGGCTGCTCTGCATTAGAGAAACAGCTTCACCTTCTTTGTCCACTTAGCGGGCACTCCAGGGCTGGGTCCCCCACAATTTGCATAGCTCTACTTTCATTGTGTTGTTTAATTTGTAAAATTAGGACTGTGGTAGGTCATGCTGAGCAGCTGCAGATCAAATGAAGGCATTAGAGTTCGGAGTGGATGGCCTTTAGTTCCTTTCCTGCAATATCAGTGCATCACCACCACCATCACCTTCATCAATATTATTTCTTTTTCGCCCTACAGTGAGCTTAATTTTCCAACATGAGCCAGGAAGCAAAGGTAAAGCATTGACTTCTCTGGCTTTCTTTTTATTTTATTTTGGCCTGTTTCGTGGTTTTCTTCTTTATCAGGCACTTCCCCCATTGACTTTCATCCAGCTCCAGCCTTACTTAATAAAGGTCACTCTGGATTATGACGTTGGAATGGCCATCTTTTCCTCCTCCTCCTCCTCCTCCTCTTGTTTTTTAACACTAATGAGAATATAGTATGAGGCTTTAGCTGTAGATAATAGGCTGGTGAGGGAAGGAAGGCTGGAGGGAGAAGAAAGAAAGACAGTTGAAGGAACATTTTGAAAAATTCCACTGAACTCTCTTCACACTTGCATCATCTGGTGAGGAACAAGTAGGCACTGGATGTGAAGGCATTTCGCATGCCAGCTGTCATGGCTGCCAACTCCCAGCATGCAGCTGTTCCAGTCATCTTTGAGTTTGCCTCAGTGGGTTGCCAACCAGTGAACCTTCCCTTGCTCTTAATAAAAATCTTTCCACAGCCAGCATCTCTGACAGTTCTGCTGTTTCCTTCGTACTGGCTGCTTTGGCTTTTTTCCCTCCCCAGTTAACAGGCCAGGGTAAGACTGTAAGAAGTGGTAGGGAATGTTCACAAATAAAGAGATTTGTGTGGTGTTTTCCCATAAGCTTTGAAATGTCAGCTCCATAGTTCATGTGTAAAGGGTGGTTTGCTGTCATTTTACTTGTTTAAAGGAGGCAAATGGCAGGATGAGCTAAATGGGATTCCTATTCTAGAATCTTTTTTTAAAAGTTGTCTCTCCACTCACCCAACACCAAATATGGCTGTACCTACATTTTTGGGAAGTCTGGACTGTGCTACATCTGAAGTTGGGTGTCCAAATTAGAGATGCTCCTCCAGAGCAGGGAAGTACACAGATATTTGTCACATTTGAAATCTGTATGAATTTGGATTCAAATTGAATGTTGGCAAATTCGAGGATTGACATTTGAGTTCGTATTGAATACTTTGGAACATTTGTATGAATATCCCTTACGTTTGGGAAACTGACTGCACCAGTCACATCTGCATTGATCGAGAGTGGATTCAAAGTAGATTCAGGGCAGATTTGATGCGTTCAAAGCAGGTACGTATTGGATATGAAGGGGATTTGTATGGGATTCATATGCTATTTGTATTGAGCATTTGTATTGAATTTGAATCCTATTACATTTGAAGGGGATCTGTTCAAATGAATATTGCATTTTTCAATATAAAACAAACACACACAAAAATTTGTGGACACCCCTACTCCAGAGCCCAGCCCTCAAATAGTGATTACTTTACTGGGTGCATCTTCTGTGAGATCTACAATCAATAGTCTTCAAACAACAAAGCATGTCCCTGAAAGCAGTGCTTGGGAATTTTTGGGCAAACCTTTGTTTGGTGACTTAAAGCTAAATAATCACAAAAACAGAGAGGTCTTGCAGTAACCAAACATCTCTCTTCAGGTTATAGTCTATCCCACAGTAGAAGCAGTAATGTGTGGCCCATTTTTAATCTTTCTTTTCCAGCCTAAATGTTCATCAGATGGGAGAGCGACAGAGTTGACCGTGAATGATCTCACCTGCATCTGGGTGCAATCAGATGGGTCTTCCCTGTTGCCCCTTTCAGAAAACACTTCCTCTCCCTGGATGCACAATAAACAGGCACCCAAACAATAAAACAAATAGGCCTCCTCATGTTTCCACGCTTCATTTTTCCTTTGCCTCAAAGTCTGGCAACGTCTTCCTGACAATGGGTACTCACCACTGATTGGCCATTTGCCTGCCCAGTTTTCTGGGTCCCCAATTGATTCCTCGCTGGCAGCATTTGCTCCCATGATAAGATTGCCACTTTCCCCTCCTCTGTGCTTATGAATCTGTGCATCCAAGCCGACTGAAAGAGTCACTCTCTTTTTCATTTTGCCCCATATGAGGAAAAGACATTTGTTCCCAAAGTTCAGGATGAAGTAAGGCAAGGAATTTTATGTCTCCCCTTAGAGCCTCAAATTTGCCCAGAGGGTGTCTCTTGAAGCATGTCTGATCGCAGCCACAGCTGCCTTAAAGGTGCTCATATCTGCATGGGAACACAACCTTCATTCAGTTTTGTCAGAGCATAAACTCCAGTGACACATACAGGTATTCAGCATCCCAGTACGTAAAAATAAACAATATGAAATATGATTATCATGAAATGTTATAGAAGAGGGTCCTCCAGGAAGAAAAGGAGGGGAGAAATTAAGCCAGCAATTGAAAGTATATACCCAACTCCAGGACTGTAGCATTGAGATTTCATTTAGCATTAAATTCAACTTTCTCGTATTGTATAAACTTCACAGGGGTGGTTGTTGTTGTTGTTTATAAAGGTGTTTGTCAAGAACATTCCTTGTTAACTGAGGTAATTTTTCATAGAATAGACCAGTGATGGCGAACCTTTTGAGCTCGGTGTGTCAAAATTCGCAAGAAAACCTAGCTTAACTTGGGTGCTGTGTCACATGTAGAAATATCCATAATTTTGTGATATTTGTACCTCTAGTAAAAAAGGTATATTTTTGATATATGTATTTTATTAAAAGCAAAAACAAATAATTCTTTACATTTGCTAAATCTTCAATTGAAAGGTGGTATTTCGTACACTTCAAGAACAAGCAAGGACTATACGCCCAGGTGCCAGGGTGACCATGTGTGTCACCCAAAAGGGCTTGGCGTGTCACCTGTGACACACGTGTCATAGGTTGGCCATCACCGGAATAGACCTTGCTGAGAAACTCCCATGAAAATAGATTGCAAGTTCTTTGTGACTACAACTGCTTCTAGTTTTATGGGAAATTGCTTGTACCTACTCCATACCTTTCAAAATAGGGTGAGCTGTATTTTCTGTTTTTGAGCACTCGTGGGTTTGAGGACAGACATGGGTGATTGTTTGCCCATTGTGGAACTGGTGTTCAAAACACTGTTTCATGACTATCACCAAAATGAAACTGTTTTCTCCCTTCTGGGTCTATATGGTTGATCTTTATTTAAATAGGGTATTTCCCATTCCATGCATTTTTCCTCTCTACCCCTTTCTTTAAAATTGAAATAAAATCAGTCAGAAGCCACAGGTGTTAATTTCCTGTCTTGTTTTGCAAAGGGATTTTTTTTTGTTTTTGTTTTTTGGTAGGGGGAAAGCTACATAGTGATGATAGCAGGTGCCTCAGGCAGAACAACTGCCAGACGCTTTGACGAAGGATGGTTCAGATGTGAACAATTGCAGGCGCTGAAAAGACAGACAGAATGGCTGCATTAAGACGCAGACATGAAAGATCCAGTATCGTATTCTGGTGTGTGTTGAGGAGCTAACAGTGATAGTAGGATAGTAGGGATAATCTCAGAAGACAAAGAGTATTTTACTGATACAATTAGAAAGAGGACATTCAGGCCAATTTAAAACAAAAGGACAACGTGATAAAATAACAAAGGAAGAAATTGATAAATTGCAAACAGTTTCCAAAACAGTGCACGAAGCCAGTTTTCCCCATTCGTTTCCATGCAAATCAAATGTGGGAATATTCATACAAATATTTGTGCATGAAGCGAAGCGAACCCTCCCACTCCTCTCTTCCTGCCCCCTCCCCCCCACACACACACTCAACTGCCACCGCCACATACCACACTGCTTTGAGTCTGCCTGAAACAGCACTTCCGGGTCTGCATACACAGCTCTTCATCCCCGGATTGCGATCCCCGGATGGAGCTGTTCTCGCAAAACGGACTTGTTGTTTTGGCTTCCAGAGAGCACCAAAATAGGCCCAGAGATGCCACCTTGGCCTCCATAAAGACATGGGAGAGCACTGGTGTGGAATGGAAGGCCGTGGTCATGTCTCCGGGCCCATTCCGGCACTCTTTGGAAACCGGAACAGCACTTCCGGATCTGCACACAGCTTTTGATCTGGGGATCACACAATAGGGGGGAGCTTCACACATAGAACTGCATTGCCTACTTGGGCCTACAAGAAGAGTGTGCGGTGGTAGCGGCATGATCAGAGGTAAGGGGGGAGACAGGAGACCATGGGGGTGAGGAGAGGCTGTGGGAGAGGGGATGGGAGGCCGTGGGGTGGGGACCCAGCCTTGGCCGAAGCCTTGACGAACGCCAGGTCAAATCTGATTCACGGATGAATAAGATTTACGTTCAGTTCATTTGCAAATGTTATTTGTACCTATTTGTACCTAATAGCACGAATATCTGTGCACATCCGTATTCGTAGACCATAGAGATTACTTGTGAACTGGCTTGTTATAAAAATGGTTTTAGGTATATAAGTCCAAGAAGTGATGATATCGTCCCCATAGTGCCCTGATCTGAACACCATCAAATCTGTCGGGGATTACATGAGGAGACCGAAGGCTACATCCACAGAGGATCTGTGGTGAATTTCTCCCTGCTTCCTTCAAAAGCTGTATGCAAATGTCCCTAGAAGACTTGATGGTCTTTTGAAAGCAACCAGGTGCTGGTCACACGTAGTTGGAAGGGACTTCTACGGTCATCAAGTCCAACCCCCTGCTCAATGCAGAATTTCCTAAACCATCCCAAACAGATGTATGTCCAGCCACTGCTTGAAGACCTCCAGCAAAAGAGAGCCCACCACCTCCTGTGGCAACCTATTTCCATTGACTGATTGCCCTCGCTGTCAAGAACTCCCTTGAAGTTTCATACCATTGTTTCTAGACTTCCGATCTTGTGCAACTGGGAATAGGGACAATCCCTCTGCACTGTGACGGGCCTTCAGGTTCTTGAAAACCGCTATCATATCTCCTCTCAGTCTTTTCTTCTGTAGGCCAAACATTCCTCGATGCTTCAACCTTTCCTTGTAGGACATGGTTTCCAAACCAGTAACCATTTTGGTAGCCCTCCTTTGGACTTGCTCTAGTTTGTCAATGTCTTTTTTGAATAGGGGTGCCCAGAACTGGACACAGTACTCTAGATGAGATCTGGCCAAGGTAGAGCAAAGAGGAATAATTGCTTCTCATGATCTAGACTCTATACTCCTCTTCATGTATCCTGGGATGGTGTTTGCCTTTTTGGCAGCTGCATCACATTGCTGACTCATGTTTATCCTGTGATCAACCAGCATACCCAGGTCCTTTTCACAGCCAGATTCCTCCCATTCTGTATTCATTTTTTCTTATCAAGATGGATGACTTTACATTTGTCCCTATTAAATATCATCCTGTATTATGTTTTATCTGCCACTCAGAAGGTCAGAGGGAAAGTCATTTAGTCTGGCAGTGGTGAAAGCCATACTGGGAGGTTGGGAAGAAAATGCCACAGGATAACAACAAAAATATATAGTTTTGGGTCTAAAAGGGATATTGCCAGTTTGCGAAATCAGAAGGACATACATGGTTAGAAGCAACATCCATCATGGCAGCATTCCTCTGGCAAATCTACAGCCACACTTAACCATTCTGAGTGATTAGAAAAGACATAACTGTACTAAAGTATCAAAGTAAGGGTACTTAACATAGCTGGGAAAGGCAATTGATTATATTGTTTGCTTTCTAGAAAAGAAGAGACAGAAAAAAGCAAAGCTGACCAGTGACTGGAGACCGCGGAGGAATGCCATTCGGCTCACAAACGAATACACAGTAGAAACACTGGTGGTCGCAGATGCTGATATGGTCCAGTACCATGGTGCTGATGCTGCTCAAAGATTCATTCTTACTGTCATGAACATGGTATGTGTTCCCTTTGTGCCTAGATTAGCACGTAGTCTCAAACCCTGCCCTGGACTTGTGGTTAGAGTGCCTGACATACTTGGGAGTCAGGGGGTTTGATTCTGCACTCCTCCATGAAGCCAACTGGGTGGCCTTGGGCTAGTCACAGCTCTTGTTCTGACAGCCCCACCTACCTCACAGAGTGTGTTGTGGGGAGAAGAACAGAAGGTTTGTCAGCCACTTCTTAAAGGGTGAGAAAAGCAGGGAACAAAAAGCCAACTCTTCTTCTTCATCCTCTTTTTTTTTTTTTGTATATCCATTTTTTATTAATTTTCACAAAGCATTTTATACACATTTCAATATACAACTTTAATACATTCCATTACAACAATGCTTTGGTATTATCTGTATGATTTCCTCCGTTCTTCAAGCTCTTCTGCTTATATTCTTTTAACCCTTAGCTCCCCTTATATACCTTTTACTTTTTCATTTAAAAATCATTGAAAACCTTCCATCGTGACTTCCAGTTCCTGAAAATATTCGCTAAACAGACCCCGATCTTCCAAAAACTTATTCACTGTTTTGTCTTTTAAAAGATTTGTCAGTTTATCCATTTCTGACATTTCCGTCAGTTTAATTATCCATTCCTCCTTTGTAGGTAAATCATCTTCCTTCCATTTCTGTGCGTATAACAGTCTGGCTGCTGTCACTATATATAATATCAAAGTGTTTATATCATTTAAACAGTCATCAACAATTCCCAACAAAAACATTTCTGGTTTAAACTCAAAATTACTCTTCAAGAT